>JAYESA010000008.1:81017431-81692431 GCA_036927795.1 Iris macrosiphon
ATTCTGAAGTTGTGTGTGCCTGTAATCTCAGTTCAAAAGAAATAATCTTCAGACTATTAATGTTGGAGAAAGAGAATTATAAGAGCTAAAAGCTCAAGCAAAGCAAAAATTTGCTACTATTAGTGACAATACTAATAGGAATAAAACTGCCATTAATGATCTCACTAAGAGTATTCAAGTTATTAATGGTTAGTTATCAAATACTTCTGAAATATCAGAAGAAGATCAACAAACTGAGGATTTAATTGAGGATGAAATTAGTCCACATCAGATTGAGGATCTTCAGAAATCTTTTGTTGAATCTAAAATAAATAATTCCTAAATTCAGGCGGTTAAACATGATAAACCTAACCTGATAAAATATTATTACCAAATACCAACTCCCACAGATGTACTATTTGAAGAGAATGATACAAAAGTACAAAATCATTATAGAGGAGGAGAAATCTATGAATGGAACATAAATGGTCTTACAGATAAACAAATTCATGATCAGTTGTATCGAATGATGATGTACTCCAATGTTGCTAAGGCTGTTGGAAACAATGATAAAGAAATTGCACAATTTATTACTTACGGTTTCACTGGTACTCTTAGGGGTTGGTGGAATAATTATCCTACCGACTCACAGAGACAAGAAATTTTAAGTGTTGTTAAAACCGAGACAAGTTCTGAGAATAATACTCAGACAACTAAACCTGATACAGTTTATACTTTAATTATTATAATTTTGGAACATATTACAGGAGGAATCTCCGATCATGGAGAAAGAGTAAGAACTCTTCTTCAGAATTTAAGGTGTCCAAACCTTACTCACTTTAGATGGTATAAAGATACTTTCTTAAGTAGAGTAATGTTACTTGGTGATGCAAATAATGCTCACTGGAAGTCAAAATTTATCGATGGACTTCCTAATCTCATTGAAGAAAGAATAAGACAAGGTTTGAGAAACCAAAATAATGGTATCATTCCTTATTCCAATTACACTTATAAAAATTTAATCAACAAGTGTATTGAAGAAGTTTTAGCTTTATGCAATGACTTAAAGCTAAGAAATCAACTAAAATCTTAGAGAATTTCTGAGAAAAGACAATTGGAAGAATTTTGTGACCAGTTTGCAATGGATACTTTCAAACCTCTTAATACAAAGGGGAAGAAAAAAGTAAAAGAGTATAGGGATTATAAGAGACCTTATAAAATAAAAAAATATCCCTCAAGAAGGCAATATACTACTGTCAATAAAGATAGTAAGTACTCTAAAAAGAAGAAATCTTCTAAGAAAATATCATTAAATTTTATAAATATGGTAAATTAGGCTACTATATTAACAAATGTTATACGAAAAAGAAATTAAAAGAGATCGAAGATGAAGGGTTAAGAAAGACTCTTTATAAATTGTCACGCCCCAGTCCCAAAAATACACGGGACCAGGCCACGTGGCAATAGCCAGCTGTCACGTCTCCGAGGATATCCCAATTTAATGGATCCAACGAAGAGTGCTATGCTGTCCTAAATACTAATATGTCCCATATAAATCAACAACAGATAATCTAATCTCATCCACAAAATAAATAACAAGAATGTAGTAATAATAAATGCTGGAAGATAAACGTCAGTCTCAAAATATCAGAGTACAACCAAGAATGTCTGGTGGGGACAAACCCACTACAATGACGAAATAAAATACTGAAATGATAGATAAAAGATAATGACTAGGGCATCGGCTGACTAGATAATGTTGCAACCACTCCTAGGCAGAAGGCCTACCAACTGATCACGAAAACTCTGACGGTAGCACCTCTAGCTCCTCAGCTGTAGCGTACCTCGTCTTCTGTCCAGGTCCGTATACTGTGGGGTAATATGCCTCGTCCAAATCTGGAAAGGTACCAGGTCCTCAGAGGGACGTAACAAGATACATAGAAGCATGCCATATATATGAATATTGAATAAAATAAATGCAATAAAGAGTGTGCTAACCATCTAAGTGAATGCAATGTGAGGACAACATTGGTACGTATGGGTAGGTGTAGGCATAACGTCCATACCGCTCCGAAGAATGGAGAGTCTGCAAGTATATAACGTCCATACCGCTCCGAAGAACGGGGAATCTGAATAGTATAACGTCCATATTGCTCCGAAGAACAGGGAATCTGCATAATATATAACGTCCACAGCGCTCCGAAGAACGGAGAATCTGCATAAAGGGAGTCATTGGATCCGTGGATCCTCCGGATACTACGGATTCCAATGTGTGAATCCCATACGCCTACTAGTTGTCCTCTCCTGCCCAATATAGACATACAAGTCGAATACTCGACGTGCATACCATGTATCTATATGCCAGTCTCTACCAATATAAATCCTGAATTATGTACTAACCGTGATGCATGTCGCACGCACCGATAGCTAGTCGATTACGCGAACCCGCATCCCATATGAGTTTGTCACTGTGAAACGTGTAAGAGTGTCAGGTCTTGGAAGATATCAAAGTATCCTCCCACTAGGGTGAGTCTGCTAGTGACTAGATCAAGTATACTAAATTATCGACGAATCCGTCGACTACATCCGAGTCAATCTCGGACGCGCACAGTCATATAAAATAAAACAATAAGATATCATACAACATATGCAGTATTTATTGTAAACAGTAAATATGGCAAGGTATCTTGCCTGGGTCCTGAAGTTGTGAATGCCAATAGCCTGCTCTTGCAGCATCTCCTGACTAGTCCAGTGACTCTAAACACACAATACAATATAGCAAATACGGACATCAGACACTAAGCAATACATACACACAACTTACGACGTTGCTCTTAGGTACTGGCGCAAGATAACGGTTGGTCGACTACAGTGGCGCGTGTATACGTAGCTAGGATACACGCGTACCCTGTCCTCATTCACCGTGTACCTTACGACAATAATTTATTAAGTTATGGTTTTACGACACTATATTACGTCTTGTTAGATTACACGTCCTCATTGCCAATGTTAAATGCATTAGGTCTATGTCTACTTTTTTCAGATGAATTACAAGTTCCTTATATCAGTCTTATGGTGGGGATAACTAGCATCTATTAATTACTGTCTAATCTAATTAACACTCATACATAAACATATAGGATTTATTATTGCATAGCTTGTGTCCAACTCTATGACACACGACACGCCAACACAATGCTAATGAAAAAGAGGTAATACAATGATTACCTAGTCGTGGTCGAGAGGGTCTGGCTCGTCCGCGGCTATGCTCCGGCGTGGGTGGAACTCTGGCCGACGGCAGCTAGCAAGGCAACAGCGGCAGTGGCAGCACTACAGTAGTCGCAGCAGCGGCAGCGACGGTCTGGCAGTGGCGGGGACGGCACTGGGATGGCAGTCAGGTCCCGTGGGAGGTCGAAGTCAAGTTGGCAAGGACGATGGCAGGCGGGCGGCGGTGTTTGGTGGTGTCCGGTCGGTTTGGTCGGGTTGGGATGGTGGTGGTGGCTTGAGGTAGGTAGTTGATGGGAGGGGACAGGTGGTTGTGCAGGCGGCTGGGTGGTGGTCCGACTTCGAGGGGTGGCGGACTGAGGTGATCAGGCGAGTGGCTGAGGCAGAGATGGTGGTGGCTCACGGTGGTGGGTGTTGGGAAGTCGGGTAGGGGTGATTCTCGGCAAGAGGAAGGAGGGGAGTCGGCTAGGGTTTGCCTATGGTGAGGAAGAGAATGGTTTTTAGGGTTTTAATGGCCGAAATGTGTATTTATATATGTAGGGGAATTTGTGGGCTGACCTCGGCTTGGGCCTGTCTGGTCTCATTGGGGTGGGGCTGGTCCACATGAAAGGGTGCACGTGGGCTTGGTGGGATCTCACTATGGGTAAAATTGTCTCTAATTTAATTTAATATAAAGCAATGCGCACGGCGTTCTTTAATGAATTAAAGACACATGGAGTTAAAATTGGGTGGGACACAAGGGTCAGATAGGTAGTCTAGCATGTCTAGGAGAGGTATATAAAATATGTTTGAGGGTAACTACTAATTTAGCGCTCCAAACATTGAAGCAACAGTAAGGGATAATAAGTCACATAATTGTTACACATTAATTCTAATTGTGTCCAAATTAGTCTTAGTCTCTCGATTTATATTAAATAAATTCTAAATTGGTCAAGGGGGTTTACAATCTACCCTTCTTAGAGCATTTCGTCCTCGAAATTAAGATATACATATGGTAAGCACTACTCACTGAAATTAAAATGCTATTACGTACCTAGTCCTTCGAAGAGATGGGGATAACGTTGTCGAATATCCTCCTCACGTTCCCAGGTCGACTCACCTGGTGCATGATGCCTCCATACGACACGGACTAGGGGGATAGTCTGACCTCGCAATACCTTCTCGCTTCTGTCCAGAATCTCAACAGGCTTCTCTTGGTATGATAAGCTTGGACCGACTGTGATTTCTGAATGATCAAGCACATGACTCAGATCTGGCATGTACCTCCTTAGATGAGATACACGGAAGACGTCATGCACTCCCTCCAAGGTCTGTGGTAAGGCTGATATGTAAGCAACCTCTCCGATGCACTCTAACACATCGAATGGTTCGATGTACCTCGGACTCAGCTTTCCTCTGCCTCCAAATCTGATAGTCCCTCGAGTAGGTGAGATCTTTAGAAATACATGATCTCCAACCTAAAACTCCAGGGGTCGTTGGTGTGCATTCACCCAATACTTCTGTCTGCCATGTGCTGCTCGCAGGTACCCTTGGATCTTCTTCAACTTCTCCACTGTATGAACAACCAACTCTGGCCCTAGAATCTGTCTCTCGCCTATATCGCTCCAACATACTGGGGAACGACATTTCCTTCCATACAACGCTTCATAGGGAGCCATCTGGATGCTCGCTTGATAGCTGTTATTGTAGGAAAACTCGACCAAATACAAATGATCGTCCCATGATCCTCCAAAATCAAGCATGTATGCTCTTAACATGTCCTCCAACGTCTCAATGGTGCGCTCCAACTGGCCATCTGTCTGTGGGTGATACGATGTGCTAAACTTCAGGCGGGTACCGAGACTCTCTTGTATACTCTGCCAAAAATAAGAGGTAAACCTCGTATCCCTATCAGACACGATACTAACTAGAACTCTATGCAGTCACACAATCTCTCTCATGTACATCTCTGCTAAGACCTCTATCGATTGCTCCACTCTGAAGGGTTAAAAGTGTGCGAACTTGGTGAGTCTCTACGATTACCCATACTGCATTTCGACCACTAGGACTCCTCGAAAAGCCTGTAACAAAGTCCATAGTGATGTGCTCCCATTTTGACTCCGGTATCGGGAGCGGTTGAAGCAATCCTGTAGATCTCTGATGCTCAACCTTGACTTGCTGGCACACCAAGCACTTGGCCACAAAGCTGGCTATCTCTCTCTTCATTCCATGCCACTAGTAGTATTGCCTCAAGTCTCTGTACATCTTCGTGCCTCCTGGATGAATAAAATAGGTTGAACTGTGTGCCTCTGACATCAACTCCTGACAAAGTTATCCATTTGGAACATAGCGACGATCTCCACATCTCAAAGTTCCGTCTTCATGTATACGCAGTCCTGTCTGTATTCCAGCCTCTGTCCTCTGTTGAAGTCTCTGGAATATGGCATCTGTCGGTCCAAAAGGCATCACTAAGAACTCGTAGTGACCATAACGAGTCCTGAATGCTGTCTTTTGAATGTCTTCTCTTCGCACCTTTACTTGATAATAACCCGATCTCAAGTCGATCTTTATGAACACCACTATTCCTGTCAGCTGGTAGAACAAATCATCAATCCGCAAAAGGGGGTACTTGTTCTTGATGGTCAAAGCATTAAGGGCTCTGTAATCAATACACATGCGTACTGTTCCATCCTTCTTAGGTACAAACAACGCTGGTGCTCCCCATGGTGATGTACTAGGACGGATAAATCCCTTGCTCTGTAACTCCTCTAACTGTAGCTTTAATTCATCTAGTTCCTTCTTCGCCAATCGGTATACATTAGATATACCGGTGCTGCTCCGGGTACTAGTTCAATAGTGAACTCTACGTCTCTATCTGGCGGTAAACCTAGCAATTCTTCGGGAAAAACATCCTCGAATTATGCAACTATTGGTGGGGGTACCATCTCCATAACCATATAAGCTCCAGCTATCTGTCTTACTCCTTGTTCGATGGTCCCTCGCATGTACTCGAACTCCGATTAATCTGGCGGTCTAAAAGTGACGCTACCCTTCCGGCAGTTCAGTACGGCATTATACTGGCTTAACCAGTCCATGCCTAACACAACATCAAAGTATGGCATGGGTAACACTAAGAATCGCGCTCTCATCTCTCTACCACATATAACTACCAAACACGTTCGAATAGTGCTGGTAACCGGCACGATACCTCCTTCGGTAAGAATCTTCTAATTCTTAGGTAAGGGGGAAGTAGCTACTCTATGCAATGCTACAAATCTACTAGATATGAACGATAATGTAGCTCCAGAATCAAATAATGCAGTTGCAGGTAATGATGCAACTAAAATAGTACCTGTGATAGCTTCCCCTTCTATTTCCTCCTCAGTAGCTGCTAGTATAAAGGCCTGTCCGTGCCTCTGCCCTTCGGTCTGCTGTCGGGCTCGATCCAACTGTGCCTGCTACGGGGCCTGTCACGACCCGCACCCGGAATAGGGGTACGAGTGCGTGGGTACGTCCAGCCTACGCTACAGCATCGACGGTAGAACGCTGTCTAGGTCAAGCACTATCTAAATAATCTCGCACTAGTATCCAACTCCATAAGGAGACACGGATAATACTATATAAATAAACAACATACTCAATCACATAACGACGGCATGATTAGAATTCGAAGAAATAAATAAAAAATACAACACAAGTCTAAACTTTAAATAATCTAACTCAACATAATCCCAGTCTGAAATAAGATTGCCGGAGACAAATCCGGTACCAATAATATGCTAAAGGAACTAACTGGACAACTAGTGATTCCGGCTAGACCTCCCAGAATTACGACTGCACTACTAAGACCAAGACTGCAGCTACTCACCCTGTGGTCCACCAGTGTCGGATACCAGTCCTCTAAGCATAGTCTGGAAAATATTTTTCAGTCAGGAAGGAGCAAAGTACATTTCTAAATAGCAGTTCTATATCAATGATATAAACTATGTAGCAGTATATAGATGGAAATATACAAGATGCATGTATATGTATGAGAAACATACAATAAAGGATATAATGGAAATACTGTAAGTAAATGCAGGAAAGGAAACAATATGTCAATGAGCAAGAATATTATGACTAAGTGTGTGAGTACTAGCTTTAACATATGATTGGCTTGGGACTGGTAAACTCATTACATTGGTTAGCGATTATCCTTGAGGTCAGGCTAATCCGTAGGAATAGCTATGATGCGAGTAATAGTCAGGCTAACCATATGTAACAGTGATGAGGCATGTAATGGTAAGGATGCACTGACATAAGGCGTAGGTGAGCTATGATGCATGTAGAGTTGGGTATGATCACATATCTACACTAAAATACTCCCCACCCCGACTGGTATAGTAGATCCAATCATGGTACGCTATGGCACGGGATTCCCTAGGGAGGTAGCAAATCTCCCCAGAAATTAGTGTCTATACATGTACAAGATAACTATGAAACAAGACTTATACAAGCTATACCATGAACAAGGAATAACATCTCATGACGAGATCCGTATACACCAATCCGTGTAACCATCGTGTCAAGAGCATGGAAATATACACTAAATACAATGAATATAGGGGATATCATAAACAAGAAGCTAATCAGAGAATGTACTCGCCTTGAGTCCTTAGCTGGTAAAACCAATGTCCTATCCCAGAGTATCGTCTGGAGGATCCAACAGTCCTATAAACATATAATAAATGTCATCTTGCATCAGATGCTACACTAACACAACACAAGTGTATTAAACTCAGGGGCTATGCCAGGTATGATACTGGTCAAATAGGGTCATCTAGTAGACATACATCTATAACACATTACACCTATTTAACTATCATATACATTAATGTTCATTTGGTACGAATATAGATATGTGTATTTATATATATATTTTAAGTAAAATTAATACTGTATGTTTAATTATAAAATATCTACTAGGACTTACTTTATACAAGATATATACATATGAATATAAGCCAAAATAGAATTTCACTATATGTACTAAATTCCAAAATATAATTAATATATGCTAATACATGTACCATATATACTAACATATAATATGTATATATACATATATACTGATTTGAGGATGTAGTATATACTAAGTAAAATTACACATATACCATATACGTATATATGTTCATATTTATATACCAGTACAGTATATATATTCATACCAAATACATTTACATTTATATATACAACAACCCAAGTTTTATATATATACTAAGGAATATATATATACTAAATATATATATACATATCTTAATACATATACCAAAAATACCTATCTATATGTATACCAATACAAATACATATATATATATATATATTTATACCAAAATAGTACGTATACCATATACATTTATATACCAAAATACGTATATTTACATATATCATATATATATATATATATATATACAGATAATAATATATATATATATATACATTTAATACATATAGAGAAATACATGAGATATATATATACATATACATATACGTACAAATAAGTATTTATATGTATTTATATATACTAAATATAGGAGGGAGAGAGGGAAAGGCTTACAGAGGGTGGCCGCCGTGGTGGCTGCCGGGCTGCAGCAGGAGAGCTGGCCGGAGAGATGTTGGAGAAGGCCGGAAGGAGCTCGGGTCGGAGTTGGTGCCGGAGTCGGAGTACAGCGCCGGGGTCGGGGGTTGATGCAGGGATGAGGTGGAGCAATGTGGACTCGGCGGGGAGTTGCAGTGGGAAGAAGTGCAGCGCCGGAACAGGAAACTCGGCCGGAGCTGCGAGGTCGGGGGAGTTCACGGGAATGGGAGGTGGTGGAGTAGCTGACCCGCGCCGGAGTACAGTGGTGTCGAGTCGATGGTGGGAGGTCGGCTGAACAGCCGGAGAGGAGATCGGTGTAGCGCCCCGTTCTTCCGGTGCGGAGATCGCGGCTAAGAAACACAAGACGGTATCGTTCGATCGGGATAGATTGAATTAAGAACTCGTCCTCGTTATGGATTTGTTTCTTCGGAATCGATTCCCATATTCAGTGGACTGCGCCCCAAGGATCGGCTTAGCGGCAGAGTCAGGAGGGACCTCTCCGCTGGGATCTTTTATTTCCTCGGTTTTCAATGTCGCTTGTTGCTTTCGTGCTTTGAGTTGGTTTTGGGATTTGCTTGTTTTCCTTGAACGGTTTCGATGGTTTTCATTGTTTTCGTTCATTGAACTGCACTTCTATTCCGAGATTGGAAAGAGAGGAAGAAGTATTAATCGAGCTGTTCGTGTGCAGGTGAACAAGCAGTAGGCGGCTTGCGAGCAGAGTCGTGAAGCGCCTCTTTCCTTCTCCCTTACAAAATCTAAGTGAGTGGCTACCAACCCGATTAGCTAGCCCTGCTTCCAAGCTTCACTCCTTTGCCCCGATCAAACGATACCAAATAATAATAAAAGAAACCAAGATGAAAGACAATAGACTTGGTTATTATGCTTGTCAATCAAACCTGTGAACTGTTGCCTTATCGTATGCTTGTTCGTGCAAATGTTCTATAAAACGTGTTAAGTATAGAACACATCTTGTATATGCATAATTGTTCAGGGAGGCTATGCAAAATAAATCATGCAATACTGCTTGTCGTGTACTCGTGTTCTTGCACTCGTGTTGCCTCAAATGCATGACTTGTTAACTTGTTCATCGTGTTCGATCATGGACAACTTGTGCACAAGGTATTGGTTCTGCGGACGGTCGCTGGGGCACTGGCACCGATCCGATCCGGGCAGAACTCGTGTGTAGTCGTCGTGTTCGGGACTGGATAGCTTGCAGCGCAATCGTGTTCTCTCGTAGCATGCTATCCTTGTCCTCGGCTACATCTACTATGGCAACCATGCCAGTGATCATCGTGTATATTTAAACCTGTTGTATACTAACTTGTGTCTTTGTGGCAGGGAAGGCATGGTAAGTATTGTGCAGGTAACTCAGACGGTCAGGTAAAATCTACCGAACGGTGGCACGTTCATTTCAGTATAATTTTATATGCTGCTTACTTGTAAATAAACTAAGGCAAGATAGAAACCGACAAATATGCATGCTTCATTAACAACGTGTTGATTGGTATAGTTCGGCTAGCTCGCCTTCACCAGCATGTTTCAATATGCTGACCCTCGTTGAAACAGGTTCTCCGTACTAAGGCGAACCGAGCGAGGAGCCGAAGTCGTCTTCCCGATCCAGTCCAGCTGTTGGCGCACCTTCACCGCGCCCTTGAAGCATTTTGAAGACCGGAGCTTGCAACTCTTCATACACAAATGCAGCTCCGTGGCAAAGCTATCCTCCAGCCTGGAGGTCTTTATCATTTTGAGTTTATAAAGGGATGTAATGTACAGGACTGCTATCTTATTTTGAGTCATCTCTTTTGTAAGCCGTTCGGCATATTAGCTGACTCGTTCAGGAGTTTGTAATAGATGTTCATTATCAATAAAGAGAACTTTTCTATGTTTCAAATCTGTGTTTCAATTTATCTGCGTACTCTGAATATGTGCTTGCTATGCAAATCATTAAAGCCTTGTGCGGGCGCAACTCCAGGCCCGCACGGCGGTCATGATTCGGGGGACGCCTCAAACGATTCTACGGAATCGGGTCGTGACATAGTGGTATCAGAGCACAGATTCAAAGTTCCTTAGACTTCGTGCTGGAAAAGTTCCTTTAACGATCAAAATTCCTGTGCGAACTCTTGAACTCGCTAGGCCAAAATGAGATACGTTCATGCAATAAGTCCATAATACATTATGATCCTAATATAATTTACCTTCTTTTGAAGGAATGGCTCCAGCGCAATCTGCAGCGCAAACACCGGACGAAATGCACGGCCAAGAAAGTAGTTCGGATACTTCGAGAAGTTCAGAGAGCCAGCGAGCCGTGCCAAGCATCGATTCCGTCCAACGAATGTTGCAGATATTGGAGGAAAACCAACAAAGGGACGAGGCTCGCTATGAACGGGCCGAGAAGCGAGCAGAAGAGAGTCAGCTCAAGTTTCAAGACAATATAGAAGCACGATTCTCAGTCCAACAAAAGCAGGTAGATATCCTGCAGCAGATCGTTCAGACTTTGGCTTTCAACCAGTCCGCGGCAACGCCAGCGACTCCGGTGGAACAGCCCGTGCTTGAAGTAGAGACGCCACAAATTCCAAGGGCGAGGGACGTGACTGCCTTCGACTTTGGCCACTTCAAGAAAGTCTGCAACACCCTATTCAACGGGACTGAGGACCCGGTCGTAGCTCTAGATTGGTTGGCTGAACTTGAAGATCACTTCGCTCTGCTAGAGGTCCCCGAAGAGAAGCGCGTCGCCTGCGCGCGACTACAGCTCCGCCCAAGGCACACGATTGGTGGGACGTGCATCGACGATCTCTGCAATTTGATCATGGAGAGGAGGCGATCTCGTGGATGACTTTTCGTGCCGCGTTCGAAGAAGAGTTTGTACCCCCTCCAGTACAACGTCAAATGGAAAACGAGTTCGTGCAGCTGCGGCAAGGCAGCATGACAGTTAAGGAGTACTCCGCCGAATTCAACCGACTCTCCAAATTCGCTAGGGCCTATTTACCTGATGCAGCGAGTCGAGCTAGAAGGTTTGAAGGTGGACTACGCCCTGCCATCCATTCGTACGTAGCTGTTCCTCAGTATCGTACGATGTGTGAAGTCATGAATCATGCCCTGTCGCTCGAACCACTCTATCCTCATATTCCTGCCGGCGCTGTGCATACCTACACTCACAAACGCCAAAGCAACGACAGAGGAAACAATGCTACAAAGCGTCCATACAACGATGGCAAGCATTGGAGCAATAAGTGTCAATTCTGCAAAAAGCTTGGACACGATAAGAAAGATTGTCGCTTGAGACTTGGATTATGCCTCGCTTGTGGACGATCAGGCCATGCTATTAATTCCTGCCCGAACCTTCTTGATCGCCGTCCCGAACGCAATAATCCCTAACGGTAGGTCCTATTCTTAAGTTTCGGGACGAAACTTCCAATTAGTTGGGTAGGATGTAGCGCCCCGTTCTTCCGGTGCGGAGATCGCGGCTAAGAAACACAAGACGGTATCGTTCGATCGGGATAGATTGAATTAAGAACTCGTCCTCGTTATGGATTTATTTCTTCGGAATCGATTCCCATATTCAGTGGACTGCGCCCCAAGGATCGGCTTAGCGGCAGAGTCAAGAGGGACCTCTCCGCTGGGATCTTTTATTTCCTCGGTTTTTGATGTCGCTTGTTGCTTTCGTGCTTTGAGTTGGTTTTGGGATTTGCTTGTTTTCCTTGAACGGTTTCGATAGTTTTCATTGTTTTCGTTCATTGAACTGCACTTCTATTCCGAGATTGGAAAGAGAGGAAGAAGTATTAATCGAGCTGTTCGTGTGCAGGTGAACGAGCAGTAGGCGGCTTGCGAGCGGAGTCGTGAAGCGCCTCTTTCCTTCTCCCTTACAAAATCTAAGTGAGTGGCTACCAACCCGATTAGCTAGCCCTGCTTCCAAGCTTCACTCCTTTGCCCCGATCAAACGATACCAAATAATAATAAAAGAAACCAAGATGAAAGACAATAGACTTGGTTATTATGCTTGTCAATCAAACCTGTGAACTGTTGCCTTATCATATGCTTGTTCGTGCAAATGTTCTATAAAACGTGCTAAGTATAGAACACATCTTGTATATGCATAATTGTTCAGGGAGGCTATACAAAATAAATCATGCAATACTGCTTGTCGTGTACTCGTGTTCTTGCACTCGTGTTGCCTCAAATGCATGACTTGTTAACTTGTTCATCGTGTTCGATCATGGACAACTTGTGCACAAGGTATTGGTTCTGCGGACGGTCGCTGGGGCACTGGCTCCGATCCGATCCGGGCGGAACTCGTGTGTAGTCGTCGTGTTCGGGACTGGATAGCTTGCAGCGCAATCGTGTTCTCTCGTAGCATGCTATCCTTGTCCTCGGCTACATCCACTATGGCAACCATGCCAGTGATCATCGTGTATATTTAAACCTGTTGCATACTAACTTGTGTCTTTGTGGCAGGGAAGGCATGGTAAGTATTGTGCAGGTAACTCAGACGGTCAGGTAAAATCTACCGAACGGTGGCACGTTCATTTCAGTATAATTCTATATGCTGCTTACTTGTAAATAAACTAAGGCAAGATAGAAACCCACAAATATGCATGCTTCATTAACAACGTGTTGATTGGTATAGTTCGGCTAGCTCGCCTTTACCAGCATGTTTCAATATGCTGACCCTCGTTGAAACAGGTTCTCCGTACTAAGGCGAACCGAGCGAGGAGCCGAAGTCATCTTCCCGATCCAGTCCAGCTGTTGGCGCACCTTCACCGCGCCCTTGAAGCATTTTGAAGACCGGAGCTTGCAACTCTTCATACACAAATGCAGCTCCGTGGCAAAGCTATCCTCCAGCCTGGAGGTCTTTATCATTTTGAGTTTATAAAGGGATGTAATGTACAGGACTGCTATCTCATTTTGAGTCATCTCTTTTGTAAGCCGTTCGGCATATTAGCTGACTCGTTCAGGAGTTTGTAATAGATGTTCATTATCAATAAAGAGAACTTTTCTATGTTTCAAATCTGTGTTTCAATTTATCTGCGTACTCTGAATATGTGCTTGCTATGCAAATTATTAAAGCCTTGTGCGGGCGTAACTCCAGGCCCGCACGGCGGTCACGATTCGGGGGACGCCTCAAACGATTCTACGGAATCGGGTCGTGACATAGTGGTATCAGAGCACAGATTCAAAGTTCCTTAGACTTCGTGCTGGAAAAGTTTCTTTAACGATCAAAATTCCTGTGCGAACTCTTGAACTCGCTAGGCCAAAATAAGATACGTTCATGCAATAAGTCCATAATACATTATGATCCTAATGTAATTTACCTTCTTTTGAAGGAATGGCTCCAGCGCAATCTGCAGCGCAAACACCGGACGAAATGCAAGGCCAAGAAAGTAGTTCGGATACTTCGAGAAGTTCAGAGAGCCAGCAAGCCGTGCCAAGCATCGATTCCGTCCAACGAATGTTGCAGATGTTGGAGGAAAACCAACAAAGGGACGAGGCTCGCTATGAACAGGCCGAGAAGCGAGCAGAAGAGAGTCAGCTCAAGTTTCAAGACAATATAGAAGCACGATTCTCAGTCCAACAAAAGCAGGTAGATATCCTGCAGCAGATCGTTCAGACTTTGGCTTTCAACCAGTCCGCGGCAACGCCAGCGACTCCGGTGGAACAGCCCGTGCTTGAAGTAGAGACGCCACAAATTCCAAGGGCGAGGGACGTGACTGCCTTCGACTTTGGCCACTTCAAGAAAGTCTGCAACACCCCATTCAACGGGACTGAGGACCCGGTCGTAGCTCTAGATTGGTTGGCTGAACTTGAAGATCACTTCGCTCTGCTAGAGGTCCCCGAAGAGAAGCGCGTTGCCTGCGCGCGACTACAGCTCCGCCCAAGGCACACGATTGGTGGGACGTGCATCGACGATCTCTCCAATTTGATCACGGAGAGGAGGCGATCTCGTGGATAACTTTTCGTGCCGCGTTCGAAGAAGAGTTTGTACCCCCTCCAGTACAACGTCAAATGGAAAACGAGTTCATGCAGTTGCGGCAAGGCAGCATGACAGTTAAGGAGTACTCCGCCGAATTCAACCGACTCTCCAAATTCGCTAGGGCCTATTTACCTGATGCAGCGAGTCGACCTAGAAGGTTTGAAGGTGGACTACGCCCTGCCATCCATTCGTACGTAGCCGTTCCTCAGTATCGTACGATGTGTGAAGTTATGAATCATGCCCTGTCGCTCGAACCACTCTATCCTCACATTCCTGTCGGCGCTGTGCATACCTACACTCACAAACGCCAAAGCAACGACAGAGGAAACAATGCTACAAAGCGTCCGTACAACGGTGGCAAGCATTGGAGCAATAAGTGTCAATTCTGCAAAAAGCTTGGACACGATAAGAAAGATTGTCGCTTGAGACTTGGATTATGCCTCGCTTGTGGACGATCAGGCCATGCTATTAATTCCTGCCCGAACCTTCCTGATCGCCGTCCCGAACGCAATAATCCCTAACGGTAGGTCCTATTCTTAAGTTTCGGGACGAAACTTCCAATTAGTTGGGTAGGATGTAGCGCCCCGTTCTCCCGGTGCGGAGATCGCGGCTAAGAAACACAAGACGGTATCGTTCGATCGGGATAGATTGAATTAAGAACTCGTCCTCGTTATGGATTTGTTTCTTCGGAATCGATTCCCATATTCAGTGGACTGCGCCCCAAGGATCGGCTTAGCGGCAGAGTCAGGAGGGACCTCTCCGCTGGGATCTTTTATTTCCTCGATTTTCGATGTCGCTTGTTGCTTTCGTGCTTTGAGTTGGTTTTGGGATTTGCTTGTTTTCCTTGAACGGTTTCGATGGTTTTCATTGTTTTCGTTCATTGAACTGTACTTCTATTCCGAGATTGGAAAGAGAGGAAGAAGTATTAATCGAGCTGTTCGTGTGCAGGTGAACGAGCAGAAGGCGGCTTGCGAGCGGAGTCGTGAAGCGCCTCTTTCCTTCTTCCTTCCAAAGTCTAAGTGAGTGGCTACCAACCCGATTAGCTAGCCCTGCTTCCAAGCTTCACTCCTTTGCCCCGATCAAACGATACCAAATAATAATAAAAGAAACCAAGATGAAAGACAATAGACTTGGTTATTATGCTTGTCAATCAAACCTGTGAACTGTTGCCTTATCCTATGCTTGTTCGTGCAAATATTCTATAAAATGTGCTAAGTATAGAACACATCTTGTATATGCATAATTGTTCAGGGAGGCTATGCAAAATAAATCATACAATATTGCTTGTCGTGTACTCGTGTTCTTGCACTCGTGTTGCCTCAAATGCATGACTTGTTAACTTGTTCATCGTGTTCGATCATGGACAACTTGTGCACAAGGTATTGGTTCTGCGGATGGTCGCTGGGGCACTGGCACCGATCCGATCCGGGCGAAACTCGTGTGTAGTCGTCGTATTCGGGACTGGATAGCTTGCAGCGCAATCGTGTTCTCTCGTAGCATGCTATCCTTGTCCTCGGCTACGTCTACTATGGCAACCATGCTAGTGATCATCGTGTATATTTAAACCTGTTGCATACTAACTTGTGTCTTCGTGGCAGGGAAGGCATGGTAAGTATTGTGCAGGTAACTCAGACGGTCAGGTAAAATCCACCGAACGGTGGCACATTCATTTCAGTATAATTCTATATGCTGCTTACTTGTAAATGAACTAAGGCAAGATAGAAACCCACAAATATGCATGCTTCATTAACAACGTGTTGATTGGTATAGTTCGGCTAGCTCGCCTTCACCAGCATGTTTCGATATGCTGACCCTCGTTGAAATAGGTTCTCCGTACTAAGGCGAACCGAGCGAGGAGCCGAAGTCGTCTTCTCGATCCAGTCCAGCTGTTGGCGCACCTTCACCGCGCCCTTGAAGCATTTTGAAGACCGGAGCTTGCAACTCTTCATACACAAATGCAGCTCCGTGGCAAAGCTATCCTCCAGCCTGGAGGTCTTTATCATTTTGAGTTTATAAAGGGATGTAATGTACAGGACTGCTATCTCATTTTGAGTCATCTCTTTTGTAAGCCGTTCGGCATATTAGCTGACTCGTTTAGGAGTTTGTAATAGATGTTCATTATCAATAAAGAGAACTTTTTTATGTTTCAAATCTGTGTTTCAATTTATCTGCGTACTCTGAATATGTGCTTGCTATGCAAATCATTAAAGCCTTGTGCGGGCGCAACTCCAGGCCCGCACGACGGTCACGATTCGGGGGACACCTCAAACGATTCTACGGAATTGGGTCGTGACAATCGGGAGGAGTTGGTGGTGCTGGATCGGGATGACTGCCGGGAGCGGTTCGAGGCTCGGTCGGCCGGGTGAGCCGTGGTGGGGGAGAAAGGAGCTAGGAGGAGGAGATATGATGGACTAGGCCCGGTCGGGCTCGGGTCGACGCCGGGGAGGATATTGGCCGCATGGGGAAACGAGGGGAGGAGACTCACGAAGGAGGGTGGTTCGCGGTGGTCGAGCGGGATGAAGCTCAAAGTGGAGGTCGGCTGACTGCAGGGAACGGCGGCGAGGCTCCAGGCTCGGCCGGAGTACAGAGCAGTGGGGCTCCGCCGGGCCGGGGTCGGGAAGGAAGCTCAGGGATGTGGGGTGAACAGTAGCCGAGCTCAGGGATGTGGGTGGATGGGTTGTTCCCCCTTCTTTAAATTCAAAAAGAAAGAGAAGGAGAAGAAGAAGGGAAGAAGAATGAGAAGAAGAAAAGAGAAGAAGAAGGGAAGAATGAAAATGTGGAGGCTTCGGTTAAGTGTGGGGGGCTTGTGAGGAGGTGGACTTCCCTAGGTTTTTGGGGATTAGGGCTTGGTGATAGGACATTAAATAGGGAGAGAGTGTGTGGGAAATTGAAGGGTGAGGATGCACCCCTCTAGAATGAATGGTCCTGATTTATCATGAAGAAAATTCCTACATGTGAGGATGGGGGTGTTGACTAGTCAATATTGGGCTTCTCCATTTGGTTGGACCAATGGGGTGTTGACACCTAATGCAAATTTGCAATTTAGCCCCCTTAAATTTGGGTATTTGCACAGATGCATAAAATGATAAAAATTTGGCAAGCGATTCGGTGTTTGGCATTTTGCAGGATGAGGGGACGTTGTGTGCTTGATATGGGCTTAATTAATCGGGTACTGGAATTAAATTAGGATTAACGGGATTAGACAAAATGGTATCCTAAATTTAATTAGAAATAAATGCAAGCTGTGTTCTAAAATTAATTAGGAGTACATGGGGCCAAAATCAGGTCGGGTCACCAATATCATTACTGAAGAAGACTCAGAGCAGAATATTACCCTAATTTGGATCGTACGAAAAATAGGTCAAGATTGCCTCCAATTTCGATTGGAACGCACAACGATACAAAATTGGAATTTATTTAGAATTTAAATAAACGTCCGCGACGATTATTGTGCGGCTAAAATAAAGCACAAAAGAGCATAATTATGAATTACAAAAATGGCAGAATGGAAGGCGGGCACGTCTAGGGCAATATTGTAAAATTTATTGGAAGGCAAAAGCTAGGGTAGCGCTCCAATATCGAAGCAACGACAATGCGCAATAATTAAATAAATTGCGGTAATTAATTACGACATCCAATAATTAAATCCTAAATAATGTAATTAATACACAATCCCCATAATTCCCTCAGGTGTTCGTCTAGTGGACTTCTAGGTCAAGTCTACCATCTCAAACATTAATGAACACTGTAAATAATAATATATTTAATTACACATCTCACGAAATTATTTAATTTAAATACACCTATCGAGAAATCATTTAATATAAATACCAATATTAATAATATATAAAAAGTTGAAAATACCCCTGTTTTTAGAATGTGGTAGTGACAGGGCCAAGGGTGGTCCCCTCTGAAATCCTCCGGGTGCTGGTGGACGTTGTCCTCCTAGCGGGGGTAGTATCCTCGGAACTGGTGCTGCTGGCCTCTATCCGGTCTACGGTGCTATGTCTCTGCGCTTTGGGCAGTCTTGGGCATAATGCTGGCTCGCTCCACAAATCATGCATATTCCTAGTCCCTTTCGGTAGTCCTTCTGGTAATGTCCTCTCTTACCATAGTAGTTGCAAGACGAAAGCTCATTTTACTGGTATGGTGCTATCCTCTGCTGTGTCTGCACTCCGGGACGACGGATCGGTCCTCCTGCTCTGGGCTGGGCTCTAGCTGGTGTGGTCGTACTGGAACGTCTTGTTCCTCTGCCAATGGCCTTCTGGATCCTCGTCTCTACAAGAACCTCCTCATATAAAATCCTCACATGTGTGGTGGTATACCTCTGTAGCTCAAAAGTGAGGTCGTGATGGAATCTCTGGGCCTTCTCTAGATCGTTGGGTATCAGGATGGCACCAAATCTTCTAAGTCTGCTAAACTCTGCATCATATACGTCAACAGTCATATTTCCTTATTCTAGATGTAGGAACTGGGAGTACAGGGCATTTCTGACTGTGGCTGGAAAATACTTCGCATTGAAGTATTCTAAGAACTGTTCCCAAGTCTGGTTCTTGCCTACACTGCGCTCAATTCAATCCCACCAGTGATGGGCGTTGCCTTTTAGTTGGGCCCTCACCGCTATCATCCAAAGGGCTGGATGCAGTTGTGAAGCCTCTAATAGCATCTCCGTGTTGGCGACCCAATCAGAGATATGCTCAACAGTCTCGTTGCCTGAGAAAGTATCTGGTCCCATCTGTCGGAACCATCTTACAGTGCCACCTGTCTAGGTTGGTGGAGGTGCTGGTACTGGTGCTGTGACAGGTGTCCTCTCTAGTATTGCCATCAAACTCTATCTCAACGTCTCGGTCTGATGCCACTGTGCTTATATCATAGTCTGAAAGAACTGAAGCATCTGTGGCTGTCCATCTAATTGTGGCATCTGAGGTGGATAAGGTGGAGGTGGTGGTAATAGAACCTCTGGCTGTGTAGTAGGTGTCTCCTCTGATGTCGGACGCTCAGTCTGTGGCATCGGTGTAGGTTCCGAAGTCTGGCCCTCAAAATGCTGTATGGGGATCGTCTGTGAGGTCTGTCCTTCATGCTGCTGTGTGTGATCGCCCTGAGAAGTCTCGCGCCAATGTATCAGTGGGGCCTGTTGAATTACCGGGCCTGTGGTGATGGTTGCCCTCCAGTTAGCCCCTGGGGTATCTCCTCTTTCTGGGTGGTATTGGCTGGCACCACGGCACTGGGTGCTCCTCGTCCACTGCGCAAGTTCATCTTGCTGCAAGAGATAGGACTTCATTAAAAAGAGTACGGAATCAAGCAACATGAGGCAGTTATTTAGAAGCAAAACGAAGGAAGTTCAAAGATAAAATCAAAGTGGATGAGACCTAGTAATTTCTATCCTATTGCAGGCTCGCTGGGCATGTTACCATACCACAAGCAAATAAGTCGACCTGCATGGGCCACCACTAAAACCATGTTACATCCCAGTCCCAAAAATACACGGGACCAGGCCACGTGGTAATAGCCAGCTGTCATGTCTCCGAGGATATCCTAATTTAATGGATCCAACGAAGAGTGCTACGATGTCCTAAATACTAACATGTCCCATATAAATCAACAACAGATAATCTAATCTTATCCACAAAATGAACAATAAGAATGTACTAATAATAAATGCTGGAAGATAAACACCAGTTTCAAAATATCATAGTACAACCAAGAATGTTTGGGGGGGACAAACCCACTACTATGACGAAATAAAATACTGAAATGATAGATAAAAGATAATGACTAGGGCATCGGCTGACTAGATAATGATGCACCCACTCCTAGGCAGAAGGCCTACCAACTGATCACGGAAATTCTGACGGTAGCACCTCTAGCTCCTCAGCTGTAGCGTACCTCGTCTCCTGTCCGAGTCTGTACACTGTGGGGTAATATACCTCGTCCAAATCTGGAAAGGTACCAGGTCCGCAGAGGGACGTAACAAGATACATAGAAGCATGCCATATATATGAATACTGAATAAAATAAATGCAATAGAGGGTGTGCTAACCATCTAAGTGAATGCAATATGAGGACAACATTGGTACGTATGGGTAGGAGTAGGCATAACGTCCATACCGCTCCGAAGAACGGGGAATCTGCAAGTATATAACGTCCATACCGCTCCGAAGAACGGGGAATCTGAATAGTATAACGTCCATACCGCTCTGAAGAACGGGGAATCTGCATAATATATAACGTCCATACCGCTCCGAAGAATGGGGAATCTGCATAAAGGGAGTCATTGGATCCGTGGCTCCTCCGGATCATACGAATTCCAATGTGTGTATCCCATACACCTCCTAGTTGTCCTCTCCCGCCCAATATAGACATACAAGTCGAATACTCGACGTGCATATCACGTATCTATATGCCAGTCTCTACCAATATAAATCCTGAATTACGTACTAACCGTGATGCATGTCGCACGCACCGATAGCTAGTCGAGTATGCGAACCCGCATCCCAATATGAGTTTGTCACTGTGAAACGTGTAAGAGTATCAGGTCTCGAAAGATATCAAAGTATCCTCCCACTAGGGTGAGTTTGCTAGTGACTAGGTCAAGTATACTAAATCATCGACGCATCCGTCGACTGCACCCGAGTCAATCTCGGACGTGCACAGTCATATGAAATAAAGCAACAAGATATCATACAATATATGCAGTATTTAATGTAAACAGTAAATATGGCAAGGTATCTTGCCTGGGTCCTGAAGCTGTGAATGCCAATAGCCTTCTCCTATAGCGTCTCCTGACTAGTCCAGTGACCCTAAACACACAATACAATATAGCAAATACGGACATCAGACACTAAACAATACATACACACAACTTACGATGCTGCTCTTAGGTACTGGCACAAGATAATGGCTGGTCGACTATAGTGGCGCGTATACACGTAGCTAGGATGCACACGTGCCCTGTCCTCAGTCACCGTGTACCTTACAATAATAATTTACTAAGTTATGGTTTTACGACACTATATTATATCTTGTTAAATTACACCTCCTCATTGCCCATGTTAAATGCATTAGGTCTATGTCTACTTTTTTTTAGATGAATTACAAGTTCCTTATATCAGTCTTATGGTGGGGATAATTAGCATATATTAATTACTGTCTAATCTAATTAACACTCATACATAAACATATAGGATTTATTATTGCATAGCTTGTGTCCAACTCTATGACACACGACACGCCGACATAATGCTAATGAAAAAGAGGTAATACAATGATTACCTAGTCATGGTCGAGAGGGTCTGGCTCGTCCGTAGCTATGCTCCGGCGTGGGTGGAACTTCGACCGACGACAACTAGCAAGGCAGCAGCGGCAGCGGCAGCACTGCAGTAGTCGCAGCAGCGGTAGCGACAGTCTGGCAGCGGCAGGGATGGCGCTGGGATGGCGGTCAGGTCCCGTGGGAGGTCGAAGTCAAGTTGGCAGGGACGATGGCAGGCGGGCGGCGATATTTGGTGGTGTCCGGTCGGTTTGGCTGGGTTAGGATGGTGGTGGTGGCTTGAGGTGGGTAGTTGATGGGAGGGGACAAGTGGTTGTGCAGGCGGCTGGGTGGTGGCCTGATGTCGAGGGGTGGCGGACTGAGGTGATCAGGCGAGTGGGTGAGGTGAAGATGGTGGTGGCTCACGGTGGTGGGTGTTGGGAAGTCGAGTAGGGTGATTCTCGACAAGAGGGAGGAGGGGAGTCGGCTATGGTTTGCCTATGGTGAGGAATAGAATGGTTTTTAGGGTTTTAATGGCCAAAATGTGTATTTATATATATAGGGGAATTTGTGGGCTGACCTCGGCTTGGGCCTGTTTAGTCTCATTGGGGTGGGCCTGGTCCACGTGAAAGGGTGCACGTGGGCTTGGTGGGGTCTCATATGGGTGAAATTGCCTCTAATTTAATTTAATTAAAAGCAATGTGCATGGCGTTCTTTAATGAATTAAAGACACATAGAGTTAAAATTGGGTGGGACACAAGGGTCAGATGGGTAGTCTAGCATGTCTAGGAGAGGTATATGAAATATGTTTGAGGGTAACTACTAATGTAGTGCTCCAAACATCGAAGCAACAGTAAGGGGTAATAAGTCACATAATTATTACACATTAATTCTAATTGTGTCCAAATTAGTCCTAGTCTCTCGATTTATATTAAATAGATCCTAAATTCGTCGAGGGGGTTTACATAAATTAATGATCAATTCCAATTACGAAGAAAGCTCATCAAATGATAAATCTAATGATGAGACTACTGATGATTCAGTTAATGAGTGTAATAAGAATTGCCAATATAATGAATGTGTTGTAGATAAAGATATTAACTACTATAAATATATAGTAGAAATGAATAATTTATCAATAAATAATTTAACTCTAAATAAGAAAAATGATATTATTGAAGCTCTATTAACTGATAATATCAGTCCTGAAATAAAAAATAAAATTATAGAAGCAATGGGAAAAGAGTCAGATAAGGATAATATACCTATCTAGACTTCTACTGAAGCCTATAATATGGCTGAAGTAATCTCACGATATAGAAGCAGACAAGTTAAACCTGTTACTATGCAGGAACTTCAGTCTGAAATATAAACTTTGAAAATTGAGATTAAAAATTTAAAATCTCTAGATCAACAAATCCAAAAAGGACTAGATAAGCTGGAACTAGATAAAATATCTAGAAAGACAGCTAGATTAATAGACACTAGTGAATCTTCTGCTGGTTCTTCTTCCCCACAAGAAAAAGAAAGGGAGAATCAATCTATTCAAATGGGACAGATAAACTCAGAAGAAAGTAAAAATAATTTCCTGCAAAAAATAGATTTATTTATTACCCATAAATGGTATATTAAAATAAATCTACTCATTAATAATGAGTATTATATAACTAATTTGATTGTACTCATTGATAGTGGTGCAGACTTTAATTGTGTCAAAGAAGGAGTCGTTCCAATCAAATATTGTGAACAAACTACTCAGACACTTAGTGTTGCTAATAATAAAGCACTAACTACCCCTTACAAAATTACAGATGTAAATATCTATAAAAATGATGTCTGTATTCCTGTACATCTAATAGTTGTAAAGGAAATATCTCAACATGTTATTCTAGGAAGTCCATTCCTAGAAAAACTCATGCCCATTAATGAGATAAATAAGGAAGAAATTACAACTTGTTATAAAGGCAAAAGAATAACTTTTGAATTTATAACAAATTTAATTATTAAAATTCTTAATGAAGTCAATTAGAAAGAAAATCAGATTAATTTCTTAAAAGAAGAACTTGCTCAAGTTACTATAACCCAGCAATTAAAACAATTGAAAATCCAACAAAAATTCAAACAAGTCGAATAAGACTACAAGCTACACACTTGTAGTAATATCCCTAATGCTTTCTGGGATAGGAAACAACATATCATTTCTCTTCCTTATGAGGAATCCTTTAATGAAAAGGATATTCCGACAAAGGCGAGACCTTGTCAAATGAATCAAAAATATCTTGAATTATATAAAAAAGAAATCCAAGATTTATTGGATAAGAAATTAATTCGCAAATTTTACTCCCCATAGAGTTGCACAACATTTTATGTAAATAATAATGCTAAAAAAGAAATAGGTATGCCTAGACTTGTTATTAATTATAAACCTCTAAATAAGGTTTTAAAATGGATTCGATATCCAATTCCTAATAAAAGAGATCTACTCAATAGAGTAGCTAAAGTAAGGATCTATTTTAAATTTGACCTGAAATCAGGATATTGGCAAATACAAATTAACGAAAAAGATCGGTATAAGACTGCTTTTACTGTTTCTTTTGGCCATTATGAATAGAATGTCATGCCATTTGGTTTAAAGAATGCACCTTCAAAATTTCAAAATATTATGAATAAAATATTCATTCAATATTCCAGTTTTATATTATCATATATTGATGATATATTGGTCTTCTCAAATACAATAGAAGAATATTTTTAACACCCCAATGTGTTCAAACACTTAGTCATTAAGAATGGCTTAGTAATATCTTCCCCAAAAATAAAACTCATCCAACAAGAGATAAGATTTTTGAGACATAATATTGTGAATAACACAATAATTCCAATTGATAGAAGTATTGAATTTGCTTATAAATTTCCTGATGAAATAACTGATAACAAACAGTTACAGTGATTTCTTGGTACATTAAATTATGTATCTAAATTTTATAAGAATATCGCTACTGATACAAGAATTTTGTATCAAAGATTACAATAGAACCCTGCTCTTTGGACCAAGGCCCATACTGAAGTAGTAAAGACAATAAAAAAGAAGGTTAAAAATTTACCATGCTTACACTTAGCCAATGCTGAGTGGTTTCAAATATTTAAAACTGATGCTATTGACATTGGTTATGGAGGTATACTAAAACAATTAAACCCTAATACAAATAAAGAAGTGTTGGTGAGATATCATTCAAGAAAATGGAATAATACTCAAATTAAATACTCTACTATAAAGAAAAAAATTCTTTCTATTATCCAATGTATTCATAAATTTCAAGATGATTTACTTAATAAGAAATTCTTATTGAAAATTGACTATAGTTCTGCTAAGACAGTCTTAGAAAAAAATATTAAAAATTTAGCATCTAAGCAAATATTTGCTCGATGGAAAGCAGAATTAGTCATATTTGATTTTGATATTGAATATATTAAAGGAACTGACAATTCACTTCCTGGTTTTCTAACCCGTAAATTTTTGTAGGGCTATGAGCCAAAAAGAAAAAGGCAAGCAGCCATGGGTTCCTAGACCAATGACCTCAGGCTCCAATGAGCCAAGAAGTTACTCCAAGAAAATTATTCTTGGAAAAGGAAAGACCTCTAACAGAGGCCTACAGATTCAAGAACCCGAAGAAACCAATATTTCTTATAAACAAGCAGTTGAAGTGGAAACAATTTTCATTCTGAATAATTACTCTGAAGAAATTCTTCAACTAAAAAAATCTGACATCCCAATGATGGATGACCCCTGGAAATTAAAGGAGAAATACTTGGAAAATAATATGACAAGAATGTCTATGAAGGAATTCTGCTGACAACCAAATCGGTTAAAATTTAGCATTTTTATCAGAAAACTAATGATACTCGTAGTGACGTAAACTATAGAAAAATTATTATATGTCACATTATCACTCCTCAATCTTGGGGACTTCATCCCAATAGAACTAAATTACTAGTTCATAGGGATAAAAATATTAATATGCCTTATTCCTACTGGGATTATATTGGGGCCTTCACCAAGGTGTTTTATTTTGATAATAGTAAAAAAAAGCACACTTGGTTTATCAGAATTTGTCCTAAAATTCTTAAACAGGATATACCAGCATGGTTTATACGATGATGGTTATAATTTGGTGCCACTCTGGAAATTTTGCCACCATCCTTGCAAGAATTATTTGCAGCATGGACTCAATCTTATCCTCTTTGTCAGAAAGCTGACCAACTTCTGGACGGGGAGAGTACTATATACTTTTTTATCCATTTTGAAATTCTATATATTTTTAAATAGATAATTAAATGTGAATATAATTATCTTAATTTTTCCATTTTAGCCAGAAAATTTTTGATTAAATGGTGGAATAGAATTGATGAAAAAGAAAAAGTACAGACTGTACAAAAATCTATTAAGGGAAATGAGATCCTTGTAGAAGCAAAATTAAAGAAAAATAATAATGAAAGATAGACTTTGAAGAAATTAAAGGAATCACTAAGAAGGCAAAATCCTCGAATCACTGAGGAAGAATTAAAGAAGAAATGTCTTTACTATATATGCAAACTCAGTTCGACTTAATCTTTGAAACAGATAGTATGTCTATCAGTTCTAATAAATCAGACCATATTGAAGAAGACTCAGAAACCTTCTTCAAAAGAATGCATAAAAGAGTCACTACTCAAAGTGATAATGAGGATATGTCAAAATTGCCAGAATACATGTGACAATTATCTATTTTACTTTACTTTATAAGAGAATCTCTTTAATCTTGGTGGGACCAGCAATAATCTACTTTCGGCACGAAGGAATCTCTTTATAAAGGTGGCCGACAATGGTCGACAATGGTGGACCCCATGTCACTCTACTTTCGGCACAGATGCCCTTACGTGTTAAAAATGATGAATAAAGTAAAAAGTTGATGGCGACAGGCACTCACCTTTGTCAGGGATAAGAACGAATATCCAACCTGCTATTGTCGGTTCGCGTACCCGCACCTGCCAGTTGCTTTGTCCATCACTATGGACACTTTTGTAGTATAAATAGAGGTGAAAACGCCTGCATATGTAACGTTGGAGTTTCGAAGTTTTATTCTGAACTTGTGTGTGCTTGTAATCTCTCTTTGTAAGTATTTGAGTGATCAATAAAATTTTCAATTCCTACTAAAAGACTCTCTTCTCATCCTTTAGAATTGTCCATTTATTCAACATTCCAGTTTTAAAGTCAAAAGTACCAATTTGGTAAATATCTTTTGTCTTTACCTTTGGAATTGTCCAATCGTTTAGTTCTTCTAATTCAGAGGGATACTCAAGATTCTGAGCATTCTTAATTATTGGTATCAGAGCCATGTTTGTAGCTCAAGGCTAAAATATTCATTCAACATTCCAGTTTTATATGAATGAAATATTCATTTAATATTCCAGTTTTATATTATCATATATTGATGATATATTGGTCTTCTTAAATACAATAGAAGAATATTTTAAACACCTCAATGTGTTCAAACACTTAGTCATTAAAAATGACTTAGTAATATCTATCCCAAAAATGAAACTCTTCCAGCAAGAGATATGATTTTTGGGACATAATATTGTGAATAACACAATAATTTTAATTGATAGAAGTATTAAATTTGCTTCTAAATTTCTTGATGAAATAACTGATAACAAACAGTTTCAACGATTTTTTGGTGCATTAAATTATGTATCTGAATTTTATAAGAATATCGTTGCTGATACCAGAATTTTGTATCAAAGATTACGAAAGAACCATACTTCTTGGACCAAGGCCCATACTGAAGCAGTAAAGACAATAAAACAGAAGGTTAAAAATTTACCAAGCTTACACTTAGCCAATGCTGAGTGGTTTAAAATAGTTAAAACTGATGCTAGCGACATTGGTTATGGAGGTATACTAAAACAATTAAACCCTAATAAAAATAAAGAAGTGTTGGTGAGATATCATTCAGGAAAATTGAATGATACTCAAATTAAATACTCCACTATAAAGAAAGAAATTCTTTATATTATCCAATGTATTCATAAATTTTAGGATAATTTACTTAATAAAAAATTCTTATTGAGAATTGACTGTAGTTCTGCTAAGACAGTCTTAGAAAAATATGTTAAAAATTTAGCATCTAAGCAAATATTTGCTCGATGGCAAGCATAATTAGCCATATTTAATTTTGATATTGAATATATTAAAGGAATTGACAATTCACTTCCTGATTTTCTAACCCATAAATTTTTGCAGGACTATATATATATATATATATATATATATATATATATATAAGAGTATATATATATACACACCAAGTGAAGGTGATTCTTACAAGATCCACCAAGATCTAAGGTACAGGCTCGTAGCATATCTTCCAGGGTCTGGATTGTTCTCTCTGATTTTTTGTCTGTCTGGGGTGGTAAACAGTGTTGAATCTTAACTTGGTGCCCAAACTCTGATGTAAACTTTTCCAAAAATAGGAAGTGAACCATGTGTCTCCGATATATATATATATATACATATATAGCACACACACAATAGAAGCATTAGACCAAACACTTGGCATGCTCTCTATGATACTCTATGATATGTACCCACATGTAATGCCAAAACCCCCAATTCTCTACTAATACTCATAATACAATCCAATTACATATTAAAATAACTAATGTAACTAATTACAAAAGAAAATGAAGAGAGATTGCACAAATCATTCAAAATGAACCCAGTATCACATCGTTTCACAAAAATACTATAGTACGCTCTACTCGTGTCCAATTTAGGAGACGTATCTAGTCCCACAACTCTGATCTAATTATAGTTAGATCTAATTGGTCTCATAACACACTTGATGTGTTAATCTCAGATTTTTTCTTAATTGGGCACAAATTACCATGTAGAAATCACAATAGGGGTCCTATGAACCTATTTATGGTTTCTATGGGTAGCCATAAGCCAAAAAAGGTTTTCTAATGGTTAAATGCATAAATTAGAGCCTAAATTATATATTGGATTCAGAATTTACCTATTGGGAGATGGATTTCCAATAAAATGCTCAAAGGACACAATTAGGACACAATCTCCTTGTCAATTCCTCCTCCTTCAAGTGCTCCTTGCTAATCAAGCTCCAATGCTTCTTAGATGATGAAATTGAGAAGGAATGAGAGTGAATTGGGTTGGATATGGTGGAAAGATGAGTCAATTTGGGGAAGAACACAATTAGGGATCTAGAATGAATGAACTAACGAGAGAGAGAGAGAGAGAGAGAGAGAGAGAGAGAGAGAGAACCCCTTAGGTGGCTAGCCCCTTCTTTTTCCCTTTCCAAGCAATGTACAATGTCCAAGTTACCCCTATTAGTTGGTCATGAGGTTTAATTAGGAAGTGCTATATTATGAAGGTTCTAATTCTTTATAAAACTAATATAATCTCCTTAATTAATTAAGGGAATGAGTCTAATGGGCCTAACCCAATGTTGGGCTCAATTATGACATGATATTCTAATGGGTCCACTAATGACAAGTCTAAATAAAATAGGCTAGCCCACTAACACATAATTAAATAACACAACACAATATAATTATTAGTAGAACATAATATAAATATTTAATTACTAAATAATAAATATAATAATGACAAATATACCCTCATATAGAAAAGTGGTAGTGACAATACACCACCTCCATTACAAAACAATATCTCCTATGTATGCTCCCTACTCTGTGGCTTCTTTTTGCCAACAGCTTGATGCTACAGGCAAGTTAAGTACGATCTTCGGCAGGTTATTGTTCTATAAATATTCGGCTCTTTGCAAGTATCAAGGATGACCAACACGACAACAGACATTAGTCTCGACCCTAAGCTCATGTTTTCCATCCCAAAAGTTGTGACCGATGAAGTGAAGGGATTACCTCTGATTCGACCTTCATCGTCCCATCTCTACAAAATCTTGACTTGTCTCAAGTTGTTGTATTTACCTACATGAGTAATCCAATCTTGAGTTTTAAAACAAGTTCAATAAAAAAATTTACCGAGAAGAAGTTACACGCTCATTTTCTATATAAAAACAAGATGGTGACTCTGTTGGAGACCTTTTTCTCTTACAAAGAGATGGCGCAATCCGATACACCAGTGATGGAAAACTTTGTCAATGCTTTAATCATCGACTTTGATCAACAAATGTTCAAGGAGATGATCTCATAGGGCTCTACTAGCCCGTCTAGTACACACCATCATAGGAAGATCTCCTAACGAATCAGTATCATGAAGAACAGTAATGATCCTACAGAACAAGGACACAAAATACACTCCTACGAGGAGATCACATGATATGTCGAGTATAACCCCCTGTCCAATTCCTAATTTTTTTTAGAATTTTGATTATTATATTAGGCTCCAAAACAAGTAATTAGAAATAACTAGTGGAATAAATAATTATTTTAGAATTTTGACTGTATTATATACTTAATATAGGATAGATGTTACTTTAGTATTTATAAATACAACATGTATAAATAAGATTAGATATAGATTATTCAAATAATATACATGTATGGATTATATGTAGGTATCTATGGTAATTATAAATAAGATTATAATTAATTTAAAACAATCTAAACTATATTTTAAATTAATCATAATCCAGAATCTACTAGAAAAGCAACTTCATCTATGTCTTATCATTAATAATCAACTCCTACGAATCCTAAAAATAAATACATAAAATCTAAAATAAATATATATTAAAAAATACCTTTATTTTATGTTCCTTTCAGCCAAAATCCGGATTTACTTTTCGTCCAAAACAACTCCAAAAACAGTCCAAAAATTTGCTCCAAAAATAATTCCATTTTTTCAGTAGCTCCATTCACTTAGAAGTGTCATATATCCTACCTCCGGACTCCGATTCATGTCTAATATTTTTTGTTAGAACCATATCGAGATAAGATCTCATAATATATATTTTAATATTTTTATTTAAAACCCATAATTCTGTAAATATAATTTAGTATCAGTCGTCCGAAATAAGATCATGTCTTGATATATTTGATTTTTCAGAAGATCTCAAACTCGTTTTCGTCATTCGTTTAAAGTTTTAGAAAGCAAAACCTGGGACCTATAATATATAAGTTTCAGAAATTAATTCATTAGTTTATTATTCCATTTAAATAATAAAATTTGTAAACAATTAGGGATCCATCAAAACCATAATCTGTAATTTATAAATTCAATATCTCATAATCAATTTGAGATTCATGTAAATTATCGATTCTAGTACACTTATAGCTCTAGAATCTAAATGTTTGTGCACTCAAATTTTAGGTTTGTATTGGTGGACTTTTTGGTGAACAAAATATCTCGATTTGCGTACCACGAATCCCAAATTTGCAAACTTGACTTATTTTACTTAAAATTTATGTTTACCCTATAAATCAGAACTTAATTAGGAGAAAAATATAATTTAAAATAATTTATTCAGAATTATTAGTAAACTATTTAGGAGAATTAATTTGTTAGGATCATTGGTTATAAGTGAATTCGTAGATCTAACTTATGTTAAATTTTGTACGATGGGGTACGTGAGTTGATGGCATAATTAGATAGCTAATAGATTGGATTACGTTGTCTTGAGATAGTGACTATATCACCTCCAGAAACATGCAAATATACCTTGCTCAATTGTATAATATTTTATAGATGCTTAATTTCCTTTTCTGTCATTCATACATGATGCTTGCTCATGATATCTTGCCAATTTGTCATCAACTTCTACTTATACACGTTTCTCAACACTTGTATCCCAATAATACATATGTCATGAGTAAGCTTGATAAAGAATAAGCTTGCAAAACTAGGCTATAATAGCAGCATAAGTCAAGGTAGTACAGCAAATGTAAGTACGCTAGATTATGATGAGAAAAAATACAAAATAATTCAAGTTCACCAAACAAAACAAAAATAAGACTCTACAGTCTCTACAGTTGTCGTACTAACACCTTGTCTAAGTTGCTAGTCGACAAAATAGAGGTATGGGCCTCCAAGTTCTACAGTCTTAATAAATACTATCGTCTTATGATAGTATACAGTTAATGTCATTCAGTTACACTTCAACAATGGGTCAAGATGACTATATAACACTAGGTTATGAGGCATACTACCCAACTTAAAATAATTAAACTAATACTGTGACAGTCTTAAGGGGAATCTACAAAATAACCTTATTCTTGTAAATAATTCTTGGCATGTATATTATTTCAGACTTGTGGATTGTATCTTGTTGCTTTCTTTATTATTCCATTCGTGCTTACCTTCCTTAGTTTGCATTGTAATTGAGGATAATTACATTTGTGAGATACAATATTATTCTTCCGTTTGGAGTTGATATGATTGACATGTGCCATATATATATTGTTGAGATGTTAGTTAGTTAGTTAGTTAGTTAGTTAGAGTTGACCCAGACAACGTTCTACCGCCGATGCTACGGCGTAGGTTGGACGTACCCACGTACTCGTGCCCGAATAACCGGGTACGGGTTGTGATAGATATTTTAGTTGCTATTATGTTATTGACATTTATCTTATATTAGTATTTTGATCTCTTCTCTCATTTAGTTTTTGGTATAGTAAACTGGCAGTGGATTTGTTTTCACCCGACTATCATTTTTTGATACTTCATATTTGAGATTCAGTTATTTATTTTATATTTCTTTATTTGTGTTATGAATGAGATATAGATTATGTATGACTTGTGTCGACAGTATATTATCACTTATGGATTTGATATTCATATACAACGTACATATGTGTTACGATCTTCCAACATATTATAGTTATCGTATACATATGGTTGGCATGTTACGTATTGCTAGTCCTACGTATTTTGGGACTGGGGCGTGACATCTTTCCATGCATGGAATGCGGCTTCTTGCAAGCACACTGGCAGAGTCAACTATTTTGATATCCATAGAAGTAGGGTAGTTATTTGCTTCATGTGTGGACTGTAGAGTGTTCTGAAAAGCATACACACGACGCTTCTGTGCAGACAAAGAATGCTTATGGCCATACACAACCCTAGATCTTGGCAAGGGCTGCGCATAGATGGGTTGGCATCAGACAACACCTTTATTTGTCCAATGTCCTCCGCGACATTGGGGTATGTAGTACGGGCCTTGGGGAGCCATTTTTTGCGAGACTTCTTTAGTTTCGCTGTCTGGGGTGAGGGGGTTGAGGCTATCCCCCGAAAGCACTGCTTTGAAAGATTGTTGGCCGAATTGCACGACCAACATCTTTTGCGTTGTCCTAATCTTTGTAACGTCGGATCTACGCTCTCGTCGGTAGAGAAGTTTATCACCAGCAGAGTTTGTCACTACCACATTTTAGAAAAAAGGGTATTTTAGTAATTTCCTATTTAAATAAATATTGTGCATGGTAAATAATTTTTGTTGTATTATTTAATTGTTGTTAGATATTATTTAATTATTTTGGACTTATTTTAGTGGACCCAACTAGTTTAGTTTGGACCCATGGACCAACATGAATTAATTAGTTAGACTTGGCCCATTTAGAAAGCCCATGGTTAAGGAGATGGATTAAATTAATTAAATGATTAGACTAGAAGCTTCCTTCCTTAATTATTTCTTCATGAGAGGCCCCAAGGGGTACATTGGACATTTTATAATTGCTTGGGGGAGGGGCTATGGCCGGCCTATTAAAGAGGGGGGGAAATTTCTCTCTCCTCTCATCTCATTCCAAATCTAGATCTAGAATTCTCCCACTACCAAATTCCCTCCATTCCCAATCCAATTCCCTACCAAATTCATTCCAAATTCTTTCCAATTCATCATTAGAGAAGAAAAAAGCAAGGATCTACAAAGAGGAGCAAGGATCTACAATTTGGAAGCAAGTTCATCTCAATTGGAGGTTTCATTGGGAATCCATCTCCCAATAGGTATAATTCAGATTTTCCTATTTAAATAGCTTCTAAATCTGAGATTTAATCATGTAAAATCAACCTATATGTATGTACTACCCATAAGACTTTGTTTTGTGTTCATAGGAGACCCATGGAGAAAGTTATAGTGCTTTTTGTGTCAATTTTGTTGGAATTCCGAATTTACATTTTTTGTGTGTGTGTCAATTGATCCTATAGATCAATTGGACATGAGATTTGGGTTTTAGGCTAGTGTCATGTCCATATTGGGATACTTGTGGTTCGTATCCCAACTATTTGGTGATACGTGTCATTTGGGGGTTTTCCTCCGACACGGGGCTTTGAACATGTCGTATTTTGACACGGACACATAGATCTACTTTTGACGCTTTGATTTGTTCATAAATATTATTTGTGATCTGTTTGTGTCCTTTGGGGTGCATTTAGTTGTGTGTTGGACTCGTGTCGCATGCGTATCCTAGATCTAGTGGGATACGGTGAGATACTCTCCAATTGTGTGTATTTTTGTATAGATCTAATTAATTGTGGTTCAATTCTTCATTTATAATTAGTATATATATATGGATATTAAATATTTATTTTGTATATTTATTATTATAATTATTGTAGCATAGATCTATATTTTGGGTGTGCTAATATAATGTACAATATAATATGTAGCTTTCTTGTATGCAAATATATATGTTACTACTTGTTAAATAATATAATTTATACATAAAATGTTTTATAAAATATATTTGTATGTTTAATTGTGTAATTATATTATTTATAATTATTATGTAATTATTTGGATATTAATGTAAATATTTTAGGTGTGCTTCTAGCCATGTAAATTATATGTTCTTTGTTAAATATTTGAAGGTATAAGTTTATGTGTATATTAATATATATATGTACATTTTTGTATTAATGGTTTATATATATATATATATACTATTTTATATATTCTGTTTATATATATATATATATATATATATATATATATATATATTGTTTTATATATTCTGTTTTTATATATATAATTATATATATATAACTTGTTTTAGTGACAGTGAATTAATGACAGTAAAAACTGTCATTAATTAGCCGACTAATAGCAGCCGCTGTAGCCTTCGGGCAATTAATGACAAACCTGTCATTAATTGCAGCAGCGGGAACAGCAGCTTTTTTGCGACGCTTTTCTGCGACAGTTTAACTGTCAGCGAAAACCAAAGCAGTGGCAGTTTATTATTTGGGTTTCGGTGACAGTCCTTCGGTGACAGTCCCGACTGTCATTATTTAAACTGTTTTGATTTAATCCTATTTTATTCACTGTTTTTAATGACGCTTTGACAGATTTAATGTATATATTATATATTATAATTGTATATATATATATGTATATATATATATGTATATATATATGTGTTTTGTGAGGAATAATAATTGTAATAATATATTATGTTATTTATATAAATGTTGGGTTGTATATATTATTTTAGGGTATATATTAATTGTATTATTAGTATACTTTGTGTGAGTTCTTTTTGAATCTAATTTGATTCCTAAATTATTGTAGTTTATCTCTATATTATTTTATAGATGTCTTGTGAGGTTGACTTTGGGTTTGACCATGTTTGACTTTAGTGGACTTTAGAGTTGACCATAGTTGACTTTTACCTTAGAATTGACTTATTGACCTAGAAGTTGCCTAGTTTGACTTGTTCTCTTTCCGGAACCTTGTATTAATGTGGTATTCCATGTCTAGGTCTTCGAGGCACCGAGTCAGATATTTGTGAGACTGTTCATTGGACTTCAGGCGAGTACATTCTCTGATAGTTTCTCATTTATGATATCCTCTATGTTCGTTGTATCTAGTGTAGATATACATGTTCTCTTGACACTATGGTTACACGGATTGGTATATCCGGATCTCGTCATGAGATGTTATTCCTTGGTATATGGTGTATATGGTGCAAGTATTGTTTCATTGGTTATCTTGTACATGTACAGACACCGATTCTCGGGGAGACTAGCTATCTTCTTGGGGAATCTAGTGCCATAACGTACCGTGGTTGGATCTATTATACCAGTCGGGGTGGGGAGTATTTTAGTGTAGATATGTGATCATACCCTCCTTGTGCATGTCTTGTTCCTTGTGAGTGTTGATCATACACCGCACGTATAATCAGCCAGGCCATCATACTCTTGTGCAAGTTCCCAAGCCGATCACATGTTAAAGCTAGTACTCACACACTTAGTCATTAGTATTCTTGTTCCATCAGCATATTGTTCATTATTGTATTTCTTTCCAGTATTTTCTTATTGTCTATACATTTTTGTATCTATTTATGCATCTTGTTTATCCATAACTATTTACTGTTACATAGTTTTTATCATTATTTGAGAACTGCTGTTAGGGTTGTACTCTGCTCCTTTCCTGACTGGATATATTTTTCCAGATGACACTGAGGAGTACCCTACCTATTATGGACCCCAGGATGTTGTGGGTTTAGATTCTGAGACCCTGGCTCAAGAGGGACTTATCCCAACTGAGACAGTTGACCCTGGAGTTGTAGCTTTATAGTTTTGTAGTATTCTTTGTACTGGATTTGTCTCCAGCATATTTCTGTAATTTTCTTCAGACTCATTGATGTATTATTTTAGACTCATGAGTTGTATTGTGACTATTCTATTCTTTATCTGATTCGTGCTCATTTCCACCTTAGTTCTGTGATTGAGTATACTATCATTATTGGTGGTTCATTATATTGTTAGATAGTTTATCTAGACAGCGTTCTACCGCCGATTCTGCGGCGTAGGCTGGGCGTTGTTTCCGACTAGTACCCTTACACCGGGTATGGGTCGTGACACATTTTTGGTGGTGGCCCATGCAGGTCTAGCTTCACAAGTATGTGATGTCGTGGTAGTGCGACAACTTAGTTGTACTACTGCGAGCCTGCGATAGGATATAGGATATAGGCTGAGATACTCAATCACATCTAGGAAAATTCTTTTGATTCAACTATTCTTCTTTGATATTGATACTTGATCCCTTAAACTTGTCCTTTCCTTGAATATCTTACATCTTGTGCCATATTGATTCTTTCTTTCTCTTTGTCTCAGGATGCCGCCTAAAACTAGATCACAGCAGGGGAGAGCAGCTTCTGAGAGGTCTGCGACATCCCGAGGGCCTGCACCAGTCACTTCTCCGGTGATTGGAGTGTCAGCTGCTTTCGGAGGTCCACCACCCACTCAGAGGACTGTGCCAGCTGTATCTGAGGGGCTTCCACCTCCACCTCCTGTGCCAGCAGAGGCGTCACAGATATTTACTCTGTTTCGTGAGATGCTCGAGGCACAGAGGGCTCAGTCAGAGGCACATCAGAGGCAGACCGACGTTCTACGGCAGGGCATCGAGAGTGCTCATCAGCTTGCTCGTGCTGTAGTTGAGAGAGGAGTTCCGGTCCAGCAGCAGGTTGTTCCTCAGGTTGCTCAGCTTCGGCCAGGCAACATTCAGGACTTCAAGAAACTGGAGCCTAGAGTTTTCAAAGGGACGGAGGGCATCGTCTATGCTGATGATTGGCTCGAGGACATTGAGCGTCTTATGAGGGTGTCCTGTCTTTCTGAAGATCTGAAGGTTGAGGCGGTAGGACTTCAACTGTTCGACGTCGCTCGTACTTGGTTCAGGAATGAGCCGGTTCTAGTTGACGCAGGACAATCTTGGGAGGTATTCAGGGACCTTTTCAAGAAGAAGTTTTTTGCCCGGATAGACAGGCTTGACTTGGGGAGACAATTTGAGAGTCTCATTCAGGGAAGCATGTCTGTGGAGGAATACGCTGCGGAGTTCGGTAGGCTGAGCCAATTTGCAGAGTATCTGGTGAGGGAGCCGGAGGTTCGAGCTATTCGTTTCCGAGAGGGTCTAAACTGGGAGGTGAAGATTCTCATTCCGTCTTTTTATGAGACATACTCGGAGATACTTGCGGAGGCACGCAAGGTTGAGCGGGATCTGGGTTTGAAGACCAAGAGAGACCGTAATTCTTTTCTGGGGGCCAACGGCAGTGCAGTATCTGCCAAACGTCCTCATTTCCAGTCCAGACCTTTTCAGCAGCCACAACAGAACCAGACTCCAGCTAGAGCGCCTTTTCACCAGGCACCTCAGCAACAGAGACAGTTACAGCAAGCTCCATGTAACTTCTGCAAGAAGCCCGGCCACATCTGGGAAGTTTGCAGAAGGAGGCTAGGAGTTTGTTTGTATTGTGGTACTGAAGGGCATCAATTGAGGGAGTGTCCTCGTCGTGCAGTTCAGAGAGCAGCTCCAGCTCCGAGGGCACAGATAAGACCACCTGCAGCACAACCGAGGGGACCGCTTCCGACACAGCAGCAGCGTTTTGTCCAGCATCAGCAGCAGGGAGGTGCTCGGCAGGGACGAGCGTTTGCTATGACAGTCGAAGAGGAGGAACCCACAGGAGATGTCATCGCAGGTTCTATTCTTCTTGATTCCATTCCAGCTTTAGCTTTGTTTGATAGTGGTGCTTCCCATAGTTTTGTATCTGTTTCTTTTGCTCTAAAGCATGGTTTGGTAGCTGAGTCTTTGCTTAGGACTTGCAAGATCATGACCGGGGGAGGCATTATCCTGGTTAATAATATTTGCAAGGATCGGAGAGTTACTCTGGGAGGCCGGGAGTTGAGTGCGTGTCTACTTGTAATGCCACTTTCGAGCTATGATATTGTACTCGGGATGGATTGGTTGAGTAGGCACCGTGCTAGCATAGATTGTAGAGGAGGTAGAGTTTTGTTTGGTCCGCCAGGAGAGCCAGAGTTCGAGTTTGCTAGAGGAACTGCGGAGCAGAAAGAAGGCATTATTTGTGGAGCTATGGTGGAAGACAAGGAGTTGCCATATCCGTTGATAGCAGAATTTTTGGATGTGTTTCCTGAAGAATTGCCAGGATTGCCGCCAGATCGAGATGTTGAATTTTCTATAGACTTGGTGCCAGGTGCAGAACCGATTTCGCAGCATGTCTATAGAGTAAACAACAGCGAGCTGGTCGAGTTGAAGAAGCAGGTGGACGAATTACAGGATAAGGGGTTTATCAGATCGAGTTCTTCACCATGGGGAGCCTCGATATTGTTTATACCGAAGAAGGATGGATCGGTGCGCATGTGCATTGATTACAGGGCTTTGAATAATCTCACTATCAAGAATAAGTATCCTTTGCCACGGATTGATGATCTGTTTGATCAGTTGAGTGGTGCCAAGGTATTTTCTAAGATAGATTTGAGATCAGGCTACCATCAGGTGAAGGTGAAGCCGGGGGACATACCGAAGACTGCTTTTAGAACTCGGTATGGTCAGTACGAGTTTATGGTGATGCCGTTTGGTTTGACTAATGCACCGGCGGTATTTATGAACTTGATGAACAAGGTGTTCCACCAGTACCTTGACAAGTTTGTGGTGGTGTTCATCGACGACATACTCATATACTCGAGAACACCGGAGGAGCATGAGGAGCATTTGAGGATTGTGTTGGATGTGCTGAGGAAGGAGAAGCTGTATGGGAAGTTGTCCAAATGTGAGTTTTTCTTGGACAAGGTGGAATTCTTGGGGCATGTTGTGACTGGTGATGGTATTTCAGTGGATCCGAAGAAGATTTCAGCAGTGGAATCTTGGAAGACTCCGAGTTCGGTAGCAGAGATCAGGAGTTTCTTGGGATTGGCAGGCTACTACAGAAAGTTTGTGCAAGATTTTTCGAGGATTGCCGAGCCGATGACCAGACTCACAAGGAAGGATGTGGAGTTTGTTTGGACGAAAGATTGCCAGGCTGCTTTTGAGGAGTTGAAGAAGAGGTTGACGTCTGCTCCTATTTTGACATTGCTATCAGGGTCCGGAGGTTTTACTATTTATAGTGATGCATCGGGAAAGGGTTTAGGTTGTGTTCTTCAGCAGCATGGGAAAGTGATTGCCTATGCATCCAAGCAATTGCGTCCTCATGAAAAGAACTATCCTACCCATGATTTGGAGTTGGCAGCCGTCATATTCGCTCTGAAGTTATAGAAACATTATTTGTAAAGAGAGCGTGTGGAGATCTTCACAGACCACAAAAGCTTAAAGTACGTTTTCACGCAGAAGGAGTTGAACATGAGACAGCGTCGGTGGTTGGAATTGATGAAGGATTTTGATATCTCTTTGCAATATCATCCTGGGAAAGCCAATGTAGTTGCCGATGCTTTAAGCAGGTATCCGGTAGCTATGTTCTTAACGCAGGATCGATATCTGTTGGAGGACTTGGAGAGCTTGGGCATTGAGGTGATTGTTCCTGGGTGTGCTATGCAGATGTGGGGATTGCAGATACATTCAGATTTGATGGATAGGATCAAGGCAGCACAGTATGATGACGTATCTTTGAGGAGTATCAGAGCTCAGATGAGAGCAGGATTGGAGGATGATTTCACTATTGCAGAGGATGGATCCTTGAGGCATGGAGTTAGATTATGTGTGCCTAGTGGGGAGTTGTGCGAGGAGGTATTGCAGGAAGCGCATCGCTCTCAGTATTCCATACATCCAGGTGCTAACAAGATATATCGGGATATGCGAGAGAGTGTGTGGTGGTATGGCATGAAGAGGGAAGTGGCACAGTTTGTATCCAGATGCTTAGTGTGCCAGCAGGTGAAAGCCGAGAGGCAGAGGCCAGGAGGTTTACTTCAGCCATTACCCATTCCAGAGTGGAAGTGAGAACACATTACTATGGATTTTGTGTCCGGACTACCACGATCTCCAGGAGGGAAAGACGCGATTTGGGTCATTGTTGATAGATTGACCAAGTCGGCCCATTTTTGCCTTTCAAGGTGGGTTTGTCTACGGAGAAGCTGGCAGAGATGTATGTGAGGCAGATCGTTAGGATACATGGAGTTCCCGTCAGCATAGTCTCAGATCGAGATAGTCGTTTCACTTCTCATTTCTGGAGGAGTTTGCAGGAGAGTTTGGGCACTCAGCTCAAATTCAGTACTGTATATCATCCCCAGACAGATGGGCAGTCAGAGAGGACTATTCAGACTCTCGAGGATATGTTGCGTACTTGTGTACTAGATTTCGGGGGTTCTTGGGAGGACCATCTCTATTTGGTAGAGTTTGCTTACAACAACAGTTACCAGGCCAGTATAGAGATGTCACCTTTTTGAAGCTCTATATGGTCGGAGGTGTCGTACTCCTTTGTCTTGGGACGATGTTGGAGAGAGAGTTTTGCTTGGGCCAGAGATGGTTGTGGATGCAGCAGAGAAGGTTCAGTTGATCAGAGACAGACTTCGAGTGGCGCAGGACAGACAACGGCATTGGGCCGATAGCCATCGGAGACCCTTGGAGTTTGAGGTATAGTTTAGATTTTATTTTGTGTGCTTGTTCTTGGTTGTTTGTTATAGATAAGTTCTTAAGGTGGTGTTTTGTTTTAGGTGGGTGGTTTGGTGTTTCTGAGGATTTCTCCGACACGAGGCACGATTCGCTTCGGTGGAGGCGGAAAGCTTAGTCCGCGATTCATTGGACCTTTCACTATTCTAGAGAGGGTCGGTGCAGTTGCTTATAGACTAGACTTGCCACCTGCATTGGAGGGAGTGCACAACGTGTTTCATGTGTCGCAGTTGAGACGATACGTGGCAGATCCTAGTCATGTATTGGATCACTCAGAGATAGAGGTGGGCCCTACTCTTAGCTATCCAGAGCAGCCAGTTGGGATTCTGGATCGGAGAGAAAAGGTGCTGAGGAACCAGACTATTCCTTTGGTGCGCGTCGCATGGAGGCATCACTCTCAGGGGGAGTCTACCTGGGAGAGAGAGGATGAAATGCGAGAGCATTATCCATATTTGTTTGTACCTTGAGGTATGTTATTTCTAGTTATGTTCTGTTCATTGTTATGTTCTGTTCATTAGTTAGTTGTGATTCTTTAGTTCTTTTCTGTGATTTTCTGGGGGTAGTTTTCGTCTTTGAATTTCGAGGACGAAATTATTTTAAGGAGGGTAGACTTGTCACTACCACATTTTAGAAAAAAGGGTATTTTAGTAATTTCCTATTTAAATAAATATTGTGCATGGTAAATAATTTTTGTTGTATTATTTAATTGTTGTTAGATATTATTTAATTATTTTGGACTTATTTTAGTGGACCCAACTAGTTTAGTTTGGACCCATGGACCAACATGAATTAATTAGTTAGACTTGGCCCATTTAGAAAGCCCATGGTTAAGGAGATGGATTAAATTAATTAAATGATTAGACTAGAAGCTTCCTTCCTTAATTATTTCTTCATGAGAGGCCCCAAGGGGTACATTGGATATTTTATAATTGCTTGGGGGAGGGGCTATGGACGGCCTATTAAAGAGGGGGGGAAATTTCTCTCTCCTCTCATCTCATTCCAAATCTAGATCTAGAATTCTCCCACTACCAAATTCCCTCCATTTCCAATCCAATTCCCTACCAAATTCATTCTAAATTCTTTCCAATTCACCATTAGAGAAGAAGGAATCAAGGATCTACAAAGAGGAGCAAGGATCTACAATTTGGAAGCAAGTTCATCTCAATTGGAGGTTTCATTGGAAATCCATCTCCCAATAGGTATAATTCAGATTTTCTCATTTAAATAGCTTCTAAATCTGAGATTTAATCATGTAAAATCAACCTATATGTATGTACTACCCATAGGACTTTGTTTTGTGTTCATAGGAGACCCATGGAGAAAGTTATGGTGCTTTTTGTGTCAATTTTGTTGGAATTTCGAATTTACATTTTTTTTGTGTGTGTCAATTGATCCTATAGATCAATTGGACATGAGATTTGTGTTTGAGGCTAGTGTCGTGTCCATATTGGGATACTTGTGGTTCATATCCCAACTATTTGGTGATACGTGTCATTTGGGAGTTTTCCTCCGACACGGGGCTTTGAACATGTCGTATTTTGACACGGACACATAGATCTACTTTTGACGCTTTGATTTGTTCATAAATATTATTTGTGATCTGTTTGTGTCCTTCGGAGTGCATTTAGTTGTGTGTTGGACTCGTGTCGCATGCGTATCCTAGATCTAGTGGGATACGGTGAGATACTCTCCAATTGTGTGTATTTTTGTATAGATCTAATTAATTGTGGTTCAATTCTTCATTTATAATTAGTATATATATATGGATATTAAATATTTATTTTGTGTATTTATTATAGTAATTATTGTAGCATAGATCTATATTTTGGGTGTGCTAATATAATGTACAATATAATATGTAGCTTTCTTGCATGCAAATATATATGTTACTACTTGTTAAATAATATAATTTATACATAAAATATTTTATAAAATATATTTGTATGTTTAATTGTGTAATTATATTATTTATAATTATTATGTAATTATTTGGATATTAATGTAAATATTTTAGGTGTGCTTCTAGCCATGTAAATTATATGTTCTTTGTTAAATATTTGAAGGTATAAGTTTATGTGTATATTAATATATATATGTACATTTTTGTATTAATGGTTTATATATATATATATACTGTTTTATATATTCTGTTTATATATATATATATATTATTTTATATATTCTGTTTTTATATATATAATAATATATATATAACTTGTTTTAGTGACAGTGAATTAATGACAGTAAAAACTGTCATTAATTAGCCGACTAATAGCAGCCGCTGTAGCCTTCGGGCAATTAATGACAAACCTGTCATTAATTGCAGCAGCGGAAAACAGCAGCTTTTCTGCGACGCTTTTCCGCGACAGTTTAACTGTCAGCGAAAACCAAAGCAGTGGCAGTTTATTATTTGGGTTTCGGTGACAGTCCCGACTGTCACTATTTAAACTGTTTTGATTTAATCCTATTTTATTCACTGTTTTTCAATGACGCTTTGACAGATTTAATGTATATATTATATATTATAATTGTATATATATATATATGTATATATATATGTGTTTTGTGAGGAATAATAATTGTAATAATATATTATGTTATTTATATAAATGTTGGGTTGTATATATTATTTTAGGGTATATATTAATTGTATTATTAGTATACTTTGTGTGAGTTCTTTTTGAATCTAATTTGATTCCTAAATTATTGTAGTTTATCTCTATATTATTTTATAGATGTCTTGTGAGGTTGACTTTGGGTTTGACCATGTTTGACTTTAGTGGACTTTAGAGTTGACCATAGTTGACTTTTACCTTAGAATTGACTTATTGACCTAGAAGTTGCCTAGTTTGACTTGTTCTCTTTCCGGGACCTTGTATTAATGTGGTATTCCATGTCTAGGTCTTCGAGGCACCGAGTCAGACATTTGTGAGACTGTTCATTGGACTTCAGGCGAGTACATTCTCTGATAGTTTCTCATTTATGATATCCTCTATGTTCGTTGTATCTAGTGTAGATATACATGTTCTCTTGACACTATGGTTACACGGATTGGTATATCCGGATCTCGTCATGAGATGTTATTCCTTGGTATATGGTATATATGGTGCAAGTATTATTTCATTGGTTATCTTGTACATGTACAGACACCGATTCTCGGGGAGACTAGCTATCTTCTTGGGGAATCTAGTGCCATAACGTACCGTGGTTGGATCTATTATACCAGTCGGGATGAGGAGTATTTTAGTGTAGATATGTGATCATACCCTCCTTGTGCATGTCTTGTTCCTTGTGAGTGTTGATCATACACCGCACGTATAATCAGCCAGGCCATCATACTCTTGTGCAAGTTCCCAAGCCGATCACATGTTAAAGCTAGTACTCACACACTTAGTCATTAGTATTCTTGTTCCATCAGCATATTGTTCATTATTGTATTTCTTTCCAGTATTTCCTTATTGTCTATACATTCTTGTATCTATTTATGCATCTTGTTTATCCACAACTATTTACTGTTACATAGTTTTTATCATTATTTGAGAACTGCTGTTAGGGTTGTACTCTACTCCTTTCCTGACTGGATATATTTTTCCAGATGACACTGAGGAGTACCCTACCTATTATGGACCCCAGGATGTTGTGGGTTTAGATTCTGAGACCCTGGCTCAAGAGGGACTTATCCCAACTGAGACAGTTGACCCTGGAGTTGTAGCTTTATAGTTTTGTAGTATTCTTTGTACTGGATTTGTCTCCAGCATATTTCTGTAATTTTCTTCAGACTCATTGATGTATTATTTTAGACTCATGAGTTGTATTATGACTATTCTATTCTTTATCTGATTCGTGCTCATTTCCACCTTAGTTCTGTGATTGAGTATACTATCATTATTGGTGGTTCATTATATTGTTAGATAGTTTATCTAGACAGCGTTCTACCGTCGATTCTGCGGCGTAGGCTGGGCGTTGTTTCCGACTAGTACCCTTACACCGGGTACGGGTCGTGACAGAGTTGCCATTTTTGTTTCCATTACAAAGAATGCTTCTTTTTATATAACTTCAAAAGAGCACAAAAGAATCCTTAAGATTAGAATTAATTCTAAATATAAGATCCGAGAAAGTTAGCAGTGGAGATCAAGTCTTGTAACTGACTTCCCTACTACGTTGACGATCCGAAGGAAAAGACTGGAGAAAAAACTCGCTAACTCTGGCTCACTGGCAGAAATGGGCAGCAAGTAGGCTCAATGCACTCATCTTTCGATGGTTTGGGAAGCACACGTTACAACAATTTATAGTCATTTGCACTATAATGACTATGCATACAAGCAAACAAAAAATGCATTATTTTTTGCATCTTGCACATAAGAATTTTATGCACATAGGGTTCTTCAATAACTTCAGCCCATATAGTGGATTTGAAAGTATGCGCATAACACGGTCTACCCGACACGTGGTATGCATTACAAAACTTAAAATGTCTACATAATATGTCTGTTATCGTCTAACTCGTATGCTCCTTAAATACAATTACCATTAATATTCTCATCTAATACGCATTATCCCTAAGTATTCATAAATTCTTAAATGTGTATGATGAGGAGAGACAGAGACGTAGTCGGGATTTGGGTACAGCGGGGTCAAATTCGACTAGTAAATTTTTAATCCCAAAAAATTATTAAAATATAAAGAAAAAGATGCATAAATTAGTTACAAAATCCTTTTTATATACCTAAGCTTGGTCTTTTATTCTAGTTTTGATCGGATAGGGGTGCTCACTCACAAACACATTTTGATCTAACCATCCAGGAAGAAGAATTTCTTTCTCTAAAGTCCAAGGATTTATGGAGCGTTGCTAAATGCTAGATGCATGTGTTCAAATAGACGCCAGAGTTCTCCCTTTTCGAGGAATCCCCTCTAGCACCAGTTTGGGTAGTGCTCCCGGATTTGCCTTCTCATTTCTATATTAGATCCATCCTTTTTAACATAGCAGAATATGTCGGCATTCCTTTGGCTATTGACAGTGCTTCCGCTTTGGTAGAGAGATTCTTTTCTTCGTTATTCTATTCGTGCTTTATCTTCCTTAGTTTGTATTATGATTGAGTATAGTTATATTTATGAGATACCATATTATTCTTCCTTTTGGGGTTGAGATGATTGACAAGTACTATATTTACATTATTGAGATATTTAGATAGTAGAATTGACCTAGACAGTGTTATACCGCCGATGCTACAGCGTAGGCTGGGCGTACCCACGTACTCGTGCCCGAATATCCACGTGTGGGTCATGACACATTTTTAGTGGCGGCCCATGTAGGTCTAGAGCCACAATTTGAGCGATATCGTAGTAGTGCTCACCTAGAGTACTGCTACGAGCCTGCTTTAGGATATAGGATTTAGGTTGAGTGTATACTCAATCACAACTTGGTAACACTTTCCATTCTCAGTTTTGCTATCCTTATCTATTAAATATTTATTTTACTTTGAATAAAATATGTCCTTCATTGACGATATCGTATCTTACTCAATATTGAATCTTTTGTTCAATCTATCTTTAGGATACCGTCGAAGACGCGCTCTCAGCGCTCAGGCGCAATATTAGTGAGGTTATTCACTTTGTTGCCTATGAGGGCAGCACTATCAGACGTTGTTCCAACAGCAACATTCTAGAGGTTCGCTTCACCGATCCAGGTGAGCGTTTTTACAGCAGCTTTCGGAGGTACCCCACCTCCGGTATAGAGGACAGCGCCGACAGTTTCAGGGAATCTTCCACCCCCACCATCTGTAGTCGATCAGATGCAAATGTTCGCACTCTTTCAGCAGATGATGGAGGCGTAATAGCGACAGCCAAAGGTTATGTGGCAGAGCATTGAGAATGCTCACCATATTGCGGTCGCAGTAGTTGAGAGAGATACCTTAGTCCAGCTATAGACGGTATCACTTCAGTTTACCCCACAACAGCCGAGGTCGGGGACCATCATAGAATTCAATAGGATAGGGCCGAAGAACTTTAAAGGCACTGAAGTGATCCTTTATGCTGATGATTGGATAGAAGACATTGAGCGGAACCTTCGGTTGGGGCAGATTCCAGAGAGGTTGTAGATAGAGGCCACGGGGACCATGATGTTCGATATTACATTGACTTGGTTCAGGACGGACCCCATGATCTCAGCACTAGGACTTACTTGGGAAGCTTTCAAAGAGCTCTTCAAGAAAAAGTTCTTTCTAGATGTGACTCTGACATCTCTAGAGAGCTAGTTCCAGTACTTTATTTAGGGAGGTATAATGGTGGATGAGTATACGGCAGAGTATTATAGATTAGGCCTCTTTGTGTAGGGGCAAAACCTTAGAGGAAGAGCTAGAAAGTTCAGAAAGGGCCTGAACAGGGAAGTTAAATCACATACGAATGGAGATTCCACCGCTACTTTCGAGGAGATTCTGAGACAAGCACAGAAGGCGGAGGATGATTTAATGCTTGGCTCTAAGAGACGGAGAGACACAGGAGGATCTAGTACCAATACGGGTCTAACGAAGCAGCCTCATTTTCAGCAGCAGCACCAGAGGCACTTCCAACAGTCGAGGCACCATTATCATGGACCAGCTAGAGCGCCGGTACAGCAGATGCACTAGATCCAGAGGGAAGCTATTCCTTACACTTTTTTAAGAAGTAAGGAAATGGATGGTATGCATGCATGATGAGATTGGGCAAGTGCTTATTTTGCGGATCAGGAGACTATCAGTTGAGGGTTTGTCCTAAACTTCCAGCTCGTCCTGCTCAGGGTGGAGCTCAGGCACAAAGAGCACCCGCAAGACCACCAGCAGGACAGTAGAGAGGACCTCCTCTACCACCACAATAGCAGTAGTTCTCTTAGCACCAACAGCAGCAGAGAGGTGACCAGGGATAGGGGCGAGCTTTTGTCTTGACCGTCGAGGAGGAGGAGCCAGTCGATGATATTATCTCAGGTTCAGTTTATCTTGATTCTTTTCCATCTCATGTTTTATTTGATTTTGGTGCTTCACATAGTTTTGTATCTGTATCTTTTGCTCCAAAACATATTTTGAGTCTTAACAATTGGCGAGGACTTATAAGATCACGATCGGGGGTGGCATTATCCTGGTCAGTGATGTTTGTAAGGACCGAAGAGTTTCTTTTGGAGGCCCAGAGTTGAGCGTATGTATACTCGTAATGCCACTTTCGAGCTACGATATAGTACTCGGGATAGATTGGTTAAGTAGGCATCATGCTAGTATCGATTGTCGAGGAGGCAGAGTTTTGTTTCAGGTGCCAGGAGAGCCAGAATTTGAGTTCGTCAGAGGAGCTACATAGAAGAGCGAAGGAAACTTCTATGGAGCTTTGGTAGAAGCGTAGGAGCTGCCATATCCATTGATTACAGAGTATATGGACGTCTTTCCAGAGGATTTGTCGGGGTTGCTACCAGACAGAGATGGAGAGTTCTCTATAGATTTGATGTCAGGCGTAGAGCCAATATCATAGCACGTCTATAGATTGAACAACAACGAACTTGCAGAGTTGAAGAAGCAGGTAGATGAGTTGTAGGACAAGGGCTTCAACCGCTCCAGTTCATCACCATAGGGTGCTCCGGTATTATTTGTACCGAAGAAGGATGGGTCAGTATGCATGTGATGTGTATCGACTACAAGGTACTCAAGAACCTCACTATCAAGAACAAATATCCGTTGCTGCGGATTAACAATTTATTTGCAAAGTTGAGTAGAGCGAAGGTATTCTCAAAGATTGACTTGAGTTCGGGTTCCCACCAGGTAAAATTTAAGAAGGAAGATATTTCGAAGACAACTTTCAGGGCTCGGTATGGGCAGTTTGAGTTTTTGGTGATACCGTTTGGGTTGACCAATGCCCCGGCAGTATTTATAAACCTGATGAATAAAGTGTTTTATCAGTACATGGTTCAGTTTGTTGTAGTATTTATTGATGATATACTAATTTATTCGAAGACCTCGGAGGAGAATGAGAAGCACCTGAGAATAGTTCTGGGGACCCTCAGGAAGGAGAAACTATATGGCAAGCTTTTGAAGTATGAGTTCTTCCTTGATAAGGTTGAATTCCTCGGGCATATGATTATAGGAGAGGGGAACTCAGATGACCCGGAGAAGATTTTAGCAGTTGAGTCGTGGTCTACCCCGAGTTCAGTGGCGGAGATCAGTAGTTTTCTTAGACTGGTAGGCTATTATCGGAGATTTTTTCAGGATTTTTTCAGGGTTGTGGAGCCGATGACTAGACTAACCAGAAAGGACGTGGAGTTCGTCTGGACTGAGGATTGTCAGTCTGCTTTTGAGGAGGTAAAGAAGAGGTTACTACAGTTCCAATATTAACATTGCCATCAGGGACAGGAGGATTTTCTATATATAGTGACGCATCGGATAAGGGTTTGGGTTGTGTGTTGCAGCAGAACGGAAAGGTGGTTGCCTATGCTTACAGGCAATTATGCTCGCATGAGAAAAATTATCCTACCCATTACTTAGAGTTGGCAGCAGTTATTTTTGCTCTTAAACTAAGGAAGCACTACTTATATGGAGAGCTGGTAGAGATTTTTACATATCACAAGAGCTTGAAGTATGTGTTTACACAAAAAGAGCTCAACATGAGGTAGCGACGATCGTTGGAATTGATGAAAGACTTCGATATTTTCTTGCAGTACCATCCAGAAAAGGCCAACGTAGTCATGAATGCTTTGAGCAGGTATCCAGTGGCTATATATTTGACAAGGGACAGACATTTATTGGCCAATCTTGGTAGTTTGGGCATTGAGGTATTAGTTCCTGGAGTTACAACACAGATGTGGGAACTTCAGGTACAGTCAGAGTTGATGGACCAGATCAGATTCACATAGTTCGAGGATGAGTCTCTGAGGAGCATCAAAGCACAGGTCCGGATGGGATTGGCAAAGGACTTCAGTATTGCAGATGATGGATCATTGCGGCATGGTACCAGATTATGTGTGCTGAGTGGAGCATTGCGCGACAAGATTCTTCAGGAGGCATATCAATCTAAGTACTCTATGCATCCAGGTACCAACAAGATGTATAGGGACATAAGAGAGAATGTTTGGTGGTATGGTATGAAGTGGGAGGTAGCTCGCTTCGTATCTAGATGTTTGGTTTGCTAGCAGGTAAAGACGGAGAGACAGAGGCCGGAAGGATTGCTTCAGCCTTTTCCCATTCTAGAGTGGAAATAGGAGCATGTGATGATGGACTTTGTTTCAGGACTTCCACGTTCTCCATGAGGTAAAGATACGATTTGGGTCATCGTAGACAACTTGACCAAATCAGCCCACTTTCTGCCATTCAAAGTGGGTACGTCTATGGAGAAGCTCGCAGAGATGTATGTGCGTCAGATAGTCAGATTTCATGGATTTCTGGTGAGCATAGTCTCGGATCAGGATAGTCACTTCATGTCCCACTTCTGGAGGAGTTTGCAGACTAGCTTGGGCACTTAGCTCAAGTTCAGTACACCATATCACCCTCAAACATATAGGAAGTCGGAGAGGACTATTCAGACTCTCGAGGATATACTACGCATTTTAGATTTTGGAGGCTCTTAGGAGGATCATCTTTACTTGGTAGAGTTTTCTTATAACAACAGCTACCAGGCTCGTTTCGAGATATCACCGTTTGAGGTATTATATGGACGGTGATGCCGCACTCCGTTATCATCGGATGATGTTGGTGAGAGAGCCTTATTGGGACTAGATATGGTCATAGATGCAGCTGAGAAGGTAAAGCTCATCAGGGATAGACTTCGGGTGGTGTAGGACGGACAACGGCATTGGGCCGATAGCCACAAGAGACCATTGGAGTTTGAGGTATAGATTTTGTTCCGCATTGCTTGTGATTATTTGTTTTTGTTAGAGTGTTAAGGTTATGTTTCGTTCTAGGTTGGCGGTCTGGTTTTCTTGAGGATTTCTCCGACACGTGGCACAATTTATTTCGGTGGAGGCGGGAAGCTTAGTCCACAATTCATCGGACCTTTCAGTATTCTTGAGAGGATCGGTGCAGTTGCCTACAGACTAGACTTGCCTCCTGTATTAGAGAGAGTGCAGAACATGTTTCACCTGTCACAACTGAGATGATACGTGGCAGATCCTAGTCATGTGTTGGATCACTCAAAGGTCGAGGTGGGCCCTACTCTTAGCTATCCAGAGCAGCCAGTTGAGATTTTGGATCGGAGAGAGAAGTTGGTTAAGAAACCAGACGATTCCTTTGGTGTGCGTCGCATGGAGGCATCACTCGCCAATAGAGAGTACCTGAGAGAGAGAGACCGAGATACGCGAGCGATATCCATATCTGTTTTGAGTCGTGAGGTATAATTCTTTCTTGCTTGTATTGATTGGTTTTGGTAGTTAGTTCTTCCTTAATTTCGAGGAATTTTTTTTTCTAAGGTGGGTAGGATTGTCACCCTCACTTTTTCAACTAAGGGTAGTTTGGTAATTTGGCACAAATAATTATATTTATAGGATTATAATATTAAATGTTATGCATGTTATAAATATTAATTATTATATTATTTGTTTATTTTAGATGTTACATTTATTTTGGACTTGTGTAATGTACCAAACTAGTTTAGTTTAGATCCAGGGACCAACGTTTGATTCTAGTTAGAATTAAGCCCAATAGTAAGCCCATTCATTAGGAGAATAAATTAATTAGTAGACTAGAACCTTTCCTCCTTAATTATTTATTCATGACAAGCCCCAAGGGATATTTTGGACTTTCCATAGTAGCTTGGAGGAGGGGCAAGGGCCGACCACCAAAGGGAGGAGAGAGACACTCTCTCTTCTCATTTGTCATTCCAAATCTAGATCTAAAATTTTTTGTTTTCCAAATTCTTCATTTTCAAACCAATTCCTACTTAATTTCTTCCCAATTCCTTTCCTATTCTTCATTGAAGGTTATTAGAATAATGATCTACAAGGAGAAAGCAAGAATCTATAAGGAGGAGAAAAAATCTATAAGTTGGAGGTTCTTTTCACCCAATTTAGGAATTTTATTGAGAATCCATCTTCCAAGAGGTACAATTCAGTTTTCTATCTCTAATTAGACTCTAAATCTATAATTTAATCATAAGGAATCACCCCATATGCTAAGATTACCCATAGGAATAAGAATTAGGTTCATAGGAGGCCTATGGAGAAAGTTAAGTGGTGTTTTGTGTATATTTTAGGGAAATTCTGAGATTGACACATCTTATATTTGTTAGTGGGTCAATTAGACAAAATTAACATGTGTTTGATTGTGTGTTACTAGTATTGTGTCCATAATTTGATACGTGTAGGCCGTATCTCGATAATTTGATGATACAGGTTGATTTGGTAGTTTTTTTCTGACGCGGGGGTTTGAGCTTGTCATATTTTGACACGGATATGTAGTTGAGTAGTTATCTCTTCGTATTATTCATAATTATAATTTTAGACTTGCTCATGTCCTTCGGGATACGTTTGGTTGTGTGGTGGACCGTATCACAAGCGTATCATAGAATGAGTGTGATACGGATGCGGTGCACTCCACGTGTTTGTTTTATTGTATCTCAATTCAATTTTTCATGTTAATAGCTATTAGAAAGATATAATTATTATGATTGTATGATATATATGTATATGTATATTTATGTGAATGCCTATGTTTTATTTGGAGGTGTTGGTGGTCATGAGAGATAGGAGAGTGTATATGCATTACTAATGTGGATATTATTATGTATCTACTTAGTTATGTATAACCACACACACACACACACACACATACACACACATACACACACACACACACACACATATATATATATATATATATATATATATATATATATATATGTGTGTGTGGTTATATATATATAGAATTGCATATATGTATATGTGTATAAAAAAGTATTTATATTCATATGTGTGTGTGTATGTATATATATATATATATATATATATATATATATATATATATATATATATATATATATATATATATATATACTTGTATGTGTGTGTGCGTCTTAGTAGAGTGCACATTGGTTATGTGTTTGTGTGTTTGTCTTAGTAGATGCACATTGGTTATGTGTGTCTGTGAATGTGTGTGCAGTGAGAAGGGGATCGGGACATAGCAGTTTTTAGTAGTATTCAGTAGCAGCATCAGCAGCTCGCTGCAACTGTGAACCAACACAGCAATAAGAGAAGCCACTGCAGCAGCAACTGCAGCAAGCAGTGTGCAAAGCCAGTAGCTGTAGCAAACTCAGCAAGTAGCAAATGCAAGAGCAGCCTGCAGCAGCAACTACAGCAAGAGAAGGAACATCCAGCAGCATTTAGCAGCAAGGCAGCAGCCTGCAACAGCCACTACAGCATGAGCAGCATACAAAACCAGCAGCTGCAGCAACCTTAGCAAGCAGCAACTAGAGCAGCATCAACTAGGCAATAGCAAGGGTAGCAGCAAGGTAAGGGGGTTAGTTAGTTTTATTGATAGTTTAGTTGTTTAGTTATATTTTTATCTAGTTAGTTATGTATACATATTGCTGACAAGTAGTTATATATATATATATATATATATATATATATATATATATACATATTGTTAGACTAGTAGTTATATATATATATATATATATATATATATATATACTATTGATTACTAGTTAGTTATATGTAAGTATATATATACGTATTGGTATGTTGGTAGGTAGTTAGTAGAGTATTGTATAAGTTAATGCATGTTAGTTTATGGTTAAGGTATTGGGTAGTTAATTACATATTAGAATCTGTATTACCTTGTGATACCAAGGTAATGTTAATGTATTGGTTGATACTCAAGGTATTGGGTTGGAGTATCAGGATGGGTGTATAGGTGGTGATATACCACATTGGTTCAAAGGCAAAGTATCCACTTTGCATTAGTTAGCTAAGAGTACTATATATATTGTCTTGTATATATATATATATATATATATATTAGCATTTTTATATCTAAAAACTTGTGTATCTTATGATATGGTGCTTTGTTTGTATCCTAATATCTTAGCATAGCTAGTATGGCCTAGTTATATAGTTTATGGACGTAATATCCTAGAGATGGACTCATACAACTTAAAAATACCTAGTTTGACCAAGTTTGACTAGTTTGACCTAGAGTTGATCTAGTTTGACTATTTTGACTTAGAAATGGCTTTATGACCTAGAATTGAACTAGATTAACTTATTTTCATTCCAAAACCTTGTATTGATGCGTATACCATATATAGGTCTGTGTGATACTAGCTTGGGCATCGAAAGACACACCTTGCTCAAGACCTCAGGTGAGTATATTTCTCTGTTAGTTTCTATTTCGTAATAGTGTATATATTTTATGTTTTCTAGAACTGTATACTTGAATTTGAGACAGTGGTTTCACGGACTGGTACTACGTGGATCCTGTCAGGAGATATTATCCCCTACCATGTTCAGCGGATACTCCTTCATATGTATTTTATCGTATGTATCGGGTATTTATTTATTATATTTCGTGTTCACACACTGCTCGTGTTCTGTATGCTTATATTCGTGTATACACTTTGTTCGTGTTCAGTGTGCCCATATTCGTATTCGTAACGTGTCATAATTGGATCCATTGGTATTAGTTGGGGATGGGGGAGTAGGAGTTGATTAGGTGATCAAAGCCCCAATGTATTCGTGTACATGTCGATTATATACCACACTTATAATTGAGTTACCATATTGTATTCGTGTTCAACCTAAACCGATCACATAATGAACTTGTATTACAAGACACATTGGTTAGATTTCAGTTATTCCATTTTATTGCAGATATTCTTATTGCTTGTTCTTCATTCCAGTACATTACCTGTTCACTCTTGTTTATTTCATTATGTTGTTTAGTTATCTTGTATTCTTTTCTATTATCTGTTTTATATGCTCGATTATGTATTTGAAACTGCTTTCAGAGGTATGTATTTTGCTCTAATCCTGACTGGATATATTTTTTTAGATGATTGGCTCATAGATCAGTATCCTATATTCTACGGGCCGCAGGAGGGCTTATCATTAGAGGATACCCCTATAGACCAGGAGGACTTAGTTCTAGATCCTGAGGTGGTTTAGTTTATTTGATGGATTTGTATTAGACTTTTATTCAGATTTATGGCATGTATATTATTTCAGAGTTATGGATTGTATCTTTATTCTTTCCTTCGTTATTTCATTCATACTTTATCTTCATTAGTTTGCATTGTGATTGAGTATGGTTATATTTGTGAGATACCATATGGTTTCTCCTTTTGGAGTTGAGATGATTGACAGGTACCATATTTATATTGTTGAGATATTTAGATAGTAGAATTAACCCAGACAATGTTCTACCGTCGATGCTGCGGCGTAGGCAGGGCATACCCATATACTCGGTCTTGAATATCCGGGTGCGGATCATGACATATTTTTAGTGGTGGCCCATGCAGGTCTAGAGTCGCAATTAGAGCGATATCGTAGTAGTGGTCACCTAGAGTACTACTACTTGCCTACTTTAGGATATAGGATTTAAGCTGAGAGTATACTCAATCACAACTAGGAAACACTTTTTATTCTCAGCTTTACTATCCTTATCTATTGAATATTTGTTTTACTTTTAATAAAATATATCCTTCATTGACGATATTGTATCTTACTCAATATTGATTCTTTTGTTCAATCTATCTTCAGGATGCCGCCGTAGACGCGTTTCCAGCGCTCAGGCGCAATGTCAGCGAGGTCAGTCACTTCGTCGCCTATGAGGGCAGCACCATCAGATGTTGTTCCAGCAGCTACATTCCAGAGGTTCGCTTCACCGATCCAGGTGGGCATTTCTGCAGCAACTTTTGGAGGTGCTCTACCTCCGGTACAGAGGACAATGTCGACAGTTTCAGATGAGCCTCTACCCCCACCATCCGCAGTCGATTAGATGCAGATATTTGTGCTATTTTAGCAGATGATAGAGGCATAGCAGCGACAGTCAGAGGTTATGCGACAGAGCATTGAGAATGCTCACAAGATTGTGTTTGTAGCAGTTAAGAGAGCTGCTTTAGTCCAGCCATAAACGACACCACCTTTGTTTATCCCGCAGCAGCCGAGGTCGGGGACCATCATAGACTTCAAGAGGATTGGATCGAAGGACTTTAAAGGCACTGAAGGGATCATTTATGATGATGATTGGATATAAGACATTGAGCGGAACCTGCGGTTGGCGCAAATTCCAGAGAGGTTGTAGATAGAGGCCGCGGGAAGCATGATGTTCGATATTGCATTGACTTGGATCAGGACGGACCATAAGATCTCAGTACCAGGACTTACTTAGAAAGATTTCAAAGAACTTTTCAAGAAAAAGTTTTTTCCAGATATGGCACTGACATCTCTAGGGAGCCAGTTCCAGTACCTTATTAAGGGAGGTATGATGCTGGATGAGTATGCGGCAAAGTATTACAAATTAGGCCATTTGTGGGGGGCAGAACCCTAGAGGAAGAGCCAAAAAGTTCAGGAAGGGCCTGAACAAGGAAGTCAAATTACATACGAAAGGAGATTTTACCACTACTTTCGAGGAGATTCTGAGACAGGCATAGAGGACGAAGAAAGATCTAGAGCTTGGATTTAAGAGGCCGAGAGACACAGGAGAATCCAGTACCAATACGGGTCTAATGAAGCAGCCTCATTTTTAGCAGCAGGACCAGAGGCACTTCTAGCAGCCGAGGCAGCAGTATCATGGACCAGCTAGAGCGCCGGTACAATAAATGCACCTGATCCAGAGGGAAGGTATTATTTGTACTTTCTGTAAGAAGCAAGAATATGGATGGGATGATTGCAGGATAAGATTAGGCTAGTGCTTATTTTGCGGATCAGGAAACCATCAGTTGAGGGCTTGTCCTAAAGTTCTAGCTTGTCCATCTCAGGGCAGAGTTCAGGCACAGAGAGCACCTACGAGACCACCAGTGGGATAGCAGAGAGAACCTCCTCTACAACCACAACACAGCAGTTCGCTCAGCACCAGCAGCAGCAGAGAGGTGCCCAACGACAGGGGCAATCTTTTGCCTCGACCGTCGAGGAGGAGGAGCCAATCGGTGATGTTATATCAGGTTCAGTTTATCTTGATTCTTTTCCAGCTCATGCTTTATTTGATTTTGGTTTTTCACATAGTTTTGTATATGTATCTTTTGTAATGAAACATCGTCTTGAGTCTTAACCGTTGGCGAGAACTTGTAGATCACGACCGGGTGTAGAAGCATGAAAAAAATGCTTGGAAGATCTACGCAGCATCTTGATACAGAGCAGCATAAGCAAAGGCCTTCAGAGCCATCCAGCGTAAAACAGGGTTCTTCATCGCCTCCATGGCGTAAAACCCAGCCGCTCTCAAAGCAGCGTTAAAGTGTACGAGGAATGCTTCGTATTCCCGAAAAAAAACTGTCCAGTCACGCAGTAAACCTGACCTCTGACTCCTGACAAAAAGTGCTGCACAACTACCCAAACGACGGTTGGGAACAGGGGCAGACCCCTCGGGACGCGCTCCATAGTATGATGGCGGATCTCAGCATTTAATACAGAGGATTTGGTTAAAATATCACCAAACCGGCGCTTACTAAAATCCCCCGGCATAAACCGCTCTTTCGCGTGCAAAGAGAACACGCTGCCTTGTTTTACACAGGCAAACATGGGCTATTTTACGCTCCGCAGAAGACAAACCGCCTGCCACGTCAAAAGCTGCGCTTCGTACAGGGCTCAAGGCACGTCCCTCCGCCAAAATACACAGAGCGATGACAGTGTCCCCTCAAGGCATGTCCCTCCGTCAAAACGCACAGAGCGATGACAGTGTCCCCTCAAGGCACGTCCCTCCGTCAAAATGCACAGAGCGGTGACAGTTTTCCCTCAAGGCACGTCTCCGCATTTAATGCACAGGATGATGGCAAATCTCTGCCAAAGATTTGATCTCCAAAAGCCGTAATTCTGGCTAAAGACGTCCACATCAGCACCCTGGCATGGTACGCAGCGGCCTCTACGCCCATTCAGGATCTGTGCTCCTACGGCTTCCACGCCTACTCGGCTCCTATGCCTGTTCGGCTTCTATGCCTGTTCGGCTTCTAGGACCACTCGGCTTCAACGCCCATCCGGCTTCAACGCCCTCCCAGTCTCTACGACTACCCGGCTTCCATGCCAACTCGGCTTCTATGCCTATTCGGCTTCTATGCCTACTCAGGCTTCTATGCCTGCTCGGCTTCTATGCCATGGTGGCGGACATTTGGCTTCTACGCCAACCCCTTCTACACAATGGATACCTACCTACGTAGCTTTTACGTCGTGATCTTAGTAGCAATTGTACGCATTGTGTCCCCTTAGTTGTACCCGCGTCACCCGCTCATTCAAAAGATCATCTATACGTAGGTATTAGTTATTTTAACCGTTGTGTAATAGGGTGCTGTACTTTCCACTTCTCGGTTGCTACACCAACGGAGTGGTCACTGTCACCAAAGACTCTATAAATAGAGGCCCCTATCAATGGGGCACAAGGTCGGAAAAATTGGTCAAGAAACCGATATCAGATCCCAGGTCGACAATTTGGAAGATCGAACAAGGTCACCGAACCGGAGATCAGGAGAGAGAGAGAAGAATACAGAGCTCAGGCAAGGAATAGGGAGCGACGACCTTCAACATCGCGCATCCACCCTCCTTCGCAACCTCCGAAGCTGTATCCTGTCTTCCACGGCACTTCTTCAACATCGTGTAGTCCAAGGGCTAAAGTGATCGACCGCAGATCAGACACCTATAGCAATTTATACCCAGATTAAATAAATTGTACTCCCGCATCCTCGTATAGGATCGAATTATACAAGTTTATTTGTAAACAAAAGGGCACGGGTCTCGTATAAACCCTGTCATTGAAATACACTTTTATTCTTTCGTTTAATACCACAAACAAGATGGCGACTCTGCTGGGGACATCTTTCTCTTCTGACGAGGAAGTAATTGCTCAACACGATGCGGTACCTGTAGGAACCGTGAAGAAGACACTGGTCGTTCATTTCGACCAGTCTGCCTACGAAGACATGCTTCAGACTGGGGGTAGCTCTCACTCTCTCTCCGTCCGAGACAACAGGAAGCTACGCAAAGTGTGGATGCCCAAGACATCCTCCGCCATTCCTGTGGACTCTCCGATCTCTCCGATCTCTCCGACCAATGAGGTGGTAGCATCGCTCCCTCCGTGCCCCGTACGTAAAATTCAGTCTCCCGCTACGCGCGGTACAGACAAAACTTCTGGTAAAGCCTCAGTGCTAACCCAGGAGTATCTACTGCGCTATACGCATAGAAATCAGTCTTCCGCTACGCGCGGTACAGACAAAACTTCTGGTAAAGCCTCGGCGCTAACCCAGGAGTATCCACTGCGCTATACGTGCAGAAACCAGTCTCCCGCTACGCGCGGTACAGACAAAACCTCTGCTGGTGCCTCAACGCCAAATCAGAAGTACAGATCATGCTCCAGGCGCAGGACGACATCTGACCTCTATGGTGAACCAGATGAGCGCCGTGATCTCCGCAAGAGGAAGCAAGCAGGCGAGTACTCAACTCCTCGGCCGTTACACCAGCGAAGAAGCAATCTGCCTATCCTCCGGATTACACGGGAAGACGACGGTCGACTGAATACCTCTTCAGCTTTACGTCTGTCTGAGCGAATCTCCAAATCATGCCTGGGTAAGCCCCACGGCTCAAAACAAGCTCAAATTGCTACTCCTGACCTACGCGAATGCCTAGTCCAGAAGCGTAAAGAGAGGGGACCTTCCAACATGTCTATTACGCCCCCTAGGGAACAATGTTGTAATAGTCATAAGATTGTGATTGACTGCTACTGTTCTAAAGCAAAACGATCGGTCTTCGACCGATTGAACTACTCTCAATCTTTCTCGGAAGAGGAGCACGCGTATGTGTCCGTGAACATGGCTTCACGCATACCTAGAAGAGGGTCGAGCTCAAAGCGTCTTCCCTCTGGACCTCCGAGACAGAGAAAATTCGAAGACCTCCTCAGGAACGCTGAAGCTGGGGTATTCCAAAATACCCGTGCAAGGTCACAGCAACCAGCTCCGTACTCGTCTGATTCCGATGCTGGGGGTCGCCAATCTCCCAAATCAGATGCCGAGAGTATAGAGTCGACTTCTGCAGCGAGCTATACGTACCCTTCGACTACGCCCAGAGAAATGGGAGCTTACGCCATCAAAGACGAACGCGAGAGAGCGTCGCCATCCGGAGACGCAGAACAACGCATCACTGACCTGGAGACGTCGCTGAAACAAATGCAATCCGTAATGGAGAATATGCCCCAGATGATGCTAACTCAGCACGCAACTGCCATGGCTCAAGCATCGGTTCTGCCAACCTAGATACATATGGGGGTGGACTTGCCACCATCCGGCCCAAGCCAAGAACCTGCTCTAGATCAAGAGTCAGCAGTTCCTCCACTTCCAACGGAAAATCCGCTGCAGGCGGTCCGGGAGTTGAAAGCCCAGTTCGATGCCTTGAAGCACAAAGATCAGCTCAAGAAACTGGGAATCAACCAGCCATACCCAGCTATCTGGGAAGAAGTCCCTTTCCCTCCAAAATACAAACCTCAGGCGATGGCTCTGTTCGGGGGAAAAACATCACCAAGCTAATACATGAACTATTTCAGTATGATGACGGTGCTGCTACAAGGGAACGATGCCCTCCTCACTCGGGTGTTCAAAGGCTGCCTCTCAGGGGTAGCCTATCAGTGGTACCGTAGCTTGGCGAACAACTGCATTACTTCCTTCGAGGATTTCAAAGCTCTATTCTTCACACGATTCTACGAGGGAGGAATGGACATGTCTATGTCCTCTCTCATCGAAGTCAAGCAGAAGGAAAAGGAAGACGTTTGCATCTTCATCGAACGCTTTCGTCAGGCCACCTTACAAATGCCTCCAGGAGTTCCAGACTCAGCATTGGTGGACATTTGCAGGAAGAATCTCCTTCCTGTGGTCTCGGTATTCACAGGACCATATCAGTTCCATGATTGGCCCTCGTTCATCCTCTCGGCGGTAGCAGCCGAAGACAACAATCGCAAGGCGCACGATAATGGCATCATGATCTCCGCCTCTGACAAAAGCAAGAGGTCATCCCCTAGCAGCGACCATCATCGTGGTCCCAAAGGGAAGGAAGCACTAGCAATCAACACGGCCAAGCCAAAGATTGCGGTAACCGCCCAAGCGAAACCGGGGGCTCCGAGGCCCGTCGAAGTCTACTCTTTCGACGACGACGATATTCCGAGTATCTTCGAATGTCTCGTCAAAAGTGGCAAGATCACCCTCCCAGAACTAAGGCGGCCCCAGGAGGTCGGCAATACTGAAGACCCAAAATACTGCATCTTCCACAGATACGTACACCACCCGACAAGGACGTTCTATGTACTAAAAAGGAAGATCCAGGGGTTGATCGATGCTAAGGCCATCACTCTGCACAACACCGAGAAAACGGTCACGGCCAACATGATCTCTCTGCAGTTTGGCAATTTGCCTCCCCAAAAGGTCCCTGATGGTGTTACACCTATCTCCCAGGCAATGATGAACCTCGTTAACCTTCCCCCTGCTAGGGATCAAGATCGCAACCTGGTGCCCCTAACTATCCGACGGGGCAAGATTATGTGGGTTCACCAAGATTTGGTGTCAGATCTCGAGGAGGAGACCAAGGCAACCAGGGCTACCCCCAAGAAGAATCCCAAATACAGATCATACTACATGGTCACAACTTCTTCTACATCAGACGAAGATGAGGTACTTGTCGCAACCCGTTCAGGGAGGGCCTACCTCGACAATGACGGAGCAAATCAGGAGGGTGCGCCGGCTGACGCTCCAGCTACCAAACCATTAGAGTAAGATCCCGTCGTGCCAAGCATCAGCTCTGTGAAACCTACTCCGGCAGAAAAGGCAAAACAGAAAGAAGTATGCTTCGACAAACCTGTGAAAAACATTCCGAGCAAAGGTTTAGAGAAACCGTACAAGTTTGACATCCTGGCCCAACTGGCCAATACGCCAGCTAGGTTATCCATCTTCGAGCTACTCAGGCTCTCCCCCGACACTCGTCTAGCCCTGAGTGAAGCACTGATGCAGGCGGAAGTATACTTGACCCAGCTCAAGTACCCCGACGAGGAACCAGTGGCATGTCCTCAATGCCACAGCGTGATGGAGGTGGTCCCGAATATCACTTTCACTCAAGACGACATGCTATTAAAACATAATAGACATGACAGGCCCCTCTATTACACCGGGTACATCGGTTCCATGGAGGTCGACCGGATTCACATAGATCCGGGATCGTCGATCAGCATCATCCTTCACAGTCTGCTCGGGCCACTGAGAATTCCTACCAGCGAGTTGGCTTACACTACCACTACAATCGTGGGTTTCAACGCTGGAAGGAGTAAACCATTAGGGAAGATTCGCTTGAGAGTCCAGATCGGCAACCTTAGATCAGTGGCCACATGTTACGTCATCGATTCAGAGGTATCCTACAACATTTTGCTGGGAATACCATGGATCCACGACCACAACATCGTTCCTTCGACCCTACATCAATGCCTTAAATATGTAGACGCACAAGGAACCGTACAAACGAAGGTGGCTGACCTAAACCCGTTTAAAGGAGTAGAATCCTACTATTCCGATGCCGTGTTGTATTCCCATGACCACACGGAAGAAGCGCCAGGAGTGGCGAAGAAGGAATCCCACCGGGAGCCCGAAGAGCCCTCTGCCACGCTACCACTGTCGATCAGAGTGAAAGGATGAACCGCTCGTCCAAAAGCCATAGAACCTACGGCTGTCCACCTGAGAAAGACCAAGTCAGGAGAAGGGGGTGATCCTCTAGTAATTACTTTGAACCGGAAGCCTCCACCCATAGTCATCAAACTTCGGCGCAACCAGCAGCCGACTGATGTAAATGCCACCAGGAACGGAGTTCCAGATGATAATAAACATCCTCTTTTCCGGTACATCGGTACTCAGATTCCGAAACATGAACCCACTCCACATGATGAGGTAGAACCAATGGCTCAAAAGTTCTTAGAAGCTATAAACTCCTACCGTCCGTATGTCTGGGAAGTAACGTCGCCATCCAACGTCGTCACAGCATATGGGCCACATGAGGATTCTATCTTCCTTGTCCCGCCTACCTGCAGCAGCCAGCATCCAATAGTCTTTGGTCGTATGCGGAATCAACCGACTGTCCAGGAAGATCCTTTCGATGACGATATCGGGAAAGTGCAGGTTCGCCAATACAGCCCGCAAGCGCAAAGGATCATGCAAAACATGGGCTACGACTTGGAGCGGAAGCCAGGCCTCAACTACGGAAGAGGCAGACGGACGCCGCCGCACGGCGACACCCGCTATCGACAGACTCGTCTCGGGTTGGGGTATGCCACCTCTCTCGCAACTTCCAAGCCAGATAAGGTCCCCTTTCCATCTTCCCAGAGCAGCTCGTCGTCCTCCGACTCACCTGATGTTCTCAAACTAACACTATCAGTGAATATGGTGATGACAAGCCCCTCAGAAATTGAGGAACAGGATACGGAGCCGTTCGAGAACGACCCCTGGGCTCAACAAATGGATACACAGTGGGAGTTCCACTTTGAGCAGAGAGAGCCTCCCACCAAGGACGAAGTTATCCAAGTCAATGTTGGGGGTAAGCTCTCACCAAAGCCAATATTTGTCAGTAACAATCTTCCCCCGGTCGAAAAGGAAGAGATTATACAGCTGATAAAGGAATATGTCGACGTCTTTGCATGGGGTTATGAGGACATGCCAGGCCTAGACCCGAGGGTAGCTACTCATAAGCTCAATATTTCGACCAATTCGAAGCCAGTGAAACAACACCAACGTCGGTTTCGCCCGGATATGATGGACGCCATCGAGGACGAAGTCAAGAAGTTGATAACCTGCGGTTTCATCCGGGAGGAACAACATCCCGACTGGGTCGCCAACGTTGTCCCAGTCATGAAGAAAAATAGGAAGGTACGTATCTGCATCGACTACCGAGATCTGAATGCGGCCTGCCCCAAAGATGAATTCCCCCTTCCCATCACGGACATCATGATCGACAACACCTGCGGCTTCGAGCGTATGTCTTTTATGGACGGGTTCTCGGGATACAATCAGATCAAGATGCATCTGGAAGACGAAAAGCACACTGCCTTCCGGACACCACTGGGGGTATATTGCTATACGGTCATGCCCTTCGGATTAAAGAACGCCGGAGCTACATACCAACGAGCTATGAGTAACATATTCCGTGAGCAGTTACGCAAGACAGTGGAATGTTATGTGGACGACATAGCTGTCAAAAGCTGCCTCAAAGGTGATCACGTTCAAGACCTGAGGGCGGTATTCGAGTTAATGCGCCAGCATCAACTCAAGATGAACCCTACGAAGTCCTTTCTGGGGGTATCCAGTGGCAAATTCCTGGGATTTGTCATTACCGCTAGAGGCATCGAAGTAGACCCTGACAAAGTCCAGGCGATCATAGCAATGCGACCACCCCGTAATCTGAGGGAACTCAGGGGGTTCCAAGGACGTCTGGCTTACATCCGGCGATTCATATCCAACCTCTCGGGGAGATGTCAGCCCTTCTCTCACCTCATGAAGAAAGGTGTGTCCTTCATATGGGACGAAACCTGCCAGCAAGCATTTGGGGATATCAAGCGCTACCTAACCAGTCCACCAGTTCTGGTGCCTCCCGTCATGGGAAAACCCTTCTTGCTGTACGTTCGGGCAATGGATCATTCGCTTGGAGCTCTCCTTGCACAGAAGAACAATGCGGGTCATGAACAGGCTATCTACTACCTCAGCAGGATGATGGTCGGGGCCGAACACCGGTACAACCCAGTGGAGAAGGAATGCTTGACTCTGATGTTCGCTGTCCAGAAGACGCGACACTACGTCGCCGGCCAGACTATTCATATCATCTCCAGGATCAACCCTCTCCGGGTGCTGATGAGCAAGCCAAGTGCCCTTAACTCCCGACTCGCAACTTGGGCATTGCTACTGACGCCATATGACATGGTCTACGTCCCACAGAAGTCCATCAAAGGCCAAGCACTGGCCGACTTCCTAGCAGCTCATCCAATCCCGGAGACCTCCAAGCTATACGAAGACATCCCCGATAAAGTTGCAGAATATAATTTTGCAAGGGAAAGTGACGTATGGCAACTATTCTTCGATGGCGCCTCCAGAGTCGGTCCTAAGGGAAGCGTCGTTTCAGGAGTAGGAGTCGTCCTAGTTACTCCAGATCAGCTCGTCATCTACCGAGCATATTATCTTAGCGAGCCCTGCTCCAACAATGTGGCAGAATACAACGCCCTGCTAATAGGGCTCCAAGTCGCTAAAAAGCTAGGGGTGGAATCCCTAGAAGCTTTCGGCGATTCTCTGCTCATCGTCAACCAAGTCAGGGGGATATACGAAGTCCGGAATCCAGACCTCATCCCCTATCACCAAGCAACGGTCGAGATAGCCATGACCTTCAAAAGGTTCTTCCTAGAGCATGTACCTCGATCTCAGAATCTGGAAGCTGATGCCCTGGCCAGCCTAGCTGCGGACTTAGCCACCCCTATTAGAAGGCAGGATTCGGTAATCCTTCTTAACAGAGATTTATTCTGTGTGAAGAACAGCTGTCACCTAGAACACAGCTACGCTGTAAATGCCGATCCTCCTACAAGAGATTGGACGAGTCCCTTCATAGATTTCGTGGCATATGGAATCCTGCCAGAGGACCCCAAAGAAGCAGTATCCGTCAAGAGACGATCGTTACGCTTCTATTTCGATGCATCTTCACAATACCTGTATCGCCGGACCTACGACGGACTGCTGTTGAGATGTCTCGCTGGCGGTGAGGCACAACAGATTATCCGTGAAGCTCACGACGGCGTATGCGGAGCGCATCAGCCCGGTCCTAAGCTGCAGGACTGCATCAAGAGAATGGGCTATTACTGGCCCACTATGATCACAGACGCGATCAGCTATGCAAAATGATGCAGGGCCTGCCAGGTCCACGCAGACTTCATACATCAACCGTCTGAGTATCTACATCCTACGATTGCATCCTGGCCCTTCGAATCCTGGGGTATGGATATCGTTGGGCCCATTCACCCGTCTTCCTCCAGAGGCCACCGGTTCATACTAGCCATCACAGATTACTTTTCCAAATGGGCCGAAGCAATCCCTCTGGCTGAAGTAAAGGCGTCTGACGTAATCAGCTTCATCAAGCACCATGTCATTTATTGCTTTGGGATTCCCCGAAGGATAATCCACGACAATGGACCTCAGTTCATAAGCCAAGCGTTTTATCGGTTTTACGATAATAACCGGATACACAATATTGCCTCTACGGCATATTATCCAGCTGCTAATGGTTTGGCGGAAGCCTTCAACAAAACCATTATCAAGCTCCTGAAGAAGTTCATTTCTTCAAACAAAAGATACTGGAACGAGAAGCTGGACGAATGTCTCTGGGCATACCGCACAACGGTACGGACACCAACAGGTTGTACCCCCTTTTCACTAGTCTACGGAAGCGAGGCGGTCCTTCCTATCGAAATCCAGATCCCGTCGCTCCGAATAGCCCTGACTAGTGAGCTGACTCGAGAAAAGAATGACCTGTTGAGGCTCCAAGAGCTGGAAGGATTAGACGAGAAACGCCTCTAAGCTCAGCAGTGCATCGCGCTCTACCAAGCACACATTTCCAAAGCTTTTAATCATAAAGTAAAGGAAAGAGTATTCAAAGTCGGCGAGCTAGTTCTAGCCGTGAGAAGGCCGATGATCCTAACTCACAGAAGTAAAGGCAAATTCCAGCCCAAATGGGAGGGCCCTTATGTGATCGAGACAACGTTCTCAAACGGCGCCTACAGGATAGCCCAGCCCAACGGAGATCTGTTAATGGCTCCTATCAACGACAAATTCCTGAAAAGGTACTATGCCTAATCTCTCCTGCTCAGAGAGAAAAATAGCAAGGACCTCGATTCTGACAAAACTACTTCCAAAAAACATAATTAGTTGGGTTACACTCTATCATGTCCGCATGACCTCTGAATAGATACGTCCCGCTAAGAAGTTTATCGAGAGTTTATCACGTCCATACTACCTCTGATATCACTCTCACCTAACCTGTCATTTACATTCTGAAATGATGGGTCCACAACAGTCAGAAAAGAGTCGCTGTTATTCATTCCCGAAGAAGGCAGAATTACATAGGAAGGGGTACATCAAGATGGCGGAGTAATCAGGCCATGAATCTGCCGGTCCAGTGCAGCTATCCTCTCATTCCTAAGGGCCAAAGCATCGGCGCGAGCCTGCTCCAGCCGTGCCTCCGGAGTGTGCGTAAGGGTCAGATTAGCCCTTGCCCGAAGACAGCCTGTACGGGCAGCTTCCGCAGGGTCCAGATCCCGTCGCGCTTCGCTCAGTCGGCCAGTCGCTACCTCCAAACCTGCCAATGACTGGGAAGCCCACTCCTCTGCCCGAGCAAGTTTTTCCCGCAGCTTGGAGACCCTCGCCGTATTTCCTTCATGCTCGGATCGATACTGCGTCTCAACAGCAAGGGCTTCTTCCACAACAGCTCTTCTCCTATCCATCTCCAGCTTATGCGTCTGGATAGAGTTGTTTAGGCTTTCAAGCTTTGCAGCAAACTGCTTAGACATGAGGTCATACCGAGCCTGGACATCAGCATCAAGGCTGCCCTCAGTCCGCTGCAAGTATTCGTTAATGGGTTGCTCTAAACCATTAACCACCGCCTCCAGAGCGTCAGCCACTCCAGGATTGCCAAGCCCCCTGACAACCTCGATCGAAAGCTGAGAAGTCTTCTTCAGGAGCTCGAAGTCAAGGTTCTTCGCCAACACCATCGGTACCATCGTTTTTAAGCCAGTGTAGACGAGGCTGGAATGCTACTTGATCAACGCGACTAAACCCGACTGAGCGCCCGGAGCGGCCACAACTGCAGACGAGGTAGCCACCGCCGCCTCAACAGGTGGCACGCCCGAAGAAGGTGCGATGGCGACAATCGAAGTCATCGGCATACTCGCAACAGGCGAGGTCACGATGACAGGTTCGTCCTCCCCTTGAGACGACGAAACCTCTCCGAGCGAGCTAGCCCCCGAAGACACTCCTGCCTCAAAATCTGGTGCCTCCATGTCACCGCCAGGAGCCAGAACAAAGCCGGAAGACGCTTCAACGCCATGCTCCCCATGGACGTCATACCCTGAAAAAAGGACAAGAAAGCAAAATGTCAAACACAGTGGTAATCCTCCTAGGAGGAGACATCGAAACGATATTTACCCGAAACCAACGGCATATACGATGCATCTGCAGCAGATGTAGCTAAGCCATGCCTTAATGACGCAATACGAACTGTCATACCTGGAGAAGGAGGTGGGCCGACCGACATCGCCAAGAGTTCGGTCAAGCCTTCCCCGAGACGCGATCGAGGTTCATCAGCCGGAGTCTCGCTAGGCGCGTTCGCTGACGCAGGAGTAACTCCGCCCGCTACTGACCTCAGGGAAGATTCTTCCATCTGTTGGGGCCACGCAGGCAATCCCGCTCCGCTGCTTGGAACAGCCGCAGCGACAGCCATCTCTAGCGAGGACTCTCCGGCGCCACCAGCCAGAACTGTGGAAGGTCCCTCTCTAAAAGGCGAGGAACCTCCAGCCAAAGAATCATCCCTGAGACAGGGAGATGCTGGCTCACTCACAGGAGCCCCAATACCAGGAATGCGGAGAGGACAAGCAACCGTCTCCTTCCTCCTCTTACGAAGGGAAGCTTCCTTCGGAGCAGAAGCCCGTCGCTTCCCAGAAGAGACTACCAGAGCCCCCGCCGGCGGAGGCACTGCACACGTCGGCAACGGCACCAGAGGCTCATCCGGGGTACCAGACTCCTCACCCTCGTCAGAAAAGACTGAGGGGACTTCGACCCTTCCCCCAGGCTTGGCAGAAGGCACTCTGAAGCTTCCACGCATGTCAAAATTGTGATGGAAGGTATTAATCGCCACATAGAACTGGGCGTAGGAGTGAAGGATGCGCACCTCCGTGGAGATTGTAACGACCGGCACGATAAAAATTGCCCCCGTACAACCCATGATAAAATATCGCCACCCTCTAGCTCCATCAATGAGTCCACCCCTGGACCTGAAGCTGGTGACGGCGTTGCCCACATGCAACTGGTCGTACCCAAACTGTCTGGCGAACCGACTAGGCAGGTAGGGCTCGAAGAAGCAATGGTCTTCGCTCCTATACAGCAGATGGGAAGGTCTAATACAGACCAACCAATTAAATGCCTCCGGAGAAAGAACGGTCTTCCCTCGACCTGAATCCTCGAGCCACAGCCCTGACTGGTTGCGATGCACAGGAGGGGGAGTACAAAGGATCTTCCAGCCATGGCTGAGGTTCAAAACCAGTCGACAGTCTAAAACTGTATTCACATTCCAGGAGGAATCCCTGTAATTCAATAGGAATATACCCCCTGAGCTGCTACCGGAACCGGGTGACATAACCCAGGAATTGTGGAGAATTAACCATCCCATCAAGTACAAGTATGGTAATTCCACCCTAGGGAAGCTCTCCCGCCGAGCTTCATCAACGAGCAACCCATCTGTAATGGCCCTCAGGCCAGCCTGTATATGACACACCATGGCAGGAAGTAAGCCCTGTCTTGCCCCAAACACCAGACGCACTGCGGGCCATAGGATGTTTCGGTGAATGCGATCCGCGGAAGCAATGCCTGGCACCACTACTTGACGCAGCCATATGGAGAGGAAACCAGCCAGCTGGGCTTCCTTAGACAGAGGCCTGCGACAGCACCTCAAATAACTGTAGGCCTTTGTACCTTCGGGGTACTTTCCTACCCTATCAACGAGAATCTGATCGGGAGCCTTGGCGTCTTCCATAAGAGCCGCAACGATCTGGGCACTGAGGACGCCCAAGCAGTTCACGGGCTCATTCTTGCCCCCCGAAGCTTTCTCCGACTTGGTGGCCCTAGCCCGATGGAAGAAGAGGTAGGACATCCACTTGGTGGTGTGAGCCAAATCAGAAGGCTCGTTATAAAAGGCGGTGCACGCGAAGTACTGACACATCAGCTCCTGATATACTTTCGCCACCCGAGGGTCCATATCTCCCAACTCCCGGTTGGTGGGAACGTACTCTTCATATGGGGTATCCCCCATCGGCAGTCTCGAGACAACTGCCATCTCATGAAGAGCCAACCCCAACTCCCCTAGTGGAGTGGCGAAGGTCCCGGTGAGCGGAATGTACCGCTCCATCAGTTCCAGAAACAAATTAGGGTTCGGAGGCAGCCCGACGCTCGTCGCACTCACAGCGGCATATAGTCCAATGCCTTCCAACTCTCTCTGGAAATGCTTTAAGGCCCAGTCAACTAGGCATCTCCATCGGGAGTTCGTTGGGGTGATCCATCCATTGCACCGAGGAGTCTCCTTGGGATATACCCCACCTCGACCCATGAAGTCATTGCAGAAGGTCGGCAATTGGACCGGCTGGATCACCGAGCTATCTTCACTTGGAACACTGCCCGGGCACAGTCCTCGAAACAGCGTCACAACGCCAGAAGGGCGACTAACAAATGACCCCTGGTCAGCGCCTTTCAGATGAAAGATCTTCCCCGGCTTCCCGTGAAGATCAGGAGTCAGCTTCCAAGACATCTTCCTGGGATGCGTCGCATGGGAGAAGGCCGAGATGGGATAATCCCTCGGCATCGTCGGCAGGTACAAGACCAAATCCTCGGTAGGGAAAACCCAAGGCTTCCTCTTGGGCTTCGTCTGGGACTGTTTATCAATCATGTCCCCAAAAAGGAAAGCCAGCTTTATGTACCGCTCCCCATCTACACGTACCAAGGGTTTGCCGTTGATCATACTCAACAGCATTCGCTCACCCTGGGCCGATATCAGGAGCTCCCTTCCCTCAGGATACTGGGGTCCAGAGATGGGAAATGCCACATGGGACAGATCCTCCAGATAGTTCGAGTGCAGCATCCCCGCAGCGGAGCCCATCACCTCAGCTAATGGGGACTCACCCAGATCAACTGCAAGATAATGCAAAGAAGATATGTCATTATAAGTCTGGCACAAACACACGGACCAAGGAAACGACAGTCTGTGCTCTACGCCAAGATTGTACAAATTTGGTCACCTTACGTCGGAAGTCTCTTCCACGAACGTAAAATTCAAATTTTACGAAATATGCCAATTTTCGGTAGCCCGAGCTATTTACGCCCAGAGCTACGAAAATATGGAGTCTTTACGCTGACACATTAGAAATGTGGGCGTAAAAGATGAAAACGCCTCCGTGCGTCATCTTTCTCAAAAGAGGCTATCAGCACAGAAGACGACCTAGCGCAGTCACGTTCAACGTGTACGAAGGATTTTTCGTCATTTGTGTCATCCCAAAAAGTTCTACCTCTAAAGCCGGGAGCGCTAGTCGTCGGAGGGATGCTCCCCTCAGAGGGAGGTTCACCTTGCCCGACCGGAGATTCCCTCGCCGGGACAGAAGAATGAGAAGAAGAACCTATGCTCTTTCCCTTAGCGGAGGGGGTTTGTTTCGGCGCCATTTCTGAAAGACTCGAAGTGCTCGAAGAAAGAACGAAGAAAAACTCGAACAGTCGAAAGCTCTCTTTCACAAAAGACAGATAAAGAGTTTTTCTTTCCAGAAACTGGGGATATATATACAGTCCTGGTCGACTCCTCGAATCCTCGGACGAACCCCTCGAGACCCTGACCAAATCTCGCAATTAATAGTTGGTTATGATTGGATGCTACGTCAGCCCACTACCCTTGGAAGACGGACAGTCAGCGAATTCGAAAGGTTTTTTCATGCAAGACGGTTTAGCGGGTTCTACGCTAAATGAGCTTTCTACGCTCGACAGCAACGGATCTACGGTTTTACGCTCGCAAGCTACAAGTCTATGGTTTTACGCCCGGATTCCTTTGTGCTCGGTAGCTTTTATGCTCGAGAGGCCACAAACCCACGACTTTACGCTCAGCAGATACCAAATCGACGATCTCACGCTCGGTGGCGCTCAGTTTACGCTCAGCAGCAACAGATCCGCAAAACCTCACGCTCGAAGAAATTTCCTTTTTAAGAGCTACAAATCAAACAGTTCTACGCTAAAAGGAGCTTTTCTACGCTCGACATCTACGAATCTAACGGCTTTACGTTCGACAGCTACAAGTCTATGAGTTTTCTTGCCCGGATGCCTTTGTGCTCGGTAGCATTCTATGCTCGAGAGGCAACAAACCTACGACTTCACGCTCAGGAACCACAGGTCTACGATTTCACGCTCGATGGTGTTCTACTCTCACAGGCTACAGATCTACAGTCCTACGCAAAAAGGAGCTTTTCTACGCTCGACAGCTACGAATCTAACGGCTTTACGTTCGACAGCTAAAAGTCTATGGTTTTTTCTTGCCCGGATGCCTTTGTGCTCGGTAGCATTCTATGCTCGAGAGGCAACAAACCTACGACTCCACGCTCAGGAACCACAAGTTTACGATTTCACGCTCGATGGTATTTTACGCTCAAGAGGCTACAGACATGATTTCCCGCTCCACGACTTTTCGCATATCCAAACAGTCCCCAAGGCGGTCAAGAGCAAAGAGTTCACACAGAAGATACTCGTTCTTGCCCCAAAGCATCCCTAAGTACCCGAAGTATGCAGAGTTCAAACATTGAGAAATTACTCCTCTCGGGTCCAGAAAACTGGAGGTTCATCCAGATTCCAATCTGAACATCTCGTCTATCAAAGTGGCAACTCAGTATGACAGCCAAAAAACCTCGACCCTGTTCCAAGGGAGTTTTGAGAGATCATTCTTGAAGACGAATTCTGAACGAAATGAAATTCCGCTCATCAGACAGGCAACAGTTCAGAAATTCTACGCAGTCCTAGCAACAGGACAGTTCTAAATGTTCAAAAGTGCTCAGCAGCGTTCTATGGACTATCCGCTATGCATAAAGAACAGGGCCTAATACTCTTTCTATCAGAGTCAGCATAAAGATTCAGACGTGTCGAAGCTGCACATATTCAGACTTCACAAGCAACGTATGGCAAGACGATCATATGGAGAAGAAGATAATTTTATTAAAGATTAAAATCATGATTACATATGAGGGAAATCCAATCTACAAGGGTTTTTCTCTATTTCTCATGATTACATCTGAGGGAAACTCCGTCTACAAAGGAGATACCCCCTCGTCGTCTGAAGATCGCCCAGAAGCTGTTCTGGCAGGCTCTCGCTGGGCCTCAATTCTTCATCCATCTTCTCCGGCAGTCAGTCGGTTTATCGAAAATTGACTGACATATGGGTCAAACGGCGGGAGGATACAGAACTGGGCCTGCATAGATTTTGCAGATCCTATGCTCCGTGCGCCGCTCAAGCCAGGGACAGGATGAGTCTTTTTGACTCTCGTCCGCGGGGGCCTCAGGAAGAAATAAACAGTCTACAAACGCTGTGGTCAAATACGACCCTTTCTCTCTCCTAGGGTAACGCCATACAAAGTTGCTGATTATCCCGAGCAAGGGAGGCTAAGACGTCCTTGCATGATCCATCGTTGCAGTGGACACTTGCTCGAAAATGCCGTCTTTTATGGCTCCCTACATGCTGGAAGAATATGATCTCCTTCTTCCTCAGATCGATCCAACGAACTCCGGCGATCATCTCTGCATGACAATAGGAATGTGGTGAAGACAGGTTCACCCCCCAGCCTTTTATAGGCAAAAGAGATCACAGCAGTCCCCAATAAATCTGCCATAAAGTCAGCATCGACCGTTTCAACGCTCCATTCAGAAACGTTTCGAGTTACGAGGGGCCGTTCATGCTTCATTCAAAGCGTTTCAAATTCCGAGGGATTTAAAAGCTTTGAAGGGGGTCTTGTAGAAGCATGAAAAAAATGCTTGGAAGATCTACGCAGCATCTTGATACAGAGCAGCATAAGCAGAGGCCTTCAGAGCCATCCAGCGTAAAATAGGGTTCTTCATCGCCTCCATGGCGTAAAACCCAGCCGCTCTCAAAGCAGCGTTAAAGCGTACGAGGAACACTTCGTATTCCCGAAAAGAAACTGTCCAGTCATGCAGTAAACCTGACCTCTGACTCCTGACCAAAAGTGCTGCACAGCTACCCAAGCGACGGCTGGGAACGGGGGCAGACCCCTCGGGATGCGCTCCATAGTATGATGGCAGATCTCAGCATTTAATACAGAGGATTTGGTTAAAATATCACCAAACCGGTGCTTACTAAAATCCCCTGGCATAAACCGCTCTTTCGCGTGCAAAGAGAACACGCTGCCTTATTTTACACAGGCAAACATGGACTGTTTTACGCTCCGCAGAAGACAAACCGCCTGCCACGTCAAAAGATGCACTTCGTACAGGGCTCAAGGCACGTCCCTCCGCCAAAACGCACAGACCGATGACAGTGTCCCCTCAAGGCACGTCCCTCCGTCAAAACGCACAAAGCGATGACAGTGTCCCCTCAAGGCACGTCCCTCCGTCAAAACGCACAGAGCGGTGACAGTTTCCCCTCAAGGCACGTCTCCGCATTTAATGCACAGGATGATGGCAAATCTCTGCCAAAGATTTGATCTCCAAAAGCCGTAATTCCGGCTAAAGACGTCCACATCAGCACCCTGGCACGGTACGCAGCGGCCTCTACGCCCATTCAGGATCTGTGCTCCTAAGGCTTCCACGCCTACTCGGCTCCTATGCCTGTTCGGCTTCTATGCCTGTTCGACTTCTAGGACCACTCGGCTTCAACGCCCATCCGGCTTCAACGCCCTCCCAGTCTCTACGACTATCCGGCTTCCATGCCAACTCGGCTTCTATGCCTGTTCGGCTTCTATGCCTACTCAGGCTTCTATGCCTGCTCGGCTTCTATGCCATGGTGGCGGACATTTGGCTTCTACGCCAACCCCTTCTACACAATGGATACCTACCTACGTGGCTTTTATGCCGTGATCTTAGTAGCAATTGTACGCGTTGTGTCCCCTTAGTTGGACCCGCGTCACCCGTTCATTCAAAAGATCATCTATACGTAGGCATTGGTTACTTTAACCGTTGTGTAATAGGGTGCTGTACTTTCCACTCCTCGGTTGCTACACCAACGGAGTGGTCACTGTCACCAAAGACTCTATAAATAGAGGCCCCTATCAATGGGGAACAAGGTCGGAAAAATTGGTCAAGAAATTGATATCAGATCCCAGGTCGACAATTTGGAAGATCGAACAAGGTCACCGAACCGGAGATCAGGAGACAGAGAGAGAGAGAGAAGAATACAGAGATTAGGCAAGGAATAGGGAGCGACGACCTTCAGCATCGCGCATCCACCCTCCTTCGCAACCTCCGAAGCTGCATCCTGTCTTCCACGGCACTTCTTCAACATCGTGTAGTCCAAGGGCTAAAGTGATCGACCGCAGATCAGACACCTATAGCAATTTATACCCAGATTAAATAAATTATACTCCCGCATCCTCGTATAGGATCGAATTGTACAAGTTTGTTTGTAAACCAAAGGGCACGGGTCTCGTATAAACCCTGTCATTGAAATACACTTTCATTCTTTCGTTTAATACCACAAACACCGGGGGTGGCATTATCCTGGTCAGTGATGTTTACAAGGACCAAAGAGTTTCTTTGGGAGACCGAGAGTTGAGCGTATGTCTACTCGTAATACCACTTCCGAGCTACGATATAGTACTCGGGATGGATTGGTTGAGTAGGCATCATGCTAGTATCGATTATCGAGGAGGCAGAGTTTTGTTTCAGGCGTCAAGAGAGCCAGAGTTTGAGTTCGTCAAAGGAGCTGTAGAGCAGAGCGAAAGAGACTTTTGTGGAGCTTTGTTAGAAGAGCAGGAGCTGCCGCATCCATTGATTGTAGAGTATATGAACATCTTTTCAGAGGGGTTGCCACTAGACAGAGATGTGGAGTTCTCTATAGATTTGTTGCTATGCGTAGAGGCAATATCATAGCACATCTATAGATTGAACAATAGTGAACTATCGGACTTGAAGAAGCAGGTGGATGAGTTATAGGGTAAGGGCTTCATCCGCTACAGTTCATCACCATAGGGTGCTCCGGTATTATTTGTACCAATGAAGGATGGGTCGGTATGCATTTGTATCGACTACAGGGCACTCAACAACCTCACTATCAAGAACAAATACCCTTTATCGCGGATTGATGATTTGTTTGATCAGTTGAGCGGAGCGAAGGTATTCTCAAAGATAGACTTGAGGTTGGGGTACCACCAGGTGAATGTGAAAAAGGAAGATATTTCAAAGACAGCTTTCATGGATAGGTATGGGCAGTTTGAGATTTTGGTGATGCCGTTTGGGTTGACCAATGCCCCGGCGGTATTCATGAACCTGATGAATAAGGTATTTTATTAGTACTTGGATCAGTTTGTGGTAGTATTCATTGATAATATACTAATTTATTAGAAGACCCCGGAGGAGCATGAGAAGCACATGAGGATAGTTCTGGAGACCCTCAGGAAGGAGAAACTATATGGCAAGCTTTCTATGTGTGAGTTCTTCTTTGATAAGGTTGAATTTCTCGGGCATGTAATTACAGGAGATGGGATCTCAATTGACCCGATAAAGATTTCAGTAGTTGAGTCGTGGTCTACCCCGAATTTAGTGGAGGAGATCAGGAGTTTTCTTGGACTGGCAGGCTATTATTAGAGATTTTTTCAGGATTCTTCAAGGATTGTGGAGCCGATGACTAGACTAACCAGAAAGGACGTGGAGTTCGTCTGGACCGAGGATTGTCAGTCTACTTTTGAGGAGCTAAAGAAGAGGTTGACTACAGCTCCGATATTTTGACATTGCCATCAGGGACAGGAAGATTTTCTATATATAGTGATGCATCGGGTAAGGGTTTGGGTTGTGTGTTGCAGCAGAATAGGAAGGTGATTGCATATACTTTCAGGCAATTACATCCGCATGAGAAGAATTACCCTACCCATGACTTGGAGTTGGTAGCAGTTATTTTTGCTCTTAACTGTGGAAGCACTACTTGTATGGAGGGCAGATAAAGATCTTTACAGATCACAAGAGCTTGAAGTATATGTTTACACAAAAGGAGCTCAATATAAGGTGGCGGCGATGGTTGGAATTGATGAAAGACTTCAACATTTTTTTTCAGTACCATCCATGGAAGGCCAACGTAGTCGCGGCTGCATTGAGCAGGTATCCAGTGGCTATGTATTTGACAAGAGACAAATATTTATTAGTTGATCTTGATAGTTTGGGCATTGAGATATTAGTTCGTGGAGTTGCAACACGGACGTAGAGACTTCAGGTACAGTTAGAGTTGATGGACCAGATCAAAGTAGCACAGTTCGAGGATGAGTCTCTGAGGAGCATCAGACCATAGGTCCGGATGGGATTGGCAGAGGACTTCAGTATTGCAGAAGATGGATCATTGCGGCACAGTACCAAATTATGCGTGCCGAGTGGAGCATTGCACAAGGAAATTCTTCAAGAGACGCATCAATCTAAGTACTCTATGCCTCCAGGTGCCAACAAGATGTATAGGGGCATGAGAGAGCATGTTTCGTGGTATGGTATGAAGCGGGAGGTAGCTAGCTTTGTATCTAGATGTTTGGTTTGCCATCAGGTAAAAGCGAAGAGATAGAGGCCGGGAGGATTGCTTCAGCCTTTACCCATTCCAGAGTGGAAATGGGAGCATCTGACGATGGACTTTGTTTCTGGACTTCTGCATTCTTCAGGAGCTAAAGATACAATTTGGGTCATCGTAGACAGGTTGACCAAATCAGCCTACTTTCTGCAATTCAAAGTGGGTACGTCTATGGAGAAGCTCGCAGAGATATATGTGCGGTAGATAGTCAGATTGCATAGAGTTCCGGTGAGCAAAATCTTTGATCAGAATAGTCTCCTCACGTCCCAATTCTGAATGAGTTTGAAGACTAGCTTGGGCACTCAGCTCAAGTTCAGTACCATATATCACCCTCAGACAGACGGGCATTCAGAGTGGACTATTCAGAGTCTCGAGAATATGCTACGTACCAGTATTTTGGATTTTAGAGGCTCTTGGGAGAATCATCTTCACTTCGTAGAGTTTTCTTACAAGAACAGCTACCAAGCCAGTATCAAAATATCACCTTTTGAGGCATTGTATGGACGGAGATGCCACACTCTGTTATCATGGGATAATATTGGTGAGAGAGCCTTATTGGGACCAGAGATGGTCGTATATGCAGGTGAGAAGTTGAAGCTCATCAGGGATAGATTTTGGGTGGAGCAGGACAAACAGCGGCATTGGGCCGATTGCCACCGGAGACCATTGGAGTATGAGGTATAGATTCTATTCTGCATTGCTTGTGATTGTTTTTTTTATTAAAGTGCAAAGTTTGTGTTTTATTCTAGGTTGGTGGTCTATTTTTCTTGAGGATTTCTTTGACACGTGGCACCATTTATTTCGTTAGAGGCAGGAAGTTTAGTCCGTAATTCATCGGACCTTTTAGTATTCTTGAGAGGATCGATGCAGTTGCCTACAGACTAAACTTGCCACTTGTATTAGAGTCATGTGTCACAACTGAGATGGTACATGGCAGATCCTAGTCATGTGTTGGATCACTCGTAGATCGAGGTGGGCCCTACTCTTAGCTATCCAGAGCAGCCATTTGAGATTCTGGATCAGAAAGAGAAGGTGCTGAGAAACCAGATAATTCCTTTGGTATGCGTCGTATGGAGGCATCACTTATTCTTTCCGACACGGAAAGAGTACCTGGGAGCGAGAGACCGAGATACACGAGTGATATCTATATCTATTTAAGCCGTGAGGTATAATTCTTTCTTTCTTGTATTGATTGCTTTTAGTAGTTAGTTCTACCTTAATTTTGAGGAAAAAAATTTCTACGTTGGGTAGGATTGTCACCCTCACTTTTTTAACAAAGGGTAGTTTGGTAATTTGGCATGGGTAATTGTATTTATAGGATTATAATATTAAATATTGTGCATGTTGTAAATATTAATTATTATATTATTTATTTATTATAGATGTTAGATTTATTATGGACTTGTGTAGTGGACCTAACTAGTTTAGTTTAGCTCAAATGGACCAATATTTGATTCTAGTTAGAATTGAGCCCAATAGTAAGCCCATTCATTAGGAAGATAAATTAATTAATGAAACCAATTAGACTAGAACCTTTTCTCTTTAATTATTTTTTCATAACAAGCCCCAAGGGATATTTTGGCTTTTCCATGGTAGCTTAGAGGAGGCGCAAGGGTCGACTACCATAGGGAGAAGAGAGACTCTCTCTCTTCTCATTTGTCATTCCAAATCTAGATCTAGAATTATTTCTCTTCCAAATTCTTCATTCCCATACCAATTTCTACTCAATTTCTTTCCGATTTCTTTCTATTCTTTATTAGAGCCTATTAGAACAAGGATCTACAAGGAGGAAGTAAGGATCTACAAGGAGGAAGCAAGGATCTACAAGTTGGATGCTCTTTTCACCCAATTTAGGAATTTTATTGGGAATCCATCTTCAAATAGGTACAATTCAGTTTTCTATCTCTAATTAGACTCTAAATCTGTAATATATTTATAAGAAACTACCCCATATACTAAGTCTACCCAAAGGAATTGATATTAGGTTCATAGGAGGCCTATGAAGAAAGTTATGTGATATTTTGTGTCAATTTTGGAGAAATTTCAATATTGGCACATCTTGTGTATGTCAATGGGTCAATTAGACCAAATTGACATGTGTTTGATTGTGTGTGACTAGTGTCATATCCACAATTGGATATATATAGGCCGTATCCCGATAATTTGGCGATACGAGTTGATTTGGTAGTTTTCTTCCGACACAGGGGGTTTGAGCAAGTCATATTTTGATACGGACACGTAGTTGAGTAGTTAACTCTTTATATTGTTCATAAACATGATTTTAGACTTGTTCGTGTCCTTCGAGATACGTTTGGTTGTGTGGTGGCGCCGTATCACAAGCGTATTATAGAGTGAGTGTTATACGGGTGCGGTGCACTCCATGTGCTTGTTTCATTGTATCTCAATTCAATTTGCCATGGTAATAGATATTAGAATGATATAATTATTATGATTGTATGATATATATGTATATGTATATTTATGTGAATGTCTATGTTTATTTGTATCTCAATTCAGTGTGCAAAGCCAGCAGCTGCAGCAACCTCAGCAAGAAGCAACTAGGCAACAGCAAGAGCAAGGGCAGCAACAAGGTAAGGGGGTTAGTTTATTTTATTTATAGTTTAGTTAGTTAGTTATATTATTATCTAGTTAGTTATGTATACATATTGCTATCTAGTAGTTATATATATATATATATATATATATATATATATATATATACATATTGTTAGACTAGTTGTTATATATATATACTATTGATTACTAGTTAGTTATATGTATGTATATATATACGTATTGGTATGTTGGTAGATAGTTAGTAGAGTATTCTATATGTTAATGCATGGTAGTTTATAGTTAAGGTATTGGGTAGTTAATTACATAGTAGAATCTAGATTACCTTGTGATACCAAGGTAATGTCAAGGTATTGGTTGATACTCAAGGTAATGGGTTTGAGTATCAAGATGGGTATGTAAGTGGTGAGATACCGCAATGGTTCAAAGCCAAGGTATCCACTTTGCATTAGTTAGCTAAGAGTAGTATATATTGTCTTGTATATATATTAGTATTTTCATATCTAAAAACTTGCGTATCTACGATACGGTGCTTTGATAGTATCCTAATATCTTAGCATTGCTAGTATGTCCTAGTTACATCGTGTATGGACCTAATATCCTAGAGATGGACTCATACAACTTAGAAATAGCTAGTTTGACCAAGTTTGACTAGTTTGACCTAGAGTTGACCTAGTTTGACTATTTTGACTTAGAAATGGCTTTATGACCTAGAATTGAACTAGTTTAACTTATTTTTATTCCAAAATCTTGTATTGATGCGTATACGATATATAAGTCAGTGTGACACCAGCTTGGGCATCGAGAGACACACCTTGCTCAGGACCTCAGGCGAGTATATTTCTCTGTTAGTTTTTATTTCATAATAGTGTATATATCTCATGTTCTAGAACTGTATACTTAATTTTGACACAGTGGTTTCACGGACTGGTACAACATGGATCATGTCAGGAGATGTTATCCCCTACCATGTTCAGCGGGTACTCCTTCACATGTATTTTATCGTATATATTGGGTATTGATTTATTATATTTTGTGTTCACACATTGTTCGTGTTCAGTATGCTTATATTCGTATATACATACTGCTCGTGTTCAGTGTGCCTATATTCGTATTCGTAACGTATCATGATTGGATCTATTAGTATTAGTTGGAGATGGGGGAGTAGGAGTTGATTATGTGATCCAAGCCCCAGTGTATTCGTGTACATGTCAATTATATACCATACTTGTAATCGAGTTACCATATTATAGTCGTGTTCAACCTAAACCGATCACATAATAAACTTGTATTCCAAGGCACATTGGTTAGATTTCAGTTATTCTTTTTTATTGCAGATATTCATATTGCTTGTTCTTCATTCTAGTACATTACCTGTTCACTCTCATTCATTTCATTCTCTTGTTTAGTTATCTTGTATTCTTTTTTATTATCTATTTTGTAGGCTCGATTATTTATTTGAAACTTCTTTCAGTGGTATGTACTTTGCTCCAATCTTGACTGGATATATTTTTTCAGATGATTGGCTCATAGATCAATGTCCTACATTCTATGGGCCGGAGGAGGGCTTACCATTAGAGGATACTCCTATAGACCAAGAGTACTTAGTTCCAAAGCCTGAGGAGGTTTAATTTATTTGGTGGATTTGTATTAGACTTTTATTGAGATTCATGGCATGTATATTATTTTAGACTTGGGGATTGTATCTTCATTCTTTTCTTCGTTATTCCATTCGTGCTTTATCTTCCTTAGTTTGCATTATGATTGAGTATAGCTACATTTGTGAGATACCATATTGTTCCTTCTCTTGGAGTTGAGATGATTGACAGGTACCATATTTATATTGTTGAGATATTTAGATAGTAGAATTTACCCAGACAACGTTCTACCGTCGATACTGCGGCGTAGGCTAGGCGTACCAACGTACTCGTGCCCGAATATCCGGGTGCAGGTCATGACATATATAAACCAATCATGTTGGGATATCTGTATTTAAAAGTTTTTTGCAGTTATGTACATATTAGTGACGGATATCTGTTGACTTAGAGGCTACCTACGACGTACTTGTGAGACGCTAGCGATGGATACAACTGTCGCCAAATAAATTTCTATTCTTAGGCGACGAATTACCGACTCTCGTCGACGGATAGGCGACTTTCTCCCGACAGTAAGTAATGTCGTTATTACGTCGCCAACTTGAGTATCAAATTTTTTTATTACCAGGAACATAAATAATGTCGCTATTACGTCGCTAACCCAACATCGTTTTTGGCACAAATCCGTCTCTATCTAGAAATTATTATAAAATAATTTATTGTCACATATTCGTCGCTCAAGAGTCGCTTAATGAATCCGTTGCTTAAATGTCGCATAGACTTCAACTAAATCGATGTCGTAATTACGCCAATTTGTTGTCAAAAATTCTACTGATTGGTGACATAATCTTTTAGCGACGTGGCATTTACCAATGGGTATTTTTCGTCTAAATACCGTTGCCGGTTAGTCGCTAATAGTGAATGGCGATTTTTTGATGACAAAAAATGATATCATTATTCCTTTATATTATAGTAGTAAGGTATATCTCATTTACTAGTAGTTAAAATATGTTTAGCGGTATTATCTATCGGCACCTGGTATGTAGATACATGAGCCATAAATTATGGCTGTAATTTATTACAGGTGTTCCAGGAAACCAGGCGGCTTAGTGATGGAAAGATATGCATGTTCATGGGTGACGCTACAAAAAGAGCAGCCGTTGCAGTATGAGATGTTATTTTATCTATTGGTAGAAATAAGTCTTTGACATTGAGAGATTATCTTTATGCATCTTCACATAGAAGAAATTTAATTTATGTTTCTATGTGAGTTAAGGAAGGATATTCAATTTATTAGAGACTACGGCTTATATTTTGACCTTGGTACCTTCTAAGTCAGTACCTATTACTCCTACAGAGCTGTGGAATAGGCGTAAGCCTAGTCTGAAATATGTTCAAATTTGGGGTAGTCCAACACATGTGCTGAATGGAAAAGCAGATAAGTTGGAAACTCGTACAAAAATATGCTTGTTTGTAGGCTATCCAAAAGGAACAAAATAAGGTTTATTTTATAGTCCTAATGATCATAAGGTCATTGTTAGCATTAATGCCCGAATCTTAAAGGAAGATAATGTGATGAACCATAAATCCATGAGTAGAGTTGTTCTAGAAGAACTGATAGGTTAGACACCAAATACCTCATTACCAATAGTACAACAGAAGGAACCACAAGTAACTGCACAACGTGTCTTAAATGTTACACCATAACCTATAGTGCCTCATCGTAGTAGGAGGGTTATTGTACAACCTGACAGATTTATGTTCTTAGAATAGTCATCAGACTTCGTCCCTAAGGAGCAATATTCTGATCCCTGCACTAATAATGAAGCACTCCAAGATAAAGATGCAAAACCTGCACAAAAAATAATGATATCTGAAATAGAATCTATGCATTCTAATCAGGTCTGGGAGATTGTAACACCCTCCACTTATGTAAATGCCATTGGATACAAGTGGGTTTACAAGAGAAAAAGAGGATCATACGACAAGGTTGAAACCTTTAAAGCTTGGCTTGTTGTGAAAGGTTTTATTCAGAAAGAGGGTATTGATTTTGAGAAAACATTTTCGCTGGTAGCCATGCTTAAGTCTATCCAGATTCTTTTATCTATTGTAGCTCATCTCAATTATTAGATTTGGCAAATGGATGTCAAAACAACATTCCTTAATGAAAGTCTTGAAGAAAACATATATATAAAGAAACTAGACGGGTTCAGTAAAAATAGCAAAGAGCATGTTGTTTATAAGCTCAAGAAGTCCATTTATGGACTTATGTCACGACCCGCACCCGGATTTTAGGGTACGAGTGCATGGGTAAGTCCAGCCTACGCTACAACATCGGCGGTAGAACGCTGTCTAGGTCGTAACACTATCTAAACAATCTCACACGAGCATCCAACTCCATAAGGAGGCACGAATAACACAATATAATATGAACAATATAATCAATCACATAGCCAAAGCATGATAAGATATCAAAGAAATAAATAAATGCAAAAGAAACACAAGCCTAACAAAAGGGTCTAACTCAAATAAATATATCCAAGTCTCAAAGTATGCCGAAAACAAATTCGATACCAATAAACTGCTAAAAGAAACTAACTAAACACTAGTAATCCCGGCTAGACCTCCCGGAATCACACCTAGCTACAACGTCCAAGTCTGCAGCTACTCTCCCTGTGGTCCATAAATTGTCGGACACTAGTCCTCTAAGGCGCAGTCTGGAAAAATATTTTTAGTCAGGATGGAGCAAAGTACATCTCTAACAGCAGTTCTACATCAATGATATAAACTATGTAGCAGTAAATAGATAGAAATATACAAGATGTATATACATGTACGAGAGATATACAATAAAGGAAATACTGTAAATAAATGCAGGAAGGAACAATATGTCAATGAACAAGAATGCTATGACAAAGTGTGTGAGTACTAGCTTTAACATGTGATCAGCTTGGGACTTGTACGAGAGCTATATGGCCTGGCTAATCATACGTGTAGTGTATGACCAACACTTACGAGAGAACAAGACTTGTACATGAAGGGTATGATAAAATATCTACACTAAAATACTCTCTACCCCCGACTGGTATAGTAGATCCAACCATGGTACTCTATGGCACGGGATTCCCCAAGAAGATAGCGACTCTTTCCAAGAATCAGTGTCTGTACATGTACAAGATAAATAATGAAACAAGAGTTATACAAGATACACCATGAATAAGAATTAACATCTCATGACGAGATTCGGATATACCAATCTGTGTAACCATCGTGTCAAGATATATAGATATTTACACTAGATACAATGGACATAAAGGATATTATAAATAAGAAACTATCAGAGAATGTACTCGTCTGGGGTCCTTAGTTGTCAATACCAATGTCCTGCTCCAGAAGTCTCGCAGGACGATCCAAAAGTCCTATACACATATAATATAATATAATATAATATTGCATCATACATTACAATAAAAAAATACAAAACACGATGAACTCAGAGACTACGCTATGGTTGTCACGTCTGTAGTTGCTGTGCAATACAGACAGTCAATGATACGGTCTTGCCAGTACGCCGGTGTACATATGGCAGTCTGATCACTAATACTCAGGGTTACAAGGTCATGTGCAACTATGGGATATCCGCGGCTATACCTAGGGATCATACAACATGTACACATTGTAGTCATAATTAACATTATTATTTAATTACTTATAATATGTATATATATACCATATATTTATATATGTATATGTATACCAAAGAATACATATACTGAATATATATATATATATATATATATATACATACACCAAGTGAATAATATACATATACTATATATATATATATATATATATATATATATATATATATATATATATACATATATATATATATATATATATATATATATATATATATATATATATATATATATATATATGTACCAATTGAATACATATATATATACTAATTCATACATACTATCATATACCATTGAATACATATGCTACATATATATGTATATATATATATATATATATATATATATATATATATATATATATATATATATATATATATATATATATATATATATATATCAAATACGTATATACTAAACATATACTATATATGTATATATATACTAATTTAAGAAATATACTATATATATATATGTATATGTGTATATATACCAATCATACATATTAAATATATATATACTACATACATACACTAATACATACACCCTCAAAATACGTATATGCGTACGTGTACACAAGAGGAAGAATGTGAACCTGTGTACGTGCACGAGATCGGCAATGACGACGGTGTTCACGATGACGATAACGACGACGACGAAGATGACGATGATGGTGAAGAGTGGTGGTGCTGGGGGTACGGGGTGGCGGTGCTGGTGGTATGGAGTGGTGATGCTGGTGAAGGAGGCTGGTCGAGAAGGAGGAGGCAGGGCTGCCGTAGTTGGAGGTGTAATCGTGGGGTTGTGTTGATAAGGGTGGTGGTGCTGGTAGTTGTAGCGGGATGCTCGTGGCCGGAGGGGAAGGATGGGATATAGGGAGGAGCAGGAAGGTCAGGATATGGCGGTCACGGGGTGGCTGCTGGAGACTGGAGGCGGTGATCGTCGTGGAGGGACGTGGCAGTAGCAGCTGGGGAAGGAGGTTGTGATGGTGGTGGTGATTCTGATGATGATGGTGATGCTTCAGGTACAGTCGGCGGGTCTGGCTCCTCCAGCGAGTTCAGTGAGAGAGGGTGGCAGCGGGTCAAGGGAGTGGTGGTGCGTGTAGACGGCGGTGGAGGTGATAAGGGTGGTGCTGCCGGAGGGGAGTTGGCCAGATGGGTGAGGGCCTGTTTAGGGTTCAGTTGATGATGGAATGAAGGAGATAAACAAGAAGAAGAAGAGAAGAAGAATAGAAAGGGAGAAGAAAGGAGGCTTTGGTTTTCGTGAGGAGGGAGGAGAGAGAGAAGAGGGGTTTCCCAAGTTTGGGGATTAGGGCCTGCTTGGGGAATTGTGTGCATGAAGAGACATTATATATGGGAGGGTGATGTAGAGTGTGTGGTGATGATGAGTCCCATTTTGAATGTGTGGCTCAGATTCAACATGAAAAATATACATATAAATGAGGGAGAGAGTAGTGAGGTTGACTAGTCAATAGGTTAGGGTTTCTCCATTTGGTTTAAACCAATGGGGTGATGACACCTAATGCAATATTTGCAAATAAGCCCCTTAAATTTGGATATTTGCACAGACATATAAAATAATAAAAATTGGTAGGGGAATTGGTGTTTGGTGTTTTGTAGGGTGAGGGGGGTGTTGTGTGTTTTGCATGGGCTTAATCAATATAGTATTTGGATTAAATTGGGTTAAAATGGGATTAGTAAAAGTTGGTATCCCCAATTTAATTAAAAATAAATGTAAGTGGTGTTCTAAAATTAATTGAAAGTACATGGGGATAAAATTAGGTAGGACACAAGTGTCATGAATGATGAAGACTCAGAACAGAATATTATCCTAATTTGGGTTGCACAAAATGGGTTGAGATTGTGTCTCCAATTTTGATTGGAACGCGCAACGATACGAAATTGGATTTTATTAAGAATTAAAATAAACGTCCGCAACGAATATTCTGCGACTAAAATAAAGCACAAGAGAGCATAATTATGAGTTACACAAAGGTCATGAAAGGTGTAGGCTTGGTGTCAGTCTTGGACCCTTTAATTGGTCCAGCTAAACGGGTTGAGTTGGTGTCTCAAAACTGATGGCAACGACAGGTGCGCGACACAAGATTAAATAATGGATTTCGGATACGGGAAGTTGTGCAATTAAATTAGAGCACAAATGATTATGATTTTGAGTGACAGAAAAGTCCAGCGCCTAAGTTGGCTTGTCAAGTCTAGAATGCAACAACTTATTAAAAATTATGGGCTAATGATGGGCTCCGAATATTGCAACAACGGTAGGGTGTAACAATTAATTAAAATCACAATAATAATTACAACCTCCATAATTAAATCCCAAATAATACAAATTAAATTTATAACCCTATATTTCGGTCAGGGGTTCATCTAGTGGGCTTCTAGGTCTAGTCTACTAGCTCAACTATTAAGAATACTATATATAATATAATATAAATATACATATCATGCAATTATTTAAAATAACTACATATAATATTAATAATATATACAAAGTCAAAAATACCCCTATTTTTAGAATGTGGTAGTGACAACTAATACAAGCTTCGAGATCTTGGAACATCCGTTTTGATCATGTGATAAAATCTTATGGATTTTATCAATGTCCGTATGAAGCATGTGTATACAAAAGGTGTGACAAAAATGTAGTGGTATTCCTAGTACTTTACGTGGATGACATCTTGTTCATTAGAAAAAGTGTGAAGGTATTATCTAATGTAAGGTTATGGTTATCAAGCAGTTTGATATGAAGGACTTGGGAGAAGTAGATCACATCCTTGGGATCAAAGTTCTACGAGATCGCAAGAAAATGATGTTAGGTTTATCCCAATGTACTTATATCGATACTATACTAACTTGTCACGACCTGCACCCGGTGTAAGGGTACGAGTACGTGGGTACGTCCAGTCTACGCTGCAATATCGACGAAGAATGTTGTCTTGGTCAATAATACTATTTACACATCTCATACCTGCCCTTTCTGTCAAGTAGGCTACTTTTCTGGAATGCAGTCCGGGATAACCGTGACCGTGTATATATAAATATCTTTGATGCTGTCATTTCAAAATGTCCGATTCAACCGCTGTTTCACCTACTAAAAAGTCTTGACGAGCGCAAATGAGGAAGCGGGAGCAAGAAAACCAATATTCTCTTATATATAAGGTACATGTCATGCTATATCAACTCCAAATAGAGGACAATGATAATATGGCAATGGTAAACAATACTTAATCACAATAACAGACTAGAGGATGAAAAGGCATGATATGGAATAGAAGAAAAGAAAATAAGTCACAAATACAACACAAATCCAATTCTAATCTCAACACAAGACATCAAATAATAATACAATGCCAAAGTCTAACTGCCATATACAATCTCATGAATAAACTAACTATGCCTCATCAAAAGTAGAAACTAACTCAACTGGCTCTACAGGTGGTAATTCAACTTGCTCGCCATCTTGTGGGCCGTAGTGCGTAGAACACTAGTCCTCTAATAAATCATCTAAAAAATATATCCAGTCAGGATTGGAGCGAAGTACAAACCAAATAGCAGTTCCAATAATTGATAAAAACTATGAAACAGTAATAGCAATAAAAATAAATAATGGAAGTAACTGAACTAGCATGTGTCACGAGAAAGAGCATCACGATAAATTATGGCAACAGCTGGTAATAATATGGTGAGGAACAATAATATAATAAACTGGAATAGAGGAGACAATATATGTAAATGTGCCTTAAAATATTAGTAAGACAATATGATCAGCTTGGGCCTAACACGGGCTATATATAATAGGTGAGCTACCTTGATCACACGTGAGTGACATGATCTACTAACTATCACGGACTATACTAAATCATAGGCTATAAGTTATGATCACATATCCACTAATATTTCTCCCAACCCACGACTAGTATACGGATCCAAATTAAGACACGTTATAAGAGGTATATCACACTACATGGTCTATAATATCATGCACTAAGATCACAGTCTATACAATCACTAAGATATCACGGTAATCACTGAGTAATTATGAAATAAGACACGACGATCACTGAGTCACCGCAATATTAACATCTTATGACCAAGATCCACATATACCAATCCGTGAAACCATCGTGTCAAGAATTGATTATATTAATACTAAATATATGAAATATAGAGGTTATCAAATATAAAAACTATGACAGAATGTACTCGCCTGTGGTCCTGAGCAAATAATATATCTCGGTATCCGAGCTGGTGTCACATACACCTATATATGAATGGCATGTCAAATCGGGTATAATAAAGGGATAATGAGCTAAAATGCACTAATATGATTTTCTAGGTCGTTTTTAGGTCACTCTAGCTAAACTATGTCCTACATAAGTTAATGGATTACCAACTAGCTAACACTAGTTTATTTAGCTATACAAGGTTATTACCTAGGTTTCTAGGTCTATATCTAGAAGATATAACTAAACTAGCTAATACCTTAAGTTATAATAGTTAATATTAACCACTACTATACTAACTAGGATATACTATGCACGCCCTCACCTAGCAAATAAACACTCAAGATACTTACCTACACCTAACTCTAATTCCCTTACCCAGCATACAGCTACTGTTACTAAGTTAATGCTGACTGATATCTAGTGCCACTCACTGATGAATTTGAACATCACCCCATTATCCCTACATTGATACTCCTACTTCCAATACATTAGTACTAGACACTCATCATCACCCTCTTCAGTTCCCAACACCTGATACTCTGGCATACACCTACAGTTGGCCAAACCTATCTATCTCAATCAGTTCACTGATACCCTGGGTATCAGTTTTACACTTGCAGTTTTTTCCCTCCATGTTCACTTGTTGTGCACCAGAGCCTGTACAAGTTCAGTTAGAACTGAACTGTGCACTGCCAAATATGGCTCTTATACTGATTGTATTAAAGCAATATATCTATGTAACCATCTCAACCTAATAACTTGCTGTGGTAAAACTCCCAAACCTCGAATACTACCCAGGTAGTGCTCAAGTAGACTTGCAGTACAACATGCTTGTAGTGGCATGTTACAGCTACAGATATATCTTACTACTGCTGCTGCATTGCTAATGTTGCTAATATATCTTGTTGTTGTTGCTGCTGTACCTAGCTGTTGTTGTTACTACATTGCTACTACTACTTATACATCTTGTTGTTGTTGCTGCTGCATTGCTACTGCTGCTAATACATCTTCCTGCTGTTGTTGCACCTAGCTGCTGTTGCACCTAGCTGCTGTTGCACCTAGCTGCTGTTATTAGCTCTATTGCTACTGCTACTGCTATTATATTGCTACTTCTACTACATATACTGCAACCCTTGCAATATGTGTGCACAAACACACTTCTCCCACACTCCTCCTACCCAGGTACCCGAGCCCCCTTCCAATCTGTACTTAAGCCTATACTACTACAGTAGTGAAACAATCTGGCAGTGCATAGATGTGCACCACCTGCATGATCAAGCAGTACAACCTGAAGGTTGAGCACCTCACTTAACTGTTGTTGATTAATATTGGTTTTGTTGTTTCACTTCTTCCCCATTGTTGTAACCGTTACAACCCCCTCTACTTGCACCCATACAGTCCTCTCTCACACAAGCACATAGACAATAAAGTATCTCTAGCACACACACACTAATGCTCATAGACACCAATACCAATACCCATAAACACATACACCACACTAGTAAAGATAATAAATCAAACACTTAGTGTTTACTACGTAAGATACTCCTCCAAATGAAGAGCCAAAACCCCCAATTGTCCATAATCACTAATAATAAACACCAAATACATATTATTATAACTAGAGTAATTAGTCATAATAGAAATTAAAGAGAGATCACTCTTATATGCACAAATTATCCAAAATAAATTTCGTATCATAAAGTATCATAAAATATCATAATATACTTTACTCGTGTCCAATTATGGATACGTACTTAGTCTCACAACCCTGATCTAATCTAAATAAATCTAATTGGTCTCATAACACACAATTGATAGGTCATTGGACACAAATTACTATGTAACTTTCACAGTACAAGTCATATAAACCTAATTCTTGATCATATGGGTAGCCCTAAAGCTAAGGGATGAATCCTAATAGTTAAATGCATGAATTCTAGCCTAAATTAAGGGTTGGATTCAGAATTTACCTATTGGGAGATAAATTTCTAATAAAATACTCAATGGACACAATTAGGACAAGATCTCCTTGACAAAGTATTATAAAATATCATAATACACTTTACTCGTGTCAAATTATGGATACGTACTTAGTCTTACAACCCTGATCTAATCTAAATAAATCTAATTGGTCTCATAACACACAATTGATAGGTCATTGGACACAAATTACTATGTAACTTTCACAGTACAAGTCATATAAACCTAATTCTTGATCATATGGGTAGCCCTAAAGCTAAGGGATGAATCCTAATAGTTAAATGCATGAATTCTAGCCTAAATTAAGGGTTGGATTCAGAATTTACCTATTGGGAGATAAATTTCTAATAAAATACTCAATGGACACAATTAGGACAAGATCTCCTTGCCAATTCCTCTTCCTTCAAGTGCTCCTTGTAATCCAAGAACCAATGCTTCTTTGATGATAAAATTGGAAAGGAATTGGGGTAAATTGGGTTGAATTTATGAGGGATGAGTCAATTTGGGAAAGAATATAATTGGGGATCTAATTGAAATAAACTAATAAAGAGGAGAGAGAATGAGGAAGCCTTTATGTTGCTGGCCCCTTCCCTTCCTTTCCAAGAAAAATCAAATGTCCAAGGTGCCCCTCTCTAGTTAATTATAAAGAATACTTAAGCAGGGCAATATTGGAAAGGCTCTGAACTAATGCAAATTATGCTAATCTCCTAAATTAATTAAAGAAGAGGGTCTAATAGACTTGGTCTAATATTGGGCTCAATGTGTCATGACAATCCAATGGGTCCACTAATGACAAGTCCAAATAAACCTAGGCTATCCACTAACTATAAATGAATAAATAGCACTACCATATAATTAATTAGTAGTATACAATATAATATTTAATCACTAGTAATAAATATACTAAATTACCAAAATCTTCTTATCTAGAAATGTGGTAGTGATAAGTCTACCCCCCTTAGAAATTTTTTCTCAAAATTTATAGAAGAACTAGCACTACAACAAGCAATCACAGCAAACAAAAAAGAATGATACCTCATGCCTCAAAGTGATAAGGGTACCGCTCGTGCATCTCGGCTTCCCTCACCCAGGTAGACTCTCCCGGAGAGTGATGCCTCCACGCGACGCATACCAAAAAAATCGTCTGGTTCTGCAACACCTTCTCCCTGCGATCAAGAATCTCCACTAGTTGCTGTGGGTAGCTGAGAGTCGGACTCACCTCGATCTTTGAGTGATCTAATATGTGACTAGGATCTTCTACCAACCATATCAGCTGTGACACATGAAACACATCATACACTCCCTCTAATATAGGCAAAAAGTCTAGTCTGTAAGCCACTGTACCGATCCTCGTAAGAATACTGAAGGGTCTGATGTACCGTGGACTAAGCTTTCTGCCTCTACCAAATCGAATAGTGCCTCGTATCGAAGAAATTTGCAAGAATACCAAATCATCAACCTAGAATAAAATACAACCTTAACACTCGATCTGAAACAAAGCAGTCACAAGCAAGCAAATAAATCTATACCATAAACTACAAAGGTCTCCTGTGGCTATCGGTCCAATACCGTTATCTGTCCTACGCCACCCAAAATCTATCCCTGATGAGCTTCACCTTCTCAGCTACATCCACAATCATCTCCAGTTCCAACAAGACTATCTTACCAAAATTATCCCAAGATAGAGGAGTGCGACATCTCCGTCCATATAAAGCCTCGAATGGGATATCTCGATATGGGCCTCGTAGTTGTTGTTGTAAGCAAACTCTACCAGGGAAAGATGATCCTCCCAATAGCCTCTGAAATCTAAAACACAAATGTGAAGCATATCCTCGAGAGTCTGAATTGTCCTCTCCGGCTGTCCGTTTGTCTGGGGGTGATATGATGTACCAAACTTGATTTGGGTGCCCAAGCTAGCCTGTAAACTCCTCCAAAGTTGAAATATGAAGCGATTATCCCAATCTGAGATATACTCACAGAAACTTGATAGAATCTGACAATTTGTCGCACATACATCCCCCTAGCTTCTCCGTAGATGTACCCACTTTAATTGTCAAGAAGTGGGCTAATTTGTTCAACCGGTCTACGATGACCCAAATCACGTCTTTACCTCCTAGAAAATACGAAAGCCACGAAACATAATCCATAGTAACATGCTCTCATTTCTACTCTGGAATAGGTAAAGACTGAAGTAAACCACCTGGCCTTGGCCTCTCTGCCTTTACCTGCTGGCACACTAAACATCTGGATATGAAGTGTGCTCGCTACCTCCTGCGTCATATTATACCACCATACATGATCTCTCAGATCTTTATACATCTTGTAGGCACCTGGATGTATAGAGTACTGCAATCGATGCACCTCCTAAAGAACCTTATCATACAACATCCCACATGGCACATACAACTTGATACCGTGTCATACGGATCCATCCTCAATAATAGTGAAGTCCAAAGATAATACTATCTGAACCTGTACTCTGATGCTCCTTAGAGACTCATTATCATACTACGTAGCTTGAATCCTGTCCATCAGCTCGATTGTATCTACAATCCCCATATTTGTATCTTGATACCTAGTACCAGCACCTCAATACCCAAGCTCTCAAGATTGGCCAATAAATATCTTTCTGTAGTCAAGCACATAACCACTGGATACCTGCTCAAGGCATCAGCGACTATGTTGGCCTTCCCTGGATGGTACTGCAATGATATGTCGAAGTCCTTCATCAACTCCAACTACCTTCGCTATCTCATGTTTAGCTCTTTCTGGGTAAACACGTACTTCATGCTATTGTGGTCTGTGAAGATCTCCCTATGCTCTTCGTACAACTAGTGTTTTCATAGCTTTAGAGCAAAAATGACCACTGCCAACTCAAAATTATGGGTAGGATAATTCTTCTCAAGATGACATAATTGCCTGAAGCATAGGCAACCACCTTCCCATTCTGCTGCAAGACACAACCCAAACCCTTCCTTGAAGCATCACTGTAAATAGTGAATCCACCTACTCCTGATAAAAATGTCAAAATGGGAGCTATCATCAATCTATTCTTTAGCTTCTCGAAAGCAGCCTAACTCTCCTCTGTCCAGACAAACTCCAAATCCTTCCAGGTCAGCTAGTCATCAGCTCTGCAATCCTGGATAAGTTTTGTACAAACCTTCTGTAATAACCTGCTATCCCCAGAAAAGTTTTGATCTCTGCCACTGAACTCGGAGTAGCCCATGACTCCACTGCAAAAATCTTCTTCGGGTACACTTAGATCCTATCTCCTATAATCACATGACCAAGGAATTCAGCATTGTCAAGGAAGAACTTATACTTTAAAATCTTGCCGTAAAGTTTCTCCTTCCTGAGAGTCCAAAACTATCCTTAGATGCTCCTCATGCTCCTCCGAGGTCTTCGACTATATCAGTGTCATCATTCATGTTTTAAATGGATGTGGAGTGAGCTAAATAGCAATGGAGTATCGTAAAATTATTTGAGCCTTACTATTCTATTAGTGCTTGACACTTAGTTACGTCGGGAGGAGGAGAATGTATATCTAGGAGAGGTACCGGTGAGTGAGCCATAATAGAATGGTACCCATAAGTATAAAAGAGTGTGGTAGTGTTATAATGAGTTGTGTTAGAAATAAGACTTGTGCTATGTGTTGGGCATTGATGTAGGTAGATATGAGTAAATGAAAGATGTTAAGTGAAATACTAGTGTGGGAGTTTCATGAGTATCATAAAGTGGGTGTCTGAGTATTAAAAATTTTAATAGTGTGTCATGGGTTGAGAAATATCAAGATTGGTCATGAAAAATATGCTAGTGCCCTGATTAGTGTATCAGTCTGTAGGTTCAAGTATAAAAAATATTTCGAGGATATATATATATATATATATATATATATATATATAGAGAGAGAGAGAGAGAGAGAGAGAGAAAGAATATGGAATCATGTATTTTCCTATTAGAGTGAAGAGAAACACATGTGTATGTGTATTATAGAACTAAAACAACTAGTGCATTAGATGTATGTTATCATGAGTTCTAGTGAGTGTGATGCGGTGACCTAGTGAGCTAGATAGTGTCAAGAGTGGTGGTAGTGTGTGATGAGTTGTTGTGAGTGTTAAGAAGTTAGTTTCCTAGAATATTAAGTGCATATGTTACATGTAGTTAGGAAGTTAGAGTTTCAACATCAAGAGTGCCTAGAGCTTACCAGTATCTAGGGTATATCAAGGTTAAGATGAATATTGTGTTAGCATCAGTAAATATCTTATTTGATAATCTTAGATGGGTATATCGGTTAATATAGATGATGGGGTACTTAAGAGTAAAAGTACAAGTGTTCTAGACAGTGAGTAAGAGGGGTAACCTATATAGAAGTAAGATTAGTAGATATAAGTACCTTGCTAGCTTTGGATATAGGAGTTTTATCTATCAGGGTGTATATTATGGGTATAAGGATATCAGTGAGATGTTATGGTGACATAATGGTTAGGAATTATCTGTGTATGTTATTTTGACACCAGATACAGGTAGAAACACTAAGGTGATGGCTAGGTATGAGTTTTACTAGATACCAAGATAGGGGGAGTACCTTAGTGGTGAGATCTAGAGTACTTCAAGTATTTTGGAAGTTGAGGAGCAGGAATTCTAGTAGCTGATGTATTAAGCGTAGACAAGGAACATAAGTAACTTGATATGAGTATATAATCTAAATACCATATATAGGAGTTAATGCCTTATGTAGACAGTGTCTAGATTTGAGTAGGCATCCTATTGAGGGTAATCAAGATTGGTAAGAGTACCAGTAGAGCCCTGATTGAAGAGTAAATACGAGTGTTCATTGCAGGAGAATGGTTAAGCAATTCCTAGGTGATTGCAAGAATTGAGATAGAAGATAGTACACTATGAGTGTTCATATAGAACCCTGGGTAGTATGTGTGATGAGTTAAGAGTATCCATAGCCTAGAACCATAGTATACCACTAGAATTTGGTAACCCTCGATATAAAATAATCTTGGCTAGGTGGATGTTAGTGGATGCTTAGTGTGAGATATGAACTAGGCCACTGCTACGCACTAGCAGAGGGAGATACCCAACCGTAGCAAGGCTTTTTGCAATGAGGGTCGAGAGGACCAATGCTACAGGTGTTGGGTTAGCAAGTTATGTTTTCTTTTATCTATTGATTGTGTGATACCTAGTATATTATAGTTGTCTTAGTAATTCGAGCTATAATATAGTCAATAGAAATCCTTAATATAAATTATGATTCATGACAGCTAGAGACTATAACCATGTGTGGTTGCTCCTGCAATAGAGTTGTAGAGTCGTATGTTATATGATAGGACTTTCTTAGACTATGATTATTGGGAGTTGACCGTAGTAATTTTTTTAATGAATAGGTTATGACTGGCCTAAAGAGAGGGGCGAGGTATCTTAATTTCGAGAACAAATTTTTTTTAAGGGTAGGATTGTCACTCTCACATTTTCGGATGGGGTTATTTTAATCATTTTACATATATTTATTTTTTAGTAAACTAATATTTATTTATATTGTGTTATTAATTAATATTGTGCTTTTATTTGTATCTATAGTTAGTGGACTAGCCTATTATTTAGACTTGACACTATTGAACCAAATTAGACTTATCATGACAACAATTGAGCCCAACATGGAATAGCCCCAAGTTAGACTCATCCCTTAGTTAATTAGAAGAATTAAGAGTAATTTGTATTAGTTTAGAGACTTTCCATTATAGTCCTCCTTAATTATTCATCATAATTAATCATTAGGGCGAAATAGACATTGGCAATTACTTAGGAGAGGGAAAACTAGGGGCCACCCATTATAGGAGTATTCTCTCTCTCCTCTTTATTTGTGCCATCATTTCTAGATCACCAAATTTCTAGATCCCCAATTCTCTACATGTCTCCATCAATTTTAACCCAATTTCTTCTATTTCCCCTTAATTTTATCACCTTTATTCAGTGTTATATATGTATATATATGTGTGATAATTGTTAAGAAGGAGATGATGGTGAGGTATGCTCAATTTGTGTTCACTATGGCAGGACATGAACTAGACTGTGAGTGGAAAGGATAGAAAGGGAGGAACTAAATTTACAGTGAGTGAGAAAGAGTGGATTATGTTATTAAGTGCAGTGTGTGGGTGCAGTTGTGTGCAGGTGAGGGGACTTGAGTGTGGTGTGGGGGTTTAGCTAGTGAAGCTTGCATTATAGTTCATTGGTTTAGCACTACTGTTCATTTGGGGTTATACCTACAACTGATATAACTTGGTGGTGGAGCATACAACAACCTCAATAGCAATAGTCGTAGCAGTAGAAAATTAGAAATGAGAGAGGGAGAGCTCAGGGGCAACACTTGGGAGCATTTGTGAGGCTCGTCTCACTATCGCGTATTTTTCATAATTATATCTTGTATATGTGTGCTATTACTGTGTATTGCTTTTTGTATATTTTTCTAAATTTCTCTAGCTGCTTTCATATAATTTTTAGAATTATGAATAGTATTAACCACTCTTGATATATAACCCCTTATTTTCTCTTTATTCCCCATTCTTTTACTTTTCTCCTTTTTTTATTTCTTCTCCTTTCCTCTCCCTTCCTCTCTAGCCGAGAGCAGCCCAGGCCGGTCCCCCTCCTCTTTTCCTTGGTAATAGTGGAAGTAGTTAGTGGAAGTTTTAGGCAAGTATATCTTGCCAATGATGGAGAAGTTTTACTTTTATATTATTATGTATTTCTTACATTTTATTCGTGTATATTGTGCTCTATGAACTCCTATGCATGTTTACTTGTTGGTATTTTCGGTTTTGATAGCTTGGTTGGACTAGATCTACATTTTTAGTTTAATATGTTCTTGATATTTGTATGATTTTGATCTCTAAAAACTTATTGTCTACCAAAACTAGTTATTCTATGTGAGAGAGCATCTAATTTTAAGTGATTTAGAACTTTACTTCTCTGGATTTGGGATGGAAATGAGGATTTTATGGAGAAGCACATTTTCATGATTTGGAGCTATTTTATGACTGATACTTGCTGTTCTGGGACGAAGGAGCTCCATATGGACTGTTTTACATGCGTACTGACTCCTCACTCCCAAATTAGCATACGACCATCTTGTTGGACGCCTGATTGAATCTGCACATGTGCCCCATGACCAAATACATGAAACTTGAACGAAAGAAATTTCTCTAAGTACCTGATTCCATGCGTCCCAGAGGAGTATGCAGCCAAAATTGTCTATATAGCCCCGAGCTATGAGTCCTTTTTTCCAATGCATGACTCAGCACCGCCTTGGATCAATTTCCACTAATTTTGTCCTTTCCTTCCCTGACGCTTTATTGGCCAGTTACATCAGTCACTTCTCTAACACGCTCTACTGGACAGTCACATCAGTCACTTCCTTGCCTTGTATTTATTCTCATCACTCAACCCTTGTCCCGAGGAGTAGACCTTGTCTTTATCCATGCGGTCAGTTGATCTATACGGCTAGCTTCATGTATGCGACTAGTTTCTTGCATGCGGCCAGCTTTCTGCATACGACCAGTTTGATCCACGCGGCTAACATCTTCTATGCGGCTTGTTTCTTACCTGCGGCTAGCTCATCTCCTGCATATCTAGATCTTATAGTAGAAATATTTTCCTTCATTATATGTTCTCTTATGGATTATTTACTCCTTGTGCTTGGCCTATTTAGTTAAAATTCATATGATACATATTATTTGTAAATACCCTTATTTTGATTATTTTTAATTACTGAGTTTAAGGGGGAATTTTCTATAATTTTTAGCTATTTATAATATATAATTTTGATGGAATTATAATTATGTGTATTTAATTAATTATTAATATAGTACAAAAAATATATTTTTGGGTGTAAAACTATTAATAGAGTATTGTAGAATTTTTTTGGAATTTATTGAGGTCCAAAACTATTTTTAGATGGCCATATACATACATATATATATTAATTTATTTTAAACTAACCCTAACCAACCTAAACCAAACCAAACCAAACCAACCTCAACCGGATCCCATACCCGAACCCACTACCCAATAACCCGTACTCACTAACCCAGCTACAGAAACTCCCAAAACCCTCCCGCAGCCGACCTCACCCCTTCCCCTCCCTGTAATCGCACCCCGACTCCTCTCTTCAAGTCCTTGTAACCTCCCTCCTTTACCCCTATATATATAATAGTACAGACCACCACCACCAGCATCCCCAACCATCCAGACGAACGCCACCGTCGACCGCCGCCGTCCGCGTCGCACGGCGCAATCCGCCGCCGAGAACACCCGCCCAGAATGCACGATCAGCAGGGCACATGAGGTACCCATCTTGTCTCCCCTATATCTCCCTGCATAGTAGACCTAACAGTGAACCGTCGAGTCCTATGTGAAGACCACATGACCACCTTAAACCATGTGTAATTAGTTTAGTATATCGTATTAGGAACAGAAACTGTTCCAAGTGCGCGTGTTTGAGTCCCATTATTTTTATAATGGCATGTGATTTTTAAATTTTGCTTAAACAGTTAGACAACATAAACAAGTTTAATCTCTTCAATTAGTTTATTTTAATTCGATATATGTTGTATTTCCTTTGTTGTTAAATTTGACCGAAAATTTGGTTTCTTAAATCTGAATTTTCCTGAAATGGGGTACGTCTCGCTAAATGTGGCAACTTTGTCGTATGCAAATTGCACCAAAAGGCGCATATAGTCAACACGAACATGTAAAATTTTATGAAAGATGATTTGGATGTGCATGCACAACGGAATCAATGCGTATCCGTTGAAAAGCCCTATATCAGCCTGTTTTGACACTCGTTATAATTTTGTGTATGCCTGTTGTTTTACAACGAAACTTGCATCATCGGATTTGCAGCTTTACGCTGGTCCTGTGACCAAAGTTTAGTTCGATTCTGAGAAAGTTGACAAAATACCATTTCGTGGGCCTCACGGTTTCACTTGACGGACGATTTTATGACCGGCTCATCGGAATCCAGTTTTGGATATTCTGTTTGGTTTTTGTCATTATTTTAGACTCGTAGACAATAAGTTTGATGAATTTGGAGAAATTTATCTCTGGCATATTTTTTGGTGCGAAGTGGGCCATAGATGGACCCTTCTTTGACCAAAAACTATCAATTATGCCTATGTATCCAAATTGGACTTATGGGTAGTCAATTCTAGGTATTTTAAGTTTTTTGAGAGTAATGGTAATGTTTATTTCAGCATCCGAAGGTGTACTTGGGAATTCCACTTATATTGGAGCAACTGACGGAGCTCAGAAAACAGGCAAGTATACCTTACCAACTTGTAGTAGATCTTTGATATTATTTGCTTGAGTTATTTCTATATACTTATGTGTTATACCTGTTCAACCTAGGACAGTGAGAAGTTTCTTAACATCCGAACAAGATTCGGGTGTCAACGCCGTACGCGGAGTGGTGTAACGTTACTTAGAGAGTTGATACCACGATCCTATATTACGTACTTGCTTTACCAAGTACGACATACTATAGGACACTTGACATAATTCATGTAACAGAATCTTTTCTGAGTTACTCATGCTGATTTTGTATAGGCTTACATGATGCATGACATAAGACTTCTATATACATAGATTTTATTTTGACTCGCTGTACTAGCTAGAGGTTATGATCTTGCATGTTATGGACATGAGATATTATGGACATGAGAGTAAGTTTATATTGGGTGGGGAGAGACACAAAGGCTACATGCTGATTATATATAAATTTACTTTATTATTGAGGTTCTTTAGTCTCTGTTCTAGAGCTTGGTCCATTACGTGATATACTTGCTGCTATGGGCTCCACGACACAGAGCTTGTAGTGGTCTCAGACTGAGTACTAGTGATGCTCTCATTTGTATTTTACATAGCTGGTTACATAGATTGCCCTGAGGATCTATTTTATATTTACTGTATTTTATTTGGCTTGAGTGTTTATTGTACCTTCCTATGTCCCCTGAGGACCTGGATCCGGATTATGTCTCCAGGTACAACAGAGGAGGTTTACCCTAAGATATACGGAACATGAGCTGACGTTGGAGCAGTACTAGCACCAGAGGATGAGGTTGTGCCGGAGGATTTCTCGTAAGAATTCAGTTTCATACTCAGCTATTTATACTCATTGTTATTTCATATCTTGACTCATGGACTTATGTATTGGTGATATTCTCTTTCCTTTATTGTGTCGGGTTTTTCCTCGAGACACTATTTACATGGACTTGTTGATGGACTATTTTCTTTATCTATTATCTTGACTGGTTTTTTATATTGACTTGTGTTTACTTTCGGTGGATGAGATTAGAATTATACTGTGATAGATGGTGTAGACAGCATTTATATTTATTACAGCTTAAGTGCACTCTAACGGTTATATTAAATTGGGTTTGCCCATTGGAGTTGTGTTGTTGTCCATTTCCACGTGGCTAGTCCCTCGGTATTTTGAGACTGGGCATGACATAGTTTTTGTGGTGGCCCGTGCAGGTCTACGACTATATTGCTTCAATTTTAACTAAGGAACCGAGCATGCCTGCAAGTAGGATAGGATAAATTATAGGATCTCATCCACTTGTTGATCTGTTCTTGACCTCTATATCGACTTTGAAATAATTTTTTGACTTGTATCCTGCCTTGATTCCTCTTTGTGCCTCCCATAGTTTACATTTTATTCAGCGTAATGGATCTACGAGCCAGCGACGAGAGTCTCGCGGGTACACCACATGGTGCTATGGTTACCTACGACGATGGGGTGATGCCACTAAGTAGATATTCCTTCACTCAACAAAGCAATCAGGCAGATCAGCACGCCTCGAGATTCCGGCACGACGATATTCCACCGCCGTCGCAGTTTACTCCACCAATGCCCATTTTTCCACTAGGATAGCCTATGGACGGACAGTAGATGTTCCAAATTTTCTATGCAATGGTGCAAGCACAATATTAGGTTCATCAAGAGGCCCAGCAATGCGGAGCAGAGAACTTGAGGAACGACCTAGTGACAATACTAGAGCCGGCAAACCCACCAGTTAAACGACCATCGAAAAGATCTATCATTGATTTCTACCTGCTGAAGCCCTATACCTTTTTAGGAAATAAGGAGCCCACTGAAGTTCATGAGTGGCTCACAAACACTTAACACCAATTGGAAGCAACTGAGCTTTCGAGGGAGCGTTGGATGACTGTCGTCAGGATGTAGTTGACAGGCAATGCACATCACTGGTGACTATCAGAGGAGAGACGGCTCAGACCAAACCGAGTCACTTTGGAGGAGTTCTCTAGACTTTTCCTAGAGATATACATTCCAGCCATTGCCAGAGTGGAACTTCGGGATAAGTTTAACCGGCTCATTCAAGGCAACATGACGGTAGAAGAGTACAATGCAGAGTTTATCCATTTGAGTCACTTTGCCCCTTCTCTGATTTTGACATAAGAGGAGAAGGCAGAGAAGTTATTTGATGGACTTAGCTTTGAGCCACAGAGATTGATCGGCTCCGTTATACCTACTTTATTTACGAACGTCCTTTCTGCAGCCCGACGCATGGAGTGCGTCACTAGGAGAGAATCCATCCTAAAATGGCCGTTCACATCAGCACCAACCAGAGCACCACAGGAAGAAGCTGCAAAGAGACCTCACATACACCCGCCACCAAGAGCAGCCCCGCAGGCACTGCCTACATGTCAATATTGTGACTATCGAGGTCATTACAAGAGCGAGTGCTGATACAAGGTTGGATTATGCTTGATTTGTGGATCCAACCAATATTCAACCAAGGATTGCCCTGAGCGTCGAGAGGGAGCACCGATGGTAAATTGACAAGAATATCAGCCTAGGCCACCCTTGGCACCACATGCAGCACTCTCCTAGCAGGCCAGGAACAGCATCGGGCACCACCACAGGTACCTGGGCAGGCTTTTACGATAAAAGTGGAGGAGGAACGGACTACAGAAGTAACGAATATAAGTGTTTTATCATAGCTATCTATAATAGCGAATATTCCTAGTAATACTTTAGCATGTGCCAGTTAGTTCCATTCCCTAGCCTAGTATTATGTTAGCATGAACTTATTAGTCTAGATTAGTAATATGTCAGTGGTACCCAAGTTTTCATAAGCTGTAGTTGATCTTCGTTCTAACCAGGCTCCTTTACTCTTAAGTTACATATCTCTCATTGCCTAGGGAAAAGTTTTCATTTCTTTCCTATGTGTTCTGCTTGAACAAGACCCTCACCCTTCCTCCTGATTTTTCCTTGTTCATAGTTCCTTATCCTTTATGTCGTGCTTCACAAACATGTCTTGCAACTGCATTATCTCTTCTGGAGTAAACATTTCCTGACCGGTTAAGTTTTGTTTCTTAATTGCGATGACGTAATTCTTTTAAGGTGGGTAGATTGTAAATACCCTAATTTTTATTATTTATAATTTCTGAGTTTAAGGGGGAATTTTTTGTAATTTTTAGCCATTTAAAATATATAATATTCATGGAATTGTCATTATGTGTATTTAATTAAATATTAATATAGTGCAAAAAATATATCTTTGGGTGTAAAACTATTAATAAAGTCTTGTAGAATTTTTCTGGAATTTTTTGAGGTGCAAAACTATTTTTAGATGGCCATATACATACATGTATATATTGATTTATTTTAAGCCAACCCAAACGATCCTAAACCAAACCAACACCAACCGAATCCCATACCCGAACCCACTAACCCACTACCCGATAACCCGAACCCACTAACCCAGCTATAGTAACCCCCAAAACTCCCCCGCAGCCGACCGTACCCCTTCCCCTCCCTGTAATCGCAACCCGACCCCTCTATTCATCTCCTTGTAACCTTCCTCCTTCACCCCTATATCTATACTAGTACAGACCACCACCACCAATATCCCTTACCATCCAAACGAACGTCACCGTCGACCGCCTCTGTCGCCGCCATACGCCACAAGCCGTCGCCGAGAGCACCCGCCCAGAATGCACGATCGACAGCACACATGAGGTACTCATCTTCACTCCCCTATATCTCCCTGCACAGTAGACCTAATAGTGAACTGTCGAGTCCTATACGAAGACCACATGACTCTCTTGAACCCTTTGTAATTAGTTTAGTATATCGTGTCCTGTATCGATCGTAAATCGTGACGCAAAACAGGAAAAAATGACTTATTTTTTTAAACAAAAAATGTTCCAAGTGCGCGTGTTTGAGTCCCGTTATCTTTATAATGGCACGCAATTTTTAAATTTGTTTGAACAGTAATTTTGACAACATAAACAAGTTTTAATCTCTTGAATTATTTTATTTTAATTCGATGTATGTTGTATTTTATTTATTGTTGAAATTGACCGAAAACTTGTCTTCTTAAACCCAATTTTTCCCGAAATGGGGTACGTTCTGCTAAATGAGGCAACTTCATCATGTGCGAATTGTACCAAAAAGTGCGTATTGTTAACGCAGATATGTGAGATTTTGTGAAAGTTGATTTGGATATGCGTGCACACCGAAATCAACGCTTATCCGTCGAAAAGTCCCTTATCGATCTGTTCTAACACTCGTCATAATTTTGTTTGTGCCTATCATTTTGTAATAAAACTTGTGCCATCGGATTCACAGCGTTACGTTGTTCCTGTGACCCAAGTTTGGTTCTAATTTTGAGAACGTTGATAAAATACTGTTTCATGGGCCTCACGGTTCCACATTACGGGCAATTTCGTGACCGGCTCATCAAAATCTAGTTCTGGATGTTCTGTTGGGTTCGTATCATCGTTCTAGACTCTTAGATACTAAGTTTAACAAATTTAGAGAAATTTAACTCTGGTGCATTTTTTTGTACGAAGTGGGCCACATGTGGACCCTACTTTAACCAGAAACTGTCAATTCTGCCCCTGTATCCAAATTGGACTTATTGGTAGTCAATCCTAGCTATTTTAAGTTTTCTGAGAGCAACTGTAATGTTTGTTTCAGCATCCGAAGGCGTATCTGGAGATTCTACTTATTTCGGAGCAACTAATGAAGCTCAGAACATAGGCAAGTGTACCTTGCCAACTTGTAGTAGATCTTGTGATATTATTTGCTTGAGTTATTTCTATATACTTTTATGTTATACTTGTTCAACCTGGGGCCGTGAGATGTTGCTTAACGTCCGAACAAGATTCGGGTGTCGATACCGTACGCAGAGTCGTGTAACGTTACTAAGAGAGCTGATACCATGATCTATATATTTTTACGTTCTTGCTTTACTAAGTATGTTATACCATAGGACACTTGATACTATTCATGTGACATAATTTTTCCTGAGTTATTCGTGGTGATTCTGTATAGGCTTACTGGATTCGTAACATAAGACTTCTATTTACATAGATTTTATTATGACTTGTTGTACTAGCTAGAGGTCATGATCGTGCTTGTTATGGATATGAGACATTGTGGATATGAGATTTGAGGTTACATTGGGTGGGGAGAGACACACAGGCTACAGACTTATTATATATAAATATAGCTTAATTATTGAGGTGCTTTAGTCTCTATTCCAGAGCTTGGCCTATTACGTGATATTCTTGCTACTACAGGCTCCCCGACACAGAGCTTGTAGTGTTCTCAGCCTGAGTACTAGGGATGCTCTTATTTGTATTTCACATAGTTGGTTACATAGCTTGCCCTGAGGATCTGTTTTATATTTACTGTATTTCATTTGGCTTGAGTATTTATTGTACCTTGTTATATTTCCTAAGGACCGGGATCCGGATTATGTCCCCAGGTACAGCAGAGGAGGTTTACCCCAAGATATACGGGACATGAGCTGACGTTAGAGCAGTACTAGCACTAGAGGACGAGGTTGTGCCGGAGGATTCCTCCTGAGTATTCAGTTTCATACTCAGCTATTTATGCTCATTATTATTTCATAACTTGCTCATTGTTATTTCATATCTTGACTCATAGACTTGTTGATGGAATATTTTCTTTATCTATTATCTTGACTGGTTTTTTATATTGACATGTGTTTACTTTCTGTGGATGAGATTAGAATTATACTGTGATAGATGGTGTAGACTATATTTATATTTATTACAGCTTAAGTGCACTGTAACGGGCCCATTAAATTGGGTTTATCCATTGAAGTTGTGATGCTGGCCATTGCCACGTGGCTAGTCCTCCGGTATTTTGGGACTGGGCGTGACATTATTTCTAATTGCTTATAACATGGATGCTACACTTACCAGAACATGGAATACTCAAAACATAGAATATATTGGCACTGTTAAACTGAGAACTCCCGACACCTTAATTATACTGAATAAACCAGGTCCCTGACTCCAGATACCTAATAGGTACTGATAAACCTGATAGTGGATTGACGTAGCTCACTCATGACATGCTGGAATCTCCAGAACTGAAATATTTGTTCTGATATGATAAATTCCTGTGTTTGATCGCTTATCCCTTTCCTGATTGTACTTGTCAAGCTATTGTCCAGTCTTGCATCAAGTCTAAGACAGATTTCTTAGCACCATGGTCAGGAATTTTTGATAACTTGCTTAAGTTAATAACTTGAATAATTATCTAAAAGCATCTAGAGATATTTTCTGGCTACATGCAATCTCGGTATCCCAACGACACCTGATGGATTTGTAGGTCTCCGCCAGAGGGGCACACTTCCAGTTTACCGTCGAGTGTTGCAATTTAACAGAAAAATACTTTATACTTAATTAATTTTGGCTAAGTACTCTTACGTCTTGGTAACCCGGATAGTCTACAAGGCATGTGGCTGTATGGAATCTCAACTGCATTTGTTAGTAACCAGGATTGTGATAACCCAAGTTAGTTAATGGTAGTAACTCATAGGACATATTTGGCCATGATTGCATGTTTTCTAGTCTTGTCTTGGATCATCCAGCTACTAATCCTGAACTGTACACGTTATCGATTCCTGAAACTGCTTAAACTGCTTATTTATATATTGCTCTTATTTATATTTTCTTACGCTATTGAATGTTTGCATGCTAGTTTTAGTTTCTAAGTTGGCTCCCTTGTAGTACTTTGCCATTTTTGGGTCTAACCCCAATGGTTTTGTATAGCCAGATATTAGAGAAACACCACAGGATCTCCCGTACATCCCGCCTCCAGATGGTGAACACGAGGAGCACCTAAGGATTTGAGTGGGTTTCTTCTTCATCACCCACATGATCTTGTACTTATACTTTTGAGGCATTTAACCATTGAGCGCGTATTTATCTCGTATTTTGGTATTTAATATTCTAGCCTATCGGCCTACATGTAAAGCATATTCTAGACTATAGCTAGAACTGATCATATAATATTGCACTCTGCTAGTTCTTTATTTTGCTAACTAGCTTAATGATCATCAATGTATGTATAGTTTCTGACAACTTACTATTATATTTTTGGTGATTATACTTCTTGTAACTTGTTGCTTGTTCGAGTTTGAGACAACTTAGACTCTTAACCCAGGAATGACTGATGGATTATAGAGTAAACCCTCACATGTCTAGAGAGCTGTGACCGTATCTCCGGGTATAGAGTACTCTAGTGTACGAAACTGGCTTTGTCCGCCCCCGCTCTCCAGTATTTTGGTTCTGGGGTATGACACGGTTTAAGTGGTGGCCCATGTATGTCTAAAAATTCAGAAGTGTGGGAGTTTATCATTGTTTACATGTCTCAATCATGCTACTCCTTGATCCCCTCAAGCATCAAATTTGTAATCATGTCCTTCTAATTTGATCCTAGTCTTCTCTATCTTTCCGTAAGCCCCCTCATTTTGGAATAGGAGTAATTTGGTTCTTTTTAATTAATTTAATTTAATTTATTTAATTTAATATTTTAAAGTATTAATTTATAAAAAAATTATACATGACAATTTGTCATGACTTTGATATTTAGAGCAATGCGCAATATTTTTTCTTCCAAAAAAAATTTATATTACTAATTTTCATTGTACCTAATATATTTGGGACATGGATGTTGTATTTGTTTGATCTCCCCCATGATCCAAAAATATTGACAAATATCTAGAACCACTGTTACCGTAAAACTACTTCCTTTTGACTAGAACTTGACCCAAACCAAACCCAAACACATGTAGGCATGTAGTGCACCCAAATACCCCCATGTATATATATATATATATATATATATATATATATATATATATATATATATATATATATTTTTATTTAAATTAATTTGTTTCTATTTATAGAAAGTGCCATAGGTGTCATCATAGTTGGCCTAACTACCTAACAACCCAAGATTCTAACCAACCAAATATCAATCCTAACAAACAACCCCACATATTTTTCCAATTCTACAACACATCCCATATAAAAAATATATCCACAAAATCTGAACAAGTAAAGATTTAAATCCCACATTTCCAAATTAGGAAACCCCTAGTTTGTTGCATATTCCTATCTTTGGATCAAACCAAATCCTAAGTGAATATTTTTTTGACAATAACCTAATTTAAATTTTAGCCCCTTACCATATTAAGAGTCCACAAAATCCTACTCATATATTTTTAAATATTAAATCAAATCCTAACCACCCACCTATTTAAACAACATATATTTATATACTCTCCATCACTTAAACCTAATTATTAGGTTCGCCCCCCCCCCCTTTTTCTCTCCCTCATGAAAAAAAAATCTTTACTCATGTTCTCTAACTCTTTTACTTCTTTCCCTCTTCCTCTCTCTGTCCCCACATGTCATAACTCCACAAAAACCCCAACCGAACTCCTTTTTGGCCAAATATTGACTGCTGTTTGTAGCAACATTTTAGACTCCTACAGAGTAGGAAAAATAAAATCCTAAAAATCCTATATTTATATCATACTTGAAGTTCCTAAGAGTCTCATCAAATTTCGTGAGCTTTGGAGTTCGTTTGGTACTCCGTTTGACCGTAGTCGCGAAAAAGGTCCCCGTCGTAATCGCAATTGCGTAAAATTTTCAACTTTGTTTCTTTTCCTATTTTTTCATGAATAAAATCTTGTGTAATTTATATTAATAATTGATAATTTTTAGAATTAGTGACATGCATTAGATCTATATTTTACGTACAAAAACTACCCTAAACCAATGAACAACCTTGACACGGACACGTCGCATCAAGACTAATTATAGTTCTTTGATAGTTGTTATATTTTACTGAAGTATAAATTCAAAAATTAATGTATATTAATTACATAATATACAATATATTAATTTCCTATTCAATCATATTTTCATGCCAATATGGAGGTTGTATGTCAAGGCTACGTGCCAAAATTGGTTAGAATGACCAGTTGTCGTCTGAAGCAAATAATGGCATATAATGCCGATGTTTGGTTATTTTTGATTATTTATATATAATTTAAGAATATTAATTATGATTAATACAATAATAAATAATGTTAAAATACTTTATTAAGAGGTTCCACGCATGTTAGATGAATATGATAGCTATGGTGCAAGTTTTGCGACATCGATATGTTCCTACGTACATATAGACTATGTATAGCCAAACACATGTAAGTTTCTATAAGTACATATGGTATGTCAATATAAGACACCCTCACAATATATTTTAGGAGTGGCATGGCACGTGTATCTTAGCACGTTGTTCAATGTTACGTAACTTATTGATTGTTGGACAAGAACGTCAACTAAAAGTTAAAGTTGTGCAACGATCTTTCGTGTTGTCCTAGAGTAGTTAGCGTGTATGATTATTGATTAGAATATATTTAACACAGCATCTTGGATCTGCTACTCTTCTAGCAGAGGACTGTTTGATAATAAACGAAAGAAATGAAACAAGGTTTATACGAAACCCTCTCTTTGGTTTACAAACAAGAAGTACAATTAATCCTATACGAGAATGTCAAGTACAAATTTAATCTGGGTAAATATTGCTATAGGAGTCTGATCTGCGGTCGATCACTTTGCCCTTGGACCACACGATGATGAAGAAGTGCTGTAGAAGACGGAGAAGCTTCAAAGATTGCAAAGGGGAGTGGATGCTCGATGCCAAAATCATTGATCGCTACTCTCTGTCTGTGCTCTACTCTATCTGTTCTTTGATTTTTTGACTTCTATTCTCCAAGTTTTCGACCTTTCCGACCTTTCCACCTCGGACCTCTGTCAATAGAGGTCTCTATTTATAGGGTTTTAGTGACAGTAACTGTCCAGTCGGCGTAGAAGCCGGATAGTGGAGAGTATGGCACTTTTTACACGACGGTTACAATAACTGCCACCTACGTATAAATGATCCTCTGAATCTGCATGTGACGTGTGTTCCATCATGAGGTAATGCGTATAACTGCTGCAAAGATCACGGCATGCAAGCCACGTAGGTAGCTGTCCCTCACGTAGAAAAGGTTGGCGTAGAAGCCAATAACTGTCACCCAGGCGTAGAAGCCAAATGTTTGTCAAGTTGGCATAGAAGCCAAGTAGGCGTAGAAGCCTGATGCTGCATGGATAGGTAGCCAGCATAGAAGACAGCCGATCCTCCTTTCTTGACTGAGGTCTTGAGCTAATTCTGGACCAAATAGCCTCATTACGCACCAATACAAATATAGCCTGAGTTGGCATATTCCGAGGAGATAGCATACGGCGTACTCCTATAGCTGAAAATAGCCAGGTCGGCGTATTTCAAGGAGGTAGCGTACAGCGTGCTCCTATTGCTGAAAATAGCCTGATGGAGTAATATGCAGAGGTGATGATGTGGACGTATTAGCCGTAATTATGGCTCACCCAGTCTTTGAAAATAGAACCAAATCTCGTGTATTAAATGCAGAGATCTGCCCCCATCACGCGCATTAACTGCCGAGACGTGCCTCGAGCTCTGTACGAAGAGCAGCTTTTGGCGTGATAGTTCGTTTGTCTCTTGTTGAGCGTAAAAGCTCGCATCTGCCTGTATAAAACTAGACAGCGTATTCTCTTGTATGCGTAAAAGCATTTTGTATCGAGAAAACGTCACTAAACGATGGTTTGGGTCTCTGTGCCGCACCATCATTACAACCGTCGTCTGGATAGTTGTGTAGTACTCTTTGTCTGGAGTCAGGTTCACTACATGATCTGAGAGGTTCATTCGAGGAATACGAAGAGTTCTCCGTACAACTTCCCACTGCATTAAAAGCGAGTAGATTTTATGCCGAGGGGGCGATGTAACAACCTTTTTACGTCGAAGCAGTCTGAAAATGCTGCATTACGCAGGTTATTTTGGAGCTATATTTTACGTTGTACTAGCGATAAAGCTCTGTTTGTACGCCGATGGCTCTGAAGTCACGTCTTACGCCACATAGCACTGAAATACTGCGTATAACTCTGCAGCGTAATTTTTATACTTCTACAAGACCCCCTCCAAAGTTTTCAAATTCCTCGTAATTTGAAACACTTTTAATAAAGCTGAAATGGTCAAGTCTGACTCGTTCCTTGAGGCTGATTTCTCGGCGGATTTTTGGGGATTTATTGGGATTCGATGTATTCTCTTTTGCCTATATAAAGGCTGATGAGTTAACCTGTTCTTCCCATATTTCCTTCACCACACATAGATGATTGCCGGAGTTCGTCGGGTCGACTTGAGGAAGAAGAAGACCATGTTCTTCCAGCACGAAAGGAGCCGAAAAAGAAGGCATCTTCGAGCAAATGTCCTCTGCAACGATGGATCATGGAAGGATATCATAGCTTCCTTTGCTCGGGATAATCAGCAACTTCATATGGCGATTCGTCCAGGAGAGAGGGAGGGTCATATTTGGCCACACAACTTGCAAGCTGTATTTTCTTCTGTCGTTGGTGGACGAGGGCAGACAAACTAGCCCTGTCTTTCAGTATTGAGTTGGGTCTAAAACCTCAACTCAATCTGTCATGGCGTATGGAGGATGGGCTCTTGAATAATTTACACAAGCCTAGTTGTGTATCCTCCCGCCATTAATCATTTTTTTGTTAATCGGCCACGAAAATCGACTAACTGCTGAAGAAGACGGATAAAGATCTCCACCAATGCGAGAACCTGACAGAACAGATTCTGGGCATGATCTTTAAATAAAGATGAGAAACCCTTTATAGACGGGATTTCCTTCATATGTAATCATGAAGATGAAAAATCCTTTGTAGACTGGATTTCCCTCATATGTAATCATGATTTAATAAAGTTGTCTTCTCTTACGCTTCTGATGATTTGCTATATTTTTTGCTGTGATGAAGTCTGAATATGTGTAGCTTCGACACATCTGAATAACTTTACGCCAACTCTGATAAAAAGAGTATTTGGTCCCGTCCTATCTTTTATGCGTAACTAAGGACGTGTAGAAAGCTGCTTGGTATTTAAGTCGAATATTCAAACTGTCCTGCTGTTAGGAATGAGGAACTGCATAGAATTCTGAACTGTCACTCTTCTGAGAAGAAGAATTTTTGTTCAGACCATCATCTTCAAGAATGATTTCCTGAGAACTCCTTGAAATAGGGCGAGAAATGGTTGTCAAAACTGACCACGCTTTGGGTACTTGGGGTGTTTTGAGGCCAAGAAGGAGCATATTCTGACTGGATTTTGGATGAACTTCCAATCGACCCAAGGAGAAGAGTCATATTCAATGCTGAACTCTGTATGCTTTGGGTACTTGGGGTGTTTTGAGGCCAAGAAGGAGCATCTTCTGCATGAATCCTTGCAATTGACCGCCTTGAGATTTGTTCAGATATACGCATACTCTGGCCTGTATATTTTCAGATATGCGAAAAGTCATATATCTGTAATATAGATGAGCATAAAATCATAAGTTTATAGCCTCTCGAGCGTAAAAGCTACTGAGCATAAGAGCATCCGGACGTAAAACTGTAGATTTGTAGCCTCTGACAAGAAAGTTTCCGAGCGTGGAGTCGTAGATTTGTCGCCTCTGAGCGTAAAAGCTACCGAGCGTGAAATCATAGATTTGTAGCTTCTGAGCGTGAAGTCGTAGGTTTGTAGCCTCTTGAGTGTAAAAGCTACCGAGCGTAAAAGCATCCGGGCGTAAAACCGTAGATTTATAGCCACTGAGCGTAAAACCGTAGATTTGTAGCTTCCCGAGCGTAAAAGCTCTTTAGCGTAAAATTACGAATCTGCTCTGCACGAAAAACTTTTTGAATTCGCTGACTGTCCGTCTTCCCTAAATGATAGGCTGACGTGGTCCCGAATCATAACCGAGTATTAAATATTAGATTTGGTTAGGGATTCGAGGAGTCCATCTGAACTCTATATATACCCCAAGACCTTTAGAGAGAAAACTCTTCACCTGTCTTTTGTAAAAGAAAAACCTTCGTCTCTTTGAGAACTCTCCTTCGTTTCTTCTCTGAGCATTCTGAGTTTTTAAAAATGGCACCAAAACCAACCTCCACCTCTAAGGGAAAGAAAGCTGCCTCCTCTTCTCGCCCCTCTGCCCAAGAAAGAGCGACTCCCATCGGGCAGGACGAACCTCGCTCTGAACGAAGTGTCCCACCAACGAGCTGTGCACCGGGCGTTATTGGTAAAGCTTTTGGGACGATAAAAACGAAGAAAACCCTTTGCACACGTTGTACGTGGATGCGCTAGGTCATCTTCTGTGCTGAACGCCTCTTCGAGGAAGATGATGCACAGAGATGTTTCATCTTTTTACGCCCACATTTCTAATGTGTCAGCGTAAAAACTTCATATTTTCACAGTCTGGCGTAAAAGCTTTGACTGTCGAAATTTGGCGTATACTACAAATTTTGGGTGTTACGCTCTGGATGACAATTCCGGCGTAATAACTCAAACTTTGACAGTCTGGCATAAAAACACAGACTGTCAGATTTTTGTGTATACTGTCAATCTTGGATTTTACGCCTTGGAATAAGATTCCAGCGTAAAAACTCAAATTTTTACAGTCTTGGCGTAAAAGCACAGACTGTTGATCTTTGGCATAAGCTGCAAGACTGTGAGGTCTAGTATAGAAACTGACATGTTTTTCTTGCACTTTGTAGTTAACTTGCAGATACCTCCGTTGGCTGAGGTGATGGGTTCTGCTGCTGGGATGCTGAACTCCAATTAACTGGAGGATTTGTCCCATGTGATATTTCCTATTTCCGGACCCCAGTATCCTGAAGGAAGGGGAAATCTGATATCGTCTCAAGGAGAGCGAATGCTGTTGAGCATGATCAACGGGGAGCCCCTGACGCATATAGATGGGGCCAAATACATAATACCGGCTTTCCTCTTCGGGGATATGATTGACAAACAATCCCAGACGAAGCCCAAGAAGGAAGAATAGGTTTTTACTGCTGGGGACATGGTCATGTACCTGCCCAGGATGCCGAGAGATTATCCCATCTCGGCATTCTTCCATGCCACGCATCCGAGGAGGATGTCGTGGACTCTGACTCCCAATCTTCACGGCCAGCCGGGGAAGATATTTTACCAAAAATGATCCGACCAAGGGTTATTTGTAAGCCGCCCTTTCGGCTCTGTAATGCCCTTCAGGGGATTATTTTCGGGTAGTGTCCCGAGTGAAGACACTTTACTGCTCCAACCAGCCCAATTATCGACTTTCTGCAATGACTTCATGGGACAAGGAGGAGTATACCCAAAGGTTAATCCTCGGACCAATGGGTGGCTTACCCCCACAAATCTTCGATGGGCTCGTTTAGTTGCCTGGGCCCTGAAGCATTTTTAGACTGAGCTGGAGAGCTTTGGTCTGTACGCGGCTGTGAGTGCTACTAGTGTTGGGTTACCTCTCAACCCCAACCTGTTTTTGGCTCTGATGGAGCGGTATATCTCGCTCACCGGGACTTTCGCCACTCCGCTAGGGGAGTTGGGATTGGTCCTCCACGAGATGGCAGAGATTTCAAGACTGCCAATGGGGGATACTCCTTATGAAGAGTATGTTCCCACAAACCGGGAGCTGGAGGATACAGACCCTCGGGTAGTTGCAGTGTACCAGGAGCTAATATGCCATTATTTAGCGTGCATCGCCTTCTATAATGAGCCTTCTGATTTGGCTCATACCAACAAGTGGGCATCCTATCTCTTGTTCCATTATGTCCGAGATGCTAAGCCAGACAAAGTCGTGGATAGTAGGGATAAACCTCTGAGCCTTCTGAGCGTGCTTAATGCTCAAGTAGTCGATGATCTTATTGAAGACGCTGGGGCTTCAGATCTGGTCCTCGATGAGGAGATAGGGAGTTACCCTGCCGGCACTAAAGCCTATAGTTATATGAGGCATTACCGCAGGCCTCTGTCAAGGGAAGCTCAACTGGCTGGCTTTCTCTCTGTATGGCAACGCCGATTGGTAGTACCTGGGATTGCATTTTCGGATCGTATTCATCGAAACACCTTATGGCCTGCAGTGCGTCTGGTGTTCGGGGCAAGACTGGGCTTGCTCCCTACCATGGTATGCCACATACAAGCTGGCCTGAGGGCCATTACTGATGGGCTGCTTGCCGATGAAACACGGTGTGATAGCTTTCCCAGGGTAGAATTACCGTTCCTGTATTTGATGGGATGGTTAATTTCCATAATCCCAGGGTGATGTCTCCCGGCTCTGGCAGTAGTTCGGAAAATAATTTCTTGTTGAATTATAAGAACACCTTGAACGTGACCACAGTTGTAGACTGTCGGTGAGCGTTAAATTTTGCTCACAACTGGAAGCTCTTCTGTACCGTCCCCACTGTACATCTCAATCAACAGGGGACGAGACTTCAGGATTCAGGTAAAGGGAAGACCGTTCTTTCTTCTGAAGCTTTTTATTGGTTGGTCTGCATTAGACCTTCCTATTTAATGTACAGAAGTGAAGACCAATGCTTCTTGGAGCCCTATCTGCCTAGTCGGTTCGCCAGGCAGTTCGGGTATGACCAGTTGCACGTGGGAAACGCCATCACCAACTTCAAGTCCAGAGGTGGACTTATCGACGGAGCGAGAGGATGGCGGTACTTCATAATGGGTTGTACTGGAGCGGCCTTCACCATACCTGCGACTTCTTTCTCCATGGAGTTGTGCATCCTTCATTCGTACGCCCAGTTTTATGTGGCCATCAATACCTTCCATCGCGATTTTGATAGCGTAGAAGTTTTAGGACGCCCACTTATAAGTCTGCTGGAAGAGACGATGTCCCATCAGTCTCTTCTGACGAAGGTGAAGACCCTGTCGGTACAGATGAGTTTTTGATAACAGTACCGAGAGGTGTAATACCTCCGCCTGCAGAGCCCCTTATTATCCCTGGAAAGCGACGGGCTCCTATTCTGAAGGAGACTTCCCCTCGCAAGAAGAAGAAAATGGTTAGTGGTCCTGTCAGGACTTCCCGCCCTGAGGTTCCTAGGAGTGAACCGGCTGTTTCCCCAGTTAGGGATAAATTTTTGACTAGAGGTCCTTCGTCTATTAGAGAGGGAACCTCCACAGTTCCGGCTAACAGTGCCGGAGATTCTTTGCTCGAGGCTGCTGTCGCTGCTACTGCTTCAGGTAGTGGTACGAGATCGCCTTCGAGGTCGAGCAAAATAAGAATATCTTTATCCAGACCAGCAACGGGAGTAACCCCTGCTGCGTCTGTAAGTACATCCAGCGAGATTCTACCCGATGAGCCTCGAGTGGATCTTGGTGAAAACCTAGAGGAGTACCTGCCAGTGTCAGTTGGCACACCCCCTTCTCCAGGTATGACAGCTCGCTTAGCATCATTAAGAAATAATTTAGCTGTACTGGCTGCCGACGCGACATATATACCATCGGCCATGGGTAAATGTTATCTTTATGCCTCTTTTAGAAAAATTAACATCACGTTGATATTAACTTTCTCTTATCTTCTTTTTAGGGGAAGACATCTACGGGGAGGGCAGTGTTGACGCAACTTTTGGCTCTGTTGCTGCTCCTGCCGACGACATGGAGGTGCCCGACTTCGAAGAGGAAACATTTTCGGGTGCCGGCTCGCCCGAAACAGTTCCAATATCTCGAGAGGAGGATGAGCCTGTCATTACGACTATGCCTCCTTTGAGTACGCCAGCCACTTTGGCCGTTGTCGGTGCCTCTACCTTTGTCGCGCCCTCTACTGAAGTGACGAATGTGACGATACCCTCTGCAGTCGTTCCTGGAAGGGGATTCACCGATATTGCAGCCACTCCTAGCACCCAATCTGATTTTGCCATGCTGATCGAGCAATATACTAGTATCTTCTACATCGCTTTGAAAATGCTGATATCAATGGTGCTGGAGAAGAATCTAGGTTTTGAGGCTCTGAGGAGGTCCTCCCAGTTTGTGATAGCGTCGATCAGAGATTTCAACGACGCTGGGAGAGCTGATACACTGGAGCAGATAGTTAATGGTTTGGAACAACCCATTAATAATTATTTACAATTATCCCAGGCAGCATTGACGACCTGATCCAGGCTGAATATGACTCTTTGACTGAGAGGCTTGTTGGGGAGATGGAAGCTCTGAGCAAGTCCATCGAGGCTCAACAGAAAGAGATGAATGAAGAGCATGCCTCATTGGGGTATGTCATTCCCCAGCTGGCCCAGTGCGAGGCCGAATATTAGGAAGAGTCAGCGAGGATCCGCCAATTGGAAGACAAACTTGCTAAGGTCAAGGAGAAGGCTCTCTCTTTGTCGGCAGCTCGAGATGTGCTAAATGACCGAAGGGAAGCGTCTCCGCAGAACCTGGCACGTGTGGGTATCCTCCATGCGGATTTTGTGCATCATTGGTCCGAAATGTCTGCCTTGAACAATGAGGAGGCAAGATTGGAGCGGGCTCGCGCTACCGTTTTAAGCTCCAGGACTGAGAATATGGCCGTACTGGTGCAGTAGATCCGTGATTTGACTGCTCCTCCCAAATGATGTACCCTTTTCGCCTTTATATATAATTTTGCTCCTCCGGAAGATAATAAAGAAATTTTATCTAACTTTGGTGGACCTATCAATTTGGAATATAAACGATATGGTAGAGTGAAAGTGATTTCAGAGATAATATGGACGTTATATCCCTTCGGTAAGCTTCAGCTGGACATATCTATTCAGAGGTTATATGGACATGATAGAATATGATCCAACAGAAATTTGTATATAAAACACTATCAAAGGTAATATGGACGTGATAGATTTTGAAGTTCCAAATTAGTTAGACATATCTATTCAGAGGTTATATGGACATGATAGAATATGATTCAACTAGTTTTGTTTTAGATGTAGTATTATCATAATAAGATCTTCACCATACTCCATTTGAGCAAAGGAGGTTAAGCATAGTACCTCTTCAGGAATTTGCCGTTGATAGGAGCCATTAACAAGTCTCTATTAGGCTTGGCTAATCTGTAAGCGCCGTTTGAGAACGTCGTCTCGATCACATAAGGGCCTTCCCATTTGGGTTGGAATTTATCCTTACTCTTGTGAGTAATGATCATTGGCCTTTTCACAGCTAAAACTAGTTCGCTAACTTTGAATACTCTTTCTTTCACTTTTTAATTAAAAGCTCTGGAAATGTGTGCCTGGTAGAACGTGATGCGTTTGTTGGGCTTGAAGGCGTTTCTCGTCTAATCCTTCTAGCTCTTGAAGCCTTAATAGGTCATTCTTTTCCTGTGTCAACTCATTAGCCACTGCTATTCTGAGTGACAGAATTTGGATTTTGATGGGGAGAACTGCTTCGCTCCCGTAAACCAATGAGAATGGGGTAGAACCTGTCGGTGCTCGTACCGTTGTGCGGTATACCCAGAGACATTCTCCTAGCTTCTCGTTCCAATCTCTTTTGTTCGAAGAGACAAACTTTTTTAGGAGTTTGATAATGGTTTTGTTGAAAGCTTCCGCCAAACCATTAGCAGCAGGATTATATGCCGTAGAGGCCACATTTTGTATCCATTTTATATCGCAAAATCGATGAAACGCTTGGCTGATGAATTAAGGCCCGTTGTCATGAATTATCCTTCGGGGAATCCCAAAGCGATAAATGACATGATGCTTAATGAAGCTGATCACGTTAGATGTCTTTACCTCAGCAAGAGGGATCGCCTCTTCCCATTTGGAGAAATAATCCGTGATGGCCAGTATGAACCGGTGACCTCTGGAAGAAGACGGGTGAATAGGACCAATGATATCCATACCCCATGCTTCGAAAGGCCAGGATACAACCGTAGGATGTAAATGTTCAGAAGGTTGATGTATAAAATTTGCATGAACCTGGCAGGCTTTGCATTGTCTTGCATATTTTATTGCATCTGTGATCATAGTAGGCCAGTAATAGCCCATCCTCCTGATGCGATCCAGTAGCTTAGGACCGGGTTGATGTGCTCCGCATACATCATCGTGAGCTTCACGGATAATCCACTGTGCCTCATCATCGGAGAGACATCGTAATAGCAATCCATCGTAGGTTCGACAATATAGATATTGTGAAGACGCATCAAAATAGAAGCGTAATGATCATCTTTTGATGGATACTGCTTCCTTAGGATCCTCTGGTAAATTACATATGCCACGAAATCTATAAAGGGTCTTCTCCAGTCTCTCTTAGGAGGATCTGTGTTCACAGTGTACTTGCGTTCTATGTAAAAGTTGTTTTTCACACAGAATAAATTTCTGTTAAGAAGGATCACCGAATTCTGCCTTCTTATAGGAGTAGCTAAATCTGCAGCTAGACTGGCCAGGGCATCAGCTTTCAAATTCTGAGATCGAGGTACATGCTCTAGGAAGAACCCTTTGAATGTCATGGCTATCTCGACCGTTGCTTGGTGATAAGGGATGAGGTCTGGGTTACGGACTTCATATATTCCTCTGACTTGACGATCAGCAGAGAATCACCGAAAGCTTCCAGATATTCGACGTCCAATTCTTTAGTGACTTGGAGCTCGATTAGTAGAGCGTTATACTCTGCCATATTATTAGAGCAGGGCTCGCTAAGAGAATATGCTCGATAGATGATGAGTTTATCGGGAGTGACCAGGACAATTCCTACTCCTGAAACCACATTTCCCCTGGGACCAGTCCTGGAGGCACCATCAAAGAATAGTTCCCATGTATCACTTTTTATTGCAGAATTACATTCTGCAACTTTATCGGGAATGTCCTCGCATAGTTTGGAGGTCTCCGGGATCGGATGAGCAGCTAGGAAATCAGCCAATGCTTGGCCTTTGATGGACTTCTGAGGGACGTACACCATATCATACGGTGTTAATAACATTGTCCAAGTCGCGAGTCGGGAATTAAGAACACTTGGCTTGTTCATCAATACCCGAAGAGGATTGATCCTGGAGATGATATGAATAGTCTGGACTGTGACATAGTGTCTCATTTTCTGAACGGCGAACATTAGTGCCAAGCATTCTTTTTCTACTGGACTGTACCGGTGTTCAGCTCCGACCATCATCCTGCTTAAATAGTAGATAGCCTGTTCATGACCCTCATCGTTCTTCTGTGCGAGAAGAGCCCCTAGAGAATGATCCATTGCTCGAACATACAGCAAGAATGGTCTTCCTATGACGGGAGGCACCAGAATTGGAGGATTAGTGAGGTAGCATTTGATATCATTAAACGCTTGCTGACAGGCTTCGTCCCATACGAAGGATACACTTTTCTTCATGAGACAAGAAAAAGGCTGACATCTCCCAGAGAGGTTGGATATGAATCTCCGGATATAAGCTGGACGACCTTAAAATCCCCTGCGTTCCCTCAGATTACGGGGTGGTCGCATTTCTAAGATGGCCTTGACTTTATCAGGGTCCACTTGAATGCCTTTAGCGATAATAACAAATCCCAGGAATTTGCCACTGGATATACCAAGAAAGGACTTTGTAGGATTCATTTTGAGTTGATGTTGGCGCATCAACTCAAACACTGTCTTCAAGTCTTGGATGTGATTATCCTTGAGGCGGCTTTTGACAGCTATATCATCCATGTAACATTCTACTATTTTGCGTAAATGCTCATGAAATATTTTACTTATAGTTTATTGGTACATAGCACCTGCATTCTTCAATCCATAGGACATGACCGTATAGCAATATACCCCCAATGGTGTCCGAAAGGCAGTATGCTTCTCATGTTCAGGATGCATCTTGATTTGGTTGTATCCTGAAAATCCGTCCATGAAAGACATGCGTTCAAAACCGTATGTATTATCGATCATGATGTCTGTAATGGGAAGAGGAAACTCATCCTTGGGGCAGGCTGCATTCAGATCTCGGTAATCGATGCAGACACGTACTTTCCCACTTTTCTTCATGACTGGGACAACATTGGCGACCCAGTCAGGATGTTGTTCTTCCCGGATAAGGCTATCAGCTTCCTGATTTCGGCTTCTATGGCGTCCATCATATCCGGACGAAATCGGCGTTGATGTTGCTTCACAGGCTTCGAATTGGGCAATATATTGAGCTTATGAGTAGCCACTTTTGGATCAAGACCTGGCATATCCTCATAATTTTACGCAAAGACGTCGATATATTCTTTTATCAGCTGGATTATTTCTTCCCTTTCTTCTTCGGAAAGATTGTTACTGATAAATATCCGCTTTGGCGAAAGTTCATCCCCAACATCAATTTGGATAATTTTATCTTCAGTGGAAGGTTCTCTCTGCTCGAACCAGAGTTCCCACTATGTATCCATTTGTTGAGCCCAAGAGTCATTCTCAAACAGTTCAGATTCTTGTTCGTCTGCTTCGAGGGAATCTACCAATATCGTATTTACTGATAATGCTCGTTCGAGAGTATCATATGAGCCGGAAGGCGACGAGCCATCTTGAGAAGAAGAAAAGATATCCTCATTTGACTCAAAAGTTGCAAGGGAGGTGGTATACCCTAACCCAAAACGAGTTCGTTGGTAGTAAGGATCACCGTGCAACGGCATTCGTCTGCCTTTCCCATAGTTAAGACCTGGTTCCGGCTTTAAGTTATAACCCATACTTTGTATAATCTTCAAGGCTTGTGGGCTATATCTGTGAACCTGTATTTTACTAGCATCGTAATCGGGAGAATCCTCTTGTACAGTCATTTTATTGCGTATACGACCGAAGACTATTGGACGCTGACTGCTGCGAGTAGGCAGGACAATAAAAATAGAATCCTCATGTGGCCCATATGTCGTGATGACATTAGATGATGATGCTACTTCCCATACATACGGATGATAGGAATCTATAGCTTCCAAGAATTTTTGTGCTATAGGTTCTATATCGTCATGGGGAGAGGATTCCTGATTTGGAATTTGAGCGTCAATGTACTGGAAAAGAGGATCTTTATTATCATCAGAAACCATGTTCCTGGTTATATTTACATCAGCCGGCTACTTGCTGCGCTGAAGGTTGATGACCAAGGGTGGAGGCTTTTGGTTCAAAGTGATCACTAGAGGATCACTTTCTTTTCCTGACCTGGTTTTGTTCAGGTGGATAGCCATGGGTTCCATGATTTTCGGACGAGTAGTTCGCCCTTTCACCTTGATTGACAGAGGTTGCTTAGCAAAGGGTTCTTCTGGCTCCCGATGGGATTCCTCCTCTGTCTCGCCTGGCACCTCCTCCATGTAGTCTTGAGTGTACAACATGGCATCGGAGTAGTAGGATTCTACTCCTTTAAATGGGTTTAGGTCAGCAAACTCCGTTTGTACTGTTCCTTGGGCATCTATATATTTAAAGCATTGATGTAGAGTCGAAGGAACGATGTTGTGATCATTGATCCATGGTCTGCCCAGCAGAATGTTGTAGGACACCTCTGAATCAATAACATAGCATGTAGCCACTGATCTGAGGTCGCCAATCTGGATCCTCAGGCAAATTTTTCCCAACGACTTACTTTTCCTGGCGTTAAAGCCCACGATTGTAGTGGTGTAAGCCAATTCGCTGGTAGGAATCCTCAGTGGTCTGAGCAGACTATGAGGAATGATGCTGATTGATGATCCCGGATCTATGTGAATCCGGTCAACCTCCATGGAACCGATATATCCGGTGTAATAGAGGAGTCTGTCATGCCTGTTATGTTTTAACAACATGTTATCTTGAGTGAAAGTGATATTTGGGACCACCTCCATCATACTATGGCATTGAGGACACGCCACAGGTTCTTCATCAGGGGACTTGAGCTGGGTTAAGTATCCATCCGCATGCATTAATGCTTCACTCAGGGCTTGACGAGTGTCTTTGGAGAGCCTGAGTAATTCGAAAATGGACAATCTGGCTGGTGTATTAGCCAACTGGGACAGGATGTCGAAGTTATATGGCTTCTCCAAACCTTTGTTTTGAATGTTCTTAAAAGGTTTGTCAAAGCGCACTTCTTTTTGCTTCCCCTTGTCCGCCGAAGTTGGTCTCGAAGGACCGGCCTCTGGTATGACGGATTCTTGTTCTGAAGGCTTCGCAGCTGAAGCGTCTGCCGATGCATCTTCCTAACTTGCTCCATAGTCCTTGAGGTAGGCTTTTCCTGAACGGGTTCCAGTAGCCAAAACCTCTTCTTCTGATGTCGAGGATATCGCAACCATATGACATGGTTTACGCTTCGAGTTCTTTTTAGACTTAGCCTTAGCAGCTTGAGTCTCTTCCTCGATCTCTGACACCAGATCTGGATGAACCCACATAATCTCGCCCCGCTGGATAGTTAGGGGTACCAGGTCATAATTTTGACCCCTGGCTAGAGGGAGATTAATGATGTTCATCGTTGTTCGGGAAATAGGTACAACACCATCCAGAACTTCTTGTGGAGGCAGATCGCCAAATTAAAGAGAGATCATGTTGGCTGTGACCGTCTTCTCGCTGTTTCGTAGAGTGATGGCCTTAGCATCGATCAACTCCTGGATCTTCTTTTTAGGACATAATACGCCTTTGTGGGGTGATGTATGTACCTATAAAAAATACAGTACTTGGGGTTATTGGTACTGCCGACTTTATTAGGCCGCTTTACCTCTGGGAGGGTAATCTTGCCGCTTTTGACTAGACACTCGAATATGCTCGAAATATCGTCGTCGTCAAAAGAGTAAACTTCAATGGGCCTGGAAGTCCCAGGTTTCGTCTGTGTGGTTGCCGCAGTCTTTTGCCTGGAAGTATTGATCGCCAGAGCTTCTTTTCCTTTGTAACCACGAGGATGGTCGCTGTTGGAGGATAACCTCTTGCCTCTATCAGAGGCAGATATCATAATTCTATTATTACGTGCCTTCCGACTGTTGTCCTCAGCGGCTATCGCTGAGATGATGAACGAGGGCCAATCATGGAACTGATATGGTCCTGTGAATACCGAGATCACCGAAAGAAGGTTCTTCCTGCAAATGTCCACCAATGCTAAGTCTGGAACTCCGGGAGGCATTTGCAAAGTGTCTTAACGAAAACGTTCGATGAAAGTACGAACGTTCTCCTTTTCCTTCTGCTTCACTTCGATGAGAGAGGACATAGACACGTCCATCCCACCTTCGTAGAATCGCGCGAAGAATAAAGTCTTGAAATCTTCAAAGAAAGTAATGCAGTTGTCCGCAAGACTATGGTACCACTGATAAGCCACTCCCGAGAGACAGCCTTTGAACACTCGAGTGAGAAGGGCGTCATTCCCTTGCAATAACACCGTCATCATACTGAAGTAGTTCATGTACTGGCTCGGTGATGTCTTTCCCTCAAACAAAGCCATAGTCTGTAGTTTGTATTTAGGAGGGAAAGGGACCTCATCCCAGATAGCTGGGTAAGGCTGGTTGATTCCCAATTTCTTGAGCTGATCTTTGTGCTTCAAGGCATCAAATTGGGCTTTCAACTCCCGCACTGCCTGCATCAGATCTTCAGCCATTAAAGGGACCGCGGAGTGGTGAGAGATTGGTTGTATTATAGCTCCAACAGGAGGTAATACATTCTCCGAATTAGGAAGTGGGGGAGCTGCTGACTCTTGATCTAGAGCGGGCTCCTGGTTCACGTTGGATGGTGGTAAATCTACCCCTACACGTATCTGAGTCGGAGGGAGCGATGCTTGAGCCGTAGCAGCTGTGTGTTGAGTCAGCATCATCTGGTGTATATTTTCCATCATAGACTGCATCTCTTTCAGAGATGTCTCTAGCACAGCGATGCGTTGCTTAGTGCTTCCTGATGGGGAAGCCTCTTCGCGTTCATCTCCAATGGCATAGACTCCCATCTCCCTGGGTGTCATTGAAGGGTTGGTATAGGTCTATGTAGAAGTTGACTCTATACTTTCAGCATCTGATTCGGGAAACTGGCGACCCCCAGTGTCGGAATCAGAAGAATACGAAGCCAGTTGTCGTGACCTCGAACGAGTGTTTCGAAATACCCCAGCTTCAGTGTTCTTAAGGAGTTTGTCGAATCTTCTTTGGCTTGGAGTTCTAGAGGGATGACGTCTAGAGTTCGACCTTCCTCTAGGTACGTGTGAAGCCATGTTCACTGAGGCATATGTAGGCTCTTCTTCCTGGAAAGACAGAGAGTAGTTCAACCGGTCAAAAACTGACCATTTTGCTTCAGAACAGCAATAATTAACTATAATCCTATGACTATTATAATAGTGCTCCCTAGGAGGCGTAATAGACATGCTGAAAGATCCCCTATCTTTGCGCTTCTGGATCAGATATTCACGCAAGTCAGGAGAATTAACAGAAGAAGAAGAAGAAGGCTTGTTCCTCCTGTTCACATCAGTTGGCATACGGATGTTGGGAACCATGACTCTCCCCCTGCCACCCGTATACAGCAGGTTAGCCATATGAGTAGCAGATGATCCCCGAGGAGTGTGCCTTTCTGCAAACTGGGCCTTCTTTATGCTGAGGGGCTTAACCTGGCATAATTTGGAGCTCTGCTCAGGCTGGCGTAAAACTGAGGAAGTCCTCATTCGGCCATCAGCTTCTCGCATAATCTTGAGAGCGGGCAGATTCTTTTCCTGCTGGCGTAAAGGCCGAGAAGTTGAGAATTTTGCCACTTGTTTTTCCTTGCGTAGATTGTAGGGATCATCTGCTTTTCCAAGGAGGGCAGATGCATTTTTACGCGTAGAGCGTGTATGGAATTTCTGATTTGGCGTTGAGGCATTATCAGAAATTTTGTCTGCCACGTCACAGACGGGAGACAGAGTTTTACGCGCAGAGCGCAAAGCAGACTTCTGGACTAGCGCTGAGGCATTATCAGAAGTTTTGTCTACCACGTCACAGACAGGAGACAGAGTTTTACGCACGGAGCACGAAGCAGACTTCTGGACTAGCGCTAAGGCATTGTCAGAAGTTTTGTCTATCACGTCACAGACGGAAGATAGAGTTTTATGCGCGGAGCGCGAAGCAGACTTCTGGACTAGTGCTAAGGCATTGTCAGAAGTTTTGTCTACCATGTCACAGACGGGAGACAGAGTTTTACACGCGGGGCACGGAGGTTGCAAAGCTACAACCTTGTTGGTCGAAGAAACCAGAGAGTCGACAGGAATGGTAGGGGATGTCCGGGGCATCCAGACCTTACGCAGTTTCCTATTGTCTTGGACAGAGAGAGAGTGAGAGCTACCCCCTGCTCGAAGCATATCTTCATAGGCTGACTGGTCGAACTGGACGACCAGGGTCTTCTTCATTGATCCTACTGATACTGTATCGTGTTGAGCAATTGCTTTCTCATCAGATGAGAAAGTCGTCCCCAGCAGAATCATCATTTTGTGTTTGATAATAAACGAAAGAAATAAAACAAGGTTTATACGAAACCCTCTCTTTGGTTTACAAATAAGAAGTACAATTAATCCTATACGAGGATTTCAAGTATAAATTTTAATCTGGGTAAATATTGCAATAGGAGTCTGATCTGCGGTCGATCACTTTGTCCCTTGGACCACACGATGATGAAGAAGTGCTGTAGAAGACGGAGAAGCTTCAAAGATTGCAAAGGGGAGTAGATGCTCGATGCCAAAATCGTTGATCGCTACTCTCTGTCTGTGCTCTACTTTCTCTGTTCTTTGATTTTTTGACTTCTATTCTCCGAGTTTTCGACCTTTTCGACCTTTCCACCTCGGACCTCTATCAATATAGGTCTCTATTTATAGGGTTTTAGTGACAGTAACTGTCCAGTCGACGTAGAAGCCGGATAGTGGAGAGTATGGCACTTTTTACGCGGCGGTTACAATAACTGCCACCCACGTATAAATGATCCTCTGAATCTACATGTGACGCGTGTCCCATCATGAGGTAATGCGTATAACTGCTACAAAGATTACGGCATGCAAGCCACGTAGGTAGCTGTCCCTCGCATAGAAAAGGTTGGCGTAGAAGCCAATAAATGTCACCCTGGCGTAGAAGCCAAATATTTGTCAAGTTGGCATAGAAACCAAGTAGGCGTAGAAGCCCAGTAGGCGTAGAAGCCTGATGCTGCATGGATAGGTAGCTAGCGTAGAAGACAGCCGATCCTCCTTTTTTGATTGAGGTCTTGAGCTAATTCTGGACCAAATAGCCTCATTACGCACCAATACAAATATAGCCTGAGTTGGCATATTCCGAGGAGATAGCATACGACGTACTCCTATAGCTGAAAATAGCCAGGTCGGCGTATTTTAAGGAGGTAGTGTACAACATGCTCCTATAGCTGAAAATAGCCTGATGGCGTAATATGCAGAGGTGATGATGTGGACGTATTAGTCGTAATTATGGCTCACCCAGTCTTTGAAAATAGAACCAAATCTCGTGCATTAAATACAAAGATCTGCCCCCATCATGCTCATTAACTGCCGAGACGTGCCTCGAGCTCTGTACGAAGAGCAGCTTTTGACGTGGCAGTTCGTTTGTCTCTTGTTGAGCGTAAAAGCTCGCATCTGCCTGTATAAAACTAGGCAGCGTATTCCCTTGTATGCATAAAAGCATTTTGTATCAAGGAAATATCACTAAATGACGGTTTGGGTCTCTGTGCCGCACCATCATTACAGTCGTCGTCTGGATAGTTGTGCAGTACTCTTTGTCAGGAGTCAGGTTCACTGCATGATCTGACAGGTTCATTCGAGGAATACGAAGAGTTCTCCGTACAACTTTCCACTGCATTTAAAGCGAGTAGGTTTTACGCTGAGGGGGCGATGTAACAACCTTTTTACGCCGAAGCAGTCTGAAAATGCTGCATTATGAGGGTTGTTTTGGGGCTATATTTTACGATGTACTAGCGATAAAGCTCTGTTTGTACGCCGATGGCTCTGAAGTCACATCTTATGCCACACAGCACTGAAATACTGTGTATAACTCTGCAATATATTTTTTATGCTTCTACAAGGACGTCGAACAAACAATATTGCAGCCACTAACAGCAGACAAGTGTACCTTTCCATGATGTATCATAATTTCTTGCCTTAATTATCTTATTTAGTTATTATAGTTATTTGATATAGTTGATGTGTGTGTTTACCCTAGGGCTGTGAGACATTGCTTAGTGTCCGAGCAAGGTTTGGGTGTCGACGCCATAAGCGAAGTCGTATAACGTCACTTAGAGAGTTGATTCCACGATCCTATTTTTACGTGCTTGCTTTACCAAGTACGTCAGACTATAGGACACTTGACACTATTTCTTGTGACAGAATCCTTCTTGAGGTATTCATGGTGATTCTGTATAGGATTACAGGACTCGTGATATGAGACTTGCATATTATATACATATATCATTATGACTCATTGTACTAACTAGAGGTCCTGATCTTGCATGTTATAGACATGAGACATCGTGGACATGAGACGTGAGATTATATTGGGTGGAAAAAGACACACTATACTACAGACTGATTATGTTTATATATATATATATATTTACTATGTTACTAGAGGTGCCTTAGACTCTATCCCAGATCTTTGGCATATATACAGGCCCAACGAGATATTACTTGCTCCTAAGGGCTCCCCGACACAGAGCCGGTAGTGGTTTCAACCTTAGTTCGAGTGATGTTATCATATGCATATCACTTAGATGGTTACAATCGTTTACCCTTGAGTATGTGGCATTATAGTATTTTACTTTAGCATGTTATTTCTTATACCTTGTTACGTTCCTCTAAGGACCTGGTCCCTTGTCAGTTTTGTAGCATAGACCATTGTGGAGCCTGCCTGGAGTTGCTGATTTGGGTTACTTTTCCTTGTGGGCATTGGTACCAGGTACTTATATCATTTCTACTAGAGTTATGCTATTCATTTATATTAATGATTCATCTGCTGATGTTGCCTAGTTTTTATAGACTCATATTTCTTTCTCGAGTCTATTCGAGCTTGTGTATTACTGGGCGGCAAACTTTAGCACATGTAGCTCTTTCTTGTTGTATTATGTTTATTGTGGGGCATAGATATTTATATTTGCTGAATTATCTAGATAGTGACCATTATAATACAACTTATATGTATTCGAGTCGGACTAGAGTCTGGTCGAATGTTGTCACTACCATGTTCCAAAAATAGGGATATTTTTGAATTTTTTATATATTATTAATTTTATGGTATTTATATTAAATGATTTCATGATATGTGTATTAAATTAAATAATTATGTGAGATGTATAATTAAATATATTATTATATACAGTGTTCATTTATGTTTGAGCTGGTAGACTTGACCTAGAAGCCCAGTAGATGAACACCTGTCCGAATTATGGGATTATGTGGTTAATTGTTTTATTTAGAATTAATTTATTGGAGGTCGTAATTAGTTACCGTAATTTATTTAATTGTTGCACCTTGCCGTTACTTCGATAATTGGAGCGCTACTCTAGCTTTTGCCTTCCAACAAATTTCACAACCTTGTCCTATACATGCCCGCCCTCCATTCTGACCTTTTTGCAACTCATAATCATGCTCTCTTGTGCTTCATTTTAGTCGCACAATATTCATCGCGGACGTTTATTTAAATTTCTAAATAAATTCTAATTTTGTATCGTTGTGCGTTCCAATCAAAATTGGAGGCAAACTTGACCTATTTTTTCGTGCAACCCAAATTAGGGTAATATTTTGTTCTGAGTCTTTTTCACTAATGATATTTGTGACCGACCTAATTTTGGCCCCATGTACTCCTAATTAATTTTAGAACACAGCTTGCATTTATTTCTAATTAAATTGAGGATACCGTTTTGACTGATTCCGTAAATCTCGATTTAATTTTAGTGCCCTACTAATTAAGCCCATACCAAACACACAACGCCCCCTCACCCTACAAAATACCGAACACCGAATCGCCCACCAAATTTTCATCATTTTACGTGTCCGTACAAATACCCAAATTTAAGGGGCTAAATTATAAATTTGCATTAGGTATCAACACCCCATTGGTTCAAACCAATGGAGGAGCCCTAATATTTGACTAGTCAACCACCCTCATCCCCACATGAGGAATTCCTCCAAGTCTAATCTTGGCCATCCATTCAATGGGTGCATCCTCACCCTTCATTCCCACACACTCTCTCCCTATTTAAAGTCACATCACCCACACCCTTCCCAAGAAAACCCTAATCCCCAAACCTAGGGAAGCCCCCATTTTTCTCTCACCTCACTCCTCCCTCTCTCCAAGGTAGGAAAATTTCTTCTTCCCTTCTTCTTCTTCTTCCTTCCTTTCCTTTCTCCTTTATTTTTTTGAAATTAACAAAGAGAGGGAATCATCTCCCCCCCACAGTTCAGCACTCTGGCCCTCAGCCCGGCGGCCCGCTGCTCAGCCCTCCGGCCGGCCAAGCTCAGCCGAGCTCCTCCAGCATCTCCCCACTACCGCATTCCACAGTCCGGCCAGCTTCATCGAGCCCGGCCCGCTGCAACTCCCTGCACAGCCGAGCTGAGCCTTGAGCTCCCGACCCGGAGCTCCCCCCTACATTCCCTACTCCGGCATCGATCCCTCAGCTCAGACCTCCCTCTGCTCCACCCTACTCCGTTCACCACCACCACCACGAATACCACCACCAACATCATCACAGTCCGACGAGCCTCCACCCAGCCTCTCCATTCTCCGGCAGCTCCACCTCACTCGAGCTCACCCCGACCCGCAACTCTTCCCCACCTGCAGCTCTGGCCCGACTACTGCTGCATTCCGTCCGGCGCAGCCCCACTCGAGCCACCACAACCACCTCCCTGCTGTACTCCTCCTCCCCCCGCCTGAAGGCCGTCTGGCCAGTGCGCTCGAGCCACCACCACAGTGAGTTTTCTCTCCCTCTTCCCTCCTTTATATATATATATATATGTATATAAATACGTATATACGTATATGTGTATGTGTATAAATATGTATATGTATGTATGTTTCGTGTATTTCTCCATATATATATATGTATTCAATATATATATTTTGTATACGTATTAAATAATATATTTTAATATGTACTTTGGTGTATATATATATACATAGTTTATATATATGTTATATTGATATATGTATGTATATATATACATGTTGTATTAGTATATATATATAAATATAAACGTATTTTGGTATGTATATATATGTACTTTTATACATATATAGTATAGGTATATATTTTATTGGTGTATGTATTTGTATAATTATAATACATGTATATATATATATATATATATATATATATATATATATATATATATATATATATATATATATATATATATATATATATATATTCAAAATGTATATATTCTTAAATACTAGTAGTATATATATAATATGTGTTATGTATATCTTTAACATATATATATATATATATATATATATATATATATATATATATATGTATATATATATATATATATATATATATATATATGTATATATATATATATATATATATATATATATATATATATATATTTATATATATTTTTATTTAGTGTATATACATTTATACATATTTGGTACAAAATTATTGATATACACTTACATATATTATGTACTTTTGATTGGTATATATATATATATATATATATATTATGTGTATAACATATATATATAGGTACTAGATGACCCAAGTGTAAATACGGGTACCCCGTCTTTACACATGACCTATGACCCTGTGAACTGTTAACAGACTGCCACACGTACACTGACTTACTGGCAAGCCCCGTACCATTTTGATCGTCTGTCTTGCCCTGCAATCACAGACGCAACGCCCGTACAACTTAACGCACTTAACCCTAGCTGACCAGTGTCATACCTTGAATAGCCCTGAGGCCAGTATATTTTGATTATGTTAGTGTAGCATCTGATACAAATATTATATTGTGATATGTCTATAGGACTGTTGGTTCATCCAGGCGATACTCTGGAACAGGACGTTGGTATTACCAGCTAAGGACCCAAGGCAAGTACATTCTCTGATAATTTCCAATTCTTTGATAATTTCTATAAGTTCAGTAATCTAGAAATGTTATATCTGAATCCTTGATACTGTGCTACACGGACTAGTATATAGCTTGGATCTGCAGTCATGAGATGTTACATTGATTATCGTATTGACATTGTACACGACATTTATATTAGACATCGTACATGATCGATTGGATATTGCTCGTGTATCGTGACGTGTCATGGTTGGATCCTCAGTACTAGTTGGGGGCGGGGAAGTAGTTAGTAAGAAATATGATCATACCCCTTTTATACAAGTATAGAACAATGTAAGTGTTAATCATGCTCTTCACATATGATTAGCCAGGCCATATAGCTCTCGTATATGTTCCCAAGCCGATCACATTTTGAAATTACTATTTCAAACACTTAGAATAATTACAGTTCTCTATTTTAGATCATATACTACATCACCCGTATATGATATTGTACCTTGTTCTCTTTATTTCACATATGCACTACTATATCATATTGCCTATATTGCCTGTCTCTTTATATTGCCTGTCTCTTTACATTGCCTGTCTCTTTATTTGCCATTGCATTTATTCACTGTCTTCTCTCATTATATAGCATCATCTGTTTATTGCTTTATAGTCCTTATCAATTAAATGGAACTGTTATTTGAGATTGTACTTTGCTCCTTCCTGACTGGAAACATTTTTCCAGACTATGCCTTAGAGGATCGATATCCAACACTTTATGGACCATATGGTGAGTAGCTGCAGACTTGGACTTGGTAGTTCAGTTGTGATTCCGGGAGGTCTAGCCGGAATCACTAGTTTTCTAGTTAGTTCTTTTAGTAGACTATTTGGTACCGGATTTGTCTCCGGCATACTTGTTGAGACATGGATAATTGTTGAGTTAGATTATTATATTTAGACATGTGTTGTATTTAATTTTATTTGTTCGATATCTTATCGTGCTGTAGTCATATGATTGAGTATGTGTTCATATTATATTATGTCATCCGTGCCTCCTTATGGAGATTGGATGCTCGTGTAAGATTGTTTAGATAGTATCATGACGTTGACAGTGTTCTACCGTCGATGGTGCGGCGTAGGCTGGACGTACCCGCGTACTCGTGCCCCAATTCCGGGTGCGGGTCGTGACACATTTTTAGTGGCATCCCATGCAGGTCAGACTTTGCGAGTTGTACGATATCGTGGTAGTGTGGCATCCTTGTTACACTACTGCGTGCCTCAGATAGGATCTAGGACATAAAATACTAGGATGATAGCGGATACTCAATCACAATTCCTTGAGAGATTCCTGGGATGACCTCTGAGAATCTCATTATAATTTCCAATTAAAAATATTTCCCTTGTTTTCGTCCATTCTCACTTGTTGATATTGAATTTTATTCTTGTTGATTAGTTAGTAAATTAAGATCTTAGTGTCATTATAGAGTTTGATTTCATATCAAGATAAATTTTACGAACTAATTTATGGTATTATCTGATGACACATATCGATGAGGACAGTGAGAAAGATAACATTAGAGCTATTGGACTACAAAAGGTGGATTTAAATTCTAATTTGAGGATTGAAAATAAATTTTAATTTTTAAGAATTTTGAGGAGTTGAGATATTATGTTATTAAAAATTTTTTTTGAGGATTCAATTTTAATTCAATGAACCTAGACAAAGCTGTAAGGATTTTTGGAATTGATAAAATTTTTGTTTCTGTTTTTGAATATTTGACTTTGAGGAAGGTATGTGCATTTACTTTAAATTTTTCGAGGAGTTAGTTTTAAGGACTTTATTTTGAGGATAAATTTTATAGTGGAAGAAATATATTAGTATATAAGTGGATGAGGTGCATGTGTAAGGAACTGTTGGCTTGAGCATGATTGAGATTGCACTGCAAACTGACTTGGGTGTCCAACTATGGTTGTATTAGAGGGAGCATTACTTAGTATGGTGTGTTGCATTTGATATGCACTTAAGTGATAAGAATAACTAGTATCAACGATTGCAGTAGGTAAGGAAGCTAGCAGTGAGTGTGCTTGTGGTAGAACTGTGGTACCTAGAGAGATAGAGGTATCAAACCTTGGATGCATCATTAACCTGTGCAATCACAACTATGATTATTCCAATCTAATTATCTTGAATGTTGCTTCTTTAGAACTTTACTGTCCTTCCTTGATGATACCATATTTTTTCCTTAATTGATTCTTTTGGATCTGTCTTCAGGATATCGCCGAAGACACAATCTATGAGAGCAGGAACACCAGCTTTAGAAGGGTCTGCCACCTCTCCACCTGAGGGACAGACAGCCGTAGTTTCTCCTACATCTTCGATGCATGTGAGAGTATCTACACTTTCCAGGGATCCTCCTCCCCCACCTGTTCAGAGGATTGCCGCAGTTGTGACGGACAACCTTCCTCTTCCACCGACTCCGATTTCTGGAGGTTTGCCCATTGAAGGGGCACAGATGTTTACCTTGATCCAGGGCATGGTAGATGCCCAGAGAGTGACGGCAGACGCTCAGCGAGTTCAAGCTGAGGCTCAGAGGGTGCAAGCAGAAAGCGCACCAGGCATAAACCGAGCTGATGAGAGAAAGCATGGAGAATGCTCATCAGGTGACTCTCCAAGCTTTGGAGAGAGTAGCATAATACCAACAGTTTCCTGGCCAGCAGTAGCAGAGATCAGGCACTATAGTGGACTTCAAGAGGATGATGCCTCGAGAGTTCAAGGGTATCGAAGGGATACTCTACGCTGACGACTGGCTAGAGGACATAGAGAGGAGCCTGCGATTGGCCCAGATTCCAGAGAGCTTATGGATAGAGGCGGCTGACAGTCAGATGTTCGATATCGCACTCACATGGTATCACACGGAGCCGAGACTTACTTCACAAGGACTTACTTGGGAGACTTTCAAGGAGCTCTTCAAGGAGAATTTCTTTTCCGACGTGGCATTGGGAACCTTGGAAAATCAGTTTCATAACTTGGTTCAAGAAAACATGTCGGTCGACGAGTACGCTGTAGAATTCTGTATATTGAGCCATTTTGCATCGTCTATGATTTGGGACCCAGGAGATCGAGCCCGAAAGTTTAGAAAGGGACTGACGAGAGAGATTAGGTCACGCACTTCTGGTCGTCGTACCGCTACCTTTGAGGGTATCTTGATGGATGCCCAGATTGCAGAAGAGGATCTGGATCTCAGGCCTAAGAGGAGTCATAATATTTCTGGAGATACGAACGGTAGCGCAGGACCGGCTAAGCGTCCCCATATTCAACAACATCCATGGGCATTTCAGCGCCAACAGTAGTACCAGGCACCAGTTTATATTCAGCAACATCCATGGGCGTATCAGTATCAACAGCAGTACCAGGCACCAGTTTATATTCAGCAACATCCGTGGGCGTATCAGTATCAACAGCAGTACCCGACACCAGTTCATGCTCAACAGGATCAGCAGCAGCCTTCGAGAGAGACACAGCAAACTTGTTATTTCTGTAAGAAGCCAGGTCACCTTTGGGAGAGCTGTAGAACGAGGTTAGGACTTTATTTGCAATGCGGCGCTGCGGGACATCGAGTAAGGGATTGTCTTCTAGCCCCTTATCTTCCCGGCTAGCACGCAGCTCCAAATTATAGAGATCCAGTTAGGCTACCTGTGGAACCGTATATTGCTCAGCACCCGAGAAGGGAACCACCCCAGCAGGGCGGGGCATTTGCGATGACGGTCGAGGAGACCGATACTGCAGGTAATGTGTTAGCAGGTTCTGTTATTTCCTTCCTTCTGTTCCTATCCATTTGATTGATTGACTGATACCTTAGTACCGTATCTTGTATGCATGATTTTCTTATTATAATGTAAATAGTAGTACACCCTAACAGAGACTGCAATACCATGACAAAGGATACCATGACCGTACATATTTTCCTTAGATTGTATAGTGAATGACTGTAGGTAAAATTTTCTCAGACCATGATTATTGGGGTTTGACCATGGCGAAGATTTATGAAGGGGTTATGACTTGACAAGAGAGACAAGATGATTAAAATTCGAGGATAAACATTAATTTAAATGAAAGGTTAAGAATTTAATATGGTAGAATCGATTATTTATTGATTATGATATAATTTATCATTAAAAACTTGAGGAAATTAAGGAGATTATCATTATATTTATTTGACTGCAAAATATGAATTTAAAATTTATATTATGAATGTTGCATATGAAGATTTCATAAGTATCGCATTGTTTGAGTATTTTGGAAAAAAAAAAAGATCAAGGAATAAGATAATTAATGGATTATTGTTTGAATTCGATTTTTGGGATGAGGATTTATATTTTATAAATATACAATGATTGGATTTATGGATTAGTATTTTTATGATGGGATTTCTTATTTGTGCATTGAGTGAATTTAAATTAAAGGATGGGATATTAAATTTTGAGTATTTAATTATTAACTTAAAATTCTGGAGGAAATTGTGAAAAAAAATGGAATTTGATTTTATCTCGAGGATTTTCAGGAATACAATAATTTCTGAATTTTGAAAATTGTGAAATAACAAGGTGGATTATTTCATGGTTATGTGGGTTTATGAATTTAACTTTTGATGGAAATAATATAACGAGTAAATACTACTATGAAAATTTTAAATTTCGAGGACGAAATTCTTTTAAGGAGGGTAGACTTGTCACTACCACGTTCCGAAAACAGGGGTATTTTCGAATTTTTATACATTATTAATATTATGGTATTTATATTAAATGATTTCATGATATGTGTATTAAATTAAATAATTATGTGAGATGTGTAATTAAATATATTATTATATACAGTGTTCATTTATGTTTGAGCTGGTAGACTTGACCTAGAAGCCCAGTAGATGAACACCTGTCCGAATTATGGGATTATGTGGTTAATTGTTTTATTTAGAATTAATTTATTGGAGGTCGTAATTAGTTACCGTAATTTATTTAATTGTTGTACCTTGCCGTTGCTTCGATAATTGGAGCGCTACCCTAGGTTTTGCCTTCCAACAAATTTTACAACCTTGCCCTAGCCATGCCCGCCCTCCATTCTGGCCTTTTTGCAACTCATAATCATGCTCTCTTGTGCTTTATTTTAGCCGCACAATATTTGTCGCGGAAGTTTATTTAAATTTCTAAATAAATTCTAATTTTGTATCGTTGTGCGTTCCAATCGAAATTGGAGACAAGCTTGCATTTATTTTTAATTAAATTGAGGATACCGTTTTGACTGATTCCGTAAATCCTGATTTAATTCCAGTGCCCTACTAATTAAGCCCATACCAAACACACAATGCCCCCTCACCCTATAAAATACCGAACACCGAATCGTCCACCAAATTTTTATCATTTTATGTGTCTGTAGAAATACCCAAATTTAAGGGGACTAAATTACAAATTTGCATTAGGTGTCAACACCCCATTGGTTCAAACCAGTGGAGGAGCCCTAATATTTGACTAGTCAACCACCCTCATTCCCTCATGTGGAATTCCTCCATGTCTAATCTTGGCCATCCATTCAATGGGTGCATCCTCACCCTTCATTCCCACACACTCTCTCCCTATTTAAAGTCACATCACCCACACCCTTCCCAAGAAAACCCTAATCCCCAAACCTAGGGAAGCCCCCATTTTTATCTCACCTCACTCCTCCCTCTCTCCAACGTAGGAAAATTTCTTCTTACCTTCTTCTTCTCTTTTCTTCTTCTTCTTTCTTTCTTCCCTTTCTTCTTTGTTTTTTTTTGAAATTAACAAAGAGCGGGAATCAACTCCCCCCCCACTGTTCAGCACTCCGGCCCTCAGCCCGGCGGCCCGCTGCTCAGCCCTCCGGTCGGCCAAGCTCAGCCGAGCTCCTCCAGCATCTCCCCCACCACCGCATTCCACAGTCCGGCCAGCTTCGTCGAGCCCGGCCCGCTGCAACTCCCTGTACAGCCGAGCCGAGCCTCGAGCTCCTGACCCGGAGCTCCCCCCTACATTCCCTACTCCGGCGTCGAGCCCTCAGCTCCGACCTCCCTCTGCTCTACCCCACTCCGTTCACCACCACCACGAATACCACCACCATCATCATCACAGTCCGGCGAGCCTCCACCCGGCCTCTCCATTCTCCGGCAGCTCCACCTCACTCGAGCTCACCCCGACCCGCAACTCTTCCTCGCCTGCAGCTCCAACCCGATTACTGCTGCATTCCGTTCAGCGCAGCCCCGCTCGAGCCACCACGACCACCTCCCTGCTGTACTCCTCCTCCCCCCGCCTAAAGGGCGTCCGGCCAGTGCACTCGAGCCACCACCACAGTGAGTTTTCTCTCCCTCTTCCCTCATATATATATATATATATATATATGTATATAAATACGTATATACGTATATGTGTATGTATATAAATATGTATATGTATGTATATTTCGTGTATTTCTCTCTCTCTATATATATATATATATATGTATTCAATATATATATTGTGTATACGTATTAAATAATATATTTTAATATGTATTTTGGTGTATATATATATACGTAGTTTATATATATGTTATATTGATATATGTATGTACATATATACATGTTGTATTAGTATATATATATATATAAACGTATTTTGGTATGTATATATATGTACTTTTATACGTATATAGTATAGGTATATATTTTATTGGTGTATGTATTTGTATAATTATAATACATGTATATATATATATATATATATATATATATATATATATATATATATATATATATATATATATATATATATATATATATATATATATATATATATATATATATATATATATATATATATCAAAATGTATATATTCTTAAATACTGGTAATATATATATAATATGTGTTATGTATATCTTATATATATATATATATATATATATATATATATATATATATATATATATATATATATTTCTATTTAGTGTATATACATTTATATGTATTTTGTATAAAATTATTGATATACACTTACATATATTATGTACTTTTGATTGGTATATATATATATATATATATATATATATATATATTATGTGTATAACATATATATATAGGTACTAGATGACCCGAGTATAAATACGGGTACCCCGTCTTTACACATGACCTATGACCCTGTGAACTGTTAACAGACTGCCACACGTACACTGACGTACTGGCAAGCCCCGTACCGTTTTGATCGTCTGTCTTGCCCTGCAATCATAGACGCGATGTCCGTACAACTTGACGCACTTAACCCTAGCTGACTAGTGCCATACCTGGCATAGCCATGAGGCCAGTATATTTTGATTATATTAGTGTAGCATCTGATACAAATGTTATATTGTGATATGTCTATAGGACTGTTGGTTCATCCAGGCAATACTCTGGAACAGGACGTTGGTATTACCAGCTAAGGACCCAAGGCAAGTACATTCTCTAATAATTTCTAATTCTTTGATAATTTCTATAAGTTCAGTAATCTAAAAATGTTACATCTGAATCCTTGACACTGTGCTACACGGACTAGTATATAGCTTGGATCTGCAGTCATGAGATGTTACATTGATTATCGTATTGACATTGTACACGATATTTATATTAGACATCGTACATGATAGATTGGATATTGCTCGTGTATCGTGACGTGTCATGGTTGGATCCACAGTACTAGTTGGGGCGGGGAAGTAGTTAGTAAGAAATATGATCATACCCCTTTTATACAAGTATAGAACAATGTAAGTGTTAATCATGCTCTTCACATATGATTAGCCAGGCCATATAGCTCTCGTACATGTTCCCAAGCCGATCATATTTCGAAACTACTATTTCAAACACTTCGAATAATTATAATTCTCTATTTTAGATTATATACTACATCACCCGTATATGATATTGTACCTTATTCTCTTCATTTCACATATGCACTGACTGTATCATATTGCCTATATTGCCTGTCTCTTTATATTGCCTGTCTCTTTACATTGCCTGTCTCTTTATTTGCCATGGCATTTACTCAGTGTCTTCTCTCAGTATATAGCATCATATGTTTATTGCTTTATAGTCCTTATCAATTAAATGGAACTATTATTTGAGATTGTACTTTTCTCCTTTCTGACTGGAAATATTTTTCCAGACTATGCCTTAGAGGATCGGTATCCAACACTTTATGGACCATATGGTGAGTAGCTGCAGACTTGGACTTGGTAGTTCAGTTATGATTTTGGGAGGTCTAGCCGGATTCACTAGTTTTCTAGTTAGTTCTTTTAGTGGACTATTTGGTACCGGATTTGTCTCCGGCATACTTGTTGAGACATGGATAATTGTTGAGTTAGATTATTATATTTAGACTTGTGTTGTATTTAATTTTATTTGTTCGATATTTTATCGTGTTGTAGTCATGTGATTGAGTATGTGTTCATATTATATTGTGTCATCCGTGCCTCCTTATGGAGATTGGATGCTCCTGTGAGATTGTTTAGATAGTATCATGACCTTGACAGCGTTCTACCGCCGATGCTGCGGCGTAGGCTGGACGTACCCTTATACTCGTGCCCTAATTCCGGGTGCGGGTCGTGACAAATATGTAGCTGACATGTTACGCATTCCTAGTCCTACGCATTTTGGGACTGGGGTGTTACATATTTTTTTTGTGGCCTATACAGGTCCTGATTAAATTATTCCGGTTGCGTTACTGTACCGAGCGAGCCTGCTTAGGATAAGTTTGTTAGGATCTCAATCCATAATTGCTATTGGAACTTCCTTTAAATTCTAATTTCATCATTGAACCTCAAAATTATATTCATTCATACTTCCTTTGAACTATTATTCATTATTTCTTGTCTTTTCCTAGCTCGGAGAGATAAACAATCATGCGGGATAATTTTTCCAGAAGATTCTTGTCAAGACGAAGAAGACATATTTGGTAGAATATTTGTAAGAATGGGGGTACTTGAGTAAAAAATATTATGGTAGATAATTTTTATATATTAGAGTTAGAATTGATTAAAGACATGAGAATTGACATTAGTAGTAGGAACCTAAAATTAGAATGACTCTATCAATTGCCATAAATTAGAAGTGATGGGTTACTATTAGATAAACCTTTTGGACGAAAGTGAGTCATTTTATGTAAGGGTCTAATATTGTATTTTTATGAGATTGTTTGATCTAAGGTGGGTAGGCTTCTAGACTAGCAAATTAGGCTTAGAGGTTATACAATTGATGAAGATGAGAATTGCCAAATTTTGGTGCTTTAAGGCTTAAAGTTCTATGTGCTTTAAAAAAATTGAATTGAATGAATGTAGGGCTATGATAATGTTGAGTTTGTTGAGAATAATCAATTTATCAACATTAGAGAGATTTAACTAGATGTAAATTTAAATTTTAAATTTTTTTGAAGATTGAATTCAAAATTTTAGATTTTGAGGTTAAATGAAAGATAGTTTGGTTGGATTGAAGATGACTAGCTGCCCTGGAAAGATTTTTGTTAGTTACAAAAAAAAAGAGAATTGATTATTGTGTTAATTAAAATTTAAAATTTTGAAGAAGGATGAGGAGATCATGATAAGACTGAACTTGGACTTTAAATTGGAGAATTTTGGGACATGATAGTTGGTGAATTCAAATTTAATAATTTTTTAAAGTTAATTATTATTGTCTTAGTAATTGGAAAATGAATGGAGGAGTAAGTTTGATAGAACAAATTTTGAAATTAAAATTTTAAATGAGAATATTTTAAAATCTGTAATTGGATTCAAATTTTAAGAATTGAAATTAAATTAATTTTGAGATTTTGAGAAAATAAAGATGTGTTAAAAATTATAAATTTTGAGGATTTGATTTGATCTTAGGAGATTGACTAGGAATAGATATGACATAAACCATTTTTTGTTGGATAGATTTGTGATTGCTAGGTTTAATGATATAGGATAAATTGATGAAGTATGGGTATTATTGATTCGAAAGAAAAAAAATTTAATAATTGGAGGGATTGAGGAGAAGACTACCTTAAGAATTGAATTTAAAATGTTAAAGTTTGACAACTTTGAGAATGGAATTTAAAAGGTATTATGTGGTAATAGTGAAGTATTAATTTTTGGAAAGATCATGATATTCTAGATTTAAATTTTTTTTGATTTGAAGGGTCTAACTCTAAAAGAATAAATCTTTGGAATTTAAATTGGAAGAGAGAATTTTGAGGATTGGATTTAAAAATTTTAGTGTTGAGTTATTAATTTATAATTTTGAGTAATTTAAAAAGATTTACATTATAGTCCTTGGACTACAAGATGTCGATGTAAAATATATATTAAAAAAATTTATTTTGAAGATTGGAATTAAACTCAAGTTTTGAAAATGTTGAGGACTTGAAATATCATGGATTAATTGTTGAAGAGATAAAAAAATTTGATCGAGTAGAAGAATGCTAATTTTAAAAGTGAGAATTTATTTTAATTTAAATTTGAGGAGTTTAATTATTGAAGGGGTTAAATTTTAAGGAATTAAAATTTTATTTTAAATATGAAAAATGAAGTTAATATTGAGGAATTTGCAAATTCACAATAAAGGATTTGACCCCATTGGAAAAAAAAGTGTATTATTGAAAATCTTAAATTCCGAGGACGCAATTCTTTTAAGGTATGTAGATTGTAAGCCCCATCATTTTAGAAAAGGAGTAATTTGTTACTTTTCAATTTATTTTATTTATTTTATTTTATTTAATATTTTAAAGTATTAATTTATAAAATTATTTTTATATAAATGATACTTTGCCATGACTTGGATATTTGGAGCAATGCACAACACTTTTTCTTCCAAAAAAGTTTATATTACTAATCTTGATTGTACCTAATATATTTGGAATATGGATTTTGAATTTTTTGATCTCCCCCATGCTCCAAAAATATTGACAAACATTTAGAACCACGGTTACCGTAAAACTGCTTCCATTTAACTAGAACTTGACCCAAACCAAATTCAAACACATGTAGGCATGTAGTGCACCCAAATACACCCATGTATATATATATATATATATATATATATATATATATATATATATATATATAAATTTATTTTTATTTATAAAATTTATATTTATAGAAAGTGTCATAGGTGTCATCATAGTTGGCCTAACTATCTAACTACCCAAGATCCTAACCAACCAAATACCAATCCTAACAAACAATTCCACACATTTTTCCTATTTCACAACACATCCCACATATAAAATATATCCACAAAATCTGAATAAATTAATTAAATATTTAAATCCCACATTTCCAAATTAGGAAAACCCTAGTTTGTTGCATATTTCTATCTTTGGATCAAAACAAATCCTAAGTGAATATTTTTGTGACAATCTCATAATTTAAATTTTAGCCCTTACCATATTAAGACTCCACAAAATCTTACCCATATATTTTTAAATATTAAATTAAATTCAAACTACCCACCTATTTAAACTATATATATTTATCAACTCCCCATCACTTAAACCTAACTATTAGTTTCGGCCCCCCTTTTTTCTCTCCCTCACAAAAATAAATCCTTCCTTATGTTCTCTCTCTCTTCTAATTGTTTCCCTCCTCCTCTCTCCTTTCCCACAGGCCGCAACTCCAAAAAATCCCAACCGAACCCCTTTTTGGCTAAATATTGGTTGCTGGTTGCAGCAACAGTTCCGACCCCTTCAAAGCAGTAAAAAACTCTAAAAATCTTAGATTTACATCATACTTGAAGTCCCCAAGAGACTTGTCATGTTTCGTGAGGTTTGGAGTTCGTTTGGTACTCTATTTGATCGTAATCGCGAAAACGTCCCCACCGTAATCACAATCTCGTAAGTTTTCCAACTTTATTTTTTTCCCATTTTTTCATGAATAAAACCTTGTGTAAATTTATACTAATGATATATAATTTCTAGAATTAGTTTCATGCATTAGATTTATATTTTACGTACAAAAACTACCCCAAACCAATGAACAACTTTGACACGGATACGTCACATCAAGACTAGTTATAGTTTTTTTATAGTTGTTATATTTTACTGAAGTAAATAATTTCAAAAATTAATGTATATTATTCTAGAATATTTAATGTATTAATTTCTTATTTAGTCATATTTGGATGCCAACATGGAGGTTGTATGTGAAGGCTACGTGCCAAAGTTAGTTAGAATGACTCGTTATCGTCCGAAGCAAATAATGGCATACAATACCGATGTTTGATTATTTTTATTATTTAAAAATAATTTCAGAATATTAATTATGATTGATTCAGTAATAAATGATGTTAAAATATATGATTAAGAGGTTCCATGCATGTTAGATGAATATGATAGCAATGGTGTAAGTTTTGCGATATCGATACGTTCCTACATACATATAGGACTATGTGTAGCCAAACACATGTAAGTCCTATAAGTACGTGTGGTATGTCGATGTAAGACACTCTCATAATATATCTTGGGAGTGTCATGGCACATGTATCTTGGCACGTTGTTCAATGATACAAAACTTATTGATTGTTGGACAAGAACGTTAACTAAAAGTTAAGGTTGTGCAACGATCTTTTGTGTTGTCCTAGAGTAGTTAGCGTGTATGGTTATTGATTAAAATATATGTAATATGGTATCTTGGATCTGCTACTCTTCCAGCAGAGGACATCGGACAGATAGTATCGCAGCCACAGACAACAGACAAGTGTACCTTATCATGATGTATTATAGTTTCTTGCCTTAATTATCTTATTTAATTATTATAGTTATTTGATATGGTTGATGTGTGTGTGTTTACCCTAGGGCCGTGAGACATTACTTAGTGTCCGAACAAGGTTCGAGTGTCGACGTCGTACATGGAGTTATGTAACGTCACTTGGAGAGTTGAATCCATGATCCTATTTTTACGTGCTTTCTTTACCAAGTACGTCAGACTATAGGATACTTGAGACTATTTCATGTGACAGAATCCTTCTTAAGGTATTTATTATAATTTTGTATAGGATTACAGGACTCGTGATATGAGGCTTGCATATTATATACGTATATTATTATGACTCGTTATACTAGCTAGAGGTCCTAATCTTGTGTATTATGGACATGAGATATCGTGGACATGAGACATGAGGTTACATTGTGTGGAAAGAGACACACCATACCACATGTTGATTATATATATATATATATGTATATATTTACATATGTATATACACTATGTTACTAGAGGTGCCTTAGAGTCTGTCCCAGATCTTTGGCACATTTACTGGCCCTACGAGATATTATTTGCTGCTATGGGCTCTCCGACACAGAGCCTGTAGTAGTTTCAGCCTGAGTACCAGTGATGTTCTCAAATGCATATTACTTTGATGGTTACAGTAGTTTACGTTTGAGTATGTGACATTATACTGTTTTACTTTGGTATGTTGTTTCGTGTACGTATGTGACATTATACTGTTTTACTTTGGTATGTTATTTTGTGTACCTTGTTACGTCCCTATGAGGATCTGGTCCCTTACCAGTTTTGCAGCATAGATCGTTGTGGAGCCTGCATGGAGTTGTTGATTTGGATTGCTTTGCCATGTGGGTATTGGTACTAGGTACTTATATCATTTCTACCAGAGTTATGCTATACATTTATATTATTGATTTATCTTTTGAAGTAGCCTAGTTTTTATAGACTTATATTTCTTTCTCGAGTTTATTCGAGCTTGTGTGTTATTGGGCGGCCGACTTTAGCACATGTAGCTTATTCTTGTTGTATTCTGTTCAATGTGGATTGAGGCATATATATTTATATTTACTGGATTATCTAGATAGTGGCCATTATAATACAACTTATACGTATTCAAGTCAGATCAGAGTCTGGTCGAATGTGTAGCTGGCATGTTATGTATTCCTAGTCCTACATATTTTGGGACTGGGGTGTTACACATTCAAGGATACTATTCTTGGTCCTTCCGATCAGCCAACTAGAGTTTTTCGGTAGCAGGACAACCACCACCCGGTCAACATCTCTTTGCGATTTAGCCGTAATATTCTTAAGGAGAGTCCAGGATGGCTCAAGATGAGGAACAATAGGTCCAGCCAGAACTACCAGTTGTACCCGTAGTAGCAGTCCCGCCAGTACCTACCAATGTAGAAAGTGATAGACAGGCCCTAATGGGGATCATTAGGCAATTACTAGCAACTCAAAAGCGATGGGGTGATGCTCTCACCCAGTCCATACAAGAGGCATTAGAGAGAGGCGAACATTATGCCCCCAACTCAGCAAGCAACTTCAAGCGCCTCCAACCTTCTTATTTTTATTGTACTGAAGAAGGGATTATATCAGATGCGTGGCTTCAGGACACTGAAGCTATCCTAGAGGCAGCAGGAGTGCCTGACAAAGAGCAAGTATCAGTAGTTTGACTGTAGTTGCTAGACTTGGCCCGAGACTGGTGGGCAGCACAGATGATTTCTCTAGCAGTACCCGTCCCTTGGGCCATCTTCAGCGAGAGGTTCCAGAGGAGGTACTTTGATGCGGTATCATATTATGATCTTCAGCAAAGGTTTAACAACTTAAAGCAAATGAGCAGGACTGTCGACGCCTATGCGGCAGAGTTCTGCAGACTAAGTCGGTTTGCTCCCACCTTGGTGGCGACCGAATTGGATAGATCTTGGAGGTTCCAGCAAGGACTTCACCTAGAGATCTTATTGGCAGTAGAACAACATTAGTTCTAGACTTTTGATACCGTATTGCGAGTAGCAAAGAGGCATGAGTATACCTCTCAAAGGATTATGGATAGAACTGGAGGAAGAAAGATGACCCATACCTCAAAAAGTTCTTACTCCCAGTCTTCAGCACCAGCCGCGGTAGTTAGGGCCCTAACCATTAGATCTTCGAGGAGGCCAGCATCAAAAGCCTCGGTCCAGCAAACAGTACCAACCCGACCTCAACAACAGAGGGTGTCTTCTTCAGTAGGGTATTCTCATTTTTGGAAACCTGGGCACTTATTTTTTGAGTATTGTCGAGCGCAAGGATTGTGTTTAGCCAGTGGAGATCCAAGACACAGAGTGGGATCTTGCCCACACAGAGCTAGTTCATCATCGTCTTCCCCGATAGGACTACAGTATAAGGCTCCAGTGCCGGCTCCGCAGAACCAGGGCCAGAGGCCTTTGCCAACCTAATCTTAAGTATACCAGCAACAAAGGCTACAGCAGAATGCGCAGGCCCAAGCTCAATCACAGGTCAGGCAAGGAGGTCTACAACAAAGATGATAAATACTGTGAGGACAAGGTCAGGCAATGGAACTCACTGTGGAAGAGAGTTAGCTTCAGGTAAAGTAGTGGCAGTTACTATTCTCGTCAACTCTCATTCAGCTTCAGTATTATTTGATTCAGGTGCATCATATTCTTTTATGTATGCACGATTTGCGATATGAGTTGGTTTGGAACCCGAATCACTTTCAATAAGACTCAATATATGTACTGGTAAAAGTATCATGGCAGTCAATAGAGTTTATGCATCGTATCGAGTCTTAGTGTGTGGGCGAGAATTTTCTGCTAGATTGATAAAATTTCTTATGGGAGATTATGACGTCTTTTTAGGCATGGATTGGTTAAGTCCTCGATACGCAACAATAGATTGCAATACTGGCAAGGTTATCTTTCGTATTCCCCAAGAGAAAGAATTTTCTTTTTCTAGAGGCTAATTAGAGTCTTCACCGGCAACCTTGAGAATGGTAGTAGCGTAAGAAGTATGATTCCCTAGAGTTTTTGATAAATTCCCAGATTTATTTCAAGAAGAACTTTCAGGCATGCCACCAGAAAGAAAATTAATTTTACTATCGATCTACATTCCGGGACAGTCCCAGTATCAAAGAGTGTAGGACCGTGTATGGCAACTCTAGAGGAGAGTGAACAAATTTTATGTATACAGCAGAATAAAATCATCTATTAAAATATAATTCTATGTCATGCAATGGTGATCAACTACTAGCAGTTAGAATATATCTCATATGTAAGAATACTATCAGCAGTGTTACGAATATATTCAATAGAGAAAGAGAGAAAGCAAACGCAAACACCAAGATGTATAATAGTTTTCCTCTGAGAGGACTAGTCCAGTCCCGAGAACTCAAGATCGGAGTTTCTCCACTATAATCACCAATAGTGAATCACAAGCTTTGATCCGAAGGCTTGCCACTTCTTTACACTACAATTTTTGATCCAAAGTCTCTCAACTTCACAGCTTGATAGAGAGAGTAACTGTTGAACAAAGCTCTTTACAACTCAGAAGACTTCTAGACCAAGATCACACTTGGCACTAGGAAGGCTAGGAAGTTGCTCTTTGAGATAGAAAAGTTAAGGCTTAGAGGTTTTCTCATAATATGATATAAACTTAAGAATAGTTGAGTTAGTAAGAATGAGAATTCCAATAATATTTATAGGTTGTTGGCAAACAGAATTAGGCCAGAATTCGGATGGGATTTAATTCAAATTTTTAACCGTTGGGCCAAAAAATCAGGAGCTATTGAACTGGTTGATTTCATACCAAAAGGGTAACCTTGTTTGGTCCGAGTTCGGCATGAGTTCGACCCGAGTTCGATCTCTTAGTATGGTAGACTTTGTAAATGAATATGGCCTAATTTGGTGGATAGGTTATTTGGTTCATTTTAGTGGACTAAGTATCTGGATATCGGTACTTGGGATTTGCCTATGCACCTCTGCTTACATCAGTCCTAGACTCAAACAAATAAAAGATTACATTTGAATATGAAACCAATATCTGTTGCAGAGTTTGACTTTGGTACTGACGGAGTTGATATGCTTTGCATCGAGTATCTGCTTCATCTATGTTCTGGATCTGATTCATCTGATGTTTGACGATTATCAGAATTAGGTTGACTGTGAAGACTTTGTGTCACAATCTCTCCCATTATGATAATTGATAAACTATGCCAAAATACACATATGGTTAGTGTGATGTAGCTTTTGATGCTAATAGTTGAAACATAGATGAAGTTTCTTGGAATGTAGATCTTTCCTTGAAAAACTAGCTTTTTAGAAAAAGGTCCCCCATAAGTAGATCTTTTCTTTGAACGAGAACATTTAAAAGACCTGTAACTTGACATTTCTTTATAGAAAAATTATGTGCAAATATGTAAACAAAGTAGATATAAATATATCACAGTTATATGTCATCAACTATACATCAACTATAATCGTCACATATTTTGTCATTTTTCCCCCTTTGTCAAAATATCATAGTGGAAAATAATAACTCCCTGTAATGATTGATTATGACAAATTGAAGAAATAGACAGAATAACCATATAAAAGTAGCATGTATTTGTTTAATAAATTAACCAAAAATAATAACATGCATTATTTTAATCAGAATAAATAACAGGACTGGCACTAGGCAAATAGCATAAATGTTTGAATATTTTAAGCAAATATTTCTAGTATAGTAAAAATAGAAAAAAAAACTAATACATCAGTATCGCCATAAGAAATATAAAACATCATCACAGATCGTCAATAGCATCAGCAGGCGGGTGATCATCAAAGCATGCTCCGGTAGGGTCAAAGTACGGCTGAACAAATGAATCATCGATCATGTAGCCTGGGCGAAAAGGATCACGAGCCACTGGGTGAGGTACAATAGGATAATGGGCTAGGTGATACTGAAGATCTGCTAGGTAGTTGGTAATGTGTGAGCCTAAAGAGTGGTGCGATAAGACTTGTCACGAAGCCGATTGATAATCATAGTGTTCTGCTCTTGGTGTTGAGCAGCAATTATCTCATTTTGCAACCTGAATTGCTCGCGTAACATCTCCTGGATAGAGTCCAAGGTAGCAGGCTATATAGAGGATAAATGAGTAAATGTTGAAGCAGGAGGAGCTGGGGCTGGATCAGCTGGTGCATCAGAATCAGATGAGTCATCTTCATCAGGAATAAGAGAAATAGGCTGAATCCTGCAACTTTGGTCAGGTAGGCTGGCTTAGATAGATAAGTGGGTTCTTCCAAAGAAATTTGGAAGTGCTCAAAGATGAGTGGTAGATACATGGCATAAGAAAGTTGACATTTGTGTTTACAACAGTCAATCATCTGCCGAATCATGGTTTTAGGAAGGCTAAAGGGAGTGGATGTGTAGAAGTGATATAAAGCAGACATCTTCCTATATGCCACATCATCTTTAGAGGTTTGCTTGGAAATGATAGCAGAGTATATGATACGGTAAAGTTCGTAGAAGTATTGGTTAAAATAACGAGCACGAAACTTTCTGTCAGGACAAGGATGTGGGGCGCAAAGTATGTCTCTGAAAGAGTCAAGAGTGATATCGTCTCTGAAATTGAGTTTGTTGATCTCAACTAGGGCATCTCCTTCGTTAGAGATTTCAAGAATTTTATCCAAAGTTGTATCGTCAAATTCAATATCGATTCCACCTACTCTCGAAGAGATAGACTATTGATCATGTTATAGATTGCAGTAAAATATTCGAATGACATTCAATTATATGGATTTTCTAGTTTTGACTAGACGATGAAGATGAAATTCTACAAGTTTAGAATTTTGGGCATGAAAAGTAGTAAAGTTAATAGGATTGTCCTTGCAAATATTTTTTTGCAAAAAATCATTGAACCATAGGTTTGAAGTATCAATAAAAGTAAAAATGAAATCATCATATTCTCCTGGATTGGGAATATTTTGAGAAAATAAGGAATAGGCAGCATCATCACTAGAGGGTTGAGAAGAGGAAGCTTCATTTACTTTCCTCTTCTTTTTCTCAAATTTAGGAGCCATGAATAAGGGTTTGAGAATATAAAGATTGTACCTTGAAAAGATTGAAGGGGGTGAAGAAGAATCTCACCAAGAGCCTTAGATCTCAAGTTGAGAGAGAATAAGCCTTGAGGAAGGGGATTACAAAACTAGGGTTTTGGAGGAAGGATTTTGATTTTCGGTTTTAAGAAGAGGGGTTTTGAGAGGATGAAGTAATAAGATCAAATCCGTGGCTACTGCTGTTATATACAAACACTTGAACCGAATTTGGACCGAGCTCGGGCCAAACTCTTTCCGAGTTCTGATGGCTGAGGATTTTGAAAAATAAGTTTTTGTAGTATGCTTATAAAAGCTATAAAAATATATAAGTGACAATTATAAAACATGTCTATAAATATGACTAGCTATCTATCAGTCATTGCTATTTAGACAAGTATTTTAACAGAATTTATAGTAGTCAATTACTGAATGAATGAATAATTGTATTTAGGAAACGTTTTGTAAATAGCTTTTTGTATATTATTACTCAGTGAGGTATTTTTGTAATTTTTAATTAGTTGTAGCCGGTTCTCAGCTAGCAGTGGTCTGAAGACACTTAAGTACCGTGTCGCTTAAGACTGTTTACACATTGTTGGCAGAAGGACCCTTTAGCTATTTAATAATACTTTCTATACCTTTAGATCATAATATTGAAGAATTATTTAGCAACAGTTTTCTTTATACATATTTTAAGAATAATGGAACTACCATATTTAATGAGTACAGTATACTACTATAAATATAAAAGTTGTGTTACCATAATTACTTAATAGTCATATTTTTGTTGTTGGTGCAATTGCCATGAGAATATCCATTTGACTTTTTTTAATCACCAACTTTCTCCTTTATCATTACGTCTTGCTGCAAATTGTTCCACCTATATGATTAGAACAAGACTTTTATATCAACCAAATTTTAGCCTTTCACTGATGTGTAATGTGTCCTTTTAAACCACAATAATGACATATAGCATAGGCATTTATTTTGGGAATAAAAAGATGAGTATGTGAAGTGTTGTGACGTGTCTTGCGTGGATATTTATAATAGAATGCATGATTATGTAAATTATGTTGTGTTCTATATGCATAATAGTGTGGAGCATTTAGTTTGCTTGCTGGTGTCTTGTTGTGAGTGCACTTTTGTTTAGCCATGTGTCTCGTGTTAGACTTAGTAGTAGGTTGTACGACCTGCTTTCCCAATCTAATCTTTAACTTTTTAGAGGTGGCATATAAATCATCATATTTAGTAGTAAGAGCATCAATCATAAGTGAGGAATTATAGTACTTCTCCTTTTCCTGTTTTAAGTCCTCCTTAAGTTTAGCATTTTCTTGATTCCTTTCATCATAGCAGTCAAGAGCTTCTTATAGGCTAAGCTCAAGTTTGGAGATTTTAATAGATTCATCAGAAGAGGAGTTTTCTCTAGCTTTCTTAAGTAAGCAAATAAGCTGATAGCTGATAAGATTTGATATCTTTTCGATCTTGCTTATAGTTATTTCTAAGCTTATTATAGTCTTCAAATAAATTATTAAAAGTATCAGATAATTCTTCAAACAAAATATCTTTTGTTAGTGAGTCATCTTTTACCTCTCTTACCATTAAGCACGTCTGTCGTATGTTGAAGGGTTTTTTCATTCTCGTACTGGATGCTTGCATTGATTGCTAGACTTTTATAGCCTTACACGGATTTGTAATATATCATTTTAAACCACAATAATGACATATAGCATATGCATTTATTTTGGGCATAAAAGGATGAGTATGTGAAGTGTTGTGACATGTCTTGCATGGATATTTATAATAGAATGCATAATTATGTAAATTATATTGTGTTCTATATCCATGATAGTGTGAAGCATTTAGTTTGCTTGCTGGTGTCTTGTTATGAGTGCACTTTTGTTTAGCCATGTGTCTCATGTTAGACTGAGTAGTAGGTTGTACGACCTGCTTTCCCAATCTATTCTCTAATTATTTAGAGGTGGCATATAAATCATCATATTTAGCAGTAAGAGCATCAATCTTAAGTGAGACATTAGAGTACTTCTCCTTTTCCTGTTTTAAATCCACCTTAAGTTTAGCATTTTCTTGATTTCTTTTATTATAGCAGTCAAGAGCTTCTTATAGGCTAAGCTCAAGTTTGGAGATTTTAATAGATTCATCAGAAGAGGAGTTTTATGTAGCTTCCTTAAGTAAGCAAATAAGCTGATAAGATTTGATACGTTTTCGAGCTTGCTTATAGTTATTTCTAAGCTTATTATAGTCTTCAAATAAATTATTAAAAGTATCAGATAGTTCGTCAAACGAAATATCTTTTGTTAGTGAGTCATCTTTTACCTCGCTTACCATTAAGCACAAGTCTGTCGTATATTGAAGGTTTTTGTCATTCTCGTACTAGATGCTTGCATTGATTGCTAGACTTTTACTTGGGTATAAGTTTACAATATTTTTTTCCTAGCTGTCATTATTATTGTATTGAATGTCTGCATCTTTCTTTGTACTTGCAGCTTCCTAGTTTTGGTATAAGCTTGCAACATTATGAGGTTCTTCTTCAATTTCTTTTTTGTCTCCATAAGTTGCTTCCAGCATTCTCCATATCTCGTATGATGTTTTGCACTTGGAGATAAGTTTAAATTTGTCTTCTCCTAGAGTACAGTAAAGCATGTACATTGCCTTTGCATTATTGCTTGTTGCTTTCTTTTCATCTTTGTTATATTCATTATATACTTTGTCAACTCTTTTGTAACCATTAGTAACGTAAGTCCATAAGTTAAAGCCAAGAGATTTTAGAAAAGCACTCATATGTATTTTCCAAAATAAATAGTTAGTGTTGTTAAAAACATGTGGCTTATCAAGAAGTTGGCTTTAACCATTGATGGAAAATAGTGATCTTGTTGTTGCCATATAAAGAGTACCAGTTCTGATACTAATTGAGGAACAAATGATATTATCTATATAAAGAGAGCACATGTTCTGATAACAATTAAAAGAATAGTTGTGATCAAAAACTAATTAAGAGACTATCTGCTCTGATACCAATTGTGGAGCAATTAATGTCAGTAATAGTTTTAATGTAAGAGTACCTGCTCTGATACCAATTGTAGAAGCAATTGGGATCTGAAACTAAATAAGAGACTACCTGCTCTGATACCAATTATAGGACCGTATATGGCAACTCTAGAGGGGGGTAAATAAAGTGTATGTATGCAACAAAAATAAAATCACCTATTAAAATATAATTCTATGGTATACAATGGTGATCAACTACTTGCAGTTAGAATATATCTCATGTATAAGAATACTACTAGCAGTATTATAAATATATGCAATAGAGTAAGAGAAAGCAAACACAAACACCAAAATGTATACTAGTTTCCCTCTGTGAGGACTAGTCCAGTCCCGAGAACTCAAGATCAGAGATTCTCCACTATAATCACCAATAGTGAATTACAAGTTTTTGATCCGAAGGCTTGCCACTTCTTTACACCACGAGCTTTTATCCGAAGTCTCGCAACTTTACAGCTTAATAGAGAGAGTAACTATTGGAACAAAGCTCTATACAACTCAGAAGACTTCTAGACTGAGATCACACTTAGTACTAGGAAGGCTAGGGAGTTGCTATTTGAGATAGAAAAGTTAAGGCTTAGAGGTTTGCTCACAATAGGATAGAAGACTTAAGAATAGTTGAGTTAGTAAGAATGAGAATTCTAATCCAATTTATAGGTAGTAGGCAAACATAATTCGGTCAGAATTCAGATGGGGTTTAATTCAAATTTCCAACCGTTGAGCCAAGAAATCTGGAGCTATTGAACTAGTTTATTTTATACCAAAAAGGTAACCGAGTTCGGTCCGAGTTCGGTATGAGTACGGCTCGAGTTTGGTCTCTTAGTATGATAGACTTTGTAAATTAATATGGCCTAATTTGGTGGATAGGTTCTTTGGTTCATTTGAGTGGACTAAGTATTTGGGTATAGATAATTGAGATTTGCTAGTGTGACTCAGCTTACATCTGTCCTAGACTCAAATAAATGAAAGATTATATTTGAATATGAAACCAATAGATGTTGCAGAGTCTGACTTTGGTACTGACGGAGTTGATATACTTTACATCGAGTATCTGCTTATCTGTGTTCTGGATCTGATTCATCATTGACTGTGACCACTTTGTTTCAACAGAGAGAGTCTACATGATGGCACCTTCAGAGTTAGAAGTCTTGTACAGAATGATTAAAGAATTGAGAACCAAGGGATTCATTCATGCTAGTGGATCATCTTGGGGAGCTCCGATGCTACTTGTGAAGAAGAAGGACGGCACATAATGATTATTTGTTGATTATCGTACCCTTAATATGGTAAGCATAAAAAAATAAGTATCCATTGCCTCGGAAAGATGACTTGTTCGACCGGCTTAGTGGAGCGACCATATTTTCGAAGATTGATTTACGGTATGGATATCATCAAATCAAAGTCAGAGAGCAAGATATACCCAAGACGACATTCAGGTTAAAATATGGCTATTGATTGTTTCTAGTGATGCCTTTTCGAGCGACCAATGTGCCAGCAGTATTTATGGATCTCATGAATTATATTTTTATGCCTTACCTGGACAAATTCATGATAGTGTTCATCGATGACATCTTGGTGTACAGTCGAAGTGAAGAAGAACATTAGAAACATCTTTACAGTTATTTAAATTCTCAGAGAACATAAGTTATATGCAAAGTTCAGCAAATGCGAGTTCTGGCTTGATCGTATTTTCTACTTAGTCCACATTATTTCTAGGCTAGAGTGGAGGTAGATCCCAAGAATAAAGAAGTCGTTGAGACGTGGCTAGTACCCAGAATAGTTGCAGAAGTTCGCAGTTTACTAGGATTAGCAGAATATTCCTCACGATTTATGGTAGACTTTGCTAGAATTCCCGCACCCTTGACGCAGCTAATACGGAAAGATGTGCGCTTTGATGGGACAAATATATGTCAGACCTCTTTTGAGAAGCTTAAGCCAAAATTGATCATATCACCTATTTTGACGCTTCTGGACAGGACAGGTGGATTCACAGTTTATTTTGATGCGTCCAGCAAGGGTTTGGGATGTGTTCTAATGCAACATGGCAAGGTATAGCTTATGCATCCTGGTAGCTTCGGAATCATGAAAGAAATTATCCGACGCATGACTTAGAGTTAGCAACAGTTGTTTTCACACTTAAACTTTGGAGACATTACTTATATGAAGATCGAGTAGAGATTTATACCGATCAAAAAATTTTGAAGTATGTCTTTACCCAGAAGGATCTTAACATGAGGCAAAGAAGATGGCTGGAGTTGATGATAAACTATGACCTTGACCATCAATATCATCCTGTAAAGGCCAATGTGGTAGCAGATGCCTTGAGCCGGAGAGCAGGAGCTTATTTTCTCATAGCGCAGCGAGAGATTTTAGAAGATCTTCAAGAGATGGCCGTAGAAGTAGTATTACCTAGCAACGTAGCATTGATGGCAGGTCTATAAGTTCAGTCTAGTATAATGGAAAGAATCAAGGTAGCACTATCAGCAGATGCCAAGCTTCAGCGACTCAGAGAAGAGTGTGATGCAGGACATAGACCAGAAAATAGCATTCCTAGTGACAAAACTCTACATTTTGGTAATCGTCTTTGTGTTCCTAACGGAGACCTTCATCGTGAGATTATGTCACAGGCCTATAGTTCGCAATATTCAGTATATACCGGAGGAACCAAGATGTATAGAGACATTCGTCAGCATTTTTGGTGGAATAGAATGAAGTACGCGATAGCGCAGTTTGTTTCTCGGTGTTTGGTATGTCAATAAGTTAAAGCTGAGCATCAGAGACTAGCAAGACTTCCTCAACCTTTACCAATTTTGGAGTGGAAGTGGAAGCATATTACCATAGATTTTATGATAGGTCTACCTCGATCCCCAGCTGGCAGGGATATTTTTTGGCTAATAGTGGATCGAATCATGAAAGTTACAAACTTTCTTCCTTTTAGGATTGGCCAGTCCACAGAATAGTTAGCCGAGATCTATATGAGACAGATTATTAGACTACATGGAGTGCCAGTCAGCATATTCTAAGATAGAGATTCAAGATTTACTTTTCACTTTTGGCAGAGTCTTCAATAGAGCCTAAGCATCCGCCTGAACTTCAGTACAGCATATCCAGACAGATGGTCAGTTGGAGCGAATATTCAGACTCTAGAAGATATGCTTCATTTATGTATCCTTGACTTTAGTGGTTCGTGGGAGGATCACTTACACCTGGTAGAGTTGTCCTACAATAACAGTTTCTAGGCCAGTATCCAGATGGAACCTTTCGAGGCATTGTATGGCAGAAAGTGCAGATCCCCTGTAGCTTGGGATGATATTGGCGAAAGGCAATTTCTTGGTCTCGAAATGATAGCCCAAACAGTTTAAGTAGTCAAGCATGTCCGAAAGCATATTCAAGTAGCAAAAGAACGCCAGTGTCATTGGGCCGATTCGCATCGGCGACCTCTTGAGTTTTCTGTCCGTGACCATGTATTCCTTCGAATTTTGCCTACCAGCAGAGTCATCATATTTTGTGTACAGGAAAAGCTTAGTCCGCGGTAGATAGTTTCGTTCGATATTCTCGAGCGAGTTGGAGATGTTTCCTATTGTCTTATTCTTCCACCATCAATTCATGAGATACATAATATTTTTTATGTATCCCAGCTACGACGGTATATACCGGATACAAGCCATGTCCTTGATCATTCAGAATTGGTTGTTCGTACCAACCTTTCGTATGAGGAGAGGCCTGTATCCATTTTAGACTGAAGAAAGAAAATTCTCAAGAACCGGACCATTCGTTTGGTCTTAGTTGCTTCGGGGCATCACTCACCGGGCGAGTCAACTTGGGAGTGCAAGGATGTTATCCTAGCTCAATACCCATATCTATTTGACTCGTGAGGTATATTTGTTTGTATATCCCGTACCCTGATCTTGTCTTATGCATGCTTGCCTTGTTCTAGATAGTTCATAGCTTATGATTGACACCCGTACCATGATGCTTGTTATATTGACTGATTCCTGTATTCTCCTTGCTAGATCCTGTGCCTTATTAAAATTTTGAGAAAGAAATTTTTCTAAGGAGGTGAGAGTTGTGAAGCTCGTCTCACTATCGCGTATTTTTTATCATCATATCTTGTAGTATGTGTACTATTGCTGTATCTTGCTTCCCGTATACTTTTTTGGATTTCTCTAGCTGCTCTCATGTAATTTCTAAATTTGTGAATCGTGTTAACCACTCTTGATATATAACCCCTCTCTTTCTCTCTCTTCCCCATTCTTTCAATTTTTTCCTCTCTTTATTTCTTCTTCTTTCCTCTCCTCTCCCCTCTACCGAGAGCAGCCCAGGCCGGTCCTCCTCCTATTTCCCTTGGATGTAGTGGTAGTAGTTAGTGGTGGCTTTAGGCAAGTACATCTTGCCAATGATGGAGAACTTGCACTTTTATATTATTGTGGATTTCTTGCATTTTATTAGTTTATATTGTGCTCTATGAACTCCTATACATGTTTACTTCTTGGTATTTTTTTGATTTTGATAGCTTGGTTGGACTAGATCTATATTTTTAGTTTAATGTGTTCTTGATATTTTTATGGTTTTGATCTCTTAAAACTTGTTGTTTTCCAAAACTAGTTGTTCTATGTGAGAGTCCATCAGATTTCAAGTGATTTAGAACTTTAATTATCTGGGCTTGGACTGAAAATTAGGATTTTATGTAGAGTCACATTTTTAGGACTTGGAGCTTTTTTGTTACCCTCACTTTTTTATGTAGGGATAGTTTGGTAATTTGGTCAGTGATTTAATTTTGGGAATCTTATATTAATATTATAGTGCTAAAATATTATTTAATGGTTGTGTTAGCTATTATTTATTAGGGTGACATATATTTATTTAGGGCCATGTACTATTTATTTATAGTTAGAGGCCTAGCCTATTAATTAGACTTGACACTTGTAGGCAAAACTAGAATTTTTATGACAACTAGTAAACCCAACATGGACCCAAGCCCAATAGTCCATTCCATTAATTAATTAAGAGAATTAGCTAATTGTAATTAATTAGAGACTTTTCGAATTAGCCCTTCCCTAATCCTATCCATATCTAATAAGTAGGGGCATCCTAGACATTAGACATTGCTTGGGAAGGGGGATAGAGGGGACGACCACTATAAGGTCCTCTCTCTCTCTCTCTCTCTCTCTCTCTCTCTCTCTCTCTCTCTCTCCTCTTCATTTGCTCTTATTTTTTAGATCCAAATTCTAGATCCCTAATTTTCCATGTTTCCTCCATCAATTTCTGTCTCAATTCACTTCTATTCCCTCACACTTTCACCAATATAAGAGCTTTGGAGCTTAGAGAAGCAAGGAGATCAAGAAGAAGGAGCATTGGTGGAGCGATCATGTTCGGATAGTGTCCAATTGTATTTTTATTAGAAATCCATCTTCCAATTGGTAAATTCTAAATTTTTCTTTATTGTAGCTTCTAAATCATGCTTTTGACCATTATGAATAACCCCATGGCATAAGACTACCTATAAGAACAAGTTCTAGATCAATTGGTTATGTATTGTAAATTTTTTGTGGTAATTTGTGTGTATTTTGGGGAAATTATGAGATTGACACATCAATTATGTGCTATGAGACTAAATTAGTCTAACTAGACTTAGATCAGGGTTGTGGAAATAGCTATGTATCCACAATTGGACACGAGTAGGCCGTATCATAATACGGTACGATACCGTGTGATACATATCTCTATTTTGGGTGTTTTGTACAATTACTCTTAAATTCTATTGTAACTAGTTGTAAAAATTATATTTAGATGTATTTAATATGTGGAATGATTAATAAGGAGTATTTGGGGGTTTTTAGCTTCCAAGGGTATGTGTCTCATAGAGTAGCTCATATGTGCATATCAAGTGTTTGATATAATGCTTATAAGTTTGTATTAGTGTAGGTGCAGCAAGGAGGATAGGATCAGCAGGTAAGTGAGGATATTGGTTAGCAATGCACATATGCACTTCAGTACAGTACAGTATAATATCGAGCAACAGCTACAAGCTTTTGCTTGCACACTTGTGTCCAAGTATTATTATTTGAATAGTGTGCAACAACAGCCTTTATTACATGTAAGAGTGTGCAACAACTGCCTTTATTACATGTATCAGTCTTGCTTAACAGTCGGGTATGGCCTAGATTTACTATGTCCATATTAGTTAAAGTAAAGGGGGTTTTGTGTTAGTTTTAGATACATTTGTATCGGACTTCACCATTGAGTATCAGCCGGGAAGGTTTTATATCTGACAATCTGACAATCTGCCGTACGTACATCTCTGCTACCCTCTCTGTCAATGTACCCACCTTGAATGGTAAGAAGTAGGCTGATTTGGTCAACTTATCTACGATAACCCAAATTGCGTCCTTTCGTCCTGGAGAACATGGAAGCCCTGAAACGAGATCCATAGTCACGTGCTCCCACTTTCATTCTAGGATGGGTAAAGGTTGAAGCAATCCACCTGGCCTCTGTCGATCTGCCTTTACCTGCTGGCATACTAAACACCGGGATACGAAGCATGCTACCTCGCACTTCATACCATACCACCATACGTGCTCCCTCAAATCCTTGAGACTTATGTTCAGTTTCTCTCGATTCTATTCTAGCACTTGCATTATTTGATTCTAGCGCTTCCCATAGTTTCATATCTGTATCTTATGCCCTTAAGCATCGTTTAGAGACAGAACCATTAGATAGGACTTGCATGATCATGACTAGAGGAGGCATTATCCAAGTCTGTGATTATTGCAAGGATCAGAGAGTATCATTGGGAGGTCGAGAGTTGAGCGTGAGTTTACTCGTCATGCCATTTTTGGGATATGATATTGTACTCGGAATAGACTGGTTGAGTAGACACCATGATACTATAGATTGTCATAGAGGCAGAGTAATATTTTGACCGCCAGGAGAGCCATAGTTTGAGGTCGCCAGAGGAGCAACAAAGCAGAGTAGAGGCACTTTTTGAAGAGCTAGAATGGAAGAAGAAGAAGAGTTACCACATTCTCTGATAGCGGAGTTCTTGGATGTATTTCCAGAGGAGTTGCCAGGCTTGCCGCCAGACAGAGATGTTGAATTCTCTATAGACTTATTACCAGGAGTGGAGCCCATTTCACAACATGTCTATAGAATCAACAACAGCGAGCTGGTATAACTGAAGCCATCTAGGGTTCCTTCATCTTCCAGAAGCCATTGTGTATAGCTCTGGACTCCAAACGAGGCCTAGTTTTTTGCGTTAGAATGATATTAAGGTTAGATTTCTGAATATATAAATTGTTTTACGAAATTATGAGTATTAAATTCTGGAAAATTCGTAGAACACAGTATGTCCGAAAATAGATGCGTCTCAATGTTTTTGTGATTCCGGGAGAACCAGGAATCAGAATCATGAAACGTTTGAAGTTTAGGAAAGCTAATATTGAGATAATTGACATATGTTTTTCCTAGAATTTAACTCGAAATATTTATATACTGTTAATTCTGTGGAACTTCTAGGTTAGAATTTAACCATCGGTGCACAATACAAAATTTGTATATGCCATATTTCCCAAACGAATTTGAATTCGAATGAGCCATAAATTCCAGCATGTTTTTGATGCTGAAATCTACAGGAAATCATGCATGAAAGTCAAGTTTGTGTCGGTTGACTTTTTGGTCAACAGATTGCCTTGATTTGCGTGCCATGAGTCTCGAGTTGATAAAATTTAGTTCCTTTGGACAAAATTTAGGAATTAACCTAAAAATCAGAATAATAAGATTAGCTAGTCCATAAGTAAATAAATTAAAATAAATTATCTTTTGACATGGTAAATTTGTAATACATAGGCTATTTGGACTGTGACTTGGACTCTTATTCATACCAGCTAAGGACCATAGGCGAGTACATTCTCTGATAATTTTCGTTATTTGATAATTTCTATAATTCAAGTATTTAGAAATGTTACATCTGATTCTTGACACTGTGCTACACAGACTAGTATATAGATTGGATCTTTAGTCATGAGATGTTACATTGGTTATCGTATTGACATTGTATACGACATTGATATTAGACATTGATATTAGACATCGTACATGATATATTGGACATTGATCGTGTATTGTGGTGTGTCATGATTGGATCCACAGTACTAGTTGGGGGCGAGAAAATTGCTAGTGAGAGATGTGATTAAAATACCTATCGTACAAGTGTAGACATTGAATGGTGTTAATCATACACCTCACGTATGATTAGCCAGACCATATAGCCATCGAACAAGTTTCCAAGCCGATCACATTTTGAAACTATGATTTTAAACACTTTGAATAGTTACAGTTCTCTATTTTTAGTTCATATACTACATCACCCGTATATGATATTGTACCTCGTTCTTTTTATTTCATATATGCACTGACTGTACCATATTGCCTATATTGCCTGTCTCTTTATTTTGCCATTATATTTATTCATTGTCTTCTCTCAGTATATGCATCATCTATTTATTGTTTTATAGTCCTTATCAATTAACTAGAACTGTTATTAGAGGTGTACTTTGCTCCATCCAGACTGGAAATATTTTTCCAGACTGCACCTTAGAGGACTGGTGTCCGACATTTTATGGACCACAGGGAGAGTAGCTGCAGCCTTGGACTCTGTAGCACAGGTGTGATTCCCGGGAGGTCTAGCAGGGATCACTAGTTATTTAGTTAGTTTCTTTTACCAGTTTTGGTACCGGATTTGTCTCCGGCATATTTAGTTGAGACTTGGATATTATTGTTGAGTTAGATTATTTCTATTTTAGACTCGTGTTATATTTTGATTTATTTATTTCTTCGATATCTTATCGTGCTTTAGCTATGTGATTGAGTATTGTTCATATTATATTGTGATATCTGTAACTCCTTATAGAGTTGGATGCTCGTGTGAGAATAATTAGATAGCATTGTGACCTAGACAGCGTTCTACCGCTGATGCTGCGGCATAGGCTGGACGTACCCACGCTCTTGTGCCCCTATACCGGGTGCGGGTCATGACAATATGCATAAATGGTATTAGTAAGTGAGCCATAGTAGAATGGTACCCATAAGTGTGTAGGAGAGTATGAGAGAATCAGAATACATTGTGTTAAAGTAGTAAGACTTGTGTTACAGGTAAAAGTAGAGCATTGATATGAGTAAATAGGAGGATACCAGTATATGACTAGTGATGGGTATATCACATGATATTGAGGCTAGTGATGTGTTGGAAGAAATATGTTAAAGAGTATCTAGAAATTGTGTGCAGGATGCACAGTGGGTGATAAGTGTCAGTGTGGAAGTTCATGAGTATCAGAAAGTGGAAGCTTGAGTGTTAATATTATGTCATGGGTTAAAAAATATCAAGATTGGTCATAGAAGATATGTATCACTGATTTGTGTATCCGTCTGTAAAAGGTTTGAGAAAAAATACATATACATCAATAGAGATATGGAACCATATGTCTGCCTTTGAGAGTGAAGTAAAACATGTGTATTATAGAAGTTAATAACTACTACATTGGATGCAAGTGATTATGATTTCTAGTGAGTATGATAAGGTGATCTAATGATGAAGCTAGTATCCTAGAACCTTAAGGACATATGTTGTGTAGTTAGGAAGCTAGTGTTACTATATCAAGAGTGCTAGTATTTCTATATCAGGAATTAGTTAAGTAATGTGCTAGTAACAGTAAGTACCTTGTGTAAAGATATTGGATTGGTGTATCAGTTAATATGGATAGAAAAGCATTTGGGAATAATAGTATAAGTGATCCAAGCAGTAGAGGAGTGAGACAATATATTTATATATGAGTAAGTTTAGTAATAGTACCTTGCTAAATTGATTATAGAGGTCGTATGTATCAGAGAATAGTCCAAGTGGTATAAGGATACCTGTGAGATGTGATGATATTGTAATGACTAGAAGAAAATTGCGTATTTATTATGATACTAATGTACAGATGAGAACCTTAGGATGATTAACAAATGTTAGAGGATGAGTTGCACCAAGTATCAGATAGAAAGAGATACCCTAGTAACAAGAGACAGAGTACCTCAAATATTATGAAAGTTTAGGCACAAAGCATTTTAATAACTAATATAATGATATAGAGGAGAGACATGAGTAACTTGGTATGAGGATGTCATCTAAAAATATATATATGAGTGCTGGTGCCTTGTGTAGATAGTAACAAGATTTAAATAAGGCATCCTATTTGAAGTATTAAAGTTGGACGAGGGTGTGCTAATAAAACACATAATAAAAATAAAAGGTATTCAAGTGTTCCTTGCAAGAAAATGGTTGAGAAATTTTGGTGATTACAAAAATTTAAACAGATAAAGAAGGCGGTGTCTTAGTAGTATTTTGTATAGTATCCTAGGTAGTGAGTGCCAGTGAGTTAAGCATGACCATGACCTAGAATTAGAGTATATCACTAGTATTTGGTAACCATCAGTATTAAAATTATCTTGACTAGATTGATGATTAATGCTGTGTGATGGAACAGGCCATAGATGGCATAGCAAATTATCCTGCACCAGTAGAGGGAGACACCTCAGCAGGACAGAGACTAAATTTCATGATAGTTAAGAAACTATATCCAAGTATTATTTCTCTTTCAGTAGAATGGTAGGATTGTATGTTATAGGATTTGTACTATTTTAGACTGTGATTGATGGGGGTTGACACTAGTAAAATTTGTATGAATAGGTTAGGATTGGCCCAATCTCCCGCAAGCTCGATAGTTCCCGCTGAACGTGAATCACCACGTTTACAGCTCTCCCGCAGGACCATTGTTCTCATCGGGACGTGATGCCGTACGAGCCTGGAGTTACGCTCGTACAAGGCGATGTTGTCAAACACCAAATGTTATCATTGAAACAACCAAGTTACAGCGGAAGTCAAGTATTGTGTACCAAGCACACAATCAGAGTAATACGCAGCGAAGCTCACGATAGGGTCAAATGAAATGCCACGAGGCAATGCCACAAAGGCGATGCCACGAAGACGATGAAATACTCTTGCTCTTTTCTCTAGCCCACAAAGGTACTTACAGTTCAATCATCTTGTCCTAAATATCCAAGCAGCGCCACTACACCTGTGTACCTAAAATATTGCCCATAAACGTGGGTCAGTACACAACCGTACTAGTGAGCGGGGTAGCCCACTCGTCTAAGCCGACACTAAGTAAAAATAGTGAATGCAACAGTTATATGGTGATCTTTCTAGTTGAATCCTAGATTCTTTTCATGGCATAGGGATGACATGTTAAGGAAAGCTGTAAAGCAGTTTAAGCATGCAAGCATTCAACTCAAACCAAACGACAAGCACATATATATATACCAACGCGTCTAACTCAATGCCATCGCTTGCACGATAACATATCGAACCATCAGTCTCGCCTCAATATCCATCCTCAACCAAAGTTATATTCTAATCTCGAGTGCACACTCTTGCCGAGGCAAGGTGGCGCGCCTACACGAAAGCCAAACCAACAAAAGAAAAGCAAGCCAACTCTATACTATATGAAGTCACTGGCTAAAAGCCATAAAGGACATTGATCGGACCAAGATCAATAGGGCAATCCTACCCGATCCAGGGTTGGGCAGCTACTCCCTCCTGGTGGTATCGGACTACCAGCACTGCGCCCAATCGCGCGATGCCCATTGTTTCCTCTATAGTGGAACGGTCCCGGTACCCCGGTGCCTTATCCCGTTCCAGGAAACCAAACCCTGTGCCACACAGGTTATCCGTGACAATGCAGACACAGTAGGTATGACGAGAGGATCGAAACATTCTTGCCCCACCAAGCGATCCTATAATCATTCCATGAATTATCCAACCAAAACATCCATAACCATTCTTCCAACATATAGTCCAAGGCACCATTCACAAGTTATTCCATAGGCACAATGCCTCTTCTCAATACAGTGTTTCCAATGGTGCAACACCCTTCTCAAACTATCCCATGGCACAATGCCCCAAAAGAGGCACAATACCCGCGCCGATGCAGTTGTTCGATTTCGAACCATAACTACTCGCTTTGCAAGACAAAGCGACCAAGTGATACTCGTACACGGATGCACGCTCGCTCGCCCAAATTCCCGATATTCCCATTGCCTCAAAGTATCATTCTAACTCATATAATTCTAACCGTTCCAAAGAAAATCCCAAGTATCCAACCGACTGCCTCAAATGTAATAATCCAACTCTAGCTCCAACTATCCAACGCGTAAATCAAATCAAGACATAATCCTACCAAGCAAACAACGTACACTCTATGCACGCCTCAGTGTAGTGGTTCCCAATGTTTCAGCCCAAGTGTTCAAGCCTTTTTACGTATTTTTCCATATTATTAGGCATGAAGGAGTAGAGGAGAAGGGAAAGAACCCACTCACAATGTTTGACTCCGTTAAGCATCATGTCCTGCCGATACGGCCAATCCCTTGAACCCGTGGTCCGATGCAAGCGCGATCTACTCAACTGGTATGACCGTGCGAGCAGGCCGTGCTCTACAAATCATCCGACCGATCGGACTAAGGAAGATGGCATTATCATTCCAACTCAGCTATCTCAGTATTGCTCTGAACGAACACCTGATTTCCATCGAACCCGCTAGCCATCTGCACATGAAATAACTCAATCAATACTTCTTCCCAAAATCTAACAAATCAAATGAAACCAGCATTTGTTCATTCAATCTGACTCAGCGTAACGCACTGTGCGATGGCGGGGCATTACATAATATACCACTTAGAATCAGGTTCGTCAATGAACCATGCTGGTACTCATTTCTATCACATGCCGTTTGTCCAATTCCATGGATCTGCTCTATGCAACTCACATATTCACGATTCTAACTTAACATCTTGATCTGCTGAATGCTCGTATAATTTTCATGAATTCCCACATCCTCCTTGCAGCTCAACACGAATTCTTCGTATCGTGCTTGGAAGCTTGAGGGAGGTAATTTCAAGAGATTTGGAGACTTTGGTCTTGGGATGCCAACTCCCAAGAGGTAAAACCTAACTTTCTTCTTAGTAATTGCTATTATATAGTGTAATTAGTGGTTTAGAACCTTCCTAGACCCTAAGGCTACCCTTGGGAGAAAGTTGGAACAAGTTTGGTTGTGTTTGGAGACTTTGACTTTAGGTTTTGTGTCAATTTCGGGTGAAATCCAAGATTGGCCCAATTTTGGGTGATGTCCTAGGTTAGATGGACCTAGGTAGACGTTTTCGGGTGTCTTGAGGGTTAGTACGTATCTTCGTTCGGACATGTGAAGTCATGTCGTAGAGAAATGGGCGTTTCGGGCATTTTTGGGGTTTTCATCGTCGCCGGTTCTATGTGCGTGCGTATTTTTGTCACGGGCCTTGAATCAACGAGTTAGTATTTTTTTAGGATCTAGACATCGTTTAGAACCATGGATAAATTTTGGGCCAATTCTGAGTTGGTTTGGTGTACGTTTCAGGAGGTTTTGCGAACCGCACACCACGTATTCGTCGAAATGACCGAACGACCATTTCGACTTGGTTGTTTAGTTTCAGGCTTGTGCGCGCGTTGGGTTAGCTTCGGGAAGTGTGTGCTACAATTCTCGGGTTATATTATATATATATATATGTGTGTGTGTGTGTGTGTGTTTGTGCATGTAGGGGTCGTTGGGCGTGCGTTGGTAGGGTGTTGTGAGTGTTGTGTTGTGTATTAGAGTGTGTCTATATGTATAAGTATATATATATATGTATGTGTGTCTATATATGTATATATATTTATATATATATATATATAAGTGTGTTTATGTATATATTTATGTGTGCGTGGTGTATCGAGGGGGGAGTTTTGAAGAGGGCAGCAGCGCAGCAGTGCACTGGCAGCAGCAGCAGCAGCAGCAACATCATCCTCCTGCAGCGCAGCAGCAGCAGCAGCAACATCATCCTCCTACAGCGCAGCAGCAGCAGCTTGGCGTTTGTGCAGCGCAGCATGGCGTAGCATCGACGGTAGCAGCAGGTAGTGAGAGAGTTTAGAGAGATCTATGATAGATAGATAGATAGATAGATAGATAGATAGATAGATAGATAGATAGATAGATAGATAGATAGATAGATAGATAGTTTAGTTTAGAGAGATATAGTTAGATAGAAATATATATATATGTAGAGGTATGGGTATATATATATATATATGTGTATGTATGGATATATATACATATAGATATGTAGGTGTATGTATATATATGTGTTTGATATATATATTCTAGCCTGGATTACTACCTAGGTGTATATCTATATGCATAGATAGTTAGCTAGATGGGTAGTTAGTGAGGTATTGGAGGATATCTCAATACCTTGAGATATCAAGGTATCTCAATACCTTGAGATGCCCAAGGTATTGAGTATCGGAGCGGGGTTTTTGAGCGATTTCCTAGGAATAGGTTTTATATGTATGTGTGTATATATTTACGCGTGCTAGCATAGGTTATAGCGGGTATAGGCGGGGTGCGTAGCCTAGGTCGAGGTATCGGATACCGAGGGTATCCCGGTATCTCGATGAGGCGAGTTTGATAGTTTACTAGCTTAATGAGCTAGTTTTGACCTAGAATTTTAGGGGCGTCCTAGTTTGACCTAGTGTTGGCCATAATTGTCCTCGTTGACCGTAAAAGTCAACGTTTGACCTAGTTTTGACCTAGAGTTGACTTTTTGGACCCCGGGTTGACTTTTTGACCCAAATTTCACTGGTTTGACCTGTTCGACCTAGAATAACCCTAGAACCTTATTTCTAGTTATTTTATATCAGTTTAAATCCATAGAACCCTGTTTAATCTTGCTTTTCGCAATAGGTTCTTGCGATGCCAGTCCGGATCTCGATCCTCATCAGTTGCTCAGGACGTCAGGCGAGTACCTACCTCTGATAGTTTCTATTTCATGATAGCGTTTATATCACCTGTTCTAGAACTATAATACTTGATTCTGACATATTGTTACACGAGCTGGTACTAGTGGATCCCGTCATGAGATGCTATCCCCCTTACCGTGTTCAGCGGGTACTCTATCACGTGTATTTTATCATGTGCTTCGGGTATTGATTCTCATGTGCTTCTTGTGCTCCCGCCTTCGTGTGCGCGAGCTATTTATCATGTACGTAGCGTGTCGTGGTTGGATCCAAGAGTATTAGTGGGGAGGAGAGTAGGAGTTGGTTATGTGATCAAAGCCAAACAGTATTCATGTGTATGTCGGTTATGCAATTCACGCATAACGGAGTTATCGTAGATTATTCATGTGCAACCTAAGCCGATCATATAACGAACTTGTGCTCAAGGCACTTAGCTAGTATTCCGGTTTTCTCACATGCAGTTACTTTTCTACTACTTGTATTGTTCTTCAGTTTATATTGCAGATACTTTATCTGCTCCATCATGTATTTATTTCCTGTGTATCTTGTATACTTTTCTATTGCTAGTCATATACACCTTACCATGTATTTGGAGTTGCTTTCAGAGTTATGTACTTTGCTCCAGTCCTGATTAGGCATATTTTTTCCAGAGGATCTTGAGGATTTTTGCCCGACATTCTACGGGTCGAGCATCGAGGAGTGTTGTGACCCGGAGACTGAGGAGGAGCACGTCGAGAAGACGCCGTTAGCACCCTAGTTAGCTAGGCAGGTTTTCTTAGGTTGCTCCCAGTTGATTATTTTGGATGATTGTACTGTATTTATTATTTTGCTGCTGTGAGATATTGTAGACTTTAGACTTTGACTGTATATTAGATATTGTCTTGCTCGCTTTGGTTCTTTTTTCGTTGTTGATATCTTATCGTACTTTTACTCTTCCCCTAGTTATTGTGATTGAGGCATATATATATTGTGTGGTTGCCCTCCTTTTGGAGAGGTTATATTGACAGGTTTTGTGAGATATAGATATTGTGACCTAGAACGAACCTTTACAGCGTTCTACCGCCGATTCTGCGGCGTAAGCTGGACGTACCCATGACTCATGCCTGATTTTCGGGTACGGGTCGTGACAGAACGTATCACTCTGTATCCCACTAGATCTAGGATACACATGCGACACGAGTCCACCACACATCCAAACGTACCCCGAAGGACACGAGCAAGTCATAAATATTATTTATGAACAATACGAAGAGTCAAACATATATCTACGTGTCCATGTCAAAATATGACATGCTCAAAGTCCCGTGTCGGAGGAAAAACTCCCAAATCAACACGTATCACCAAATTCTTGGGATACGACCTACACGTACCCAATTATGAACACGACTCTAGCCCCAAATAGACAAGCACATGCCAAAATGATCTATAGGACCAATTGACATACACAACAATTGTCAATCTCAGAATTTCCCTAAAATTGACACAAAAAATACCATAACTTTCTCATTAGGCCTCCTATGAACACAAAACCAAATCCTATGGGTAGCCTATACATATGGGTTGATTTCTCATGGTCAAATCTCATATTTAGAACCTAAATTAAAGGGAAAAACTAAATTGTACCAATTGGGAGATGGATTGCCAATGCAACCTCCAAATATGATAAAATTGGCCTCCAACTTGTAGATCCTTGCTCCTCTTTGTAGATCCTTGCTTTATCCTTATAGATTTTTGCTCTACTAGCCTCCAATGGTGATTTGGGATGGAATTGGGATAAAATTTGGTAGGAAAATGAAGTAAAAATAAAGAAATTTGGTTGAGGAAAATTCTAGATCTAGTTTCCAAATAAAAAGAGGAGAGAGAAACATTTTCCCCCTCTTTTATAGGCCGACCCCCATTCCCCTTCCTCAAGTCACTATGAATTGTCTAATATACCCCTTGGGGCCTCTCATGAAGAAATAATTAAGGAGGAAAGCTTCTAGTCTAATGGTTTAATTAATTTAATCATCCTCCTAACCAATGGGCTTTCTAAATGGGCTAAATTCTAACAATTAATACATATTAGTCCATGAGTCTAAACTAAACTAGTTAGGCCCAATAACACAAGTCCAAAATAAGTAACATCTAACAACAATTAAATAATACAATAAATATTTATTTATCATGTATAATATTTAATTAATTATAAAATTACTAAAATATCCTTTCCTAGAAATGTGGTAGTGACAAGTCTACCCTCCTAAAAATAATTTCGTCCTCGAAATTCAAAGACGAAAACTACCTTCAGACAATAACAGAACATAGCAAATGAACAAAACTAAAGAACAAAACTAATTATGAAAGAACAAAACATAATTAGGAAAGAACACACCTCAAAGCACAAACAAATATGGATAACGCTCTCGTATTTCATCCTCTCTCTCTCCCAGGTAGACTCCCCCGGAGAGTGATGCCTCCATGCGACGAACACCAAAGGAATAATCTGGTTCCTTAGTACCTTCTCTCTCCGATCCAGAATCTCAACTGGCTGCTCTGGATAGCTAAGAGTAGGGCCCACCTCTATCTCCGAGTGATCCAATACATGACTAGGATCTGCCACGTATTGTCTCAACTATGACAAATAAAACCCGTTGTGTACTTCCTCTAATGCAGGTGGCAAGTCTAGTCTATAAGCAATTGCACTGACCCTCTCTAGAATAGTGAAAGATCCGATGAATCGTGGACTAAGCTTCTCGTCTCCACCGAAGCGAATCGTGCCTCGTGTCGGAGAAATTCTCAGAAACTCCAAAGGTCTCCGGTGGCTATTGGCCCAATGCCGTTGTCTGTCCTGCGCCACACGAAGTCTGTCTCTGATAAACTGAACCTTCTCTGCTGTATCTACAACCATCTCTGGCCCAAGCAAAACTCTCTCTCCAATATCGTCCCATGACAAGGGAGTACGACACCTTCGACCGTATAGAGCTTCAAAAGGTGACATCTCTATAATAGCCTGGTAGCAATTGTTGTAAGCAAACTCTACCAAATGGAGATGGTCCTCCCAAGAACCCCCAAAATCTAGTACACAAGTACGCAACATATCCTCAAGAGTCTGAATAGTCCTCTCTGACTGCCCATCTATCAGGGGATGATATGCAATACTGAACTAGAGCTGAATGCCCAAACTCTCCTACAAACTCCTCCAAAAATGAGAAGTGAAACGACTATCCCGATCTGAGACTATGCTGACAGGAACTCCATGTATCCTGACGATCTGCCTCACATACATCTCAGCCAGCTTCTCCGTAGACAAACCTACCTTGAAAGGCAAAAAGTGTGCCGACTTGGTCAACCTATCAACTTTGACCCAAATTGCGTCTTCCCTCCTAGAGATCGTGGAAGTACGGACACAAAATCTATAGTAATATGCTCCCACTCCCACTCTAGAATGGGTAATAGCTAAAGTAAACCTCCTGGCCTCTGCCTCTCGGCTTTCACCTGCTGAGACACTAATCATCTGGATACAAACTGTGCCACTTCCCTCTTCATGCCATACCACCACACACTCTCTCGCATATCCTGATACATCTTGTTGGCACCTGGATGTATGGAATACTGAGAGCGATACGCTTTCTGCAACACCTTCTCATGCAGCTCTCCACTAGGCATACACAATCTAACTCTATGCCGCAAAGATCCATCCTTAGCAATGGTGAAATCATCTTCCAATCCTGCTCTCAGCTGAGCTCTGATGCTCCTCAGAGATACATACTCATACTGTGCTGCCTTGATCCTGTCCATCAAATCTGAATGTATCTGTAATCCCCATATCTGCATAATACAACCAGGAACTATCACCTCAATGCCCAAGCTCTCCAAGTCCTCCTGCAAATATTGATCCTACGTGAAGAACATAGCTACCGGATACCTACTCAAAGCATCGGCAACTACATTAGCTTTCCCAGGATGATATTTCAAAGATATATCAAAATCCTTCATCAGTTCCAACCACCGACGCTGCCTCATGTTCAACTCCTTCTGCGTGAAAATGTACTTCAAGCTTTTGTTGTCTGTAAAGATCTCCACACGCTCTCCGTATAAATAATGTTTCCACAACTTCTGGGCGAAGATGACTGCTGCCAACTCCAAATCATGGGTAGGATAGTTCTTTTCATGAGGACGTAATTGCCTGGATGCATAGGCAATCACTTTTCCATTCTGTTGAAGAACACAACCCAAATCTTTCTCCGACGCATCACTATAAATAGTAAAATCTCTAGACCCAGATGGCAATGTCAAAATAGGAGCAGACGTCAACCTCTTCTTCAACTCCTCAAAAGCAACCTGGCAATCCTCCATCCAAACAAACTCTATATCCTTCCTGGTGATTCTGGTCATCGGTTTGGTAATCCTCGAAAAATCCTGCACAAACTTCCTATAGTAGCCTACTAATCCCAAGAAACTCCTGATCTCTGCTACCGAACTCGGGGTCTTCCAAGATTCCACTACTGCGATCTTCTTCGGATCCACTGAAATACCATCACCAGTCACAACATGCCCCAAGAATTCCACCTTGTCCAGGAAAAACTCACACTTGGACAACTTTCCATACAGCTTCTCCTTCCTCAGCACATCCAACACAATCCTCTAATGCTTCTCATGCTCTTTCGGTATCTTCGAGTATATGAGTATGTCATCGATGAACACCACCATGAACTTGTCAAGGTACTGATGGAACACCTTGTTCATCAAGTTCATAAATACCGCCGGTGCATTAGTCAACCAAACGGCATCACCATAAACTCATACTGACCATACCGAATTCTAAAAGTAGTCTTCGATATGTCCACCGGCTTCACCTTTACCTGGTGGTAGCCTGATCTCAAATAAATCTTAGAAAATACCTTGGCACCACTCAACTGATCGAACAGATCATCAATCTATGGCAAAGGGTACTTATTCTTGATAGTGAGATTATTCAATGCCCTGTAATCAATGCACATGCACTCCGATCCATCCTTCTTCGGTACAAACAATACCGGGGCTCCCCACGGTGAAGAACTCGATCTGATAAATCCCTTATCCTACAATTTGTCCACCTGCTTCTTCAGCTCAACCAGCTCACTGTTGTTTACTTAATAGACATGTTGCGAAATTGGTTCTGCACCTAGCACCAAGTCTATAGAGAATTCAACATCTCGATCTGGTGACAATTCTGACAATTCCTCAGGAAACACATCTAAGAACTTTGCTATCAATGGATGCGATAACTCCTTGTCTTCCACCATAGCTCCACAAATAATGCCCTCTCCCTTCTCTGCAGCTCCTCTAATAAACTCAAACTCTGGCTCTCCCGGCGGACCAAATAAAAATCTACCTCATCTACAATCTTTGCTAGCTCGGTGCCTACTCAACCAATTCATCCCGAGCACAATATCGTAGCTCGGAAGTGGCATTACAAGTAGACACGCACTCAACTCCCGGCCTCCTAGAGTAACTCTCCGATCCTTGCAAATATCATTAACCAGGGTAACACTACCAGAAAAAGTCAAATTAGCGACGTAAAAAAATGTCGCTAAATGACAAAAAAAGTCGCTAATCACATTTAGCGATGTAATTAGCGATGATTTATAGAAGTCAAAACTTATCACGTCGCTGAAAGGAAAAATGTCGCTAAACGTCGCTATACCGACATTTTTTAGGACTTAAAATATATCACAAAATTAGCGACGTTTAGCGACGCAGCATCGGTAAATTAGCGACGTACATAAACGTCGCTAAACGTCGCTAATTAGCGACTTATTCAGCGACGTAATCAGCGACGTATTTAGCGACGTATTCAACGACGTATAGTAGTGTCGTTAAACGTCGCTAAATTTTTATTGAAAAATAAACAAATGTTAAAAATTACCCATACAATTTCCTACAGTTTATGAATTTCTAATTAGAAATAGACCCGGAGCAACCCTCCGTTGAATTCTCTGGGTTGGCCGAACCCTTCGGTGGAACACTCAACACCGGTAATTTTTAAGTATCATATTACCAATCTCCTGCAATTTATGAATTTCTAATTAAAAATAGATCCGGAGCAACCCTCCGTTGAATTCTTTTGGTTCGCCGACCCCTTCGGTGGAACACTCAACACCGGTAATTTTTAAGTATCACAGTCACACAATACACACAAAATAAAAGTATCACAGTCACACAAAATGCACAATATATAAGTACCATAGTCACACAAAATGCATAATATATAAGTATCACAATTACGCGATAACCACAATAAAAGTATATGAAACATCACAGTATCAATCTCGAGGATATCCAATACACTGGGGCACATACCAATCCCTCAGATACTGCGCATAAACATCGTCTTCGTGATCAATCTCCGGTGTAGGTGCTGGGTGAATGGAACTCCCCGTCTGAGATATAGCCGCTATAGGTGCTGGGTGACTGGAACTCCCCGTCTGAGATACAGTAGGTGGTATCTCTTCCTCCTTAACAATAGGAGGCATCACTTCCTCCTTAACAGTAGGAGGTGTCTCTCTCAAGCGACGTGCACGTGCTCGGGTCATGGGTGCCATCTGGTAAGATAGATAAAAATAAGAATATAATTGATCAGTATCGGGTATCAGTCAATATCAGATCGGAATATGTCAAACTGTATAGGTATCGACCGTATTGGATTGGTATCGGCGAATACTACAAACTAAGGATAAAAGAGTTAGTTCAAAAAAGAAACATTGTCACGACCCGCACCCGGTTTAGGGGCACGAGTGCGTGGGTACGTCCAGCCTACGCCGCAGCATCGGCGGTAGAACGCTGTCTAGGCATTGATACTATCTAACTAATGTCACACAAATATCCAAACTCCATTAGGAGGCACGGATGACGCAAATAGATGAACATATACTCAATCACAGGATTACAGCACGATAAGATTTCGAATAATAAAACTGAAATTAAACACAACACAAGTCCACAAGAAATAACTTAACTTAACAATATCCAAGAATCATCAAAATGCCGGAGACAAATCCGGTACCAAATAGACTGTTAAAAGAACTAACTAAAAATAGTTCCGTCTAGACCTTCCAGAATCACAGCTAACTACCAAGTCTGCAGCTACTCACCATAAGGTCCATAAAGTGTCGGACAGCGGTCCCCTAAGGCATAGTCTGGAAAAATATTTCCAGTCAGGAAGGAGCAAAGTAACACTCTCAAATAACAGTTCCATTAATTGATAATGTCTATAATACAATAAAACATGTTATGCTAGCTACTGAGAAGAAAATGTAATGACAGTTTAAGAGAGACAGGCAATGTAAAGAGACAGGCAATGTAATATGATACAGTCAGTGCATGTATGAAAATGAAAGGAACAGTATCATATACGGGTGATGTAGTATATGATTAAAATAGAGAACTGTAATCTATTCTAGGTGTTTGAAATAGTAGTTTCGAAATGTGATCGGCTTGGGAACATGTACAGTAGCTACAGGGCCTGGCTAATCATGGGTGAAGAGCATGATTAACACTTACAATTTTATATACTACAATAAGAGGTTATGATCACATTTCTTACTAACTACTTCCCCGCCCCCAACTAGTATTGTGGATCCAACCATGACACGTCACGATACACGAGCAAGTCAAGTCTATCATGTACAATGTCTAAATATACATGTCGTGTACAATGTCAATACGATAATCAAGGTAACATCTCATGACTGCAGATCCAAGCTATACCAGTCCGTGTAACACAGTGTCAAAGATTCAGTTGTAACATTTCAAGATCATTGAACTTATAGCAATTATCAAGAATTGGAAATTATCAGAGAATGTACTTGCCTCGGTCCTTAGCTGGTATTTATGGATGTCCTGTTCCAGAGTATTCCCTGGGTAACCCAACAGTCCTATAAACACAACACAATATGACATTTGTATCAGGGGCTATACTAACACACAATAGAAATACACTGGCCTTAGGCTACGCTAGGTACGGTAGGGGTCATCTACTAGATAGGCCAACTACATATATATATATACCTTAATTACAATAATAGCTATAAGTATAAATATACACTTAAAATAACACTAATACCTGTATGTACATACAACATATCTCCAATCAAATACAACTGCAAAATATACATGTATATATATATAAAAATGTACTAATGGTTTATACAAAAATATACCTACACATATATAGCTATGTCAATTGAACAACAATAAAGATATATATATATACACCAAAATAGTACGTATACTATTATTTTTTTTATACCAATTAAATATACCTTGAAAATATGCTAAGTGTTTATATATTAAAAATGCTTATAGTAGAACACGTATTTATCTATCAATCATATATATATATAGAAATATTTTAAATGTATGTACAACATATATATGTTTGAAATTATATCAAGTATATATATATACAAAATATATATTATATATACCAACTTAATTATAGAATTTATTTAAATATATACTATACTTATACAATTGATTTCTAATAATTAAATAATATACAATTTACATATTTATACATTTTTACCAAAAATAATACATATACCAAATACGTGGTATATACATTTGCCTTAATTAAATACATAAATACTTTACATTATATATATACAAATTAATTTATTTACATATACTAATTACCACATTAATTAAATATATAAATACCTTATATTAATTTTACATACAAACTTAATTAAAAGCATATACTAATTTCATACTGATTTAAATATATAAACAAATATATATATATACATTATATATATATATACATATATATTAATTAGATATATACATACTTTAATTATACATTAATTAAATATTTAAACAAACATTTATATATATATATATACATTATATATAAATAAATATTTTTATACATACACTATACTATATATACAAACATATACTAGTATATACATTAATTAATTAAATTGCTATACATATTTATGTATTTAAAACATTAATTAGATAATAATATTTATATACATATACGTATGTATATAAATATATACGTACATATTAATTAGATAGTTATTAGACATATATATACACTAATTTTATACAAATACATTTACAAAATATATGTACATGTATACAAATTAACCATTCATATACATTAATTAAAATACCTACACATATACATATTAATTAAATATATGCTCATGTATATACATATATATATATATATATATATATATATATATATATATATATATATATATATATAAAGAGAAGGATGAGGGAGAAGAAGAAAGGAGGGCTCACTGTTGGTGGCCGGCCGGAGCACAGGGCCGCCGGAGGGGGTGCAGCAGCGCCGCCGGCGCGGGGGCTCGGGATGATCGCTGGGCCCGCCGGAGTTCGGCAGCACCGCCGAGCGCGGGGAGCAGCAGACTGCGGAATGGATGGGAGATGGATGGAGGGCGGCAGCCGCACAGGGACCCGGCGCCGGAGCAGTTGCCGCGGGGAGCAGCAGTCGCCGGCCGGAGGGAGGATGAGGGGTCGATCGGGCTGAAAGGGGTGTGGCCGCCGGGCTGCTTGGGAAGAGGAGTGCCGCCGTGGGGGACTCGGCGCCGGAGCACGGCCGCCGGCTTGAGACCGCCGGATCGGAGGAGGAAGCCGCCGAAAAATGCACAGTAAGGGGGGGATGGGTGAACAGTGTTCCCCCCCTTCTTCCTTTTGAAATTTCAAATAAAATCAATAAGAGAGGAAGAAGAAGAAGAAGAAGAAAAAGAAGAAAGAAGGAGAAGAAGAGAAGAAAAATAGGAAGAAGAAAAAGGAGAAGAAGTTACATACGTATGAGAGGGGGCTTGAGGAATTTTTGAAGGCTTGTGAAGTGGGGGAAAACCTAGGTTGCATAGGGATTAGGGTTTGAGGGTACAAGTCATTAAATAGGGAGAGAGAGGGTGTGATGGAGGGTGGTGATTGCATCCCATGAATGGGTGGCCAGGATTGAATATGAGGAAATTTAATTCATGTGGGAAAATAAAGGTGAGGTTTAATTAAATAATTAAGGATTCCTCATTGGTTAAAATAATTGGGTGAGGCCATAAAATGCCAATTTGCAATTTAGTCCCCTTAAATTTGGGAAATTGCACAAACACATGAAATGATGAAAATTTGGCGGGCGATTCGGGGTCCGATATTTTGTAGGGTCATGGGGCACTGTAAGATGGGTATGGGCTGAATTTGCAGGACACTGGAATTAATTTGGGATTTTAAAGTCAGATAAAATAGTATCCTCAAATTAAATAGAAATAAATGCAAGTTGTGTTCAACAATTAATTAGGAGTACATGGAGCCAAAATCAGGTCAGGTCATCAATACCAATAATGAAGAAGACTCAGAACAGAATATTTCCCTAATTTGGGCCGCACGAAAAATAGGTCAAGATGGCCTCCAATTTTCGATTGGAACGCACAACGATACAAAAATAGGAAATTAAAATAAACGTCCGCGACGATTTTTGTGCGGCCAGAAACAATGCACAGGGAGCAAAATTATGAGTTGCAAAAAATAGCAGAATTGAAGGCGGACATGTCTAGGGCAAGATTGTGAAATTTGTTGGAAGACAAAAGTCTGGATAGTGCTCCAAATATCGAAGCAAAGGCAATGCGCAAAATATTAAATAAAATACAGTAATTAATTACAATCTCCAAATATTAAATTCTAAATAAAATAATAAAATCCAGAATTCTATAATTCGGACAGGGGTTCGTCTACTGAGCTTCTAGGTCTAGTTTGCTAGCTAAAATAAGATAATGAATACTGCATCTAATACTATAATTAAATACACATCACACATAATAACTATTTAAATCAAATATATTATTATGCAATTAATTAATGGTAAATAACATAATATAAAATATTGAAAAAAAATCGAAAATACCCCTGTTTTCGGAATGTGGTAGTGACAAGTCTACCCACCTTAAAAGAATTTCGTCCTCGAAATTTAAAATCCTCATATTAGCATTTAATCATACACATTATTATTCCCTCCATTAAACTCATCAACCACGAATAATCCACAAGGTCTTTTCACAATTTTCAAAAATTCTGTAAAAATCCTCGACATAGAATCAAAGTCCCTTTTTATTAAAAATTTCCTGAAAGTTTTTGAGTTAATAATCCAATGTCCGGAATTTAATATCCACTCCTCAAAAGTACTCAACAATATGATATTTAAGGATTCTTCCAATGTCACATTCAAATATGAAGTTCTAAATTCATAACTTGCAATTAAATAAATACATTGATAAATCTCCAAATTTCCAAATTAATAACCAACTTAAACATGTCATAATTTTTCTTGAAATTTATTAACCACCAATTATGCCATGCAAATTTCTTAACCATTTATTTAAATCAATAATTATCCTCAAATTTTAATCATCTTGTTCCTCTTGTCAAGTCATAACTCCTTCATGAATTTTCACTACAGTCAACACCAATAATCACGGTCTAAGAAAATTCTACCTATAGTCATACCACATACAATCTAGGGGGAACATACATGGTTATGGTCTCATTTGTTAAGGTGTTACAGTCCATGTATCAGGGTGTACTACTAACTACATTATAACAAAGAATCATGCATACAAACTACGGTACTAAGCAATCAATCAATCAAATAGATAGGAACAAAAGGAAGGAAAAAACAGAAATTGCTAACACATTACCTGCAGTTTCGGTCTCCTCGACCGTCATCGCAAATGCCCGCCCTGCTGGGGTGGTTCCCTTTGCAGGTGCTGAGCAATGTACGGTTCCACAGGTAGCCTAACTGGATCTCTATAGTCTGAAGCTGCGTGTTGGCTGAGAAGATGAGGGACTCGAAGACAATCCCTTACTCGATGTCCCGCAGCGCCGCAGTGCAAATAAAGTCCTAGCCTCGTTCTACAGCTCTCCCAAATGTGACCTGGCTTCTTACAGAAGTGACAAGTTCGTTGATCCTGCTGTACAGGAACTGGTGTCGGGTACTGCTGTTGATACTGAAATGTCCAGGGCTGTCGCTGGATAGGAACTGGTGCTAGGTATTGCGGTGGATGCTGAAATGTCCATGGTTGTTGCTGAATATGAAATGGTACTTGGTACTCCTGTTGGTACTGAATACGGGGATGCTTGGCCGGTCTTGCGCTATCATTCGTATCTCCAAAAGTATTGTGACTCCTCTTAGGTCTGAGATCCAGGTCCTCTTCTGCAACCTGAGCATCCATCAATATAGCCTCAAAGGTAGCGGTACGACGACCAGAAGTGCGCGACTTAATCTCTCTTGTCAGTCCCTTTCTAAATTTCCGGGCTCGATCTCCTGGGTCCCGAATCATAGACGATGCAAAACGGCTCAATCTACAGAATTCCGCAGCGTACTCGTCGACCGACATATTTCCTTGAACTAAGTCATGAAATTGACTTTCCAAGGTTCCTAATGCCACGTCGGGAAAGAACTTCTCCTTGAAGAGTTCCTTGAAGGTCTCCCAAGTAAGTCCTTGTGCAGTAATTCTCGGTTCTGTGCGATACCACGTGAGTGCGATATCGAACATCTGACTGCCAGCGGCTTCTATCTTCAAGTTCTCCGGAATCTGGGTCAATCGCAGGCTTCTCTCTATATCCTCTAGCCAGTCGTCAGCGTAGAGTATTCCTTCGGTGCCTTTGAACTCTCGAGGCATCATCCTTTTGAAATCCACTATAGTGCCTGATCTCTGCTGCTGGCCAGGAAACTGTTGGTACTGTGCTACTTTCTCCAAAGCTTGGAGAGTCACTTGATGAGCATTCTCCATGTTTTCTTTCATCAGCTCGGTTTGTGCCTGGTACGCTTCTGCTTGCACCTTCTGAGCCTCAGCTTGAACTCGCTGAGCGTCTGCCGTTACTCTCTGGGCATCTACCATGCCTTGGATTAAGGTAAACATCTGAGTTCCGTCAATGGGCAAACCTTCGGGAATCGGAGTCGGAGGAGGAGGAAGGTTGTCTGTTACAGCTGCGGCTATCCTCTTAACAGGTGGAGGAGGAGGATCACCTACGTGCATCGGAGATGTAGGAGGAGCTACGGCTGTCTGTCTCTCAGGTGGAGGGGTGGCAGATCCCTCTAAAGCTGATGTTCCCGCTCTCATAGACCTTGTCTGCGGCGACATCCTGAAGGCAGATCCCAAAGAATCAATTAGGGTAAAATGCGATATCATCAAGGGAGGACAGTACAGTTCTAAAGAAGCAACATTCAAGATAAATAGATAGATAGAAATAAATCCTAGTTGTGATTGCACAGGTCAAAGATACATCCATGGTTGATACCTCTATCCCCTAGGTAGCACAGTTCTATCACAAGCACACTCACTGCTAGCTCCTTACCTACTGCAATCGCTAATACTAGTTAATCTTATCACTCAAATAAATTTTCCTCAAAAATAACTCCTTGAATAAAATTTAAAGTAAAAAGTATACACTCCCTTCAAGGTCAATTATTGAAATACTGAAATGAAAACTTAATCACCTAAAAGATCCTTACAGCCTTGTCTAGGTTTATTGAATCGAATCTGAATCCTCAAAATAAAATTTTAATAACAATATTTCAACTCCTCAATTTCAATTTCAACTCCTCAATTTATATATATATATAAATGTTTGTTTAAATATTTAATTAATGTATAATTAAAGTATGTATATATCTAATTAATATATATGTATATATATATATATAATGTATATATATATATATTTGTTTATATATTTAAATCAGTATGAAATTAGTATATGCTTTTAATTAAGTTTGTATGTAAAATTAATATAAGGTATTTATATATTTAATTAATGTGGTAATTAGTATATGTAAATAAATTAATTTGTATATATATAATGTAAAGTATTTATGTATTTAATTAAGGCAAATGTATATACCACGTATTTGGTATATGTATTATTTTTGGTAAAAATGTATAAATATGTAAATTGTATATTATTTAATTATTAGAAATCAATTGTATAAGTATAGTATATATTTAAATAAATTCTATAATTAAGTTGGTATATATAATATATATTTTGTATATATATATACTTGATATAATTTCAAACATATATATGTTGTACATACATTTAAAATATTTCTATATATATATATGATTGATAGATAAATACGTGTTCTACTATAAGCATTTTTAATATATAAACACTTAGCATATTTTCAAGGTATATTTAATTGGTATAAAAAAAATAATAGTATACATACTATTTTGGTGTATATATATATATCTTTATTGTTGTTCAATTGACATAGCTATATATGTGTAGGTATATTTTTGTATAAACCATTAGTACATTTTTATATATATATACATGTATATTTTGCAGTTGTATTTGATTGGAGATATGTTGTATGTACATACAGGTATTAGTGTTATTTTAAGTGTATATTTATACTTATAGCTATTATTGTAATTAAGGTATATATATATATGTAGTTGGCCTATCTAGTAGATGACCCCTACCGTACCTAGCGTAGCCTAAGGCCAGTGTATTTCTATTGTGTGTTAGTATAGCCCCTGATACAAATGTCATATTGTGTTGTGTTTATAGGACTGTTGGGTTACCCAGGGAATACTCTGGAACAGGACATCCATAAATACCAGCTAAGGACCGAGGCAAGTACATTCTCTGATAATTTCCAATTCTTGATAATTGCTATAAGTTCAATGATCTTGAAATGTTACAACTGAATCTTTGACACTGTGTTACACGGACTGGTATAGCTTGGATCTGCAGTCATGAGATGTTACCTTGATTATCGTATTGACATTGTACACGACATGTATATTTAGACATTGTACATGATAGACTTGACTTGCTCGTGTATCGTGACGTGTCATGGTTGGATCCACAGTACTAGTTGGGGGCGGGGAAGTAGTTAGTAAGAAATGTGATCATAACCTCTTATTGTAGTATATAAAATTGTAAGTGTTAATCATGCTCTTCACCCATGATTAGCCAGGCCCTGTAGCTACTGTACATGTTCCCAAGCCGATCACATTTCGAAACTACTATTTCAAACACCTAGAATAGATTACAGTTCTCTATTTTAATCATATACTATATCACCCGTATATGATACTGTTCCTTTCATTTTCATACATGCACTGACTGTATCATATTACATTGCCTGTCTCTTTACATTGCCTGTCTCTCTTAAACTGTCATTACATTTTCTTCTTAGTAGCTAGCATAACATGTTTTATTGTATTATAGACATTATCAATTAATGGAACTGTTATTTGAGAGTGTTACTTTGCTCCTTCCTGACTGGAAATATTTTTCCAGACTATGCCTTAGGGGACCGCTGTCCGACACTTTATGGACCTTATGGTGAGTAGCTGCAGACTTGGTAGTTAGCTGTGATTCTGGAAGGTCTAGACGGAACTATTTTTAGTTAGTTCTTTTAACAGTCTATTTGGTACCGGATTTGTCTCCGGCATTTTGATGATTCTTGGATATTGTTAAGTTAAGTTATTTCTTGTGGACTTGTGTTGTGTTTAATTTCAGTTTTATTATTCAAAATCTTATCGTGCTGTAATCCTGTGATTGAGTATATGTTCATCTATTTGCGTCATCCGTGCCTCCTAATGGAGTTTGGATATTTGCGTGACATTAGTTAGATAGTATCAATGCCTAGACAGCGTTCTACCGCCGATGCTGCGGCGTAGGCTGGACGTACCCACGCACTCGTGCCCCTAAACCGGGTGCGGGTCGTGACACGTTTTTAGTGGTGGTCCATGCAGGTCAGACTTCGCGAGTTGTGCGATGTCGTAGTAGTGTGACATCCTTGTTATACTACTGCGTGCCTGCTATAGAATCTAGGACATAGGATACTAGGACGAGAGCAAATACTCAATCACAATTCCTTGAGAGATTCCTGGGATGACCCCTGAGGATCTTGTTAAAACTTCCAATTTACAATCATTCCCTTGTTTTGTCCATTCTCACTTGTTGATATTTATTTGATTGTTATTGATTAGGTATTAAATTAGGATTTTTGCTTCATTATAGAGTTGATTTCATATCGGATGAATTTATAGATTGATTTATGGTATTATTTGATGATGCCCGTCAATAAGGACAGTGGAAGTGATTAACATTAGGGTTATCGGACTACAGAAGGTGGATTTAAAATTTTTAATTGAAGATTGAAAATAAATTTCAAATTTTTGAATTCTGAGAAGATTGAGATTGTTATAAAAAAAAAAAAAAAAAAAAAATTCATTTTGAAGATTCCAATGAATTGCAAAAAATAGCAGAATTGAAGGCGGACATGTCTAGGGCAAGATTGTGAAATTTGTTGGAAGACAAAAGTCTGGATAGTGCTCCAAATATCGAAGCAAAGGCAATGCGCAAAATATTAAATAAAATACAGTAATTAATTACAATCTCCAAATATTAAATTCTAAATAAAATAATAAAATCCAGAATTCTATAATTCGGACAGGGGTTCGTCTACTGAGCTTCTAGGTCTAGTTTGCTAGCTAAAATAAGATAATGAATACTGCATCTAATACTATAATTAAATACACATCACACATAATAACTATTTAAATCAAATATATTATTATGCAATTAATTAATGGTAAATAACATAATATAAAATATTGAAAAAAAAATCGAAAATACCCCTGTTTTCGGAATGTGGTAGTGACAAACATGATATTGCAAACGAAGTTGACTGATATGGGACTAAACTAAAAGTAATAAAGACAAAAATATATACAAATGGAACTGAGTACATATTGATGGACAAAAGATACCAAAAATGAAGAAGCACACATTAATGGACAAAGATACCAAAAAACGATATATTTTCGTATTTAGTATTAATATTCATGAAGAGATTGGGAAGTTTGTTGTCCATAGAAACCCAAACACAATGGAGTTCCTTTATGAGTGGCATCAGGTACTTGTCAACTTTCCATAAAAACCCAAACACAATTGAGTTGTTACACAGACCCGATGAGCTTGCTTATATCAACCTAATCCTGATAACCCGATTTACAAGTGCTAAGTTGTAAACCCCCTGATTTTTTCAGGATTTTTAAAATCGATTTTTCATAATTTTTTTGGATTTTTCTGGCATTTTAATCAAGGTATTTTGAAATTAAATAATTTTTTAATGATGTTAAATAATATTGAAATATTATGAAAATAATATTTTTATGTGTAAAATAAAAAATTAGATATAGGGTAATTTTTCGGGAATTTTTTGGACCCCGAAAATATTTTTAAAGACCTAAAAACTAAGTTTAAAATAAACCAAATCAAACCCTAGAAATAAATCCGGGTCAACTGAACGAAACCAACCCGAACCGGACCCGGTTCAACTGAACTGAACCCAACCCTGCGGGTCGGATCCGGGTCTAACCCATCGACCCGAAACCCTCAGATCGAACCCGCATTTCATGCTTTAGCGGATCGGGTCGGATCCCCTCAGACCCGACCCGCTGACCCGACCCGTAATTGCCTAACCCTATCTCTTCCCCGACCTGATGCCGCTTCGCCTCCGCCGGTAGACCCGCGGGGGTGCCTCGCCTCCCAGCCGCTCCGGCTCTGCCACAACGCCCGCCGCTCCGCCTCCCCTGCCAGCAACCGCCGCCGCTCCGCCTCCCTTGCCAGCAACCGCCACTACACCGCCTCCCTCCCTCGCCCTATAAAACCCCCCCGCTCCGTCGTCTCCCCCAGTGCCACGACCTCGCCGTGCCTCCATCTCCTCCGCCTCTCTCCCCGACCCGCAGCACCTCAGCCGCCCACGAAGCCCCGCCGCCCAGCTCCTCCTTCTTCCCCTCCGCCCCGATCTCGACGAACCCTCCGCAGCAGCAGCCGCAGCAGCCCCGGCCGCCGAGCGCCTCAGCCTGAGCCGCCTCCGGCTGAGAACCTCCACCCCGAGCAGCCCCTCCTCCGGCGAAGCTCCGGCCAGCTTCGGCGAACTCGAGCAGCAAAACCCTAACCGGACACAGGACACTGTGCCGTGTCGTATTGTGTCGTGTCGCCTCGCGGACACGAGAAATTCGGTTTCCGCGAGGCCCTGTTCAGGTACCCTTTTCTCTCTTCTCGTTGCCCCATTTTTCGTTCCGTCTATTGCGATGCGAATACTGTGTGACCCTCTCGATGCCCGTACAACCCGCTCGGTGTATCGCATCCTGTGGCGATCGCGAAATACGATCCAAAAATAGGAAAATTAATACCCCATTTTCTCTCGGAACCGAGAATGCCCCGCCAAACGGGATGACTTGGTCGCGTGCGGTCTTCACCGAAAGGTGCGCGCCGTTGATACGGTCGTGCGAGATTTCACAGAAGTTGATTTGGATGTGCGTGCACACCGGAATCAACGCGTATCCGCCGACGATGCCCCGTATTGGCCTGTTCTGGATCGCATTGTAACTTTGTGTACACACGTCAAATCAAAATGAAACTTGCGTCATCGGACTCGTAGCAATACGTCCTGTGACCCAAGTTTGGTTTGATTCTGAGAACGTTGACAAAATCGCGTATAGTTGGCCCCACGGCTCCACTTGACGGGCAATTTTGTGACCGGCTCATCGGAATCCAATTCTGGAAGTTCCGTTGGGTTCGTATCATCGTTCTGGACTTGTTGACACTAAGTTTGGCGTTTCTAGCTATTTAATATTTTTTGAATCTGATGGTGATGTCTATTTCAGCAACCGGAGGAGTACCTGCAAGTCCTACTGAGACCAGAGCTACAGTTGGAGTCAGAACCCCAGGCAAGTGTACCTTGCCAATAATGCAGTTTTGTTACTTATTTTCTTGACTTATTTATTAACTGTTGTACATGCTTAACCTAGGACCGTGTGACTTTACTTAGCGTCCGATTAATAGTCTGGTGCCAACATCGTACGCGAAGTTGTGTAACGTCACCTAGAGATGGATATCGTGACCCTTTACATTCTCGTACTTGCCTTATCAAGGACGTTATACCCAGGACACCTGACACTATTAATGAGACAGAATTGTCCTGAGAAATTCATGGTGATTCTGTATAGGTTACAAGTTTCATGACATATTATTTTGCTTAGATATTTATGACTTGATGCATTAGTTATGATCCTGCGTGGCATGGACATGAGACATCGTGGACATGAGATGTATGATTACATTGGGTGGGGAGAGACACACAGGCTACAGGTTGATTATATTATGCCGGCGTCTCAGTCTCTCTCCGAGCTAGACCAACCATATGATATCACTACTACCGGCTCCTCGACACAGAGCTTGTAGTGGTTTCAGCCTGAGTTCTCGTGATGCTCTCATCTTACATTTTTACTTAGTTGGTTATATAGTTTACCCTATTATTTCATTTATTGCTGTACTGCATTTATTTTGGCATGAGTTATTTTGTACCTTGCTATGTCCCCTGAGGACCTGGATCTGGATTATGTCCCCAGGATTAGCAGACGAGATCGACCCCGAGGTTCACGGGACAGGAGCATTCACAGGAGCAGGAGCAATAACAGGAGCAAACACTGGAGCAGTATAAGATCCAGTAGACGAGTGATCCCTGAGGGTATCTTCTGAGTATCTACTTTGTCCATACTCAGTATTTGTTGTTGTTATCCTTATTCTTGTATCTTGACAGCGGTATCAGACTTATTATCGAGTTGTTCCCCGATTTTATTTACTTGTGACTTGATGATGTTTTATTTCTTTTTTGTGGATATTGATGTATTCATTCTGTGGATGAGATTAATAGACCCTTTTTTATTGTATTACAGCTTAAGTACGCCCCGATGGATGCATCAAAATTGGGTTTGTCCATCGGTGTGTGCTGCTGGCCTTTGCCACGTGTCTAGTCCCTAGACATTTTGGGACTGGGGCATGACATGGTTTTTGTGGTGGCCCATGCAGGTCAACAACTAAATTGCTTCGATTTCAACTTAGGGATCGAGCAAGCCTGCAATAAGAATAGGATAAGTTATAGGATCTCATCCACTTGCTTGAAACATTTTTTGATATCTATATCGGATTCGAATTAATTCTTAACTTGTATCCTGCCTTGATTCTTGTGCCCCTCTTATTGTTTATTTTGGTTGCAGAGTTATAGATTCACGAGCAAACAACGAGACTCCTGCAAGATCTCCACGAGATGCTGTGGTAACCAACAAAAATAAAATAATACTAGTGGATGAAGGTCAATCAGCTCAACAACGCAGTCAAGCGAATCAGCATGCCTCGAGAGTCCAACAAGATGACATCCCACCTCCACCGCAATTTACTCCACAAATGCCCGTATTTCCACAAGGGCAGGCTATGGACGGGCAGCAGATGTTTCAAATGATCTATGCAATAGTGCAAGCTCAATAAGAGGCTCTAAGTCACAGCCTAGCAATCGCATTAGAGCAGGCAAATCTACCAGCACGATGGCCAACGACGGGCTCTATCACCGATTTCCGACAGCTAAAGCCTCGTACCTTCTTAGGCAAAGAAGAGCCCACAGAAGTTCATGAGTGGCTCACCAACATACAACATCAATTAGAAGCAGTTGAGCTTCCACAGGAACGTTGGATGACTGACGTCAGAATACAATTGACGGGCAATGCACATCACTGGTAGCTATCTGAGGAGACACGGTTCGGACCAGACCGAGTCACTTGGGAGGAGTTCTCCAGACTCTTTCAGGAGATGTACATTCCAGCTATCGCTCGATCAGAACTACGGAACAAGTTCAATAGCCTCACTCAAGACAGTAAGACAGTGGAAGAATACAACGTGGAATTCATTCGTCTGAGTCGCTTCGCCCCAACCCTGATCCCGATAGAAGAAGAAAAGGCTGAGAAGTTCTTCGACGGACTAAACTTCGAGCAACAAAAACTAATTGGATCCGTTGCACCTACATCTTACTCGGACGTCCTTGCTGCAGCCCGACGCATGGAGCACATCACCAGGAGAGAGACCAGTCTGAAACGGACTTCCACATCAGCACTAGCCAGAGCACCACAGGAAGAAGCTGCAAAAATATCTCACCTACACCAGCCACCTGGATCATCTCCACAGGCACTACCTGTCTGTCAATATTGTCGCAAACGAGGCCATATTGAGAACGAGTGCATACGCAAAAGGAGATTATGTTTAGCTTGCGGATCCAGTCAGCATTCAGTGAGGGAATGTCCTGAGCGTCGAGAAGGAGCACCAACGGTTAACCAACAAGCGGTACCGAGGCCAGCCTATCCAACATTGGGAGCACCACAAACGGGAGTTGAAGGAGTCCTATCACCAGCTCCAGGAGGGTATTAGCCAAGGCCACCTTTGATACCCCAGGCACTACTCTTCCAGCAGGTTCAGCAACAACAGAGGAATCGACAGCAAGGATGCAAACAAGATCCGGTGATGACCTTGGAGGACGCGCAGACTCTTGGAGTAGCTAATGCGTATAAGTTTTTCATAGTTATCTCGTCTAGTATTGCTTTAGTTCGTGCCTGTTGGTTCCTGACCCTAGCCTTAACCTAGTAATTTTGAACTTGCTAATAATTGATAACCTAGTGATAACCTAATATATTTTTCTAAATTATAGTCTTCTAGATTTCCTTCATCTGGGAAACTGCATAACTTTCAATGCTTAGGAAAATAATTTTTCCTATGGGTTCTTCTCAAAACCCTCAACCTTGATTCTTCTTGATAGTGATGTGCATCGATCAATGCTTGCAACCGTGTCATCTCTGTTAACCGGTTATTCTTTGATTGAGAGGACGTAATCCTCTAAAGGGGGTAGATTATAAACCCCCTGATTTTTTCAGGATTTTCAAAATCGATTTTTCAAAAAAATTTTAGATTTTTCTGGGATTTTAATCAAGGTATTTCGAAATTAAATGATTTTTTAATAATGTTAAATAATATTAAAATATTATAAAAATAATATTTTTATGTGTAAAATGAAAAATTAGATATAGAATAATTTTTCGAGAATTTATTGGACCCCGGAAACATTTTTAAAGACATAAAAACTAAGTTTAAAATAAACTAAATCAAACCCTAGAAATAAATCCGGTTCAACTGAACGAAACCAACCCGAACCAGACCCGGTTCAACTGAAAGCACGAAACCCTCAGACCCGAACCCGTATTTCATGCTTTAGCGGATCGGGTCGGATCCCCTTAGACCCGACCCGCTGACCAGACCCGTAACCGCCTAACCCTATCTCTTCCCCGACCCGACGTCGCTTTGCCTCCGTCGGCAGACCCGCCGTGGCACCTCGTCTCTCAGCCGCTCTGGCTCCCCCGTAAAGCCCGCCGCTCTGCCTCCCCTGCCAGCAACCGCCGCCGCTTCGTCTCCCCTGCCAGCAATCGCCACCGCTCCGCCTCCCTCTCTCGCCCTATAAAACTCCTCCGCTCCGCCGTCTCCCCCAGCGCCACGACCTCGCCGCACCTCCATCTCCTCCGCCTCTCTCTCCGACCCGCAGCGCCTCAGCCGCCCACGAAGCCCCGGCGGCCCAGCTCCTCCTTCTTCCCCTCCGCCCCAACCTCGACGAACCCTCCGCAGCAGCAGCCGCAGCAGCCCCGGTGGCCGAGCGCCTCCGCCTGAGCCACCTCCGGTTGAGCACCTCCGCCCCGAGCAGCCCCTCCTCCGGCGAAGCTCCGGCCATCTCCGGCGAACTTGAGCAGCAAAACCCTAACCAGACACAGGATACTGTACCGTGTCGCATTGTGTCGTGTCGCCTCGCGGACACCAAAAATTCTGTTTCCGCAAAGCCCTGTTCAGGTACCCTTTTCTCTCTCCTCGTTGCCCTATTTTTTGTTCCGTCTGTTATGACACGAACACTGCGTGACCCTCTCGATGCCCGTACAACCCGCTCGGTGTGTCGCGTCCTGTGGCGATCGCGAACTGCGATCCAAAAACAGGAAAATCAATACTCTGTTTTCTCCCGGAACCGAGTACGCCCCGCCAAACGGGACGACTTGGTAGCGTGTGGTCTTCACCGAAAGGTGCGTGCCATTGATACCGTCATGCGGGATTTCGTAGAAGTTGATTTGGATGTGCGTGCACACCGGAATCAACGCATATCCTCCGACAACGTCCCATATTGGCCTGTTCTGATCGCATTGTAACTTTGTGTACACACGTCGGATCAAAACGAAACTTATGCCATCTGACTCGTAGCAATACACTGGTCCTGTGACCCAAGTTTGGTTCGATTCTGAGAACGTTGACAAAATCGCGTATAGTGGGCCCCACGGCTCCACTTGACGGGCGATTTTGTGACCGGCTCATCGGAATCCAATTCTGGAAGTTCCGTTGGGTTCGTATTATCGTTTTGGAATTATTGACACTAAGTTTGGAGAATTTGGAGACCATTGTTTCTGACACGTTTTTTGGTGCAAAGTAGCCCATATGTGGACCCCGCTTTGACCAGAAACTGTCATTTTTCCCCTGTGTTCAAATTGGATTCAAGGACAGGCGTTTCTAGCAATTTGATATTTTTTGAATCTGATGGTGATGTCTATTTCAGCAACCGGAGGAGTACCTGCAAGTCCCACTGAGACCAGAGCTACAGTTGGAGTCAGAACCTCAGGCAAGTGTACCTTGCCAACAATGCAGTTTTGTTACTTATTTCCTTGACTTATTTATTAACTGTTGTACATGCTTAACCTAGGACCGTGTGACTTAGCGTCCGATTAATAGTCGGGTGCCAACATCGTACGTGGAGTTGTGTAACGTCACCTAGAGATGGATATCGTGACCCTTTATATTCTCGTACTTTCCTTATCAAGTACGTTATACCCAGGACACCTGACACTATTCATGAGACAGAATCGTCCTGAGAAATTCATGGTGATTCTTTATAGGTTACAAGTTTCATGACATATTCTTTTGCTTAGATATTTATGACTTGATGCATTAGTTATGATCCTACGTGGCATGGACATAAAACATCGTGGACATGAGACGTATGATTACATTGGGTGGGGAGAGACACACAGGCTACAGGTTGATTATATTATGTCGGCGTCTCAGTCTCTCTCCGAGCTAGACCAACCACATGATATCATTACTACCGGCTCCCCGACACAGAGCTTGTAGTGGTTTCAGCCTGAGTTCTCGTGATGCTCTCATCTTGCATTTTCACTTAGCTGGTTATATAGTTTACCCTATTGTTTCATTTATTGCTACACTGCATTTATTTCGGCATGAGTTATTTTGTACCTTGCTATGTCCCCTGAGGACCTGGATCCGGATTATGTCCCCAGGATTAGCAGACGAGATCGACCCCGAGGTACACGGGACAGGAGCATTAGCTGGAGCAGGAACAGGAGCAGACACTGGAGCAGTACCAGATCCAGTAGACGAGTGATCCCTGAGGGTATCTTCTGAGTATTTACTTTGTCCATACTCAGTATTTGTTATTGTTATCCTTATTCTTGTATCTTGACAGCTGTATCAGACTTATTATCGGGTTGTTCTCTAATTTTATTTACTTGTGACTTGATGATGTTTTATTTCTTTTTTGTGGATATTGATGTATTCATTCTGTGGATGAGATTAGTAGACCCTTTTTATTATATTACAGCTTAAGTATGCCCCGATGGATCCATCAAAATTGGGTTTGTCCATCGGTGTATGCTGCTGGCCATTGTCATGTGTCTAGTCCCTCGATATTTTGGGACCGGGGCGTGACATAAGTAAACTAACCCTAACCCGAGGTCAAAAATCCTAACCCTAACCCCAGGTCAAAAACCCTAACCCTAACCTTAACCTATATTCTAAGGAAGTATGGATAAATTGTCTAGTGGTGGAGAGTATCTTAATGCATATATTATATACTTATATGTATAGAGTATTAGCATTGTGTATATATATTATAATTAGGTGTCTTCTATATAGATGGTTGGATATATTAGGTGGGTATGCAGATGTTTGGAAAAGGCAATGTGTCAGATTCTAAGAAAGTATGGAAGGTTTGATACTGATATAGCAAGTAGAGGGTATCCTATTATATACTGCAAGTAGAGTTTGATAGGGAGAGTGTCACGACCCGATTCTGTAGAATCGTTGAGGCGTCCCCCGAATCGTGACCGCCGTGCGGGCCTGGGGTTGCGCCCGCACAAGGCTTTAATGATTTGCATAGCAAGCACATATTCAGAGTACGCAGATAAATTGAAACACAGATTTGAAACATAGAAAAGTTCTCTTTATTTATAATGAACATCTATTACAAACTCTTGAACGAGTCAGCTAATATGCTGCACAAGCTTACAAAAGTGTTGACTCAAAATGAGATAGCAGTCCTGTACATTACATCCCTTTACTAAACTTCAAAATGTATAGACCTCCAGGCTGGAGGACGGCTTTGCCACGAACCTGCATTTGTGTATGAAGAGTTGCAAGATTCAGTCTTCAAAATGCTTCAAGGGACGCGGTGAAGATACGCCAACAGCTGGACTGGATCGGAAAGACGACTTCGGCTCCTCGCTCGGTTCGCCTTGGTGCGGAGAACCTGTTTCAATGAGGGTCAGCATGTTGAAACATACTGGTGAAGGCAAGCTAACCGAACTATACCAATCAACACGTTGTTTTAATGAAGCATGCATATTTTTTGGGTTTCTATCTTGCCTTAGTTCATTTACAAGTAAGCAGCATATAAAATTTACTGAAATGAACGTGCCACCGTTCGGTAGATTTTACCTGACCGTCTGAATCACCTGCACAATACTTACCATGCCTTCCCTGCCACGAAGACACAAGTTAGTTTGCAACAGGTTTAAATATACAAGATGATCACTGGCTTGGTGCCATAATGGACGATAGTCTTTGACGAGAATGGTATGCAATGAAAGTACAAGGGGCGTTACAAAACCATTCCGCCAAGAATAAGAGACTAAACAATAGGTCTCGCCCGGACCAGATCGATGCCAGTGCCCCAGCATCGTCCGCAAGACCGTTACCCTGTGCACAAGTTATCCATGATCGAACAATATACAAGTTAACCATTTTATGTAGTTGAGGCAACAAGAGTGCAATTTGAGGCAACAAGAGTACAAGACAAGCAATTGTACAAGATAAGCAACAATTCATGATTTATTCCCAAGCGAACAAGCATGCAATTCAGTATCCGTTCATAAAGTTATTGACAAGCATAATGAACCAAGTCTATTCTCTTTTTATCTTGGTATCTTTTAGTTATTACTTGGTATCGTTTGATCGGAGAAAAGAAGAATGCAAGATTTTAGGGTGTCAAGCTTGGAAGCAGGGCTAGCTAATCGGGATGGTAGCCACTCACTTAGTAGTTGGAAGGGAGAAGGAAAGAGGCGCTTCACGACTCCGCTCGCAAGCCGCCTACTACTTGTTCACCTGCATTGCACGAACAGCTCGATCAAAACTCCTTCCACTCTTTCCAATCTCGGAATTGAAGTACAATTCAATGAACGAAAATAATGAAATCATCGAAACCGTTCAAGAAAACCCAAGCAAATTCTAAAACCAACTCAAAGCACGAAAGCAACAAGCGACATCAAAATCTGAGGCAATAAAAGATAGCAGCGGAGAGGTCCCTCCTGACTCTGCAGCTAAGTCGATCCCGGGGGCACGGTCTACTGAATATGGGAATCAATTCCGAAGAAACAAATCCATAACGAGGATGAGTTCTTAATTCAATCTATCCCGATCGAACGATATTGTTTGTGTTTCTTAGCCGCGCTTCCCGCACCGGAGGAACGGGGCGCTACATCCTACCCAACTAATTGGAAGTTTCGTCCTCGAAACTTAGGAATAGGACCTACCGTTAGGGAACATTACGTTGAGGATGGCGATCATGACTCAATGAACAATCACGAACAGAATGGTCTATTCTGCCACAGGCTAGGCATAACCTAAGTTTCAGACGACATTTTTTGATTGCATGCCCCGGCTTTTTGCAGAAACTACAAGGCTAGTTTGCTTTCTGCTTCCCGCTGTCATTGTGACGCTTTGCAGCGTTATTTCCTCTCTCGTTGCTTTGGCGTTTGTGATTGTAGGTATGTACAGCGCCGGCAGAAACGTGACGATAGTGTGGTTCAAGCGACAGGGCGTGATTCATGACTTCACGTATTGTCCGATACTGATGAACGACTACATGCGCATGGATGGCAGGGCGTAGACCACCTTCAAACCTTCTGGCTCGACTCGCTACATCAGGTAAATAGGCCCTAGCAAATTTGGAGAGATGGTTGAATTCGGCGAAGTACTGTTTAACTGTCATGCTGCCTTGCCTCAGTTGCACGAACTCGTTCTCCATTTGACGTTGTACTTGAGGGGGTATAATCTCCTCTTCAAATGCGGCACAAAAAGTCATCCACGAGATTGCCTTCTCTCCGTGATCAAATTGAAGATATCGTCGATGCACGTTCCACCAATCGTGCGCGTTGAGGCAGAGCTGAAGTTGCACGCAGGCGACGCGCTTATCTTCGGGGACCTCTAGCAGAGCGAAGTGATCTTCAAGTTCGGCCAACCAATCTAGAGCTACGACTGGGTCCTCAGTCCCGTTGAATGGGGTATTGCAGACTTTCTTGAAGTGGCCAAAGTCGAAGGCAGTCACGTCCCTCGGCCTTGGAATTTGCGGCGTCTCTACTTCAAGCGCGGGCTGTTCCATCGGAGTCAGCGCTCTAGCCGTGGAATGGTTGGGAGCCAAAGTCTGAACGATCTATTGCAGGGCATCTACCTGCTTCTGTTGGACTGAGAATCGTGCTTCTATATTGTCTTGAAACTTGAGTTGACTCTCCTCCGCCCGCTTCTCGGCCCGTTCATAGCGAGTCTCGTCCCTTTGTTGGTTTGCCTCCAACATCCGTAACATTTGCTGGATGGGATCGATGCTTGGCACGGCTCGCTGGCTCTCTGAACTTCCCAAAGTGCTCGAGCTATTTCCTTGGCCTTGTGTTTCATCCGGTGTTTGCGCTGTGGATTGCGCTGGTGCCATTCCTTCAAAAGAAGGTAAATTATATTAGAATCATAATGTATTATGGACTTATTGCATGAACGTATCTTATTTTGGCCTAGCGAGTTCAAGAGTTCGCACAGGAATTTGATCGTTAAAGGAACTTTTCCAGCACGAAGTCTAAGAAACTTGAATCTGTGCTCTGATACCATTATGTCATGACCCGATTCAGTAGAATCGTTGAGGCATCCCCCAAATTATGACCGCCGTGTAGGCCTGGGGTTGCGCCCGCACAAGGCTTTAATGATTTGCATAGCAAGCACATATTCAGAGTACGCAGATAAATTGAAACACAGATTTAAAACATGGAAAAGTTCTCTTTATTGATAGTGAACATCTATTACAAACTCTTGAACGAGTCAGCTAATATGCCGTACGGGCTTACAAAAGTGTTGACTCAAAATGAGATAGCAGTCCTGTACATTACATCCCTTTACTAAACTTTAAAATGTATAGACCTCCAGGCTGGAGGATGGCTTTGCCACGAAGCTGCAATTGTGTATGAAGAGTTGCAAGCTTCAGTCTTCAAAATGCTTCAAGGGGCACGGTGAAGATGCGCCAACAGCTGGACTGGATCGGGAAGACGACTTTAGCTCCTCGCTCGGTTTGCCTTGGTGCGGAGAACCTGTTTCAACGAGGGTCAGCATATTGAAACATACTGGTGAAGGCGAGCTAACCGAACTATACCAATCAACACGTTGTTTTAATGAAGCATGCATATTTTGTGGGTTTCTATCTTGCCTTAGTTCATTTACAAGTAAGCAGCATATAAAATTTACTAAAATGAACGTGCCACCGTTCGGTGGATTTTACCTGACCGTCTGAATCACCTGCACAATACTTACCATGCCATCCCTGCCATGAAGACACAAGTTAGTTTGCAATAGGTTTAAATATACAATATGATCACTGGCTTGGTGCCATAATGGACGATAGTCTTTGACAAGAATGGTGTGCAACGAAAGTACAAGGGGCGTTGCAAAACTATTCCGCCAAGAACAAGAGACTAAACAATAGGTCTCGCTCGGACCGGATCGATGCCAGTGCCCCAGCATCGTCCGCGAGACCGTTACCCAGTGCACAAGTTGTCCATGATCGAACAATATACAAGTTAACCATTTTATGCAGTTGAGGCAACAAGAGTGCAATTTGAGGCAACAAGAGTATAAGACAAGCAATTATACAAGACAAGCAACAATTCATGATTTATTCCCAAGCGAACAAGCATGCAATTCAGTATCTGTTCATGAAGTTATTGACAAGCATAATGAACCAAGTCTATTCTCTTTTTATCTTGGTATCTTTTAGTTATTACTTGGTATCGTTTGATCGGGGCAAAGAAGAATGCAAGATTTTAGGGTGTGAAGCTTGGAAGCAGGGCTAGCTAATCGGGATGGTAGCCACTCACTTAGTAGTTAGAAGGGAGAAGGAAAGAGGCGCTTCACGACTCCGCTCGCAAGCCGCATACTGCTTGTTCACCTGTATTGCACGAACAGCTCGATCAAAACTCCTTCCACTCTTTCCAATCTCGGAATTGAAGTGCAATTCAATGAACGAAAATAATAAAATCATCGAAACCGTTCAAGAAAACCCAAGCAAATTCCAAAACTAACTCAAAGCATGAAAGCAACAAGCGACATCGAAATCTGAGGCAATAAAAGATAGCAGCGGAGAGGTCCCTCCTGACTCTGCCGCTAAGTCAATCCCGGGGACACGGTCCACTGAATATGGGAATCGATTCCGAAGAAACAAATCCATAACGAGGACGAGTTCTTAATTCAATCTATCCCGAAGAAACAAATCCACTACATAGAGAATATGTTTGTGCACTAGAAATTGAATGCTCATGTAATGTTATGACAATATGTAAGATAGACAAGTACCCATATGGAAGACTGAATATCGTGTTCAGTTGGGATGTTTTAGATATTAGTATTGAGGTCTGTGGTGTGCATTGGATAGGGGTATAATGTAGACTATGAGGGCAGGTTCATTCATCAGTGTAATAGGTATGACAGTATCTGTAGTCGGGTTATAGTCAGTATTGGGGGTATATTATACCGGTAACTTGGAGTAGTGATAAAGGAAAGCTCGGGTTCCTGTAGGTTCTGTGCTCGGTTAATGCAGAGCACATATGCAATGGTGTATCAGTGCAATATGAGAGTATAATTCATACTATAACGGGTAAGTGCAGTAGGAGTAGTATTCTAAAATGGAATGTATGGTGTAGGTTCAGTCTTATAGGTGGAACAGTGAGCATCAGGAGATATAGTCCAGTATACTAAATGCCAATACGTGTGCATATGTATTTGCTTTGGGTAAGGGGAGTGATAGGTGTTCAATGCAGTTGAGATGCAAAGGGTTATCACAGGGTTGAGGTATAAACTGTACTCATGTGTGTGTAGGTGTTTAGGTATTGCACTGTGGTAACTTGTAAGTATGATATTGGTGTACATCGTGTGTGGAGTATCAGGATCTGTGTTTTGAACACAGTTTGTGTAGCAACTTTATGTGTTAATAATGGGTACATAGTCATATGTGTATTGGCAGGTGTGTTCCAGTGGGTAATAATGTTAGGCTCGAGTGTTGAGTTATACATGGGTTCATCTGGAGTGTATCAGACATCCTATATGTATGTATTAGGTTGGGTTGTCCTAGTTGATGTGGTTGTGTAAGGATAAAATGGGAGTTGGAGTTAAGTGTAGTAGTGTGTGTAAGAGGATGGGAAGGAAGCAGAGTAGTAGGTGGAGTTGGGATTGCAAGTATGTGTGCACTAGAGAGTGTGGAACTGCACAGTTTCTCCTATCAGATAGCAGTAGCAGCTATGGCACACAACAAGTTAAGGAGGGAGAACAGTCGAGTTATGAATGATAGGAGACAACAACAGTGACTGTTATACACTGTTGTTCCCTTGCAACAATAGCAAGTTGGAGCCTTGTAGTGTATTAGACATTAGGCATATAGGAAGGGGTATATACTGGTATCAGTAATAATAGACTTTAGGTTGGGTACAAGGCTGTGCGAGTAAGGGGTTAAGTATCAGAGCTGTCCCATCAGGTACTTGTCAACTTCCCATAAAAACCCAAACACAATTGAGTTGTTACACAGACTCGATGAGCTTGCTTATATCAACCTAATCCTGATAACTTGATTTGTGTATTTTAGAGTGTTGGTTTGTGGGCTAATTTGCAACTGAATACCTTATACCGATTTACAGGTGCTAAGTAAACTAACCCTAACCCGAGGTCAAAAACCCTAACCCTAACCCTAGGTCAAAAACCCTAACCCTAACCTTAACCCTAGGTCACATGTGTGTGTCATGTCAGTGTGTGTGTCATGTCGTATCAGTGTTTGTAACGTGTGTGTGTCGTATCAGTGTCAGTGCCATGTGTGTCCTGTGAGAGAGAGAGATAGAGAGAGTGAGAGAGAGAGCGGGTTTACCTAGAGGAGGAGGAGGAGGAGGAGGGGGGAGGACACGGCCGGAGGGGGGTCGCCGGGTGGAAGAAGGGGGCGCCGAGGGTTTTGGGAGAGGGAGAGGGAGAGATCGAAAGAAATGGGGGGAGGAACCCTAAATGAAATAAATTTAGCGACGTTTTAGCGACATCACTAATGACCTCGCTAAAATAGCGACGTCTAACACGTCGCTAACGACGTCACTAACTGGACAAAAGACATATGTCACTAAATACGTCGCTAAACGTCGCTAAATGAAATATTTTAGCGACGTTTAGCGACCTAAATTGAACTTATAGCGACTAATCTTTTAAAAACTAAATAAAAGTCGCTAAACGTTGCTAAATGTCGCCAATTAGTGACGTCTAGCGACGATTTTAAATAGAGTCGCTAATTTAGCGATGTTTTCTTTGTCATCGCTAAAAAAATGTTGCTAAAACCGCTTATTCTAGTAGTGTAATGCCACCCCTAGTTATGATCTTGTAAGTCCTAAGCAAAGACTCAGCTACCAAACCATGCTTCAGAGAAAAAGAAACATATACAAAACTATGGGAAGCACCACTATCAAACAAAGCTAAAGCTGGAATGGAATTAATATAGGACATGATATAAGACACTCAAGGAAATGACAGTTTAAAGATCAAGTATCAATATCAAAGGAGAATAGTTGAAGCTGGACCCGTATTGGTACTGGATCCTCCTGTGTCCCTCGGCCTCTTAGAGCCAAGCTCTAAGTCATCCTCCGCTCTCTGGGCCTGCCTGAGAATCTCCTTAAAGGTGGCGGTAGGATCTTCGTTCGTGTGGGGTTTGACCTCCCGGTTCAGGCCCTTCCTGAACTTTCTGGCTCTGTCTCTAGTGTTCTGACCCTCCATGATGCGACCTAGTCGGCAATACTCTGCTGCATACTCATCTACTGACATACCTCCCTGGTCGAGGTACTGGAATTGGCTCTTCAAGGATGTGAGAGCCACGTCTGGGAAGAACTTCTCCTTGAAAAGCTCTTTGAAGGCTTTCCAAGTGAGTCCTAGTACTATAATCCTGGAGTCTATCCAGAAATAAAATACAAGATCACTAAACATATGAATGAATGAATAATAGATATAAAAGTAATTTACGAGAATATAGAACAATAATATGAATATCAGCAATATGAAGAAGTAACTGTAAACTAGCTAATGTGCCTCATAATACAGTTCATTATGTGATCGAGTTGGGTGAACATGATCAAGTAAGATGATTACAAGTGAGGTATGTAACCAGAATGTACACGATGTAACAATGGGGCTTTGATCACATAATCAACTTCTACTCTCCCACCCCCAGCTAATACCGATGGATCCAATCACGACATGCTACAAACACGAAATATAACCACTGAACACGAGCAGTGGGTGTACACAAATATCATAACCATCGAATACGAGCAGTGGATGTACATGAATAAGCACACTGAACACGAGCAGTGTATGAACACAAAATATAATCAATATACAATATACATGATGAGATACATGTACAGGAGCACCCGTTGAACACGGTAGGGGATAATATCTCCTGACAAGAGCCATGTAGTACCAGTCCGTGAAATTACTGTATCAAAATCAAGTATACAATTCTAGAACATGCATATATACAATATTATGAATTAAAAACTATCAGAGAAATGTACTCGCCTGAAGTCCTGAGCAAGGTGTATCTCTCGATGCCCAAGCTGGTGTCACACAGAACCTATATATGGTATGTTGCATGAATACAAGGTTCAAGAATAAAAATTAATTAAGTTGATGCAATTCTAGGTCAATAAGCCAATTCTAGGTCAAACCGATAAAATCTAGGTTGCAAGAGTCTAACACTAGGTCACTAAGTCAATGCACTATAAAACTAAGCTATACTAGCTAAGCTATGATACAAAAAGGCACTAAAAAGCCATATCTTAAGATAGCAAGTTTATTTATATGAAAATAGTGTTTTAGATATATATACAAGTCAATATACTTAATACTACATCAAAACAATAAAAATATGATACCTTGGCCTTGCATCAATGTGTATCGCACCTATCACGAAACTCAAACTCAATATCTTGGGTATCGGCCCAATACCTTGGTATTACCTTTGTATCCCAAGGTAACCCAAAATACTTAATATATAGCTAATACATATATATATAATACCCAAAGATAATATACTAACTATAAGCTAACACTATAATATATATATCCATATAATATAGAAACTAACTAATACTCACTAACTCAATATCTCAATAATCCAACTAACAATATTACTAGCTAACTTAATATCTCAAAACTGAAACTGAATATTGCTACCTACTAACTACCCATAACCAATACCTTGCTAACTCACTAAATCAATTATAAGCTAACTACCCATATACTAACTAGACTAATACCTTGAATACCCAAACCCAAGTGAAACTACTGACTTGACATGAGGATACCTTAAACTGACTGATACCTACTGAAACATGGAACTGATACCTGAAGCTAGACTGAATCCACTGATACCTGTTGTTTCTGATACTGATACTGTTCACTGCAAAGTGAACTGCTCACCTGCTGTGCTGTCGAGTACAACTACACTGAACTTGCTCCTCTTCCTAGCTGCTGGCTGCACGAGCCAATGCACAAGCTCCCCTCTTGCACAGCTACACACATGTTATGCACGAATGCACTGTGCTTGCAAACTGCCACTTGCAGTTGCCTCCCAACCCGAGCTTCCTGTTGATGGATGCCCGACCCCCTGCTGTAGTTGTTGGAGCCTCATGCACCAAAACTGTGTGCAGAACTGCACAGTGAACTGACTGTGCTGCCCGATCCTGTTGTAGCCTCGAGGTAAACTTCCTATGATGAACTGATGCAGTACTCACTCACTCACTCACACACAAATACAACACAGCCACTCACACAAACACACAAACACTTATGCACATATACACTACACTGCTATATATATATATACACCTATACACCTCCACGTATATATATAACAATAGCTATACATCAATATATATATACTCCTAACTCTATGCATATCTCTATATATATATATATATATCAACACACATATAGATATATATATATATATATATATATATACTCACACACATACATACATATATATATATATATATATATATATATATATATATATATATATATATACTCTAATATATACACATATAGACACACAATACACTATTATATATAATATATATTACATAAATAGCATATAGATATATAAATACACATGTACGAATAGCAATAAGAGCAAAACACCAAACACGTGGAGTGCACCGACCCGTATCGCACTAGTTCTATGATACGTTTGTGATATGACTCCACCACACAACCAAATGCATCCTGGAGGATACGAGCAAGTCTAATACACTAAATATGAACAATACAAATAGTAATTAGATTAACTACGTATCTGTGTCACAATGTGATATGCACAAGGCCCCGTGTCGGAGGAAAACCTCCAAAATCAACCAATTTTATCAAATTGACGAGATACGACTTACACGTACCCAATTATGGATATGACACTAGTCACAAACAAACAATCATATGTTAATTTGATCTATTAGATCAATTGGCAAATACTACATGTGTCAATCTCAGAATTCTCCCAAAATTGGTACCAAAATGCACATAATTTCCACCGTAGATCTCCGATGAACCTAAAACTAATTTCTATGGGTAGCCTATGCATGTGGGTTAGTTTCTCATGGTTAAAAATTAGATCTAGAGTCTATTAGAAGGGTAAAAAACTAAAATATACCATTGGGAGATGGATTCCCAATAAAAAAGTCCCCAAATGTAAAGTAGCTCCTCTCCTTGTAGATCTTTGACTCCTTCTCCTTGCTTCTTACTTCCTTCTTGTAGATACTTGATGTAAAAACCTTCAATAAAGAATAGGGAAGGGATTTATGAAGAATTGGTGAAGGAATAGTAAGGGAATGAAGAAATTTGAAAGAGGGAAGAATGCAAATATAAAAGAACTGAGAATTTGTGAAGTGAAGTAATTTTTCTCTCCTCTAGCATAGCCAACCATATAACCCCTCTCCAAGAAATGTGAAATATCTTAATTACCCCTTGGGGCCTCTCATGAAGAAATTAATTTGGGAGAAAAGGTTCTAGTCTAATGGTTACACTAATTAATCCAACCTCCTAATCCATGGACTTAATTCATGGGCTCAAACTAAACAAATTTAAAATATTGGGTTCATGCAACTAATAAATTGGTTAGGTCCACTACACAAGTCTAAAATAAATCTACAACTAGCAATCAACAAATAATACAATATTTAAATAATTATGCATGCACAATATTTAAACACAAATAATCCTAAATTTAAAATTACTCGTGTCAATTACCAAGCTACCCTTGAATGAAAATATGAGGGTGACATCTTATCCTTAGAAATTACATCGTGAAGGGAAGGAACATTAGCATGAGCGGCTACGTACTCTTCCAGTTCATCCTTCTCTCGATCTACCCCCAGTACGAGGGAAGGCTTCGGAGGTCTCCTGTACAACTTTACTATTAGAGGTTCGATAGTCATAGTAGGTGCCAAATCTTTCTTTATCGGTCGACTCGGTCTACGAAGGTGAACAACCAAAGAGTCGGGTGCTTTCTTGTACAGTTTTACTATGAGGGGAGGGGCTGTGTCGGGAATGTGTGCTTTGAGATGGACTCTAAAGGGCTCGTCCGATGTTGTCCTAGACTTTGCCTCATCGCCCGCATTATTGTCACATTCATCTTGGTAAACTTGCTTGTGGAGGATCGAGTCAGAGTAGTAGGTTTCAACCCCTTTGAATAGATTAACATCGACAAATTTTGTTTTGACGATGCCACGATCGTCCACGTACTTCAAGTACTGATACAGGGTCGACAGTACGATCATGTACTGGTATATCCATGAACGTCCCAACAGGATGTTGTAGGATACATCTACGTCTATGACGTAGTAGGTGACCTATATTTTCAAATCGTCAATCTGATATTTCAAATAATTTTTTCCCAGAGGCTAGCTCATCCCAGTACTGAAGCCACTGTTGGCAGTATTGGTTGCTGCCAGGAGATGCATCGGGATGCCCAATATTTGAAGTAAACTCAGCAGGATGATGTTGATTGACGAACTAGGGTTGATGTGCATCTGGTCCACCTTGATAGTGTCAAAGTACCTTGTGTAATACAGAGGATGATCATACCTGTTGTTTTTTAGCAACATGTCTTATTGCGAGAACGTGATGTTGGATATCGCCTCCATCATATTATTGTAGTGGAGGCATACGACAGGATCCTCAAATGGCGGCTTGACCTGTGCCTGGTAGGTATCAGCATTCTGTAATTCCTCACTCAGAGCAACTGGAGTGTCTTTGGAGAGTCAGAAAAGCTCGAATAGTGACAACTTTGTTGGAGTATTGGCCATTTGTGCCAAGATATCGAAGTTATAGGGCTTCTCCTACCCCTGAGCGATATCTTTGTGCAGCAGTTTGTCAAAGCGAGTTTCTTTCTGCTTTGCCTTATCCGCTACTGGACGTTGGGATGGACCCGGATCGGATATAGCAATTGGTAGTGCACCATTGTCAGGGATGTCATACTCTCATTTGCATGTCAGGCCTGACCTCGTTGTTCCTTCTATAGTTTCTTCGAAAGGGAGAGAAATCGTATAACAGTACTTGGACTTCTTGCCCTTGGACTTGGTGGCGGAAGGTGTTGCCTGGTGCATTAAGTTTGGAGCAAGATCTAGATGGACCCACTTGATCTCCCTACGTTATGTGGTGAGAGGTATCAGTTTGAATGTTTGGTCATGAGCTGACAAAAAATTGACAACCTCCATTGTTGCCCTAGGAATCGGGATCACTCCGTCTTGGGCTTCTGTTGTCGGAAAGTTACCAAACTGGAGAGATATCATGTTATCGGCAACTATTTTTTTATCGAAGTCCATGGTGAGGGCCTTGGGGTCGAGCAGACGCTGGATGTACCACTTCATTGTGTAACAATCCCACGTCGCATGGTGGACGTATCGATGGTAGTTGTAGTACTTTAGATTATTCATATCGACTGCCTCAAGAAGGCGCTTGATGTCGCAGAGCCAAAGCTTGTTTCTCTTCATTAGCACGTCAACGATTGCCATGACATTATCATCTTCGAAGGAATAAGTTTTTTGGATTTTGGAGCCTCTGCGGGTTTTGCTCGGGCTTTTAGGTTATATTGGCGACAAGCGCCTGCTTTTCCTTGCCATCATGGGTGCTATTGTTGGTCTTATTGTTGTAAGTGAGTTTTTCCCTATCATTAGCGATGGGGATCTATATTCCTAAGAGGCGGGCGTCCTTTACTTTCTTCTCAGTACCGACAATATTTATGATGAACATCGTCCAATCTTTAAACTGAGAGTCATCCATCCCTAGTCTGACTGTAAGGAGGAGATTTCTCCGACAGGTGTCCATCAACGTAGACTCAGGGTTACCGGGGGTAACTTTAGCGCTGCTTGCCTGTACCGTTCGATGTATTCCTGTACATACCTTTCTCCCTTTACGTGATGTCCATTAAAGATAATATTATTATGTCATTTTCCCCGTTGCAGAATCGAGCAAGTAAAAGACCTTTGAGATCATCAAACGATAAAATACAGTTATCCTGGAGGCTGCAGAACCAATTGAAGGCTATTCCAGCCAATGGCCAGACAAAGAACTTGGTTAAGAGGGCATCATTGTGAGACAGATGTCTCGTTGTAGTCTAGAAGTAACTCATGAATTAACGGAGAGATGTCTTCCCATTAAACGGAGTCAAGATAAAGGGCTTGTAATTGGGCGAGTATGACACGTCTCTCCACTCGAGGGGATACGGTTGTCGAATACCTAGCTCGAGTAATGAGTCTCGATTGTCCATTAAGTCTAGTCGGGCTCAAATTTCTCGTGCCTCCCATATTGCTTCCCGAGCTTCATCGACTGAGTGAGGAGCAGATAATCTGGGCAGGGGATGATTACCGCCAGCGGGTGGAGTGGTTGTATTTGAATCCCCGTTGGTCCCGGGGTCCAGGCTTGCTTGACTAGAGGCCCTTGCTAGTTGTGAGGTTATATTTGCCTTGATCTTCAGCATTGTCTGGGTCATGGCCTGAATTGACGCGCTCATGGTTTGCATCATGGTCTCGAGGATTTCTATGTGCTATCGATCGCTGGGGCTCTCATGATCAACCCTTGCTATGTATGTTGTTCTAAAATGGGAAAAAATGGATGGAATGGTGGACGTCATACTTTTTGCCTCAGACTCTTTCCTTGAATAGTCATCCAAAAAAGTTGGTTGTGCCGGATCCTCTTTGAAATTAGAGGGAACACTACCCCCAACATAGGAAGCTGCATCCTCTTAACGAGGGTGGCTACCCCCCAGGGATCTCAGCATTTTCTCCTTTGGAATTATCGCCTTCTCAGAATGCCGGATTATCATAGAGGTCTGGGGGATTAAAACCCACAGCTTGCGTAGCCACCTGGGGTCCTAAAGAAGAACTACCCCCAATGGATGACAGCTTCTTCTTTGAGTGGGTGCCCAAAAAAATACCTTTCGTGGGTTCCGTTACTTGTCCTCCTATGACCCATCTTCTTGACTTGCTAGCCGAGAGCAACGGACTGGAGGTGCTGGACTTTCGATCTCCCTTATAGAGGGGGCCTTCCAAAAAGAATAATATAAGGCGAAGGGCAGCTCCTCTTCCTCTAGTGATTGCATATGTTCTCCGGGTTGCAGACGGGTGGGTATCTTTTGTTACAGCAGTTGGATTGTCGACTACATGTTTATGGGTACTACTATTTTTTTATAGCAGCAGTTGATGATAATGTTGGCACTATGATGCCCAGGGGAGGATACTTCATATGATGTAGTTGATTTCCTCACTTTGCGCTTGTGATTGATCATGTTGCACAAGTCAATCAAAGGCTGATTCACCTTTGCACCATTCTTATGAGCCCGGGTAGACCGAACACATGGGTGCGTAGTTGTTGACTTTGCTTCATGACCTGGGATTCGTACAAGAACTTTCTCCAGGTTTCTAATTTTGTACAACTTTCTATTAGTGGCACGGGTTACAGTTATCGGCGCCTATTGACAGTCAATCGAATGAGCAATTGTCTGAGCTTAGCGAGCTCGCATTGACCTAGACTTCTTTGTCCTAGCACACGTCGGTGCATAGTATGAAGATTCCATGTTTAAATTATCGTCTTTCTCAGCATGGGGAGTCAGCGCTTCATGAGATTCGTTCAAAGAAATAACTTATATTATTGTCCTGGCCGCATGCGGCCATCTGGGTGCGGCTATCGACCAGTTATGCATAGTCCTCCTTATGTGGCTTTTGACATGGATGCATGGAATATGTCTTAGAACTTGAACTCTTGGCATCGTAGTATTTTTCTCTGCCAAAGCTCAAGTGTTGGGCACTTTCCTTGTCAGAAGAGGATGTCGCATGAATGGCTTCAACTCGTGTGGACTTTCCTTGTAGCAGATAGAGAGACATGGAGCACATGATCTAAAGTTGGGTAAGGCACAACGGCCTTTGCAACCCATGTCTTGTAGGTCTTCTTAGGCTTTGCCAACCTTGGAGAAGCGCCGCCCTCAAAGAGCATTTTCTCGAAGTCATGTTGGTCAAAGCGTACAACCAGCATCCTCTAGCTTGAACCCAGCTTTAACACATCAGACTGCATCACGACTCTCATTAGAGGAGAAGAAAGTTCCTATCAGAGTCGCCACCTTATTCACCATTAAAGTAAGTTTGGAAAACTTTCGTTTAATAACAAATAAAAAGTACAAAGAAATCCTAGACATAAAATCTAAGTAGAATATTTTTGATCTGGGTAATGTGATGATGGAGATCAAGTACTGTCGCAACTCTTTTACTCCGTTAACGGTCCAACGAGGGAATGAGGATGCTATTTTCTCTCTTCTCTCCCTTGAGCTTGTGTGCACGTACGCAGCTCGCCTGGATAGGTATGGTCTCTGAAGAAGAAAACCAAGCCATTAGAACGTCCAAGTTACTCCTATTTATAGCCATCATGTTGGTGGGCTTTAGATGTCACATATGATTCTATTTTATTGCCACAAGAGGGCTCCTTCAACAAAATACGGTTGAAACTGTAAGCGCATACTATGGGCAGGCTGCCACGTGTACATTCTTAACAGGATATAGTTGAGTCCAGGCCGAGCTGCCATGTGGACGTTTGTTACGATTTGCTATTGCCGAAGATCTGGGCAATTCTCATCTTTTGTTTGCGTGACTTGGTTAGCTTGACACGTGGCCCATATTTAGTTGGAGAGAATCACTTCAGTCGCAATAGAAATATTTAGTCTCAGGGAACCATGCCACGTTGGATGCATGGAGTCTGGGACGCATGGGATGCATGAAACTCATAAAGTCTGGAACACATAAAACAAGTAACATATGGAGTCTGGAACATATGTGACCTCGTACATATGGTACTGCATGCTTGTCAGGAGTAAAGTTTATGCTCAAGTGAGGTTCTATCGTTCAACGTGCTCACGTCTTTTGAGGCATTCATAAAGTCCTTTTTTTAGGATTATGTGTCAGACATAATCTTTGTGTCAGGCCTTTCTGTGGCCAGTATTGGGGCGCAGGGATGCTTGAGGGAGTAGTGGCTCATGGCACTGCTGGCACATGCCGACACTACTTACTTAGTGGCACATGGCATGGCTTGCAACGACCCATTCCGCTCTAGCGGAGAGCCGATTCAAATGGCGCAAGTGCGACGACCCAACCCACTTGGATCAGCGAGAAGACTTTCTTTAGGCAAAGGATTTCAGACTTGGCCCTATAATAGTTCAGACTTAGACTTTCAAAGACGCGCTCAAAGTATCACTCGGCCCAGGCGAATCATCACTTAGGAGGATGGCTACGATAAACTTGTCTTTGCTTAGTATGCACACATAGAATATGGATGATACATGCTAGATGCTAGGTGAATCACCTCTTGCATACTAATAAAGAATACAATGCACCTAGATAAGGGAATAATCCTATTTTATATTGCTTGTATTAGAATATGGAAATAAAACTTGGCTTATAGTTGGATCCTCGCATGCTACATTGGCTTCGTGCTAGTAGACTCCACTAATGCTTCGAGTAGATCATTATATACCCTTCGTAGTACACTACTTCACATGTTTATACGGCTCATCTCATAGATTATATCCCCCGATATGCCCCTGTACGGTTTTACTCCTCGTACTACCCCTTAGACTCGTGCTAACGTAAAGGCTTATGTTCTAAAGTAGACTATACCGCTCATTTCCTTATATTTATGTTGCATGCAAATACAATGCTTGCCTACTTACATGCTAAATTGTACTCATTTGCATCATTTCAATGCTTGTCACATAATTTTATGCCACGATCAGGAAACACGATTCGTGTCTTACATTCATCTAGTTCCGTGCAAGTATGAACCTGAAGTATTCAGGACCGTTGGGTTGCCAAGGCATTTTTGGAACTGGGAGATGCATCAAGTCAAGTAAAGTAAGAATCACAGCTTGTGGAGCAAAACTCGTTCAGAACAAGAATCAAGATTATGTACGTCATGTCTTGAATCTCGTGAATCTGGAAGACCCAAGACTTACATAGTTACGGACAACTTGGTGCACAAGGAAGATTTTCGAATCTCGTTCTACGGACGATCTTCGGGGCAATAGGATGATCCGATCCAGGCGGAACCTCGTGATAGTCTCGTATACTGGAAGGGATGGTATGTAGCATCTCGTGTACTTTTTGTTGCACACCATCCTCCTCAATGACTCTAAATCATTGTTTATGGCTATGCCAGCGACTTCTTTTCATATATATTAAGTCATCCTCGCTTAGCAGCAATCCACGTGAGAGGCATTGCAACATGTCTAGTAATCTGGAACACCTGAACGAGTATAAGTATTAGACATCTGTATACATTTGAACACCTAGACAATCTGTTGCAACCCATCTGAGTAATTAGTGTAACTCGTGCACATGAGTTATAACCCCGCTCGTGACACTTGTGTTTGCTTATGTGATTCCTTAGAATTTATTATATATATATTCGTGCTTGGTTTAACTTGGTTTACCTTAGATAGGGAAGGATGAATGATAAGTTGGTAAGTATCATCGTGTTACACTTATATCGTAAGGTGTACTACCACACGAGTTAGGCTTTACATCCTTGCCATGAAATTGATCCTAAGGCAAGACTAGAAAGACAACTTAATAGATGATGCACGAAACCTATATAATGTGTTTGGATTTGTCGAGCGGGTGAGAAGCGTCCCCACCAGTGCATTCATATACTTATAATCCACCAGATTGCTTGCAGGATATGGGAGAACCTCTTTCGGTATGGAAACCCCTCGTGAGCGCTAAGGCGTAAAGTTTATTTTTGGGCCTTTAAGTGCTGCATCCGGAGCTGAAGCACATATACAAGACATAATATTGGAACATCGCCTATGTATCATTTTATGTTGTAAGCCACTTGGCACGCCTTTATTGTTTCGAGAGAGAGGGCTTGAGCGACTTGTAATCTCGGCCTGGTGCCGCTTGTAACACTAATTCAATATCAATCAAGTACTTTTTTTATTTTCATACTTATATTATTCAATGCTTCCGCTATAACGACTCTGCGAACTTGTTACTAATCGTCTGTTCATTTTTTCTCCACTGTATTCGGACTATCTGTATAACTCTGTGGATTAGATATTTATCACCTGTTCGGATCATGGCCTTGCACGGGCGCAGCTTATGCTCGTGCGGTATCACATTCCTGATGGAAACGATTATTTCGCGGGAGCATTGGCACGATGATTCGCGCCTAGCAGGGACGGCCGATCCTGCGATAGATCGAGGTGTGACATATTGGTATAAGAGCCAAGTTTTACGTCCTTAGACTTTGTATCGAATCTCTCAGTTTTGAAAGCTCGTTCGTGGGTTATGTACGAAATGCTCTCTCTCGTTGTCCCGTTGGGATGTTGTATACAATGAGTCTAAGTATTTTTGAAAAAAAATTGCATGTGATTGATATAATTGCTTGAATAGGATAGTTATGCGAAGACCCATATTCTGACCTGTGTTAGACCTTGTGGGAATGGACTCGTGCTAGAATTGGCAAGTTATATGCGAACCCTAATACCTATACATAATTTTCAAACGGGTTAGTGTACGAGATATAATATCGTTAGAACGATTACCTATTCAAATACCCTTTCGGCTAAGTTATGTTGAGTATCGCACGCCAAGACCCTTTTGGTGTAAGCTAGTTTGCAATGGATATTGGGATATCATTTAGAAAATGATAAGTCAGACTTAGAATAGCAACCAATAGAAACATTATCAGATTATCACTATGACTATGACGAATATAGTAGATCGTACTTGGATTTTGAGGAATTGTTCGGACAGTTATTCGTGTTAATAAGTTATAAATCAAATATAGTTTACTAGATGACCATAAATAGGGATATATAAGAGACTGAGATTTATCATAGTGATGTTTAGGTATCGTGTTGGACTTCTAAGGAATGAATTGGATATGCGAGTGAGCGATGCGAACACGATTGGAGATTTAATTGGATGACTCGATTCCTTAGTGGTGTATGTATTATTTTGGAAATATTCGAGCAAATTCGAAGATCTCATGCGATAGTTGGTTTAAACGATTGAGAACGTGTTGAACAAGTGATACGGCTTATATTGAATAGGGATTAAAGGTAACAGAATCGATATCTTTGCCAAGAAAACTTGAGTAGGATATCACTCGATAAAAGTTATCTTGAGAATGGATATTAAGGTTTCGAATTGAATATACTTGATATGGTATCGATAATTAGAAGATAGCACAAATTGATACAAGTAAAGGAATGTTGTGGTTCGATGAAAGAGGTAAATGATAAAAGATTTGATCTTGAATTGGACGAACGATCTTGAATCTAGTTCGAAGGATAACACTCGACACTCAGGTCCGGCTGAGAAAGATTATCCCGCGGGAGCACTAGCGTGATGATTTTACGTCCAGTAGGGATGATCGAACTCGCGGGAACATGTTCGATGATTATTCAGACGAACTCGATGAAATAGAACATAACAAAGGTGGATAGACTTTGGCTTGAGTATTTAACTTAGTTGTTTGAGGAATGCTAGAAATGGACTACAGATTGATCGAACGGGAACATTGAAGTTGGACGATTTGGCTAGACGAATTATGATCATGGCATGAACGGTTATTAGATGAACATGACTTGGTGGATTATTATATACAACTTGGATAAAACAAAAGTGTAGCGATAAAGTGTCTTGATCGTTTTGATGATAACCATAACTTTTGATGATCATGTCTTGTGCGAGCGCAACTACATACTCGCATATGCGTCACGCCCGGATTAGGACGATTATCTAGCGGGAACGCTGGCGTGGTGATCTCACGTCGAGTTGGGATGATCGAACTTACGGGAGACCAGAGCGTGACAATTGAAGGATCGTCTTGACTAATGGTTCGATACGATAAGATGAATTTGAGAATACAAGTGAATCAGAAGTATTTCAAAGATGAGTTAGTCTAGAACTTGGAGTAAGACACGCTTGATGGTTTCGTGTACGGATACATGAATTTTGTTGGACGACTTAGAGTTATGAATAAGATCGAAAATTTAGAATTGAATCATGGCTTGGTGGTCTAGACTTATAATGGATAGGTGGGTTCTATCTAACATATTTGAGGAGATTGACTATGTGAATCGCTAGTCTTGACATACGACATAGATATATTATGGATTTAACTGAACAAACTCAAACCCTATACTAACGAATGTATTGTTGTGTGTAGGATGATCTGTGTTCGATGTTTAAAAATCTGAGTGAAACGATCTTGGGTAGAATAACTCGTGCAAATGAACAATAGTTTAACCTTAGAAATTGTGGCGAACATCATGCGACGAATTTGCACGATGAGTCATGAGCATTAATTGTACCTATGACCATGTGAGCAGACTAACTCCGTCTTCTCCCAATAAAATAGTTCAAACTCCCGGAAGGTTATGTCCATACTAACAAACAACCTTCTTTTAGTGGGACACCAACATTTGTATCATTTCTGACTTGGTGAGTAGCCCACAAAGATACATTTAATTGCTTGTGGATGCAGTTTTCTCACCATCATTCTGTGATATCGCAAAAAATATGTACTGCCAAACAACCTCACTCGATAAGAATTTTGGCACATTCATTGTCACCATCAAAGAACGTGCCACTTCTAGTAGATGTCTGTTTTTGCGATCAGCCATCCCATTTTTAGCAGGAGTGTCTGGGCAAGTAGTTTGATGAAGAATTCCCTAACTAGAGATAAAATTAGCAAATTCCTTGTTGGTGTATTCGGTCCCATTATCTATTCATAGAATCTTTACATGTACTCCAAACTGGATCTTCACATATGCCGAAAAGTCTTAAAAATATTTGTACACCTCATATTTCTATTTTAGCATGTAGATCCAGGTCATACGTGAGTAGCAATCAATGAAGGTAACAAACCATATGAATCCTGATAGAAGTAGTAGGACACGGTACCCAAACATCAGAATGAACAAGTGCAAATAGCTCAAAACATTGAAGACTAACCATTTTATAATTAGAATGTGTATGCTTTACAAGTTCATAAGCATTACAAAATAATATTTTTTTGTCTACTTTATTCATTATCTCATGTTCTAACTTATTCAAATTATCAAAAGATAAATGCCCCCCAATATGCAGTATTGGAGCATTGCTTCTATCTCTGGACCTCCACTAGTAGTAGAATAAATTATTATAGCCTCCCGATCTAGGTACCAAAGACCATCACGCCTGATGTCAGTCCCAAGCCTATTCCCAGTGGCCTTCTCCTGGAAAGAACATATATCCTGATAAAAAAGAACAGTATAATTCAATTGATCAATGAGAGAGCTAACAGAAAGTAAGTTGACCGAAAATAAAGGAACATGCAATACAGATGATAGGGTAACAGATAAAGTATAATAGACTGCCCCTGATGGGTAAGGATGTCCCATCAGCAGTCTGAAGTGTCTCGGGATGCATATGCTTGCTCGAATAATATAAGGCAAACTCACTAGATGCACCAAGATTTAGTAGATGCAAGTGCCTGAACCGGAATACCTTTGCCCATATGAGGAGCATAACCAGTAAATTTACCAAGTTAGGTAGTGTTATCCAGATCCTAAGTGGCCAGTCCCTTGACCTTAGAACTCTCAACCTGAAGCTTGAACTGATGTAGTTCCTCCAGCTCTATCATCTCTGCTCCAGTTATTTCGGTAGTGGTCTCCTCCATCACAGCTAGGTGAGCAACTCCCCGGCCTCCACGTCCTCTGCCTCCTTGACCTGCACATCAACCTCTCATCCTCTGCCACCTCGGCCACGGCCAAAATTGTGGGGTTGAGGGCAGCTGTAGCTGAGGTGCCCTTTCTTCCTGCAATTGTGGAACTCTATGTCATCACTGTTGCGAGCACCAGGAACCAACAATACAGAATGGACAACTATTGAGGTCTCGTCTTTCATCACCTTGTGTTGGATCTCCTCTGTCTCCATCGATGCAGCAGCCTCATCCAGGGACATGAAAGATGGCATATGACACATTGCTGCCCTCCTAGCCTCAAACTTCGGGTTTAGACCCTTGAGAAAATGAGCCACACGCCTACGCTCAGGGTACTATTTTACAAGAAGAACATCTGTCGGATTTTGCAATGATAGCGGATCATAGTAGTTCAAGTCCGTCCATACGCGACGTAACTCCGCTGCATACTGGAGTACTGTCTTCTCCTCTTGTATGGTAGCATTAATCTTCTCCTCATCTTCCATCATCATTATGACAATCCCAGCTTCAGAGTACATCCTAGCCAATGTCGTCCATAAATTAGCAGCACTGTAGATTGGCTCCACCATCCTAACTATGGGTGGAGACACATAAGTCAGCAGCCAAGAAACCACTAAAGAACTAAAGTGACTCTATGTTCTCCACTCAGTACTCGTCTTATCCTTTGGCTCAGTGCACTCTCCTTCACATATTTTTTAAGCCCCTTGATCCGAAGGTTTAGTAGTGCCCTCCTAGACCAACTTAGGTAGTTTTTTGTCCCCTCAAGTTTGATGTCATTGGACAACAAATCTATCTTTTTTATCACCTGCGACGGTTCTGGTGTAGGCACGACTTTCCTACTATATGAGGTCTCCTTAAATTTGGCCTGAAACACCCTGGCCACCCCCTCCAGTATATCTTTCAACTCCTGACTAGTCACAAGTGTTCCCATCTCCATAGTTGCACACAGGGACGAGGTCAAACGCAACTCAAACACGTGTCATGCGCCTACATGCGATCACGACTTTCTCCATCTATTTGTACACCCTCAAACTCATGCGGTATGAGAAATGCACGATGGATAGAACTTACCGGAACAAGGGCTAGAAATAGAGATTTGTGCAAAAATTTCCAGGAAGTATGCTCTCTAATCTCAGAACCCACGTTGAGATCGAAATCAGAGGATCACACAAGAGTTCCTCTATGATTATCCACGATCCAACGACGGATTTGACGACACCTGCAGACAAACCCGCAGGGAATGTCGACGACACCCGAGGGTGGAGGGGCTTCCACGCACAGAGGAAGGCGGGTGGGTGGGGGGGGGGGGCATCCACCCGGGTAGAGGAAGGCGGGGGGGTGGATCAGGTGAGAGACAGGGGGAAAGAGAATTCTCCTTTTTTTTGAATTTTTTTTTTTTTGAAAAAGGATTCAGAGCTTTGGCTCTGATAACATGTAGAGAGAAAATAATTGATTGATTTACTTCCAAGAGGGGGGGTACATATATATAGGAGAAGGCTAGTCTCCTCCTTATTTTTTATTCGATGTGGGACTAAATAAGTCCCTAATAACTCAACAGACTGTATGTTCTCGAAAGAGAATGGCGACTAAACATATATAGCGAGCACCAACCCACAAAATTACTAGGGTTTAATGGTGATAAATTGCCTGATTTAGATTCATAAAACTTATTTAGATTGGGAAATAAAAGGGTGAATTAATTTCCAACGTTCGAAATATTAAGGGTGTAAATGGCCAAAAAAAAAATAATCAAGAACATAAAATAAAATTTGATTGATACAAAACCCGGTAGTAGAATTCTGATCAGCATTTGGCACCCAGAGGTTTTGACACGTACCCAACCCAACCCGAATCTCGTCGGGCGACAGCAGCGTGCATGTGTCACCGGGCTAGCCCACAATAATTCACTAGTGGGCAAAGGTGAAAAAGTATTACATGGACAAGTGAGTGAGTTTTATTTTCCAATGTGGGATAAAAGGACTTTGTTTTTACATCAAGTGATACATCGATAGCATATTCTGGAAACATGTGTTCCGGTCCTGTTTGGACTACACGCGTTTAGATTAATTTTTGTTTGGTATCAAGTTGTCACAGAGTTTTGAGTTTTGGAGGCTGATTTAATAGATATTTTCAATCCAATTTAGAGGCTAATCAATTCTAAAAAGACCATGCAACTTTAAAGAAAAGGAAAAGAAGATTCTGGAGAGTTCGATAGATTTGGAGGAAATTATTTTAGAAAATTCACATTGTTTATTCTTGGAGATTCCCGTTCTAAGTTAACTTGTACTTTTATCTTTCATAGTCATTAATCGCTCATTGAGTAGTTATGAATGAAATGTTGTCGGATAGGTGAGAGAAGTTGTGAAGGAGAAATTTTATTTCAATAGTATTTTTTATTTTATTTTGAATTGTACCGTATTGAATTTTAACTTAAAAATTCTGGTTAAAAAAAATTTTGAGTTTACAATTATATGAATTGTATATGTACTTGTGTATTCACAAGACACATCTATTTATTTTAATCCTTACGGAATAATTATAAACTGGAAACGTTTCCTACCGTATTTCACTAATTCTGAACTCCGTTTGGAACACACCCTTCGGAACAAAGGATTAAAGGAACGGTAATTGCAAGTATGGATGTTCACTATCATTTATTTAATGGTATTGTTTGTAGATTTTTCATTGACGTCTCTTGCCATTGCCTAGTTGGCTGGTTGAAGTTAGAATAGCATAATCACTGATCAACCGAATATACTTTTTGTTTTGCATTGTATTGGTTCATGCATGGCTGGGAACCACAGACTTTTTGTTAATGTTCTTGGAATACGAGGCAGTAGCTAGTGGAAGTTTGGTAGTAAAGTAAAGAAAGGGGTAGGAAGTAGATTCGTGCAAATGTCTTGGAACCCCTTTCCTCTCTTTTTTAATTTGATGGTTTCGATTCGAATGTTGTTTGTGTAAAAATTTTGAACCAGGCCAAAAGGTCGAAAGTCCGACTCGTTTTTTGACACGAGGAATTTATGCCCAGAACATATTTCTATAGAAGTTCAGCGAAAGAGAATTCCAAATTGAATTATGACACTCACATACATGCATTATAAAGTGTGATTGACTCTGTGGTTACTTGGGGACTTTGAATTGGGTACCCCTTGTTTGGTGCTCATCCACCTTGCATATAGGTCTGGTCTTTAAATTGGATCCCACTACTCGACTCGACTAATAAGTGAAGCGGTGTGTTGTTGACTTGTGGGTTTCGTAGTAAAAGCTTTTCGCACCAACTGGATCGATGGTTTGACACCGCAGGATTATGCTGTGTATAAATTAAAGACACGACCACGTGAATCTTCTCCATGTCCAATGAGATGAGCCATAGTTTTCTCCATCGTGCCCGCGCCCCCTTTGATCCATGGCCCCTTGAACCATTCATCCCATGATTATCTCTGCCTCACTGACAAGATGGCCAGCTACAAATCATTAGGGCCAAGAGATCTGCTGTCAGTGGGCATATGGGTGTCGATGGACTCATAACCCATGACCTAACCTAATTGTTTAATCTAACCAAAACGAATGTCCGATCAGATAAAATTATTTTATTATAATTAGATAATATTAGCTAGTTAAACGATTAGTTATAATTTATTAATTTATTAATTTTTAATTATGTGAGGATTTATAAACGACTTAGACGGTTCAATTTTGAGTTGATTCCAAACCGCATTATAAAAGTAGAGATTTACATAATTGGCATAAACATAAAATTCTTCACGCTTGGGATATATAATCTATATGCACGATCACCTATACCGTACACCATACTAAGGACAATATGAAACAGATATGACATCTATTGGAGTGTCATAGTATATTTTCATGTGTTCTCATTTTGTCCTCGATATTTATATATGATACATATGACATGATACGATCCGCATTCTCGGAGTGTTCGTAATTCAAAGGTTTTTTTATAGCCTCAATTAAATCTGAAACATCAAACCCTATATGTGAGATCCGTCTCACAGTATTTATATTTATATACGGATGCATATTTTGGGTTATATCATGTGTTTTCTTGGATTTCGAGGAGCCTTAGAATTTTTTTAAGTTAGAGACTTTTTATCCTGACCGGCATACCGTCGGTAAACTGGTCTACACCGACAGTATACTGTTTGAAATATTTTTCTATTCTGAATAGTGTTTTGATATTTTCATGAATAGTATTTTGATATTTTCGTGAATAGTGTTTATGCATTCTATTATACATTAGCTACTTGGTTCTGAAGTACCCTATTATCCAATTGATACTTGGTTTTCTTTGGATGGTTTATATTGATTTAGATCATGGCATGGATCGCTGACGTGGCAGATCCAACGGTCACGATTAATCTCCGACTTCTAAATATACCCTTTGATTTTCTCTCTCCTCTCTATTTTCATTCTTTCTTCTTCTCTCTCTTCATTTTCTCTCCATTTTTTGCACGAGCTTGGTGCTTGTTCTTAAGGCCTAAGAGTATGGTTTCTGAACCCCTCTTGGTGGAGTAGAAGGTTTAGGCTAAATTTTTTACTTTAGGCAAGTACATCTTGTCAAATTCTTAAACAATGTCTTTTTATTACCATTTTTATTTTCCTTGATTTTATATGCTTACAATTGTTCAAAACTTCTTTTGTTAAATATGTTTCTTTCATGATTCTAATTGATATACATGTTTCTGAATTTGGTTTTAGCTAGGTTTTGATTTTCTATAGAAACCTTGATATTTACCAGATACGAAACTCGGTATCGGGAGTGATACCGGAGTGATTGCCATGAGACTTAGTCTATATACTATATGAGACTTACCCCTAGTCTTGACATCTTCCTAGACCTATTTTTAACATATTTTGGGACGTAATTTTGGCCCCGAAATCGGACTTTTCTGGCTTTTTTCCATAGATTTTCTACGAGAATCGGCATACCGATGGTATATTGGAGTATACCGACGATATACCATTTTTGGACCATTCTTTGATTCAAAGTTCTTTTGTATTTTTAATCGACATACCGATGATGTACTGGTGTGTACCGATGGCATACCGGTTCGTCTTGACTCATACCTCCCAGGCCTATCTCCAGGATCTTATTCAATAAAAATACCCGGTAGATAGAGGACTTCGTCCCCTGCTTCATTTGCTCCACTGGCATCAAAGATCCATAATTTGAGATGATTTATTTTTGTTTGATTTATTTTGTGCTTCTTAGACTTTGACTTGGCTACCCCAAGGGCTTACCATTCCAATTACTAAGAAAAAAGAAAGATTGTGAAATTGAAAAGAATCAAAGCTCCCTCCGGTCGCCAGTGATTTTCTCGGCCACGCCCCTATGGCCATCTCTACCCAACTTTATTTCGTGTCGCATGCAACAAAAGAAATTTGATTTGCCTACTACTTTGACCCCCTCAAGGAAGGACTTGACTTTCCTGACTTCCCTGTTGTGTCTTAATTGGCATATCAACGGTACGTACTGGTTTGTACCAATGGTATACCGGTTTTCCTGTATTTTGCTTCTGTTATGTTTTAACGACATGCCGCCAGTATACTATAGTATACCGCCGAAATATAGGTTTTTCACCCTGTTTCATATGCCTTTATTTTCTTCGTATTTTCTCTATTCTTCTTGCATGGCACCTATGTGCTTCTTGACTTGACATAATTACTTATGAATATATATTGCCTGGACTTGACCCTAGTGTAGTTCTTGTCTTATTTCCTGACCTATTTATAGTTCGTAGTTGCTATCTTGACTTGTCATGTATATGCCTTGACCTGGTCCTGTTCATGCTTAATAGTGACTCATAGTAGTGCACTTATGATCCTTGTCCTATAAATGCTTGATAGTGGCTCGCAGTAGCGCACTCATGATTCTTCTCTCTTGTATATTCTTGGTGTGGCTTGTTATAGCGCACTTTAGTCATGCCTATAACCGTGTGGTTGTATTTTTGTCCTATCTTGTACTTGTGCTTGTCAAATCATTGTTCATTCTTGCATATCCCCGAGGGGAGTATCATGTCTATGATGGATTCTAGGGAATGCCACACCTAGAATCCTCAATAAAAATGTTAAGGATTAATAAAACTAGCTTGAATAATTAGATCGGAAGGAGATGTAACCACCACTTTCCACTATTAAGGGTATTTTTATTAATTTACGATTGTAACCCCCTCAATTACCATAGTTATATTAAATTAGTGGTTGGTTTAGAATTAATTACTTTTCATTTGTCATTGTAACCCCCACAATTTTTGGATTTGGAAATTTTATTATTTTTGTTATTTTTACTTTAATTATAGGAATTTTAGTTATTTTCTTAGCTAAATAGGAAAAAAAATTTGATTTAATAACTTATATGAATATTTACTTATATTTAGTAAATAAGATAAAGTGGCAATACAATATTTTGTGTGAAATTATTTGTTATAAATTATTATCATTTCTCCTAGCCATGAACAAGTCTTTTTAAAAAAAATTTAATCATGTGTATATAATATAGATATCTATATAAGTATAAGTATAAATATAAATAATAAATCTATATAATAAATAAGAAAAATAAAATAATAAAACAAATCCAAACCCAAAACATAAACTAAAACCTATTCTAGCTGAAACCAGGCTCACCCCTCCTAGACCCTCTCTCTATATATCTCTCTTTCCAGGGATATATATATATATATATATATATATATATATATATATATATATATATATATATATATATATATATATATAATTTACGAAACCCTAACCCTAACCCTAACCCATAAAACTCCTCCGCTCTACCTTAAGCCCCAACCCTAGCGTTGTCCCTGACCGCCTGGCCGTCGTCACAGGTGGAGCATCCAACAAGGCCACCCAACCCCGTTTCCAGTCAACTCCACAGGAGTAACAGTCGACCACGACCCCAATCATGGCCCAATTTCTCCTCTGTTTCTCGATCAATCCTTGCCCCGCTTTCGCAGGTTTGTTTACAACATAACCACCTTCAAAATACTTCAAATAGTTTTTTTTTTACTTTGTAAAACGAAAATCGACTTAATGTCGAATCAAAACCTAGTTTTTATAACACGTATAAAAATTCCAAAATCCTATGTTTCAAGCATGTTTTCTTCTAAAATATTAATAATTTTAAAATTTTACTTGAACAGTATTTTAGACAATATATCCAAGTTTAAATCCATTTTTTTAGTTTATTTTTATTCACTTTTAATCTCTGTAAAATTGCGTTCCAAAATCAGGAAAAATTATATTTTCTAAAAACAAAATTATCATATACTGAGTACGTCCCACCAATTGAGGCAAATCCATCGCATATGGATTACAGTGAAAGGCATGTATCATAAATGCGGATGTGTGGGCTTCCGTGAATCATGATTCGGACGTATGTGCATGTCGGAATCAACCCGTATCCGCAGAAAAATCCCGTATCGACCTTTTCTGAATTTGTGCTATTACTTTGTGTGTACGAGCCATTTTACAACGAAACTTGTGCCCTCAAAATTGTATCATTATATTGGTCTTATAACCCAAATTTGGTTTAATTATGTGAACGTGACCGAAATATCGTTTCGTAGACCCTATGGTCCGATTTAACGGACGATTTTGTGATCAGCTCACCAGAATCCAATTCTGGAGATTCTATTTGGTTCATATCATCGTTTTGGACTCATGGACACTAAGTTTGCTGAATTTAGAAAATTTTATCTCAAGCACCATTTTTGATGCAAAGTGGGCTACATTTGTACACCGCTTTAACCCAAAACTGCCAATTTTGCTCCTATGTCCAAATTAGACTTTTGGATAGTCAATCCTAGTTATTTCTTATATATTTGAAATGATGGTGATATTATTTCCAGCTTCTGAAGGCGTTCTTGCGGATTCCACCATTTTGGGAGAGGTTGACGTATCGCGTTCGCTACCTGGACATCGTCAGACCATCACCCTGGATCCAGGAAAGTGTACCTTGCCATCATTCACATATCTTTTTGCCTTTTATTTTCTACTGGTTCTTTTTGTATTCTATTTACTTCTTATATTATATTATGACCAAAGGAATGTGGTCGATACTTAGCGTTTGAATTATATTCGGGTGCTGTCATCCATAAGCAGAGTCGTGTATCGAATATTTGTATTATCGACGTAATACCCTGCTTGTAATACTCCTTGTACGAGATACCTTGGAAAACTTGACACGACTTGCATTAACATGATCCATTATTGAGATATTCTGGGATTCCGAATTATGTGATAGGATAGGACTCGTAACGTGAGATAGAGGATATGCTTATATTTACACAGTTGACTCGATACATAGTTAGTGATTTGTCTTATGTTTTATGGACATGAGACGTGAGATATATTGGGACGGGGAGAACATACTCGTGTTATTGGACTACCACTTATATCATAGTTACTGTTGCCTACGCTTCGGTCATAGCAGTGTAGGTACCCTAGGTGGGGTTTTTGTACGCACCTTTCATAGTTATTTTCGTGTCTATTGAGACTTACCGTCATTGGTAGTCTAGTGGACGAGTGTGTTTTCAGATGCTTTCACATAGCTGATTTTGTTAGTTACCTTTGAGCACCCTTGTGTTATTTATTGTTTACTATTTGCATGTTTTATTTATACCTTGCTATGTCCCCTGAGAACCTAGATCCAAATTTTGTCTCTAGGTTATTGTTGAGCTGGATTAGTAGAGCATATTTGTGGATGATTATTTCTCCAGGATTCAGGTAATTGTAGTTGATAAGTGCATCATATTCTTTCTTATTTATATTGATTTCTTGTTACTTATTTTTGCTGATGTAGCCTAGTGTTTGGAGACTTATGTTATTTCTTTCGAGTATATAAGGACAAGTATTGAGTGGGGTGAACACTATGATATATGTCGTCTATTCTTGTATTTATTTTATTATAGATTAAGACATAGATATATTTACAGTGTTATCTAGATAGTGACCATTATATTATAACTTATATATATTCAAGTCAGACAAGAGTCTGGTTGAATGCGTAGCTGACATGTTTACGTATTTCTAGTCCTACGTATTTTGGGACTGAGCGTGATATACTTTTGTGGTGGTCCATGCAGTACTGAATAAATTGTTTCGGTTACGTTACTGTGCCGATCGAGCCTACGCTAGGATATGTTTGTTAGGATCTTAATTTATAATTTCTTTGAACCTTCTTTTGATTTCTATTATCACCTTTGAACCTTGAAAATCGTATTCGATGATACCCTTCTTGGACTCCCTATCATTAAATCTCGTTCTTTCCTATTTCGGAAGGACGAACACTCGTGTTTGACCTTTAATTATATATTTATTATATGATATAAGCAGGGCTGGTAGAATAATTCATAGGAAGGGATATCTAAGTTAGAAATGGGTAAGATATATGCCTTGGTAGACTACTAGAACGAAAGAATAGTTTGGAGTATATATAAGGATTAGCCTTAACCGAATTTTTTTTCTTATCAATAAATATTAGAACTCCCACTATTTATTAAGCAGTTAGAGATGTAATAGAAGCCTTACCCATTCATAAAGATTAGTCAGGATAGATATAAAAATTTCCATAATGACTGAGACGACTATGGTTGCTACTTGAGAGAATACCATTTAAACCTTAGAAGTAGTTGTAGTTCCATAAACCAATAAGACCAACTTTAAGGAAGGACTAGAAGATAGGACTTGGGATCCTCATTAGGAATATAATAGTTCAATAAGCCTTGTGTTAAGACTGGACGTAAGCTTGTACAAGAAATCTTACCATCTCATAAGGTCGAGGAATTTATCACTTAGAGAAAACTATCATGACTTCAAACTTGTGTTATAGGGTAGTAACCTAGCCAAGAGTGTCACTACCATATTTTCTAGGAAAGGGTATTTTAGTCTTTTGATAATTAATTAAATATTGAGCATGTTAAATATTTATTTATGGCTAGCATGTTAGATTTATTTTTGGACTTGTGTTAGTGGACCTAAATAGTTTAATTTAGACTCATGGACCAACATTTAATTCTAGTTAGAATTGAGCCCAATAATTAGAAGCCCAAATATTAGGAGGATGATTAATTATGTTAAATCCATTAGACTAGAAGCTTCCCTCATTAATTAATTTTTTCATGAGAGACCCCAAGGGGTATTTTAGACTTTACATAGTAGCTTGAGAGAAGGGGCAAGTGAGGCCTATATAAAGGGGATGAAAATTTTCTCTCTCTTCATTTTCATTTCAAATCTAGATCTAGAATTTCTCTCAACCAAATTCCATCAAATTCCTACCAAATTTCTACCCAATTCTTTCCCAAATCACCATTGGAGGCCATTAAAGCATGGATCTATAATGAGGAAGCATGGATTTACAAAGAGGAGCAAGGATCTACAAGTTGAAGGCTTATTTCACTAATTTTGGAGGTTTTATTGGGAATCCATCTCCCAATAGGTATAATTCATTTTTTTCCTTAATTTAGGTTATAAATATGAGATTTGACCATGAAAAATTAACCTATATGCATAGGCTACCCATAGGATTTGGTTTTGTGTTCATAGGAGGCCTATTGAGAAAGTTATGGTATTTTTTGTATCAATTTTGGGGGAATTTCAAGATTGACATTTGTTGTGTGTGTCAATTGGTCATATAGATCATTTTGGCATGTGCTTGTGTGTTTGGGGCTAGTGTCGTATCCACAATTCGGAACGTGTAGGTCGTATCCCGATAATTTGGTGATACGTGTTGATTTGGGAGTTTTTCCTCCGACACGAGACTTTGTGCATGTCACATTTTGACAAGGATACGTAGACTTATGTTTGACTCTTCGTATTATTCATAAATAAAATATTAGACTTGCTTGTGTCCTTCGGGGTACGTTTGTATGTGTGGTGGACTCGTGTCGCATGCGTATCCTAAATCTAGTGGGATACGGGGTGATACGTTCCATATGTTGTGCAATTTAATTATAGATCTATTTCTCTTGTATTTTTATTCATGAAGAGGTATAATTATATATATGTATATATATATTGTTGTGTATATATATTTATGTAATATTGTGTCTTAGATCTATGTATCTAGTTATATTATATTTATGTAGCTATTTCTCTACATATATATTAGCTTTTAAATGTAGTAGTGTATTTATATATGTATTGTGTATATATATGTATATTGTTATATATATATATATATATATATATATATATATATATATATATATATATAGAATTGTATGATATATATATATACGTATACGTGTATGAGATGTCATGAATAGTGTACGTATATGATACTATAATATGTGTTGTAAGTATTATTGTGAAGATGTATATATATATATATATATATATATATATGTATGTGGAGGAGCTTGTATATATATATATATATATATATATATATATATATATATATATATATATATATATATATATATATATATATATATATATATATATATATATATATATATATATTTATATGGTAGTTATATATATATATATTAGTAGTTATAGAATGTATGTATTAATTTTATAGTTATATATAAATATATATATATATATATATATATATATATATATATATATATATATATATATATATATATATATAAATATATATTGTATTCTTTAGCGACAGCAACAATGGCAACAGCAGCAGTGTAGCAACAGCACAGCAGCAGCATTAGCGACAGCAATAGCAACAACAACAGTATTAGCAACAGCAATAGTGACAGCAGCAGGAAAACTATCGCAAAAAATAGCAGTATTAACAGCCGTATCAGAGGCTATAGCGACAGCTTTGACGACAGCTGCAAAAATCCGTCACTATAACAGCAGAGTATCAGCAGCAACATCGGTTTCAGCGACAGCAGGCAAGGGGCTTTAGCGACAGTTTGGCAATTTTATTAACGTTAGATATTTTTATATATATAGATATATATGTGTATATATATATGGTAATTAATATATATGTAAATATGTTCCTAATTGCTAATAGTATTTTAATATACTATATGTATCATAGTTAGTTTAGCTAGTAATATTTATTAGCAGTTAACTAGTTATTTAGTTATCAAGTTAGTATATTTTAGTTAGCTAGTTATCTATTGTTATGAGTATCTTTACTTATGTATGTATGTATGTATGTATGTATGTATGTATGTATGTATGTATGTATGTATATATGTATTAGTAGTTAGTGTATTATCGGTAGTTAGTATTTATTAGTACATACTAGAAGTTATATTGGATTGATATATGTATACATATAGTTATTGATGGGTAGTTAGTATATATATAAATTTTTTGGCAAATACCTTGAGTTACCAATGTAAGTATCAAGTTATACCATGGTATGAGTAGTAGGTATTGGCATAATAATAGGATAGTTGTAGACTAATTATGGGTTGGTATTAAGGCAACTAAAATAAGGTATATAGTATTGTATAAATATTAAATGCATGGTAGTTTATAATTATTATTGGGTAGTTAGTATAAATAAGGTTTTGAATTTACCTTGAGATACCAAGATAAATGCCAAGGTATTGAGGATAATCAAGGTATTGGGTTTGGGTATCAAAATAGAGGTTTAGTATTGTGATACCAAGTTGGTTCAAAACCAAGATAATCATTTAGCAATTGTAACTAGAATTTATATATTTAATATTGCTTTATTATAGATATATAATATTTACCTATTGTTTGCGTATCCTGAGATACGATATCTTAGTATCCTAAGATGTTGCTTGTATGGCCTAGATTCATAGTATGTGAGCCCAATATCTTTGAGTTAGACTTATGCAACCTAGAAATAGGTAGTTGACCATAGTTTGACTATATTTTGACCGGTTTGACTTAGAGTTGACCTAGTTTGACTTTTAACTTGAAATAACTTTATGACCTAGAAGTTGACTAGTTTAACTTATTTTCTTCCAGATCTTGTATTAATGCAATATTCTATATAAAGGTCTGTGTGACACCAGTTCGGATAGTTTGACATTCATTGCTCTGGGCCGCAGGCGAGTACATTCTCTGCTAGTTTCTCATTTATGATATCCTCTATATTCATTGTATCTAGTATAGATATCCATGTTTCTTGATACGATGGTTACACGGATTGGTATATCCGGATCACGTCATGAGATATTATTCCTTGGTATATGGTGTATCTTGTACAAGCTTTGTTTTATTGATTATCTTGTACATGTACAAACACTGATTCTCGGGAAGGGTCGCTATCTTCTTGGGGAATTCCATGCCATAGCGTACCATGGTTGGATCCACTATACCAGTCGGGGTTGGGCAGTATGTAGTGTAGATATGTGATCATACCCTCCTTGTATCAAGTCTTGTTCATTGAATAGTGTTAATCATGCATCGCACATATGATTAGCCAGGCCATAAATCTTGTATCAAGTTCCCAAGCCGATCAAATGTTAAAGCTGGTACTCACTCACTTAGTCATTAGTATTTTTGTTCATTGCCATATTGTTCATTCTTGTATTTATTTCTAGTATTGCCTTTATTGTGTATCTCTTGTACATATATATGGCATCTTGTATATTCATATCTATTTACTGTTACATAGTTTATATCATTGATTAGAACTGTTGTTAGAGATGTACTTCGCTCCATTCCTGACTGAAAAATATTTTTCAGAGGATCCGAGAGATTGGTGTCCGACATACTATGGACTTCGACTTATAGATGGTGCATACTTAGACCCACTAGTTCTGGAGTGATTGTCGAGAAGTTTATCCGGATTACTAGTTTTCATAGTTAGTTCTCTTTAGCATTTTGGTACCGGATTTGTTTCCGTCATATATTTGAGTTTTTGATTATTATTTCTTTTGGTGCTGATAATATATATATTTTAATGTTAGACTTCCTTGATATCTTCTCATGCTTTAGAATGTGATTGAGTTTTATGTTGAGATATTGTTGGCAGATTTTATATTATTGAGAGATGTTTAGTTAGTATAGTTAACCAAGACAACGTTCTACCGCCGATGCTGCGGCGTAGGCTGGGCGTTGTTTTCGACTTACATCCCTACACCGGGTGCGAGTCGTGACACATTTTTAGTGCTGGCCCATGCAGGTCATGCTTCGCAAGTTTTGTGATATCGTGGTAGTACGATAACTTAGTTGTACTACTGCGTGCCTGCGATAGGATATAGAATATAGGACACTAGGATGAGAGATGATACTCAATCACAAATGTCTTGAGAGATTCCTTGGATGACCCTTGAGAATCTTATTTTAATTCCTATTTTAAATCTTTTTCTTGTTTCCGTCCGCTCTCACTTGTTGTTGTTGAATTTGATTATTGGTGATCGGTTGATTTTTATTCTTGGTGTCATTGTTGAGTTTGATTTTATATCGAGAGAAATTTTACGGACTAAATTATGGTATCATCTGATGACATATGAGGACAGTAAGAAAGGTGAAGCGTCTGTTTTGGTTATGGAGCATAGAGTTTATCTTAGCCATATTAGCTGGAGTAGCAAAAATGTAGGTACCTGACTTCAGATGTACATATCTTAGTTATGAAATTTAGAATTTCTCACAGCTATACTAGTTGGTACATCGAGGATTCTAGACGACATGATTATAGAGGTGCATACCTAAGTTATGGGATCTATCGTTTATCGCAGCTAAGCTTACTGGCATGACGAGGATTCTGAGTGTCACGATTTCGGACATATGTGTATGATTATCAGATTGTATCTTAAATTGGTTCTTAAAGTATCATCTCAATATTTATTCATTTCTGTTATTATAGGACTTTGTTCCATTGTTCCTTAGCTTAGCAGTAGAGATACTTTTAGTTCTTTAGTCCAATTCCTTATAGAGCTTCAATCCATTAGGGTCCTTGTTAGTATGATAATTGGTGAATTACATTTAGGTCTGTGTCTTGAGTATCAGTATTGACTGTTGAGAGTGTGGCTTGTGAATCTGTAAGTGGTTCTTGGTTGGACATGTGAGCAATAAATATAAATCTAGGGATAACCCATAGCGTAGTACCTTATAGCAATAGTTCTATGATAGATGTCATTATAGATAGTATGGGTACTATAGGCAAAAGGGAGAGTAGAGAGTATTAGTAGTAGTACCATGAGTTAGTATCAGAGTCAGCATACCAGTTTTGGATAGTCATGAATTCATGTAATTGGGTGAGCCATATAAACATTTAAGTATTAAGAAAATTATGTTGGAAATCAATGGAGCATAATATACAATTGGGTGGTTGATACTTGGGTATGTCAAGAGTAAAGAAATGTATATGCATAAAGGGTGTTAGTGAGTGTGTCATAATAGAATTATACCCATAAGTGTATAGGAGAGTGTGAGAGAAACATAATACATTGTGTTAAAGTAGTAAGACTTGTGTTACAGGTAAAAGAATAAAATTGATGTGAGTAGATAGAAGGATACCAGTATATGACTAATAATAGGTATATTACTTGATATTGAGGCTAGTGATGTGTTGGAAGCAATAGGTGGGAGAAGTGCCTAGAAATTATATGCAGGATGCACAGTAGATGATGAGTGTCAGTGTGAGTTCATGAGTATTAGAAAATGGAAGCTTGAGTGTTAATATTATGTCATGGGTTAAGAAATATCAAGATTGGTTATGGAAGATATGTATCACTGATTTGTGTATACGTTTGTAAAAGGGGTTTGAGGAGATATATATATACATCAATAGAGATATGGAACCATATATCTGCCTTTGAGAGTGAAGTAAAACGTATGTTATAGAAGTTAATAACTAGTGCATTGGATGCAAGTGATCATGATTTCTAGTGAGTATTATGAGGTGATCTAATGATGAAGCTAGTATCCAGAATAGTAGTAGTGTTGTGGTAAACTGTTGTAAGTATTAAGAAGCTAGTGACCTAGAACATTAACGATATTTGTTGTGTAGTTAGGAAGCTAGTATTACTATATCAAGAGTACTAGTATTTCTATATCAGGGATTAGTTGAGTAATGTGCTAGTAATAGTAAGTACGTTGTGTAATGACATTGGATTGGTGTATCAGTTAATATGGATAGAAAAGTATTTGGGAGTAATAGTACAAATGATCTAAGTAGTAGAGGAGGAAAACAATATATATATATATATATATATATATATATATATATATATATATAGGAGTAAGTTTAGTAAGTATAGTACCTTGCTAAATTTGATTATAGAGGTCGTATATATCATAGAATAGTCCGAGGGGTATAAGGATATCAGTGAGATGTTATAGTGTTGTAATGACTAGAAGATAATTGCGTATGTATTATGATACTAATGTACAGATGAGAACTTTAAGATGATTAACAAATGTTAGAGGATGAGTTGCACCAAGTATCAGATAGAAAGAGATACCCTAGTAACAAGAGACAGAGTGCCTCAAGTATTATAAAAGTTTAGGCAAGCATTTTAGTAACTAATATAATAATATAGAGGAAAGACATGAGTAACTTGGTATGAGGATGTCATCTAAAAATACATATGAGAGCTGGTGCTATGTGTTGACATTAACAAGATTTAAGTAAGGCATCATATCGGAAGTAATAAAGTTGAACGAGGGTGTGCTAATAAAACACATGATTGAAAAGGTATACAAGTATTCTTTGCAAGAGAATGATTGAGAAATTTTGGTGATTACAAGAATTAAAGCAGAACAAGGAGGTAGTATCTTAACAGTATTTTGTATAGTATCCTAAGTAGCAAGTGCTCGTGAGTTAAGCATGTACATGACCTTGAATTAGAGTATATCATGAGTATTTTGTAACCCTCAGTATTAAGAATATCTTGACAAGATTGATGATTAATAGTGTGTGATGGAATAGGCCACAGGTGGCATAGCAGATTACCTCACTAGTAAAGGAAGACATCCCAGCAGGGCAGAGACTGAATTCATGATAGTTAGAGTCTGAATTATCTTTCAGTAGAATGGTAGGATTATATGTTATAGGATATATATACTATTGATGGGGTTTGACCATAGTAAGATTTGTATGAATAGGATATGACTGGCCTAAGAGAGAGGGGTGAGAGTTTTAATTTCGAGGACGAAATTCTTCTAAGGCGGGTAGATTTGTCACTACCATATTTTCTAGGAAATAGTATTTTTGTCTTTTGGTAATTAATTAAATATTATGCATGTTAAATATTTATTTATTGTATTAGTTATTTATGGATAGCAAGTTAGATTAATTTTTGGACTTGTGTTAGTGGACCTAACAAGTTTAGTTTAGACTCATGGACCAACATTTAATTCTAGTTAGAATTGAGGCCAATAATTAGAAGCCCAATTATTAGGAGGATGATTAATTATGTTAAACCCATTAGACTAGAAGCTTCCCTCCCTAATTAATTTTTTCATGAGAGGCCCCAAGGGGTATTTTAGACTTTATATAGTATTTTGAGGGAGGGGCAAGTGAGGCCTATACAAAGGGGATAAAAACTTTTTCTTTCTTTATTTTTTATTCCAAATCTAGATCTAGAATTTTTTTCAACCAAATTCCATCAAATCCCTACCAAATTTCTACCCAATTCTTCCCAAATTACCATGAAAGTCTATTAGAGCATGAATCTACAAGGAGGAAGCATGGATCTACAAAGAGGAGCAAGGATCTATAAGTTGAAGGCTCATTTTACCAATTTTGGAGGTTTTATTGGGAATTCATCTTGCAATAGGTACAATTCAGTTTTCCTCCTTAATTTAGGTTCTAAATCTGAGATTTAACTATGAGAAATCAATCCATATACATAGGCTACCCATAGGATTTGGTTTTGTGTTCATAGGAGGCCTATTGAGAAAGTTATGGTACTTTTTGTGTCAATTTTGGGGGAATACTGAGATTGACATTTGTTGTGTGTGTCAATTAGTCCTATAGATCATTTTGGCATGTGCTTGTGTGTTTGGGGCTAGTGTCGTATCCACAATTGGGTACGTGTAGGTCGTATCCCAATAATTTGGTGATACGTGTTGATTTGGGGAATTTTCCTCCGACACAGGACTTTGTGCATGTCATATTTTGACACGGACACGTAGATTTGTGTTTGACTCTTCGTATTGTTCAAAAAAAATATATTAGACTTGCTCGTGTCATTCGGGGTACGTTTGGATGCGTGGTGTACTCGTGTCGCATGTGTATCCTAGATTTGGTGATATATGGGGTGATACGTTCCATATGTTGTGCAATTTAATTGTAGATCTATTTCTCTTGTATTCTTATTCATAGTGAGGTGTAATTATATATATATATATATATATATATATATATATATATATATATATATATTGTTGTGTATATATATTTATGTAATATTGTGTCTTAGATCTATGTATCTAGTTATATTATATTTATGTAGCTATTTCTCTACATATGTATTAGCTTTTAATTGTAGTAGTGTATTTATATATGTATTGTGTATATATATGTATGTTGTTATATATATATATATATATATATATATTATATTCTTTAGCGACAACAACAGTAGCAACAGTAGCAGCGTAGCAATTGCAGAGCAGCAGCGTAGCAACAACACAACAACAGCATTAGCGACAGCAATAGCAACAGCAGTAGCGTAGCAACAACACAGTATCAGCATTAGCGACAGCAATAGCAACAGCAGCAGCATAGCAAAAGCACAACAACAACATTAGCAACAGCAATAGCGACAGCAGCAAGAAAACTGTCGCAGAAAACAGTAGTATCAGCAGCCGTATCAGAGGCTATAGCGACGGCTTTGGCGACAGCTGCAAAAGTCCGTCACTATAACAGTAGAGTATCAGCAGCAACAGTGGTTTCAACGACAGCAGGCAGGGGCCTTTAGCGACAGTTTGATAGTTTTATTAATATTATATATATATATATATATATATATATATATATATATATATATATATATATATGTATATATATATATGGTAATTAATATATATGTAAATATGTTCCTAATTGCTAATAGTATTTTAATATACTATATGTATCATAGTTAGTTTAGCTAGTAATAGTTATTGGCATTTAACTAGTTATTTAGTTATCAAGTTAGTATATTTTATTTAGCTAGTTATCTATTGTTAAGAGTATCTTTAGTTTTATATATATATATATATATATATATATATATATATATATATATATATATATATATATATATATATATATATATATATATATATATATATATATATATATATATATATATTAGTAGTTAGTGTATTATTGGTAGTTAGTATTTATTAGTATATACCAGAAGTTATATTGGATTGATATATGTATACATATAGTTATTGATGGGTAGTTAGTATATATATGAAGTTTTTGGCAATTATCTTGAGTTACCAAGGTAAGTATCAAGTTATACCAATGTATGAGTAGTAGGTTTTGGCATAATAATAGGATAGTTGTAAACTAATTATGGGTTGGTATTAAGGTAACTAAAATAAGGTATATAATATTGTATAAATATTAAATGCATGGTAGTTTATAATTATTGTTGGGTAGTTAGTATGAATAAGGTTTTGAATTTACCTGGAGATACCAAGGTAAATGCTAAGGTATTAAGGATAATCAAGGTATTGGGTTTGGGTATCAAGATAGAGGTTTAGTATTGTGATACCAAGTTGTTTCAAAACCAAGATAATCATTTAACAATTGTAACTAGAATATATATATTTAATATTACTTTATTATAGATATGTGATATTTACTATTGTTTGCGTATCCTGAGATACGGTATCTTAGTATCCTAAGATGTAGCTTATATGGTCTAGATTCATAGTATGTGAGCCCAATATCTTTGAGTTAGACATATGTAACCTAAAAATAGGTAGTTGACCATAGTTGACCATAGTTTGATTATAGTTTGACCGGTTTGACTTAGAGTTGACCTAGTTTGACTTTTGACTTAGAAATGGCTTTATGACCTAGAAGTTGACTAGTTTAACTTATTTTCTTTCAAAACCTAATACAATATTCCTTATATAGGTCTGTGTAACACCAGTTCAGATAGTTTGACATTCATTGCTCTGGGCCGTAGGCAAGTACATTCTCTGATAGTTTCTCATTTATGATATCATCTATGTTCATTGTATCTAGTGTAGATATCCATATTTCTTGACACGATGGTTATACGGAATGGTATATCCGGATCACGTCATAAAATATTATTCCTTGGTATATGGTGTATCTTGTGCAAGCTTTGTTTCATTGATTATCTTGTACATGTACAAACACTAATTCTCGAGAAGTGTCGCTATCTTCTTAGGGAATCCCGTGCTATAGCATACCATGGTTGGTGTCACGCCCCTGTCCCAAAATCTCGAGGGACTAGATACGTGACAATGGCCAGCAGCACACACTGATGGACAAACCTAATTTAATGGATCTATCAGGGCGTACTTAAGCTGTAAAATAAAGTCTACTACACATGTCACAACTAATCTCATCCACAGAAGATAAATATGATCAACAGCAATAAGAATGTAAATCATTAACCAGTCTCAATAAAGTGCTTCGGGGAACAACCCAATATAAATCTGATACAATGGTTCAATAGACCAAAATATAAATGAAAGAATAAAGTAGATAATGAGTATGAAACTCAGATGCTTAGGAAAAGTCCTCAGCTAACACCTCGTCCTCGGAAAGCGGTACAGCTCCTGTATCAACTCCTGCTGCTGTCACGTATACCTCGGGATAGATCTCGTCTGCAAATCCTGGGGACATAATCCGGATCCAAGTCCTCAGGGGACATAGCAAGGTACATATAATACAAGCCAAAATAAATGCAGTGTAATAGTAAATAAAATAAATAAAGTAAATATATAACCATCTATGTGAAATGCAAGTGAGAGCATCACTAGTACTCAGGCTGAGACCACTACAAGCTCTGTGTCGGGGAGCCGGTAGCAGTAATAACACGTAATGTGCCTAGCTCTGCTGGAGAGTCTACGACCTCAAAATAGTAGTAGATATATATAAAATAGCCTGTAGCCTGTGTGTCTCTCCCTACCCAATGTAACCACATATTTCATGTCCACAACGTCTCATGTACATGTCACGCAAGATCATAGCTAATACAACAAGTCATATAATATCTATGAATATAATATCTATGTCATAAAACCTATATCCTATACAGAATCACCATGAATATCTTAAAAAGATTCTGTCTCATGAATAGTGTCAAGTGTCCTGGGTTATAATGTACATGCTAAGACAAGTACGAGAATGTAAAGGGTCACGAATGTCCATCTGTAGGTGACGTTACACAACCCTGCGTACAGTGTTGGCACCCGACTATTAATCGGATGCTAAGTAAGTCACACAGTCCTAGGTTAAGAATGTACAACAATATATAAATAAGTCAAGGAAATAAGTAACAAAACTGCAGTGTTGGCAAGGTACACTTGCCTGGGGTTTGAATACCAACAACTGTACCTGTATCAGTGGATCTTGTAGGTACTCCTCCAAAAGCTGAAATAACCATTACCAATAGGTTCAGAAAATATTAAATAGCTAGAAACGCCTGTTTTTGAGTCCAATTTGGACACAAGGGCAAAAATCACAGTTTTTAGTCAAAGCGGGGTCCACATGTGGCCCGCTTCGCACCGAAAAATGTGTCAGAACCAATGGTCTCCAAATTCGTCAAACTTAGTGTCAACAAGTCCAGAACGATGATACAAACCCAACGAAACTTCCAAAATTGGATTCTGATGAGCCGGTCACAAAATCGCCCGTCAAGTGGAGCCGCGGGGCCCACGATACGCGATTTTGTCAACGTTCTCAGAGTCGAACCAAACTTGGGTCACAGGACCAGCGTATTGCTACGAGTTCGATGGCGTAAGTTTTGTTTCGATCCGACGTGTGTACACAAAGTTACAACATGTTCCAGAATAGGCCGATATGGGGCGTTGTCGGCAGATACGCGTTGATTCCTGTGTGCACGCACATCCAAATCAACTTTTGTGAAATCTCGCACGTCTGTATCAACGGCGCGGACCATTCGGTGAAGACCGCACGCGACCAAGTCATCCCGTTTGTCGGGGCGTACTCAGTTCCGGGGTGTTGTTTTTCTTTTTTTGGATCGCGGTTTGCGATCGCCACAGGACGCGACGCACCGAACGGATTACACGGGCATCGAGAGGGTTACACAGCCTACGCGACACAACTAACAGAACGGAAAACAGAGCAACGAGGAGAGAGAACGGATTACCAGAACGGGGATACGCAGAATGGGGTTTCTTCGTGTCCGCGAGACGACACGACACTGCACACGGCTAGGGTTTGGTACTGTGCTGCGACTGGGCGCCGTGGTTTCGCCGGAGGAGGAGCGACTCGGGCGGAGGCGGTCGGGGACAGCTCAGGCGGGGCTGGCCGAAGCTCTGCTAGAGGCGGCCGGAGCTAGGGTGCTGCGGGGAGATCGATGGATCTTTGGGGAGGAGAAGCTTTTGAGTCTTCTCGTCGGCTCGGGGCTATGGTCGTCGAGGAGCTGCGGGGGCGGCGGAGGGTCTCGAGGCGGTGGCTCGAGGGGAAGAGGAGTCTGGTCGGGTGGCTGTTGGAAGAGGATGGAGGAGTTAATTCTGGGGGAGATGGCCGGAATCGATGGAGGCGTGGTGGTAGTGATGGGGTTGGCCGGGAATGGCTGGGAGGTGGAGAGGAGGAGATGTCGGGGTGGTCTCCGGCCATGGGGGAGGACCATGGAGATGGTGATGGCGAGTCCGGCGAGTGGCAAAAGGGAGAGGAGGAGGTGAACTCGGGGAGGGGCCGGGCGGAGCTGCTCCAGCGGGGGTCGGCTCACCGCGGGGTAGGCGAAGGACAGGGAGAGGGGGTGGCGGCTGTCGGCTAGGGTTTGGGTTAGGTTTAGGTATTTTGTGGTATTTAATTTTTTGGTAAAGAAAAACTAGAAAAAAGTATATTTATACATGTAGAAATTTGGGCTTGGGTTTGACCTAGGATTTGGGCTAGGTCAATGCTCCTTGGGCTTGGGCTTCGGCTCTCATGGGGATGTTGGGAGGGCTAGAATTTTGCATTAATTAAATGCAAGGATATGTTTAATATACGGGGCGATGTGCGCGCGTTGCACATCCCGAAAATTACGAAAAAATTCACGTGAAGGGAAAATTTGGTTTCTTCACGTATTGTCTAATGATGGGGGCCCCTCAATGCATTTTTGCATAAAAGTCCCCAACAATTGGAAAAATTGCACAAAGATAGAAATTGGAATTAATTTATGAAATTGAATGCGCACGATGTTCCAAAATTAATTAGGAGTACCTGGGAATAGAATTAGGTCGGACACAAGGGTCTGGGGCATAGAAGATACAGTGTAGATTATTAATAAAATTCGGGTGGTACAAAAAGGTCAAGATTATGTCTCCAATTTTGATTGGAACGCACGGGGGTACAAAGTTGAGATTTATTTAGAATTTAAGAAATAACGTTCGCGACATTTATTGTGCGACTAAAATGTTACACCAGAAAGCATGATTATAATTTACCCAAAGGTCAGAAAGGTAGGCGGGCATGTCTAGGACAATGTTGTGAACTTTGCAGATAGGCAATGGCTAGCATAGTGCTCCAATTAACGAAGCAACGGTAAGGTGCGCTACGCAGCAAAATAATGTACAGTTAAATCAAATGCCGTGTTCTAAGTTCTAGTTGGGTCCAAACTAGCCCTAATTTCACTATATAAGCTAAGTAACCCTAATTTCGGGTGAGAGGGTTTATAATCTACCCAACTTAAAATAATTTTTTTCTCGAAATTAAAATAAGGCATAATTGGTTTAACTCCTTCACTTGCGTACGTAAGGCAAGTTAAATCGCAGTCTCTTCCAAAATTTTACTTATTCAAATCCATCGGAATCTCTTTCAATTTGAACCATTGTTTAAATCGAACGTCAACACATCACGTTGTCTTCTCCATTCTCAATTTAATAGTCCACATCCAATCTAATTTAAATCTCTATGACATCCCAAATCAGAATTTATATCACAATCTTCAACTGTTAAATTTTTCTCTAGAAAATTATAATCAATTATTATTCCTATCCTCAACTTGTGAATTCCGTACTCTTCAATTTTTAAATTCAATTTATATCCTCAATATTTTCAAATAGGCAATCCTGCAATCAAAATTTCTTTTTAATTTAAATTCTCAAATTTGAAACTTAGTCCGTCCATGTCCATGTCCATGTTTAGAGTTCTATTTATTTTCCTCGAGGTTTAAATCGTTGATTCAACCTTCAATATTAAATTTAAGTCATGTGCTAAAAATTGAATTTTGTTGATCCTCATCCTCTTACTTATTCGTCCAAAATTCTAGAATTTAAAATAACTTTAAATCAGAATTCGCTCGATCACAATCTAAAGTAATTCCTCTCAAGCTGATAAATGCAACTGCTACCCAACTTAGAGTTTACCCATCAATCGCATAAGGCTCTTTCATTTAAGAAATCTTATTCCACAAATTTACTTAATCCTGTTACTCAATCCTCAAAAATTTTTACACCAAATATATTACAGGTGATATGCCCTGGGTTATAAAATAATCATCAAATAATGCAATTGGTCTATAGGATTCATCTAATACTATCCGCGTATCAACTTATGCTAAGTACGAGGTTTCGTCTTTCCGAAATAAGGGAAGACGGAAAACAATAATAAAGAGTTCAAGGAGGAGGTAATCGTTAGGAATATGGGGGTCAAGGCGTTTAAAGAATTCAATGGGAATTGTCAAGGCAGTTTGTGGATTGAAATCCTATTTTGGGTAATTCCTATTCACATGCTCGCATCGGTACAGTCATGTAATAGATACGATATGCTCAGACATATCTAGAGGGCAAGTATATTTCGTCTACTAATCACTATATATCTCAATCCACGTAAAGTAGTTATACGAAGGGCGAACCAAGCGCACTATGGTTGATCAGACCGAAGTACACTGATTTTGAAATATATTAGTGTACGCGTCCAATAATACATATGTCATGAACAAGCTTGATAAAAGGATGAGCTTGCAAAACTAGGCTGTAACAGCAGCATAAGTCGAGGTAGTACAAAAAAATAAGTACGCTAGATTATGATGAAAGGAATTACAAAATAATTCAAGTTCACAAAACCAAACAAGATACAAAATTTAGATTCTACAATCTCTACAGTTGTCATATTCACTTCTTATCTAAGTCGCTAGTCGACCCAATAGGGGTTTGGGCCTATAATTTCTACAGTCTGCATAAACACTATCTTCTTACGCAAGTCCAAAGTTGTGTCATCCTATTATACTTCATCAATGGGTCAATAGGGCTATGTGATACTATGTCGTGAGGCATACTACCCAACTTAAAATAATAAACTAATATTGTGATAGTCTTAAGGGGATCCTGCAAAAATAATTTGGTCCTTGTAGTTAAAGTAGAACTATGGTTAGGGCATACAAGTGGAAGATCTTTGTACAGATCAGGGTATCCGATTGCCTTATATAGGTAATGGTCATCTTAAGTCTTAATCATAGTGTTTATAGAATACAAGTGTTAATACTAAGAATGGAGAATTACTGGCCTTCAAGGGAGAGGGGAAATATAACTCGTATCGGGGTGTGGTACGGGTTATGCGATTTAAAACTAAGGAATAATCATCAGGTCACGATCTACAGGAATAACTCGAAACTATCAAGTTCTAATTACCAAGCACAGAAATTTAAAGTTTAAGATTACAATTATCATCCTAGCAAACTATATATCCTAACATAGAATAAAATCACTTGGCCATAAATCATAAGAGTTATGTGGCACGAGTTAAAAGATGAAGAAAAGAAGAATAATAATTTAGTCGTCGCACAATTAGCGACCGCTAAGGTTGCAGGGGGACAAGATATGAAATTAAAATAGGGGCTCAAGATAATATCATGGTTTCATAAGGGGAAGGTGGCGAGCAATTCTCCGTGTTTGAGGTATGATCTCAAGGGAAATGTCATACTCGTTGCTCTGGGCTTCCTGAGGTACTGTCTGCTAATACCACGACAAGAACCTATATCCTAATACTATCTCACTATGCACCTTAGGTTCAGTCCTAACATTCGATCTCAGATTTCTATTGGTTCCTCAAGACTGGGGTCAAACATTAGGGTCAAATCTCTAACTAGCTCTTAGTAGTGCCTATACTACTCTTAGGTCATTCATGACTATAACAAGAATAATGGTGAATTATTCTATAGGTGAGGGACGCTAGGGTTCATTAAGCGTTCTACTTAGGGGTGTGTCAATATCCTAGCTGTACTCTTAATAGGAAGGTTACCCTACTTATCATTCTATCAACAGGGACTTATATATTCTAGGAGAAGGCTACCCTCAAGGAACTAATGAGAAGGCACATAAATCAAGCAGGATGTAATTATTCAAAGGAATGGATTGGAAGGAGGATGAGTCATAGTCAGTTGTGGATGAGATCCTATATTCTAATCCTAGGTGCAGGCTTGCTCGGTATAGTAACGTAGCCGAGACAATATGCTCTCGACCTGCATGGGCCACCACAAAAACTGTCATGCCCCAGTCCTAAAATCTCGAGGGACTAGACACGTGGCAATGGCCAGCAGCACACACTGATGGACAAACCCAATTTAATAGATCCATCAGGGCGTACTTAAGCTGTAAAATAAAGTCTACTACATATGTCATAACTAATATCATCCACAGAAGATAAATATGATCAACAGCTGTCACGACCCGCACCCGGTTTAGGGGCACGAGTGCGTGGGTACGTCCAGCCTACGCCGCAGTATCGGCGGTAGAACGCTGTCTAGGTCATGTAACTATCTAATCAAACTCACGTGAATACCCAACTCCATAAGGAGACGTGGATATCATAAAATAATGTTAAAAATACTCAATCACATAAACTAAAGTACGATGAGATATCAAGGCAAGCAAGAAATATAAGACAAGTCTAACGACAGAATAATCATACCTGCAAATATTAACTTCCAATTCTCAAGTGTGTCAGAAACCAGTCTACTAAGATCACAGTCTGGAAAAATATTTTCCAGTCAGGAAGGAGCAAAGTACATCTCTAAATAGCAGTTCTATATTAATGATATAAACTATGTAGCAGTTCTAGATGGAAATATACCAGAAGCATGTATAGGTACGAGAAATAAAAGAAATACTGGAAATACTGTAAGTAAATGCAGGAGAAGAACAATATGTCCATGAGCAAGAACCTATGACTAAGTGTATAAGTACTAGCTTTAACATGTGATCGGCTTGGGAACTTGATCAGGCTGGTTACATGTGATTAGCTATGATTCTTGTAAGGTCAGGCTAACCGTTGGTTAGCTATGATGCATGTAGAGGTCAGGCTAATCACACGTAATAGCTATGAAGCATGTAAATGGTCAGGCCGTACCCGACGTGAGATGTGGGGTGAGCTATGATGCATGTAAAGTTGGGTATGATCACATATCTACACTAAAATACTCTCCACCCCGACTGGTATAGTAGATCCAATCATGGTACGCTATGGCACGGGATTCCCTAGGGAGGTAGCAAGTCTCCCCGGAAATCAGTGTCTGTACATGCACAAGATAACAAGGAAACAAGTCTTGTACAAGCTACACCATGAATAAGGAATAACATCTCATGACGAGATCCGTGTATACCAATCCGTATAACCAACGTGTCAAGAGCATGGATATCTACACTAGATACAGTGAACATAGGAGATATCATAAATAAGAAACTAATCAGAGAATGTACTTGCCTTGGCTCCTTAGCTGTCAATACCAATATCCTGTCCCAGAGTATCGTCTGGAGAATCCGATAGTCCTATAAACATATAATAGTATTACTTGTATCAGATGCTATACTAACACACAATAGAAATACACTGGCCTCAGGGCTATGCCAGGCATGGCTCTAGTCAACTAGGGTCATCTAGTAGGGATACGTATATAGTACACATTTACACTCAGGGTATATACCAATAAAAACGTATATAATATATATATATAAGTGTCTATTAGTAATTGTACAAAATACGTATACGTGTATATACACTAATAGATGTATATAAATATATTTTTATACCAAAATACATATTTGTATATATATATCAATCAAACATTTTATATATGTATATTAACAAATCAAAGAATGTATATAATGCCACCCTTCTCAAGGTGATCCCAAATGAAATAGCAGTTAGTTCCAATGGGTCCGGAGCAGTCCCAATAGCTAGAAACTATATAAAGAAGTTCAAGATCGGAGTTCGGCACGAAAATCGAGATAATGATACCGAGTCCTCAATACATAGAGAAACCTACCGGGGTTTAGCTAAGGTTAAGATTAACAAGTTAGCTAATAAGAGAAAATGGTCGATTGTTCGTTACTAGGGTAACACCTTAATTTAATGAAAATCATCTCAAAATTATTTTGAACAATAATTACAAATAAAAGTTTATTTATAAAAATCTAGAATTTATGTAAAAGCCAATATATTTTTATTTCTATAGTAAAATTCAGTTACTAGTCCAAATAACCAATTTTGAACAAATTTATTATTGTAACTATTCCTTAATTAATAATATAAACCAGAAATTATTATTTTTACATAGTCAAAACCCTTATGTTTATTACATAAAAATAAACTAATTACATAAAACTAGCTATTTACATATACTAAACTAATTACATATAAACTAATTGATTGATTAACTACTGATTAAGAATAATTAACTGATTAATAATAATTAACTGATTAATAACTTAATTAACTGATTAAGAAATAATTAACTAATCTAATTATAAATTAACTAATAAACACTAAGCAGTTCAGTCCCTGCATCGAAAGAAAGGGGGAGAGGGAAGGGAAGAGCTCACCTAGGTTTCCGGCGTCGGCGGAGGAGTCTCGCCGGGGTCACGCGGGCAAGGCGGTCGAAGCGATCATCTCGGGCGGCGGCGGAGCTCGGCTCGACGGATCTGAGGCGGCGGTGCTCGGTTCGAGGAGGCGGCGGATCTGCTCGAGGCGGCGGTGCTCGGTTCGAGGAGGCGGCCACGGCTCGACGGAGGAGGAGTCGTGTGTCGGGGTGGATCTGAGGCAGCACAATCGAGGTATCGATGTCAGATCCGGAGGATCTGAGCTCGATTGGGCGGATCGACGCAGAGTCGGACACGACGGAGCTACTGAAGACGACTATGGTGATCGAATGGAGCTCGTCGACGAATCAGCGGCCAACGACGGTGGCTAAGTCAGATTTAGGGTTAGGGAAGGGTTTGCTGTGTTGGGGTGGATCGTGTCTGGGGCTGGACACGATGGATTCGATGTGCTGCGGACGTGTCCGGGTGTTGGACACAGGATTGGGTGTACTGTGGTAAGGATGTGTCCAGATGGTGGACACGAGGATGATGTTTGCTGTGGTGGAGGTGGATGTGTCCGGGTGTGTCAGACATGAAAATCTGGTTGTAATATTGTAACCGGACACAGGAAATGAATGGATACGATAGGACACCCGGGGTCGGACCCGAGGCCAACACGGCTGACACGGTAATGCTGGACACACGGACACGAGCACACAAAAATGGTGATGGCTTGTTGGCTTGTGGAAATTTGTGAGGGCTAGCTAGGGTTTCTTGGGAATGGTGATGAGAGACTTAAATAGGGAGAGAGGGTGTGGGATAAAGGGTGAGGATTGGCCCAAATAATGAATGGCCCAGATTAGGTATGAATGAGTTTTCATGTGGGAAAATGAGGGTGTGAATGGGAGACGGTAAACTGGTAAATTTAATAGAAAAATATAATTTAAGAAAATATTTTAAGAGGCTTCCAAGGCTAACTGATTCCTAATTAGCTACTAATTAATCCATATTTCAAAACCCTTGAAATTATGTAATTTATTTATTTACTATTCCAAAATGGATATAAAAATTTATTATGAAAACAACTAGTCCTTCAAAAATTTTATTAAACAAATAATTTCATAATTTCAAGCCAATAAATATTCGAAGCTATAGTATTATATTTACATCATTATTTATCTATTTATTTTATAATAAATCGACATTTAGGGAAAATGATTTTTATAAAAGATTTTAAATCACCTTCTAAAATCAAACATTGTTCAAAAATCTAATACTAAAAATTCAAGGAGAAAATAATTTATAAACTTGATATTTAAAATAAATTAAAAATCTAATTATTTCGGAAATTTGGAAATCGGAGGTTACAACAGCAATAAGAATGTAAATCATCAACCAGTCTCAACAAAGTGCTTCAGGGAACAACCCGATATAAATATGATACAATGGTTCAATAGACCAAAACATAAATGACTGAATAAAGTAGATAATGAGTATGAAACTCAGATGCTCAAGAAAAGTCCTCAGCTAACACCTCATCCTCGGAAAGTAGTATAGCTCCTGTATCAACTCCTGCTGCTGTCCCGTATACCTCGGGATAGATCTCGTCTACAAATCCTGGGGACATAATCCGGATCCAGGTCCTCAGGGGACATAGCAAGGTACAGATAATATAAGCCAAAATAAATGCAGTACAATAGTAAATGAAATAAATAGAGTAAATATGTAACCATCTATGTGAAATGCAAGTGAGAGCATCACTAGTACTCAGGCTGAGACCACTACAAGCTCTGTATCGGGGAGCCGGTAGCAGTAATAATACGTAATGTGACTAGCCCTGCTGGAGAGTCTACGGCCTCACAATAGTAGTATATATATATATAATAGCCTGTATCCTGTGTGTCTCTCCCCACCTGTAGAAGCATAAAAAATACGCCGGATGGCTATACGCAGCTTATTGGTGCAGAGCAGCATAAGCAGAGGCCTTCAAAGCCATCAAGCGTGCAACAGAGCTTTTTTTGCTAAACACAGCGTGAAATATTAAAAGCTCAAAAGGCCATCCGTGTAAGGCAGTACGTCCAAACTACTTCAGCGTAAACGGGGTGCTTCATCGCCTCCAGGACGTAAAACTCATCCTCTTTCAGACGTAGCATTGAGGTGTACAAGAGACGCTTCATATTCTCCAAAGTGAACCTGTCAGACCCTGCAATGAAGATCCTGCAATGAACCTGATGTCTGGACTTCTGACAAAGGAATACGGCTCGACTACCCAGACGACGGCTATAATGATGGCACAACACTGCGACCCAGGCTGTCATTTACCGCCATCCCCTTTGCGTAAACTGCTTTTATAAAGCACGAAGGGATACGCTGCCTTATTTTACACAGGCAGACACGAGCTGTTTACGTTCTGCAGTAGACAAACCGCCTGCCACATCAAAAGCTGCACTCCGTACGGGGTCCGAGGCACGTCTCTACGTCCAATGCACAGAGCGATGACAGTTGCTCGAGGCACGTCTCTACGTCTAATGCACAGAGCGGTGACAGTTTCTCAAGGCACGTCTCTGCGACTGAAGCGCAGAAGGGGTTGCAGACCTTCAAAAACACGCCTCCATATTTAATGCGCAGGATGGTGGCAAATCTCGGCATTTAATGCAAGAGATTTGATTATATCTTCAAAAGTCGTAATTCTGGCTAAGACGTCCACATCAGCACTCTGGCACGGTAAGCAGCGGCTTCTACGCCCATCCAGCTCCTGTGTTCACTCGGCCTCTATGACCGCTCGGCTTCAACACCCATTCGGCTTCTACGCCTACTCGGTCTCTATGACCGCTCGGCTTCAACGCCCATTCGGCTTCTACGCCTACTCGGCCTCTATGACCACTCGGCTTCTATGCCTGCTCGGCCTCTATGACCACTCGGCTTCTACGCCTATTCGGCTTCTACGCCAATTCGGCTTCTATGCCGGTTTGATAACTATTTGGCTTCTATGCCATGGTGACAGACATTTGGCTTCTATGCCAACCTCTTTTACACAATGGATACTTACCTACGTGGCTTCTATACCGTGATCTTCGTAGCGATTATACGTATTTTGTCCCTTAGTTGGACCCGCGTCACACGCTCATTCAAAGGATCATCTATACGCAGGCATTGGTTACTTTAACCGTTGTATAAAAGGGTACTGTACTTTCCACTCCTCCATTTCTACACCGACGGAGTGGTCACTGTCACTAAAACTCTATAAATAGAGACCTCTATCAATGAGGAACGGGGGGAGAAAATTGGTCAAGAAACCAATATCAGATACAAGGTCGACAAATTGGAAGATCGAACTAGAGGTCAAGAGAGAGAGAGAGAGAGAAGAATCCGGAGCTCAGGCAAAGAGTAGAGATCGACGACTTTGGCATCGTGCATCCACCCTCTTCTACAACCTTCGAAGCTGCTTCTTGTCTTCTACGGCACTTCTTCAACATCGTGTGGTCCAAGGGCTAAAGTGATCGACTGCAGATCAGACACCTATAGCAATATTTACCTAGATTAAATAAATTGTACTCCCATATCCTCGTATAGGATCTAATTGTACAAGTTTGTTTGTAAACCAAAGAAGGCGGGTCTCGTATAAACCCTATCCTGAATACATTTTCATTCTTTCGTTTAATACCACAAACAAGATGGCAACTCTACTGGGGACATCTTTCTCTTCTGACGAGGAAGCGATTGCTCAACACGATGCGGTATCTATAAGAACCGTGAAGAAGACACTGGTCGTCCAATTCGACCAGTTTGCCTATGAAGACATGCTTTGAACCGGGGGTAGCTCTTACTCTCTCTCCGTCCAAGACAACAGAAAGCTGCACAAAGTCTGGATGCCCAAGACATCCTCTACCATTCCTGTGGACTCTCCGATCTCTCCGATCTCTCCGATCTCTTCGACCTCTCCGGCCAATGAGGTTGTAGCATTGCTCCCTCCGTGCCCTGCACGTAAAATTCAGTCTCCCGCTACGCACGGTACAGACGAAACTTTGGGAAAAGCCTCAGCGCTAACCCAGAAGTATCCACTGTGCTCTACGCATAGAAACCAGTCTCCCGCTATGCGCGGTACAGACAAAACTTCGGACAAAGCCTCAGCGCTAACCCAGAAGTATCGACTGTGCTCTACGCGTAGAAACCAGTCTCCCGCTACGCGCGGTACAGACCAAACTTCTGATGATGCCTCAGTGCCTAATCGGAAGTACAAATCACGCTCCGTGCGCAAGACAACATCTGACCTCTACGGGGAACCAGATGAACGCTGTGATTTCCTCAAGGGAAAGCAAGCAGCAGAGTAAACTTCTCGGCCTTTACGCCAGCGAGGGAGCAATCTGCCTACCCTCTGGATTACGCGGGAAGTCGACGGCCGACTGAGGACCTCTTCAGCTTTACGTCAGTCTGAGCAAATCTCCAAATTACGCCAGGCGAAGCCCCACGGCGTAAAGCAAGCTCAGGTTGCGGAAAGACACCCTCCCCGGGGATTATCCGCCACCCAGATGGCCAATCTGTTGTACACAGGTGGCACAGGGAAAACTATGGTGCCCAATCTCCGCATGCCCACTGATGGGAACAGAAGGAACAAGCCGTCGTCTTCTTCCTCTACTCCTCCTGACTTGCGCAAATATCTAATCCAGAAGCGTAAGGAGAGGGGACCTTCCAACATGTCTATTACGCCCCTGGCGAGCAATGTTGTAATAGTCATAAAATTGTGATTGACTGCTGCTGTTCTAAAGCAAAACGGTCAATTTTCGACCGATTGAGCTACTCTCAGTCTTTCCAGGAAGAAGAGCCCGCGCATGCATCCGTGAACATGGCTTCACACATACCTAGAGGAGGGTCGAGCTCAAGACGTCATCCCTCTAGGCCTCCGAGCCGAAGGAAATTCGAAGACCTCCTCAGGAACACTGAAGCTGGGGTATTCCAAAACACCCGTGTAAGGTCACAGCAACCAGCTTCGTACTCGTCTGATTCTGACGCTGGGGGTCGCCAATCTCCCGGATCAGATGCTGAGAGTATAGAGTCGACTTCTGCGGTGACCTATACTAATCCTTCGATGACGCCCAGGAAAATGGGAGTTTACGCCGTTGAAGATGAACACGAGGAAGCTTCGCCATCAGGAAACGCAGAACAATACATCACTGTACTGGAGACATCTCTGAAACAAATGCAATCCATAATGGAGAACATGCACCAGATGATGCTAACTCAGCACGCAACTGCCATAGCTCAAGCGTCGGTCCCGTCAACTCAGATACGTGTGGGGGTAGACTTACCACCATCCAACCCGAGCCAAGAGCCTGCTCTAGATCAAGAGTCAGCAGTTCCTCCGCTTCCTCACTCGGAGAATATATTACTTCCCATTGGAGTCACGATACAACCAACTCCGTACTACACCGTGGTCCCGCCTCCAACTGAAAATTCGATGCAGGCAGTACGGGAGTTGAAAGCCCAGTTTGACGCCTTAAAGCACAAAGATCAGCTCAAGAAACTGGGAATCAACCAGCCTTACCCAGCTATCTGGGAAGAGGTCCCTTTCCCTCCAAGGTACAAACCTCAGACTATGGCTATGTTCGAGGGAAAAACATCACCAAGTCAGTACATGAACTATTTCAGTATGATGACGGTGTTGCTACAAGGGAACGATGCCCTCCTCACTCGGGTGTTCAAAGGATGCCTCTCAGGAGTAGCCTATCAATGGTACCGTAGCTTGGCGGACAACTGCATTACTTCCTTCGAGGACTTCAAAGCTTTATTCTTCACGCGATTTTATGAGGGAGGAATGGACATGTCTATGTCCTCTCTCATCGAAGTCAAGCAGAGGGAAAAGGAGGACGTTCGCACCTTCATCGAACGTTTTCGTCAGGCTACCTTCCAGATGCCTCCAGGAGTTCCAGACTCTGCGTTAGTAGATATTTGCAGGAAGAACCTCCTTTCCGTAGTCTCGGTGTTTACAGGACCATATCAGTTCCATGATTGGTCCTCGTTCATCATCTCGGCAGCGGCCGCCGAAGACAACAGTCGTAAGGCGCGCGACAATGGCATTATGATCTCCGCCTCTGACAGAGGAAAAAGGTCATTTCTCAGCAGCGACCATCCTCGCAGCTCCAAGGGAAAAGAAGCTCTGGCGATCAATACGTCCAGACAAAAGACTGCGGCGACTACGCAGACGAGACCCGGGACTTCCAGGCCCGTCGAAGTCTACTCTTTTGACGACGACGATATCCCAAGTATATTCGAGTGTCTCGTCAAGAGTGGCAAGATCACCCTTCCGGAGCTAAGGCGGCCCCAAGAAGTCGGCAGTACTGTCGACCCCAAATACTGCATCTTCCACAGATACGTATACCACCCAACAAAGGCATGTTACATACTGAAAAGGAAGATCCATGGGTTAATCGATGCTAAGGCCATCACTCTGCACAACACCGAGAAGACGGTCACAGCCAACATGATCTCTCTGCGGTTTGGCAATCTGCCTTGCCAAAAAGTCTCGGACGGTGTCACACCCATTTCCCGGACCACGATGAACATCATCAATCTCCCTCCAACTAGGGGTCAAAATTATGACCTGGTACCCCTAACCACCCGGCAGGGCGAGATTATGTGGGTTCATCCGGATTTGGTGTTAGAGCTCGAGGAGAATACTAAGGCTACGTCTAGAAAGAGCTCCAAATACAAACCATGCCATATGGTCGCAACTTTTTCGCCATCAGACGAAGACGAGGTATTTGTTGCAACCCGTTCAGGGAAAGCCTACCTCAACGACTACGGAGCAAGTCAGGAAGATGCACCGGTGGACGCTTCAGCTGCCAAACCTTCAGGACCAGACCCCGTCGTACCAGATGCCGGTCCTTCAAAACCAACTCCGGCGGACAAGGGGAAGCAAAGAGAAGTACGCTTTGATAAACCTGTGAAAAATATTCCAAACAAAGGCTTGGAGAAGCCCTACAACTTCGACATCCTGGCCCAACTGGCTAATACACCATCCAGGCTCTCCATCTTTGAGCTACTCAGGCTCTCCCAAGACACTTGTCTAGCCCTGAGTGAAGCGCTGATGCAGGCGGAGGCATGCTTGACCCAGCTTAAGTCCCCCGACGAAGAACCAGTGGCATGTTCTCAATGCAACAGTGTAATGGAAGTGGTCCCAAATATCACTTTCACTCAAGACGACATGCTGTTAAAACATAACAGGCATGACAGGCCCCTCTATTACATCGGGTATGTCGGTTCCATGGAGGTCGATCGGATTCACATAGATCCAGGATCGTCGATCAGCATCATCCCTCACAGTCTGCTCAGGCCGCTGAGGATTCCTACCAGCGAATTGGCTTACACCTCCACTACAATCGTGGGTTTGAATGCCGGAAGAAGTAAGCCGTTGGGGAAAATTCGCCTGAGGATCCAGATTGGCAACCTCAGATCGGTGGCCACGTGTTACGTCATCGATTCAGAGGTGTCCTACAATATTTTGCTGGGAAGACCGTGGATCTACGACCATAACATCGTTCCTTCAACTCTACATCAATGTCTCAAATATGTAGACCCCCAAGGAATGGTACAAACGGAGGTTGCTGATCTAAACCCGTTTAAAGGAGTAGAATCCTACTATTCCGATGCCGTGTTGTACTCTCAAGACCACACAGAAGAAGTGTCAGGCGAGGCAGGGAAAGAATCCCACCGGGAGCCAGAAGAACCCTCTGCCGCACTACCGCTGTCAATTAGAGTGAAAGGACGAACCACTCGTCCAAAAGCCATAGAGCCTATGGCTATTCACCTGAACAAAACCAGGTCAGGAAAAGGGAGTGATCCTCTAGTGGTCACTTTGAACCAGAAGCCTCCACCCTTGGTCATCAACCTCCGGCGCAACGGGCAGCCAACCAATGTAAATGCAACCAGAAATGGAGTTCCAGATGATAATAAACATCCTCTTTTCCAGTACGTTAACGCTCAAATTCTAAATCAGGAATCCACTTCCCGTGACAAGGTAGAACCCATAGCCCAAAAATTCTTGGAAGTTATGAACTCCTACCGTCCGTATGTCTGGGAAGTAGCGTCATCATCCAACGTCGTCACGACATATGGACCACATGAGGATTCTATCTTCATTGTCCCGCCTACCTGTAGCAGCCAGCATTCAATAGTCTTCGGCCGCATGCACAATCTACCGGCTATCCAGGAAGATTCTTTCAATGACGATACTGGAAAAATACAAGTTCACCAATACAGCCCGCAAGCGTTGAGGATCATGCAAAACATGGGCTACGACTTGTAGCGAAAGCCAGGCCTCAACTACGGAAGAGGCAGACGAACACCGCTGCGCGGTGACCCCTACTATCAATGAACTCATTTCGGGTTGGGATATGCCACCTCCTCTAAGTCGGACGAGATTATCTTTTCCTCTCTCAGAATGGCTCGTCGCCCTCCGACTCACCTGACGCTCTCGAGCAAGCATTATCAGCAAATATGGTGGTGGCAGATCCCTTTGAAGCAGACGAACAGGATTCTGAGCCATTTGAGAATGACTCTTGGGCTCAACAAATGGATACGCAGTAGGAATTCTGCTTCGAGCAAAGAGAACCTCCCACCAAAGACGAAGTTATCCAGGTTGATGTTGAGGGTGAACTTTTGCCAAAGCCGATATTCATCAGTAACAATCTTTTTCCAGCTGAAAGGGAAGAAGTTATCCAGCTGATAAAAGAATATATTGATGTCTTTGCGTAGAATTATGAGGACATGCCGGGCCTTGACCCAAAGGTGGCTACTCATAAACTCAATATATTGTTCGACTCGAAGCCTATGAAGCAGCACCAATGCCGGATCCGCCCGGATATGATGGACGCCATCGAAGCTGAAGTCAAGAAGTTGATAGCCTACAGTTTCATCCGGGAAGAACAACATCCCGACTGGGTCGCCAACGTTATCCCAGTCATGAAGAAAAATAGGAAAATACGTATCTGCATCAATTATCGAGATCTGAATACAGCCTGCCCCAAGGATGAGTTCCCTCTTCCCATCACGGACATCATGATCGACAATACCTGCGGTTTTGAATGCATGTCTTTCATGGACGGATTCTCAAGATACAATCAGATCAAGATGCATCCTGTAGATGAGAAGCACACTGCCTTCCGGACCCCGTTGGGAGTATATTGCTATACGGTCATGCCCTTCGGATTGAAGAACGCCGGGGCTACATACCAATGGGCTATGAGTAACATATTCCATGAGTATTTACACAAAACAGTAGAATGTTACGTGGACGACATAGCCGTCAAGAGCCGCCTCAAAGATGATCACATTCAAGACTTGAGGACGGTATTCGGGTTAATGCGCCAACATCAACTCAAGATGAACCCTACGAAGTCCTTTCTGGGTGTATCTAGTGGCAAATTCCTGGGATTTGTCATCACAGCCAAAAGCATCCTAGTGGACTGTCATGCCCCAGTCCCAAAATACCGAGGGACTAGACACGTGGCAATGGCCAGCAGCACACACCGATGGATAAACCCAATTTAATGGATCCATCGGGGCGCACTTAAGCTATAAAATAATAGTAAGGGTCCAAATATACTAATCTCATCCACAGAATAAATACCACAATATCAGAATCATAAAGCAAGATTATATCTCAATAAAATATAACCTCGGAAAATAATCCGGTAATGAGTCTGATACATATGTCAGGATACAATAATAAAGATAACTACAGCAATACTGAGTATGGAAATAATATATACTCAGAAGATAACCTCGGTGATCGCTCGTCTGCTGAATCTGGTACTAATCCAGTAACTGCTCCTGTTCCTGCTTCTGCTCCTGCTAATGCACCTATACTGTATAACTCTGGGTGGATCTCCTCTGCTAATCCTGGGGACATAATACGGATCCAGGTCCTCAGGGGACATAGCAAGGTACAGAAAATACAAGCCATAATAATGCAGTGAAATAGTTAATGAAATAAATAGGGTAAATATGTAACCATCCATGTGAAATGCAAGTGAGAACATCACCAGTACTCAGGCTGAAACAACTACAAGCTCTGTGTCGGGGAGCCGGTAGCAGTGATATCATGTGGTCATCTAGCTCAGCGAGAGACTGAGACGCCGGCATAATATAATATCAACCTGTATCCTGTGTGTCTCTCCAGCAATAAATTAAACAAGATGGGAACACTATATAACCAGCTAAGTGAAATGCAAGATGAGAGCAGCACTAGAACTCAGGCTGAAACCACTACAAGCTCTGTGTCGGGGAGCCGGTAGCAGTGAGATCATGTGGTCGTCTAGCTCAGCGAAAGACTGAGACGCCAGTATAATATAAAATCAACCTATAGCCTGTGTGACTCTCCCCACCCAATGTAATGATACGTCTCATGTCCATGTGGCCCCATGTCCATGTCACGCACAATCATAGCTAAATGCAACAAGTCATAAATATCTATGGCTATAGTATCCCTATCAAGTCTTGTATCCTATACAGAATTACCATGAATATCTCGGGAAGATCCTATCTCATGAATGGTATCAAGTGTACTGGGTCATGATGTACTTGATAGGGCAAGTACGAGAAATAGGGGTCTCGGTATCCATGTCTAGATGATAATACACAACGTCGCGTACGGTGTTGGCACCCGACTATGAATCGGACGCTAAGTAAAGTCACACGGTCCTAGGTCAAGCATGAACCACAATATATATATATATATATATAAGCCAAGGAAATAAGTAACAAAGACTGCAAGTTTTGGCGAGGTACACTTGCCTGGGGTCTTGGCTCCAACTGTAGCTCTGGTCTCAGTGTGATTTGCAGGTACTACTCCGGTTGCTGAAATAAATATTACCATTAGATTCAGAAAATATCAAATAGCTAGAAACGCCTGTCCTTAAGTCTAATTTGGACACAAGGGCAAAAATAACATTTCCGGGTCAAAGCGGGGTCCACATGTGGGCCACTTTACACCGAAAAGCGTGTCAAGGTCAAAGGTCTCCAAATTTGCCAAACTTAGTGTCAACAACTCAGGAACGATGATACGAACCCAACGGAACTTCCAGAATTGGATTCCGATGAGCCGGTCACAAAATCGCCCGTCAAGTGGAGCCTATGGGGCCCACGATACGCGATTTCGTCAACGTTCTCAGAATCGAACCAAACTTGGGTCACAGGACCAGCGTATTGCTACGAGTCCGATGGTGCAAGTTTCGTCTTGATCCGACGTGTATACACAAAGTTACAGCATATTTTAGAACTGACGGATACGGGACGGTGTCCGCGGATACACGTTGATTCCGGTGCGCACGCACATCCGAATCGACTTTCGTGAAATCCCACACGTCCGTATCAACGTCGCGCACGTATCGGTGAAGACCGCACGCGACCAAGTTGTCCCGTTTGGCGGGGCGCACTCAGTTCCGGGATGAAACTGGGTATTATTTTTCTTGTTTTTGGATCACGGTGTGCGATCACCACAGGACGTGATGCACTGAGCAGTTTGCACGGGCACCGAGGGGGTCATGCAGGCTACACGTTGCAACTGACGGAATTGAAAACGGGATTACGAGGTGAGAGAAAATGGTACCTGAACAGGGCTCCGTGAACGCTGAATTCCACGTGTCCGAGTGTCGATTCGACACGGGATTCGTGTCCTGGGCGTATCCACTGTGTCCGGGCTAGGGCAGCGGACGGCCGGCCTAGGGCTGCTGTGTCGGGTCGTACGACGAGCTGGGAGGCGCTCGCGGGCGGCAGCGGCGAGGTCGGGGCAGCGGCTGGCTGGCTGCTGCGGGCCAGAGGGTGCTGGCGGAGGGCAGCGGGGTGAGGGGACGACGCCGGTGGCTCGAGGCGGAGGAAGGAATCAGCGGGGACGGGGCTGGCCGAGGTCGGTGGAGGACACGAGGAGGAAGAAGACTCAGGCGGAGGAAGATGTTCTGGCGGCGCTGGAGGAAAGAAAGCGGCTGGGCGGAAGGCTGAACGGCCGGGCTCGGCTCTGCGGGGCTGGGCGGAGGGTTGAGCGGCCGGCTCGCTGGTGAAGGCGGCGGCGAGGCGACTCGCTGGGAGATCCGGTGGGGGGTTGGAGTCGGGCTCACGGCTGCGGGCTGAGGGGGTTGGGGCCCAGGCGGAGAGAGGAGGAGGAGATGGGCGGCTGGGCGGTGCTCCGCCGGAGACTCGCCGGAGGGGTCGGCCGGCGGTCGGTTAGGGTTAGGGTTTGGTTTAGGTAATTAGGGCTTTTTAGTAATTCTTTTCTTTTTTTTCTTTTTGTTTGTGGAGAAAGAACTAGAAAAATTATGTATTTATACATACAGAAAATTGGGCTAGGGTTTGACCTAGGATTTGGGGCTGGGTTAACGCTCCTTGGGCTTGGCTTCGGCTCTCATGGGGATGTCGGGCGTTTGGCGCGGGTTTAATTCGGTTTAATTCTAAATCGGTTTTTAGGGCTTTATAAATGCTTTCGGAGTCCAATAAATTTTTAAAAAATTACCCTATGTCCGATTTTTCATTTTACACCATAAAATATTATTTCTATAATATTTTAATATTAATTATCAGCAATTAAAAATCATTTAATTACCAAAGGCCTAGGTTTTAATTTCGAAAAAAATTTCGGAGAGTTACGAAAAGTTGTGAAAAATTCAAATTAATAATTACTAAAAATCAGGGGGCTTACATGGACCCTGACAAAGTCCAGGCCATCGTAGAAATGCGACCGTCCCGTAATCTGAGGGAACTCCAGGGATTTCAAGGCCGTTTGGCTTATATCCGGAGGTTCATATCCAACCTCTCGGGAAGATGTCAGCCCTTTTCGCATCTCATGAAGAAAGATGTATCCTTCATATGGGACAAAACCTGTCAACAAGCGTTAGGAGATATCAAGCGCTATCTCACCAGTCCGCCAGTTCTGGTGCCTCCCGTCATGGGAAGACCATTCTTGTTGTACGTTCGAGCAATGGATCATTAGCTAGGAGCTCTTCTCGCACAGAAGAACGATATGGGTCATGAACAGGCTATCTACTACCTCAGCAGGATGATGGTCGGAGCCGAACACTGGTACAACCCAGTGGAGAAAGAATGCTTGGCTCTGATGTTCGCTATCCAGAAGACGCGGTACTATGTCGTCGGCCAGACTATTCATATCATCTCCAGGATCAACCCTCTTCGAGTACTAATGAGCAAGCCAAGTGCTCTTAATTCCCGACTCGCGACTTGGGCGATGCTGTTAACACCATATGACATGGTATACGTCCCGCAGAAGTCCATCAAAGGCCCAGCGCTGGCTGACTTTCTAGCTGCTCATCCGATCCCGGAGGCCTCCAAATTATACGAGGACATTCCCGACAAAGTTGCAGAATATAATTTCGCAATGGAAAGTGACGCATGGCAACTGTTCTTCGACGGCGCCTCCAGGACTGGTCCCCAGAGAAATATGGTTTCAGGGGTAGGAATCGTCCTGGACACTTCTGATAAACTCGTCATCTACCGAGCATATTCTTTTAGCGAGCCATGCTCCAACAATGTGGCAGAGTACAACGCTCTGCTAATCGGGCTCCAAGTCGCCAAAGAGCTGGGGGTCGTCTCCCTGGAAGCTTTCGGTGATTCTCTGCTTATCGTCAATCAAGTCAGAGGAATATATGAAGTCCGAAATCCAGACCTCATCCCCTATCACCAAGCAACGGTCGAGATAGCCATGATATTTAAAGGGTTCTTCCTAGAGCATGTACCTCGATCTCAGAATCTGGAAGCTGATGCCCTAGCCAGTCTAGCTGCGGATTTAGCCACTCCTATAAGAAGGCAGGATTCGGTAATCCTTTTTAACAGAGATTTATTTTATGTGAAGAACAACTTTCACATAGAACGCAGCTACGCTGTGAACACAGATCCCCCTAGAAGAGACTGGAGAAGTCCCTTCATAGATTTCGTCATATAAGAAATCTTGTCGGAGGACCCCAAAGAAGCAGTATCCGTCAAAAGACGATTATTACGCTTCTACTTCGATGCATCTTCATAATGCCTATATCGCCGGACCTACGACGGACTACTATTGAGATGTCTCTCTAACGACGAAGCACGACAGATTATCCGGGAAGCTCACGACGGCATATGCGGAGCGCACTAGCCCGGTCCTAAGCTACAGGATCGTATCAGGAGAATGGGCTATTACTGGCCCACTATGATCACGGACACGATCAACTATGCAAGACAATGCAGAACCTGTCAGGTTCATGCAGACTTCATATACCAACCATCTGAATATCTACATCCTACAGTTGTGTCCTGGCCTTTCGAAGCATGGGGTATGGATCATTGGTCCTATTCACCCGTCTTCTTCCAGAGGTCACCGGTTCATACTGGCCATCATGAATTACTTCTCCAAATGGGCAGAGGCGATCCCTCTTGCTGAGGTGAAGGCATCTAATATAATCAGCTTCGTCAAGCATCACGTCATTTATCGCTTTGGGATTCCCCGAAGGATAATCCATGACAATGGACCTCAGTTCATCAGCCAAGCGTTTCATCAATTTGTGATAAAAATCGAATACATAATATTGCCTCTACGACATATTACCCAGCTGCTAATGGTTTGGTGGAAGCTTTCAACAAAACCATTATCAAACTCTTGAAGAAGTTCGTCTCTTCAAACAAAAGAGATTAGGATGAGAAGCTGGGCGAATGTCTCTGTGCATACCGCACAACAGTATGAACACCAACAGGTTGTACCCCATTTTCACTGGTCTACGGGAGCGAAGCATTTCTCCCCATTGAAATCCAGATCCCGTCACTCAGGATAGCCGTGACTAATGAGCTGAGTCAAGAAAAGAATGACATGTTAAGGCTTCAAGAGCAAGAGGGATTAGACGAGAAATGCCTCCAAGCTCAACAGCGCATCGCGCTCTACCAAGCACGTATTTCTAGAGCTTTCAATCATAAAGTGAAGGAAAGAGTGTTCAAAGTCGGCGAGCTAGTTTTAGCCGTAAGAAGGCCGATGATTCTTACTCACAGGAGTAAAGGGAAATTTCAGCCCAAGTGGGAAGGCCCTTATGTGATCGAGACAACGTTCTCGAACGGCGCTTACAGGTTAGCCCAGCCTAATGGAGACCTGTTCATGACTCCTATCAACGGTAAATTCCTGAAGAGGTACTATGCTTAAACCTCTTCTACTCAAGTGGAATATAGCGAGAATCTCAATTCTGACAAAACTACTTCCAAAATGAAACTAGTTAGGTCATATTCTATCATGTCCGTAATGACCTCTGAATAGGTATGTCCTGCTAGAAGTTTATCGAGAGTCTATCACGTCCATACTACCTCTGATATCACTCTCGCCCAAACCTGTCATTTACATTCCGAAATGATGGGTCCACAAAGTCAGAAAAGATTCGCTTTATTTATTCTCGAAAAGAGCAGAATTACATTGGGGAAGCAAAAAAAAGAAAGGGTACATCATTGTGGGGGAACGGTCAGATCGCAAATCAGCTTTGCCAGTGCAGCTACCCTCTCGTCCCTGGAAACCAAGGCATCAGCGCGGGCCTGTTCCAGCCGTGCCTCAGGATTGTTCATAAAAGACAGTTCGGCCCTTGCCCGAAGGGAGCCAGCTCGGGCAGCTTCTACACGCTCCAGATCCCATCGTGCTGTGCTCAGTCGACCAGTCGCTACATCTAGACCTGCCAACGACTGGGAAGTCCACTCCTCTGCCAGAGCGAGTTTTTCCTTCAACTTGCGGGACCTCGCTATATTTCCTTCATGCTCGGATTGGCACTTCGTCTGAAGAGCAAGAGCCTCCTCCACGACAGCTTTTCTTTCATCCATCTCCAGCTTATGTGCTTTGATGGAGTTGTCTAGGCTTTCCAGCTGTTTAGTAAGCCGCGCAGTCATGAGGTCGTATCTGGCCTGGACCTCAGCTTCAAGACTGCCTCAAGCCAGCTGCAAATATTCGTTAATAGGTTGCTCCAACCCATTAACCATCGTCTCCAGGGCATCAGCCACCCCAGAATCGCCGAACTCCCTGACCGCCCCAATCGAAAACTGGGAAGCCTTCTTCAGACGCTCAAAATCTAGATTCTTCGCCAACACCATTGATATCAGCATTTTCAAACTGGTATAAAAGAGGCTGGTATACAGCTCGATCAGCGCAACCAGATCTGGTTGAACGCCGGGAGTGGCCACGATATTGGCGAGTTTCCCTCCAGGAATGATTGCAGACGAAGTGGCCACAGCCGCCGCCTCGATGTGTAGTACGACCGAAGAAGGTGCGACAACGACGGTCGAAGTCATCGGCATACTCGCAAGAGGCGAGGTCACGATGACGAGTTCGTCCTCCTCTTGAGGTGACGAAACTACTCCGGGCGAGCTGGCCCCCGAAGGTATTTCCTCCTCGAAGTCAAACGCCTCCGTATCATCGCCAGAAGCCCGAGCAGAGCCAGAAGGCGCTTCAACGCTATACTTCCCGTGGACGCCATCCCCTGAGAAGAGGACAAGAAAGTTGATATCAATATGATAGTAATCTTTCTAAGAGGAGACATAAAAGATGACCTTTACCCGTAGCCAACGGTATATATGCCGCGTCTGCAGCCGATGTAGCTATATCACGCCTTAATGACGCAATACGAACTGTCATACCTGGAGAAGGAGGTGGGCCAACCGACATCGCCAGGAGCTCTACCAAGCCTTCACCAAGACGCAGTCGAGGTTCGTCAGCTAGAATCTCGCTAGTCATGCTCACGGACGCGGCAGGAGTTTCATCCGTTGCTGGTCTAGGGAAATATTCTCCCATTTGTCTCGGCCACGCAGGCGATTTCATTCCACTACCGGAGGCAGTGGTAGCAACGGCAGCCTCAAGCAGGAGTTCTCTGGCACCACCAGCCGAAACTGAGGTCCCTCTCCCAAAAGCGGGGAACCTCCAATCAAAGAGACATCCCCAATAGGAGAGACAACAGGTTCCTCTCTAGGAGCCTCAATGCCAGGAATCCGGAAAGAACAATTAACCGTCTTCTTCTTCCTCTTGCGAGGGGAAGTCTGCTTCGAGGCAGGAGCCCTTCGCTTCCCAGAGACTGCCAAAGCCTCCGCAGGCGGAGGCACTTCACACCTCGGCACCGACACCAGAGGCTCATCCGGAGTGACGGACTCCTCACCCTCGTCAAAAAGAAACCGAGGGAACTTCGACTCTTCCCCCAGGCTTGGAAGAAGGCACCCTAAAGCTTCCACGCATATCAAAATCATGACGGAAGGTATTGATTGCCACGTAGAACTGGGCATACGAATGGAGGATGCGCAGCTCCGTAGAGAGTGTGACAACCGGCACGGTAAAGATTGCTCTCGTGCAACCCATGATAAAATAACGCCATCCTCTGGCTCCATCAATGAGTCCGCCCCTGGACCTGAAGCTGGTGACGACATTGCCCACGTGCAGCTGATCGTACCCAAACTGCCTGGCGAACCGACTGGGCAAGTAAGGCTAGAAGAAGCAATGATCTTCGCTTCTGTACAGCAAATAGGAGGGTCTGATGCAGACCAACCAATTAAAAGCTTTCGGAGAAAGATTGGTCTTCTCTCCACCTAAATCCTCAAGCCTAATCCCCGACTGATTGTGATGCACAGAGGGGACAGTGCAGAGGAGCTTCCAGCAATGACCGAGGCTCAGCACCAGCCGACAGTCTAAGTCTGTGTTTATGTTCCAGAGGGAGTCCTTGTAGTTCAGTAAGAAACTACCCCCCGCGCTACTACCAGGGCCGGGAGACATCACCCGGGGGTTGTGGAGAATTAACCATCCCATCAAGTACATGTATGGTAACTCTACCCGGGGAAAGCTATCACGCCGAGCTTCATCAACGAGCAGTCCGTCAGTCATGGCTCTCATGCTAGCCTGTATATGGCACACCATGGCAGGGAGCAAGCCCAGTCTTGCCCCGAACACCAGACGAATGACAGGCCACAGGATGTTCCGGTCAATGCGGTCCACAGACGCGATACCGGGCACCACTACTCGACGCAGCCATATGGAAAGAAAACCAGCCAGTCGGGCTTCCTCAGACAAAGGCCTGCGACAGCGCCTCAAGTAACTATAGGCCTTAGTGCCTTCAGGATACTTTCCTACCCCGTCAGTGAGAAACTGATCTGGAGCTTTAGTATCCTCCATAAGATCCTCGACAACCTGGGCACTAAGCATGCCCAAATAGTTCACAGGCTCATTCTTGCCCCCCAAAACTTTCTCCGACTTGACGGCCCTGGCCCGGTGGAAGAAGAGGTAGGACATCCACTTAGTGGTGTGAGCCAAATCAGAAGGCTCATTATAAAAAGCAGTGCACGCGAAGTAGTGGCACATCAGCTCCTGATACACCTCCACAACCCGAGGGTCCGAGTCCTCCAACTCCCGGTTGGTGGGAACATACTCTTCATACGGGGTATCCCCCATCGGCAGTCTCGAGATCACTTCCATTTCGTGGAGGGCCAACCCCAACTCCCCCAATGGAGTGGCGAAGGTCCCGGTGAGCGAAATATATCGCTCCATCAGTGCCAGAAATAGGTTAGGGTTGGGAGGCAACCCAACACTCGTCGTACTCATAGCAGCATACAGTCCGATGACCTCCAGCTCTCTCCAAAAATGTTTCAAGGCCCAGTCAACTAGGCAAGTCCATCGGAGGTTTGTTGGGGTTATCCACCTATTGCACCGAGGATTCTCCTTGGGGTATACCCCCCCTCGCACGATAAAGTCGTTACAGAAAGTCGGCAATTGGACCAGCTGGATCACTGAACTGTCTTCACTCGGGACACTGCCCGGGCACAGTCCCCTGAACAACGTCACGACGCCAGAAGGACGGCTGACAAACGACCCCTGGTCAGCTCCTTTCAGATGAAAGATCTTTCCCGGCTTGCCGTGAAGATCGGGAGTCAGCGTCCACGACATCCTCCTGGAATGTGTGGCATGGAAGAAAGCCGAGATGGGATAATCTCTCAGCATCGTAGGCAGATACAAGACCACACTCTCGGCGGGGAAAATCCAAGGTTCTCTCTTGGGCTTCGTCTGGGACTGTTTGTCAATCATGTCCCCAAAGAGAAAGGCCGGCTTGATGTACTGGTTCCCGTCTATGTACGTCAGGGGCTCTCCGTTAATCATGTTCAGCAATGTCCGCTCGCCCTGAGCCGATATCAAGATCCCTCGTCCTTCGGGATATTGGGGTCCGGAGATAGGAAATGTCACGTGCGACAGATCCTCCAGATAGTTCGAGTGCAGCATCCCGGCAGCGGAACCCATCACCTCAGCCAGTGGAGACTCATGCAAGTTAACTGTGAAAGTGCAAGGAAAATATGTCATTACAAATCTTGCAACATAAAGACCAAGAAATGACAGTCTGTGCTTTACGCCAAGACTGTACAAAATTTGGTCATTTTATGCCGGAAGTCACATCCTGAAGCGTAATTGGCGGTATACTGTCCGTGCTTTACGCCAGACTGCCAAAATTTTAGTTACTATGCCGGAGGTCCCATCCACAAGCGTAAAACTAAAATTTTATAGTATACACCAAGTTTTCGGCAGTCAGAGCTTTTACGCTCAAAACTGCGAAAACATGGAGTTTTTACGCTGGCACATTAGAAATGTGGGCGTAAAAGATGAAAACGTCGCCGTGCGTCATCTTCCTCAAAGAGGCTATCAACACAGAAGACGATCTAGCGCGGTCACGTTCAACGTGTACGAAGGATTTTTCGTCGTTCTTTGTCATCCCAAAGGCTATACCTCTAAGGTCGGGTGTGCTACTCGTCGGCAGGATGCTTCGCTCAGAAGAAAGTTCACCTTGCCCGACCAAAGACTCTCTCGCCGGGGCAGAAGAACGAGAAGAAGAGCCTGTGCTCTTTCCCTTACTGGAGGGGGTTTATTTCGGCGCCATTTTTGAAAACTCGGAGTGCTCAGAGAAAGAACGAGGGGAAAAACTCAAACAATCGAAGACTCTCTTTCGCAGAAGACGGATGAAAAGTTTTTCCCTCAAAAGCTTGGGATATATATAGAGTTCGGGTCGACTCCTCGAATCCTCGGACGGGCTCCTCGAAACCCCAACCAAATCTCACAATTAAATATTTGGTTATGATTGGGTACTACGTCAGCCCACTACTCTCGAAAGACGGACAGTCAGCAAATTCGAAGAGTTTTTCGTGCAAAAGCAGGTCAGCGGTTCCTATGCTAAGGAGCTTTCTACGCTCGACAGCAACAGATCTACGGTTTTACGCTCGCAAGCTATAAGTCTATGGTTTTATGCCCGGATGCCTTTGTGCTTGGTAGCTTTTATGCTCGAGAGGCTACAAACCTACGACTTTACGCTCATCAGATACCAAATCAATGATCTCACGCTCGGTGGCGTTTAGTTTATGCTCGGAGGCAACAGATCCGCAACCTTACGCTCGGAAGATTTTTTTTATTCACAGGCTACAAATCTATAGTTCTACGCTAAAGGAGCTTTCTACGCTCGACAACAACAGATCTACGATTTTACGCTCGCAAGCTATCAGTCTATGGTTTTATGCCCGGATGCCTTTGTGCTCAGTAGCTTTTATGCTCGAGAGGCTACAAACCTACGACTTCACGCTCAACAGCTACGAATCTACGATCTCACGCTCGGTGGCTTTCTACGCTCAATAGACTACGAACTCAGGATTTTCAGCTCATCTACACTACGGATCTCTGACTTTCTGCATATCCGAACAGTTTTTAAGACGGTCGATTACAGGAGGTCACACAGAAGATACTCCTTCGTGACCTCAAGATATCCCAAGTACACGAAGCATATAGAGTTCAAAAATTGAGAAATTACTCTTCTCGGGTCAAATGGAGGTTCATCCAGACTCCAGTCTGAATATCTCATCTATCAAGATGGCAAACTCAGCTCGACAGCCATTACTCGACCCTGTTCCAAGGGATTTTTCGAGAAGTCATTCTTGAAGACGAAGTCTGAACAAAAATTCTATTCATTAGAAGTAAAAACTCTACGCGGTTCCTCAGTCTTAGCAGCAGAACAGTTCTTCTAAATGTTCAAAATGCTCAACAACGTTCTATGGACTATTCGCTATGCATAAAGGACAGGACCTAGCACTCTTTCTATACAGAGTCGGCGTAAAGAATCAGACGTGTCAAAGCTACACATATTCAGACTTCACAGCAACGTATGGCAAAATGATCATATGCGGAGAAGAAAGACAATTTTATTAAAATCAAGACCATGATTACATATGAGGGAAATCTTGTCTACAAAGGGTTTTTTCTTTATTTTTATGATTACATATGAGGGAAACTCCATCTACAAAGGATTTCCTCATCATCGTCTGAAGATCGCACTGAGAAGCTGTTTTGACAGGTTCTCACGTTGGTGACGGTCTTCCTCTTCTTCCAATAAGATGATCAGTGGCAGGAGGATACAAAAATGGGCATATGACCCATCCTCCAACAGAAGGAAAGTAGGGTAATTCTGCTTTCCTACAGACCACCGCCACTCTAGTCGGTCTGTCTGTCTCTCGTCACCGGAGGTAACGGAAGAAGGTGCCACTTGCAAGCAGCGTAGTGAATATGATTCTTCCTCTCTCCCGAAGAACCACCATATAAAGTTGCTGATTATCCCGAGCAAGGGAGGCTAAGATATCCTTCTATGATCTATTGCAGTGGACACTTGCTCGAAGACGCCGTCTTTTTTGGCTCCTTACATGCTGGAAGAACATGATCTCCTTCTTCCTCAGATCGACCCGACGAACTCCGGCGATCATCTCTGCATGGTGATGGAAATATGGGGAGAATGGGTTAACTCCCCCAGCCTTTTTATAGGCGAAAGAGGTCACACCGGTCCCCAATAAATCTGCCATAAAGTCAGCATCGACCGTTTCAACGCTCCATTCAGAAACGTTTCGAGTTACGAGGAGCGGTTCATGCTTCATTCAAAGCGTTCCAAATTCCGAGGAATTTGAAAGCTTTGAAGGGGGTCTTATAGAAGCATGAAAAATACGCCGGATGGCTATACGCAGCATATTGGTGCAGAGCAGCGTAAGCAGAGGCCTTCAAAGCCATCAAGCGTGCAACAGAGCTTTTTTTGCTAAACACAGCGTGAAATATTAAAAGCTCAAAAGGCCATCCGTGTAAGGCAGTATGTCCAAACCACTTCAGCGTAAATGGGGTGCTTCATCGCCTCCAGGGCGTAAAACTCATCCTCTTTCAGACGCAGCAATGAGGTGTACAAGAGACGCTTCGTATTCTCCGAAGTGAACCTGTCAGACCCTACAATGAAGATCCTGCAATAAACCTGACGTCTGGACTTCTGAAAAAGGAATACGGCTCGACTACCCAGACGACGGCTATAATGATGGCACAGCACTGCGACCCAGGCTGTCATTTACCGCCATCCCCTTTGCGTAAACTGCTTTTACAAATCACAAAGGGATACGCTGCCTTGTTTTACACAGGCAAACACGAGCTATTTACGTTCTGCAGTAGACAAACCGCCTGCCACATCAAAAGCTGCACTCCATACGGGGTTCGAGGCACGTCTCTGCGTCCAATGCACAGAGCGATGACAGTTGCTCGAGGCACGTCTCTACGTCTAATGCACAGAGCGGTGACAGTTTCTCAAGGCACGTCTCTGCGACTGATGCGCAGAAGGGGTTGCAGACCTTCAAAAACACGTCTCCACATTTAATGCGCAGGATGGTGGCAAATCTCGGCATTTAATGCAAGAGATTTGATTATATCTTCAAAAGCCGTAATTCCGGCTAAGACGTCCACATCAGCACTCTGGCACGGTACGCAGCGGCTTCTACGCCCATCCAGCTCCTGTGCTCACTCGGCCTCTATGACCGCTCGGCTTCAATGCCCATTCGGCTTCTACGCCTACTCGGCCTCTATGACCGCTCGGCTTCAACGCCCATTCGGCTTCTACGCCTACTCGGCCTCTATGACCACTCTGCTTCTACGCCTGCTCGGCCTCTATGACCACTCGGCTTCTATGCCTATTCGGCTTCTACGCTAATTCGGCTTCTATGCCGGTTTGATAACTATTTGGCTTCTATGCCATGGTGACAGACATTTGGCTTCTATGCCAACGTCTTCTACACAATGGATACCTACCTACGTGGCTTCTACGCCGTGATCTTCGTAGTGATTATACGCGTTTTGTCCCTTAATTGGACCCGCGTCATACGCTCATTTAAAGGATCATCTATACGCAGCCATTGGTTACTTTAACCGTTGTGTAAAAGGGTGTTGTACTTTCCACCCCTCGATTTCTACACCGACGGAGTGGTCACTGTCACTAAAACTCTATAAATAGAGACCTCTATCAATGAGGAACAGGGGGAGAAAATTGGTCAAGAAACCAATATCAGATACAAGGTCGACAAATTGGAAGATCGAACCAGAGGTCAAGAGAGAGAGAGAGAGAGAGAGAGAGAGAAGAATCCGGAGCTCAGGCAAAGAGTAGGGATCGACGACTTTGGCATCGTACATCCACCCTCTTCTACAACCTTCGAAGCTGCTTTCTGTCTTCTACGGCACTTCTTCAATATCGTGTGGTCCAAGGGCTAAAGTGATCGACTGCAGATCAGACACCTATAGCAATATTTATCCAGATTAAATAAATTGTACTCCCATATCCTCGTATAGGATCAAATTGTACAAGTTTGTTTGTAAACCAAAGAAGGCGGGTCTCATATAAACCCTATCCTGAATATATTTTCATTCTTTCGTTTAATACCACAAACATCACCCAATGTAACCACACATCTCATGTCCACAACGTCTCATGTACATGTCACGCAAGATCATAGCTAATGCAATAAGTCATATAATATCTATGAATATAATATCTATGTCATAAAACCTATATCCTATATAGAATCACCATGAATATCTCAAGAATATTCTGTCTCATGAATAGTATCAAGTGTCCTGGGTTATAATATACTTGCTAAGACAAGTACGAGAATGTAAAGGGTCACGAATGTCCATCTCTAGGTGACGTTACACAACCCTGCGTATAGTGTTGGCACCCGACTATTAATCGGACGCTAAGTAAGTCACACGGTCCTAGGTTAAGCATGTAAAATAATATATAAATAAGTCAAGGAAATAAGTAACAAAACTGCAGTGTTGGCAAGGTACACTTGCCTGGGGTTTGAATACCAACAGCTGTACCTGTATCAGTGGATCCTGCAGGTACTCCTCCAAAAGCTGCAATAACCATCACCAATAGGTTTAGAAAATATCGAATAGCAAGAAATGTCTGTTCTTGAGTCCAATTTGGACACAAGGGCAAAAATCACAGTTTCTGGTCAAAGCGGGGTCCACATGTGGCCCGCTTCGCACCAAAAAATGTGTCAGAACTAATGGTCTCCAAATTCATCAAACTTAGTGTCAACAAGTCCAGAACGATGATACGAACCCAACAGAACTTTCAAAATTAGATTCCGATGAGCCGGTCACAAAATTGCCCGTCAAGTGGAGCCGCGGGGCCCACGATACGCGATTTTGTCAACGTTGTCAGAGTCGAACCAAACTTGGGTCACAGGACCAGCATATTACTACAAGTCCGATGGCACAAGTTTTGTTTTGATCCGACGTGTGTACACAAAGTTACAACGTGTTCCAGAATAGGCCGATACGGGGTGTTGTCGACGGATATGCGTTGATTCTGGTGTGCACGCACATCCAAATCAACTTCTGCGAAATTCCGTACGTCCGTATCAACGGCGTGCACCTTTCGGTGAAGATCACACGCAACAAAGTCATCCCGTTTGGCGGAGCGTACTCAGTTCCGGGGGAAAATGGGGTGTTATTTTTTCTGTTTTTGGATCGCAGTTTGCGATCGTCATAGGACGCGACATACCAAGCGGGTTGCACGGGCATCGAGAGGGTTACACAGCCTATGCGTCACAACTGACGGAACAAAAAATGGAGCAATGAGAAGAGAGAACGGGTTACCTGAACGGGACTACGTAGAACGGGGTTTCTTCGTGTCCGCGAGGTGATACGACACTGCGACACGACTAGGGTTTGGTACTGTGCTGCGACTGGGCATCGAGGTTTCGCCGAAGGAAGAGCGACTGGGGAGGAGGCGGCCGAGGACGGCTCAGGAGGGGCTGGCCGAAGCTCTGATAGAGGCGGCCGGAGCTAGGGTGCTGCGGGGAGATCGACGGATCTCTGGGGAGGAGAAGCTTTTGAGTCTTCTCGTCGGCTCGGGGTTATGGTCGTCGAGGAGCTGCGGGGGCGACGGAGGGTCTCGAGGCGGTGGCTCGAGGGGAAGAGGAGTCTGGTTGGGTGGCTGTTGGAAGAGGGTGGAGGAGTTGATTCTGGGGGAGATGGCCGGAATCAATGGAGGCGTGGTGGTCGTGATGGGGTTGGCCGGGAATGGCAGGGAGGTGGAGAGGAGGAGATGTCGGGGTGGTCTCCGGCCATGGGGGAGGACCATGGTGGTGGTGATGGCGAGTCCGACGAGTGGCAAAAGGGAGAGGAGGAGGTGAACTCGGGGAGGGGCTGGGCGGAACTGCTCCGGCGGGGGTCGGCTCACCGCGGGGGAGGCGGAGGACAGGGAGAGGGGGTGGCGGCTGTCAGCTAGGGTTAGGGTTAGGTTTAGGTATTTTGTGGTATTTAATTTTTTGGTAAAGAAAAACTAGATAAAAGTATATTTATACATGTAGAAATTTGGGCTTGGGTTTGACCTAGGATTTGGGCTGGGTCAATGCTCCTTGGGCTTGGGCTTCGGCTCTCATAGGGATGTTGGGAGGGCTAGAATTTTGCATTAATTAAATGTAAGGATATATTTAATATACGGGGCGATGTGCGCGTGTTGCACATCCCGAAAATTACGAAAAAATCACGTAAAGGGAAAATTGGGTTTCTTCACGTATTCTCCAATGATGGAGGCCCCTCAATGCATTTTTGCATAAAAGTCTCCAACAATTAGAAAAATTGCACAAAGACAGAAATTGGAATTAATTTATGAAATTGAATGCGCACGATGTTCCAAAATTAATTAGGAGTACCTGGAATAAAATTAGGTCGGACACAAGGGTCTGGGGCATAGAAGATACAGTATAGATTATTAATAAAATTTGGGTGGTACAAAAAGGTCAAGATTATGTCTCCAATTTTGATTGGAACGCACGGGGGTACAAAGTTGGGATTTATTTAGAATTTAAGAAATAACATCCGCGACGTTTATTTTGCGACTAAAATGTCGCACCAGAAAGCATGATTATAATTTACCCAAAGGTCAGAAAGGTAGGCGGGCATGTCTAGAATAATGTTATGAACTTTGCAGATAGGTAATGGCTAGCGTAGTGCTCCAATTAAAGAAGCAACGGTAAGGTGCGCTACGCAGCAAAATAATGTACAATTAAATCAAATACCGTGTTCTAAGTTCTAGTTGGGTTCAAACTAGCCCTAATTTTACTATATAAGCCAAGTAACCCTAATTTTGGGTTAGGGGGTTTACAGTTGGATCCACTATACCAGTCGGGGTTGGGGAGTATGTAGTCTAGATATGTGATCATACCCTTCTTGTATCAAGTCTTTTTTATTAAATAGTGTTAATCATGCATCGCACGTATGATTAGCCAGGCCATAAATCTTATATCAAGTTCCCAAGCCGATTAAATGTTAATGCTGGTACTCACTCACTTAGTCATTAGTATTCTTGTTCATTGCCATATTGTTTATTCTTGTATTTATTTCCAGTATTGCCTTTATTGCGTATCTCTTGTACAAATATATGGCATCTTGTATATTCACATTTATTTTCTGTTACATAGTTTATATCATTGATTAGAACTGCTGTTAGAGATGTACTTTGCTCTATTCCTGATTGGAATATATTTTTCAGAGGATCCGAGAGATTGGTATCCGACATACTATGGACTTCGAGTTATAGATGGTGCATACTTGGACCCACTAGTTCTGGAGTGATTGTCGAGAAGTTTATCCAGATTACTAGTTTTCATAGTTAGTTCTCTTTAGCATTTTGGTACCGAATTTATTTTTGGCTTATATTTGAGTTTTTGATTATTGTTTCTATTGGTATTGATAATATATATATTTGAATATTAGACTTCCTTGATATCTTCTCGTGCTTTAGAATATGATTGAGTTTTGTATTAAGATATTGTTGGCAGATTTTATATTATTGAGAGATGTTTAGTTAGTATAGTTAACCAAGACAGCGTTCTACCGCCGATGCTGCGGCGTAGGCTGGGCGTTGTTTCTGACTTGCACCCTACACCGGGTACGGGTCATGACAAAGAGGACTTCTATAAGAAAGATAGGTATTAGATAACATAGACTAGATGAACAACAATACAGAGGGATAGGTAATAGACGGGGTAAGTTATATGAGAATAGATAGACATTCCAATAAAATGTTAGACTAGTATTGGAATGACCAATCCCAATCATGATTTGAAGAGTGTTTATAGTAAATAGTATGCCCTGAGTGATAGACCTGAGTACCTGCTTAGTTTAGCCTTGAAACTTACCTACTAAGTTAGGAATATGTGAGTTAAACGAAGTTGTAAGGATTGTTTGGTGCTTACCTATAGCTAGAAGCAATTTTCCTATAGTATGATTGAGGTTATATATAATAGAATTTATAGGAATATGGTATTGAGATTAATGATTTGTTTTATTACTTCATCGACTGTAGTCCTATACTTCCTATCTATAATTTTTATCTTGTTTTACATTCATAAGCCTCTTATTTTTTGAAGCAACAAGCCTTATAATATCCAATTGAGTAGATCCTTCTTCATTTCCTGGTCGTGCCCTAATTACAAAATTACGCCCTCGGTTGGTACCACTTTCTTTTGTTAGTATCCATGTCACCAAATATGTTAGTTCTTTTCCTATTCTATATTCTCTTGATCTAGTCACTATGACTTGATTCTCCAGATACCCGCCTAATCGTGTCGTACTTAACCCTGTTTCCTTACTCCTTAGACTTATCATAATTTTCTCGTATCTTGGTCTAAAATTCCTCATCTTATGATTTTCTTAATTTTTGGTCTCTTCGTCATCAATGTCAATCGATAATCGAAGCCTCTATACCACCTCGCCTTAGTTAGATTCGACTCAGTCTTTTCTTCTGTCTTTTAGAAGCTTGACCTATACAAAAGTAGTATTGGATGGGTAGTAATTTTTCTTTTAGAGTTGTTGACCAATAGCACCCTGATAGTATCTAGATTCCCTTAGAGAATCCTAGATTATGGCCAATGAACCCTAGAATTCTTGTATTCTTATTTAGGAAATATGCCCTTCAAGAAATCTTGTTAGCAGAACCATGACTTTAGTTTTGATACCAACTTTATTTCTTATAAGTTTGGTAGAGTGTAGCCTGGTTTTAATGTAGGGTTATTTTTGGAATTTTAAGATAAATTTGAATTTATTTGGTATTAATTAGGTCTAAGTTCAAATGGATTAAATTACCTCTTTAATTTTGTATCCTCGATACCCTTTGTTGTGGCTCGGATATTAGGAGCACAACACTATCCTTTCCTTTCCAACGAATTCTACTCTTAAGACCTAGACTAGCCACTCTACACCCATGACATGTCTATCTCTCACAAACTCATATTTCCATGCTTCGTTCTAGTCACACAACATTCGTGGCGCATTTGTACACACAAATGTCACATAGATATCCTTTTCCGTTGCGGTCATTTTTAATACGCAACACCCACTCAATTCTTTCGACAACTTTGACATTCATGAGCCTAACTGAACCTACTCACTCATGACCCAACTGTTACTCCCAAATATACACTCCCATGCTCCATATAGACCCCACAATATTTGTAACATACCTCCTCCTAAAAAACTATACTTAATATTCAATCCCGTTGAAATTAAACTAAATTATACATTGGCAATCTTATTACCCTAACCACTGATATACCCATAGCCCACTCGAGCCAAACTACGTCCATGATATTTGTGTTGTATTAAATTGAGATCCTTGTACTCTCTACACAATATTAATCATCTTGACAAATTATATTACCTTTTAACACTATTGTTGAACCGTTCATCGCCATCCATGCTGTTTGGTAAACATATTCCTCTGTACCATCTCATCCTAGTTGTAGTTGACTAAGATATTTTCTATTGTCTTGTAAACTCATGACCTAATTAGGAGCAATAAGAACTGGTAAACTCCTATATAGATTTATTGACTCAATAATACTATGGTAGTACCTATACCTTCTTGATAGTCTATGACTACAGTCAAAAAAGTCTCATCATCTTATATCCTTTCTTGAAGTCGGACTTTCTATAACCCTTTTAAATGTAATAGTGACCAGAATTTTTATGATCAATTTAATCCCTATAAGTTGGGTAGTGACTGAAACTAAGTGTATCCTTGCTCTAGAATATGACATCAAACTAGATCCCATTGGTAACTGTATACCCAAATCTCCAAAGAATCAAGGTAGGACCTTGCCTACTTAAATTCTTTGCTACCGTTTTGTAATCCTTATCTATAGATCGTACGTTATTTTATATATCGAGAGACTCGATACGACAACCCGTGTTTATCATTCATTCACAATGAATTCTCTTGCTCTATTCAACCATGCTTATTTTTAAATTTTGAGGACAAATTTTTTATACGTTCGGTAGATTGTAAACACCCTAAATTTTTGGATTTGAAAATTTTATTATTTTTATTATTTTCATTTTATTTATAGGAATTTTGGATATTTTCTTAGGTAAATAGAAAATAAAAATTTTGATTTAATAAATTATATGAATATTTTCTTTTATTTAGTAAATAAGATTAAGTGGCAATAAAATATTTGTGTGTGAAATTATTTCTTTTAAATTATTATAATTTCTCCAAGAGTTTATTCCATGAATAATTATTTTTTAAAATTTAATCATATGTATATGTCTATAGCTATATATATATATATATATATATATATATATATAAGAAATATAAAATAAGAAAAATAAAATAAAACAAAACCTAAACCCAAACCCAAACCCCAACCCAAACCCAAACCCACAACCTAGACTAAAACCTATTCTGCCCAAACCCAGGCTCACCTACCCTCAGACCCCTCTGTATCACTCTTCTTCGGGATATATATATATATATATATATATATATATATATATATATATATATATATATATATATATATATATATATATATATATATGTGTGTGTGTGTGTGTGTGTGTGTGTGTGTGTGTGTGTGTGTCGATAATGTACGAAACCCTAACCCTAACCCAAAACTCCTCCGATCCACCTCGAACCCCGACCCCTAACGTCTACCCCGACTCCCTGGCCACAGCCGCCGGCAGAGCAGCCCCCGACGGCCACCCAACCCCGATTCTAGCCGACTGCACGGTAGTAACAATTGACTATGACCCCAGTTTCACGGCCTGATTTCTTCTCTGTTTCTTGATCAATCCTCGCCCAACCTTAGTAGGTTTCTTTACAACATAACCACCTTCAAAACCCTTTAAATAGTTTATTTTTTACTGTATAAAATGTGGAAAAAATTGACTCAAAGTCAGATAAAAACCTTGTTTTTAAAACACATATAAATAGTCCAAACTTCTATGTTTCAAGCCTATTTTCTACCAAAATATTAATCATTTTAAAAATCTACTTGAACAGTATTTTAGATAATATATCCAAGTTTAAATACCTTATTTTAGTTTATTTTTATTCGCTTTTAACCTCTGTAAAATTGAGTTCCAAAATCGGGAAAAACTTATGTTTTCTAAAACCAAAATTCTCCGATACGGAGTACGTCTCGTCAAATGAGGTGACTTCGTCACGTGTGGATTACACCGAAAGGACCGTATTGTACCGAAACGCAGATGTATGTGCTTTTACAAAACTTGATTCGGACGTGTGTGCACGCCAAAATCAACCTGTATCCTTCAAAAAATTCCATATCGACCTTTTCCGAATTTGTACTATTACTTTGTTTGTACGAGTCATTTTGCAACAGAACATGCGCCATCGAACTTGTAACATTATACTGGTCCTATGACCCAAGTTTGGTTCAATTATGAGAACGTGACCAAAATGTCGTTTTGCGGGCCATGGTCCGACTTGACGGTCGATTTTGTGATCGGTTCACCGTAATCCAATTCTGGACATTCTATTTGGTTCATATCTTTTTTCTTGACTCGTGGACACTATGTTTGTCGAATTTGGAGAACTTTATCTCCGACACAGTTTTTGGTACAAAGTGGACTACATTTGGATACCGCTTTAACCCAAAACTGTTAATTCTATCCCCTTGGCCAAATTGGACTTTTAGATAGTCAATCCTAGCTATTTCTCATATTTTGGAAACGATGATGATATTATTTTCAGAATCCAGAGATGTTTTTGTGGATTCTACTTTTTCGGGATCTGTTGATGTAATGCGTTCTCTACCTGGACATCGTTATACCATCACCCCGGATCCAGGTAGTGTACCTTGCCATCGTTCACAGATATTTTTGTCTTATATTTTCTACTGGTTCTTATTGTATTCTATTTACTGCTTATATTATATTGTGACCATAGAATCATATAGAAGCATGGAAAATTATGTTCCATGTGCCAAATGCAACTAAAGCTATGTGCCACATGCAACTGAGGCCATGCGGCAAGAACATCCCAAAATTTGTCCTCATCCGCACTAGCAAGAGAAAATTTAATGCTCACACAGTAAAAATTGAGCCAATATCAGTTGTGTTAGAAGCCACTACGCTTTATGAAATATGCAGCTTCTATGTCAGCATAACATGGATCCCCATGCATCGACCTTATCTGGTGGCAATGTTTCCATCAACACCCCATGCAGCGACATTATGATACGACAAAGTTTCCATGAATCCCCCATGCAGAGGTATTGTCATGCGTCAGTGTTCCCATGAATCCCCCATGCGACGGTGTTATCATGAGATAATGTTCCCATGAAGCCCATGGTAGCAGGATCTCTCTGTTGCAAACAACCAAGATCTTCAGGCAATTAGTGCATGCCTCGTGTCACGCAGAACAAGTCATGCAGATGAAGGGTACCAACAACCCAAGATCTTAGCCATATCAAAATCCCAACTATTGCCACATGGAAGTCGCAGCACAGCCTGCGCCCCTACGGTTATAACCGCATTCTGTTCAAAAGACCATGAGACAACTTGAAACCTGCGCGCGTGGACCATAATTAAATGCGTACGCATGATCTTCTAGCGGCTATAAATAGCAAGGACATGTGATCCCCACAGGAGGCATGGTGATATGTACACTCAGATGCCCAGAGGCTTGACAAACTTTTTTGGTCATCGGATCGTCAATGGAGTAAAGGAGTCAGCTGTAGTAATCAATCTCCCTCGTCACACTTTCCCAGATCTTCTTGTACTCAGGATTCTCAATGCTAGGGTTCTCTGTACTCTCTTGTTGTACCCAAATCAATACAAAAGGTCGCAAAATATTCCCATATTTTTTTGATGTCAACAAAAATGGCGACTTTGCTGGAGATTTTCTTCTCCACCGATTAGAAGTTGTGACATAGTCTGATATAACCAAGCTGGGTTCAACCCAGATAATGTTGGTCATTCTCTTCGACCAACAGGTATTTGAAATTATGATGGATAAGCAAGTCCCGTATCGAGGCCTTCAAAGTCTCACAAAACTCGTAAGATTTGGGTATCCAAGGCTAGTATCCCACACCCAAAGACTGCGAATGATGCACTGCCAACCTCAACCACTAAGGACGCGCATGGCATCGACGCGCATCCTGTCTTTGTTCCCACTGTTGAGAAAAACGATGCTGACTCTCAGGAGATATGCCCACGATAAGAGCATAAGAGGAAACGTGCCGCATCAAACTGTAGGTGCATGAAACCCTTTCCAAGCAACCAAGCCAAATGGAGAGGGTTTGTCTTTGAAATGATATCCTACGGCATTGGCCCCCAAAATCCAACTGCAAGGGAATAGGAAAAATATGGATTCTTTGTACTATGCGCTAGTCAGTGCTAGTTTGAAGAAGTCCAAAGAGGCCCGTGCCATACGCGCTTGGAGGGCTACGCCAGTAGTCCAACAAAAGCATGCGCCACTGACCGTTACACGTACTACTAATAAAAAATCTATAGGGATAACCCATGCGCTTGTACGTCTGAAGTGGGACAACCCTCCAAGTCTTCCCAAAACTACTTGGGCATAGTTGATGCACAAGAACCAAGTTGGGGAGCAAAAATTGTGATGGAAAACCCGCGCACCCAGTTTGTCTCTACCAATAAAGTGGATTTGTCTCACCCTAAGCCTTCTACAAACGATCTGGGTGCATTTCCTGTGCAAGAAATAGGTCAGGGAGTAAATATTTCACTTTCACATTCAAGCGCAAGGTTTGGCCACGCGCACAAAATGGGTATAAAGGTTAAGTTTTCCTCGTCTGATCTACGTAACGTGATTAGTCACAAGCGTAAGACGAGAGAAGCAACCGCTACACATGAAGTGTCATCTCCAAGGCACACCTGGCCAGTATCACTATCCACTGTTGTTGTACCAAAGAAGCAGCTATTCTAACTAGACAATCGGTATTCCAAGCTTGCAAACAGCTGCACCAACCCGACGGCGTCTTGGGAAACAAGTGCTCGAGGAGAAAGAGGAACTACCTTTTGCCTCCTGCTGCTTAACGTGGAGGTCTCCTTCCTTGAAGAAGATCTCAAAAAAAGAACTCAACCAACTCCCCAGTATCGACTAGTATTTCGAGGAATCGATGACGAGACACTAAGCTGGTAGTGCCCACCGAGGGGGTGTTCCAGGGCACCCGTAAATTTTTTTGGGTAGTAGCCTTCCGGTGTTCCAAACCAATCCATCATTCCATGAGGACAGTGAATCCCAAGGAACTAATGACAACCTACCTAGGGGTAGCCATACCCTCCAGGTCAGTGCTGCAACCAGAGCTATGTGTAGTAATCCCTAAGAGTCCGAAGAAGATGCAACAATGGCCACCTTCCCTTACGACAGTGAGACTCAGACATCAGAGGCGGAGAGTGAGGCATCTACGATCCCTTCCATTTTCCCCCAAGTAATACTCGTATACATAGCAGGGGATGATCACAAAGCAGGGTCCAATGACAGCCAACTTCTCGAGACACTTGAGGCGATGATACTCACCATGAGCGTCTCGATGCAAACACTGACCCAGACAGTGGTAGAGATAAAGGCGAATCTATTCTCACCTCAACCGAGAACTCTGGGACCAGCAAGCCAGGATCCATGAACCAATAGAGAGTCCAATATACTTGATCCTGCTCCCCCCATTACCGGTAACCAGAGTTTGTCCCAATCATCACCCTTCTAATGTTAGATGACATTCATGAGACTCTCAGGGATTTTCGTGCTCGTATCGACGTTAGAGACAACTGATACATGCTCCAGAAGCTCGGGATACAGCAGCCTTATCCTCCAGAGTGGAACAACGTAGTCTATCCTTCCAAGTTTTAACCACTGTCCCTGGCCCAATTTAATGGGAAGACCCCCCCCCCCCGCCTACACATAAACTACTTCCTATCTACAACGGGACATTTATTGAGGGATTACGTCTTGCCTACCAACTTGTTCGTAGGAGCACTGACTGGGGTTGCTTGTGAGTGGTTTTGCAGCCTCCCGGATAATTATATCTCGTCTTTCGACGACTTAAAACTCAGCTTTCTCTCCCGGTTCTATGATGGAGGCATGGACATGACTATGTCTTCCATAATGGACATTGCTCAAGGGGACAAGGAGTCCTCATACGAATACATAAAGCACTTCCGACAGGCGGCATTAAGGCTACCCCCTGGTACTCCTGAAATAATGTTAATGGACACCTGCCGAAAGAACCTGCACTCAGCAGTGAGACTCTGGTCAGGCCGTAATCAGTTTAAGGACTAGACAACGTTCATCATTAGTGTTGAAGACACGAAGAAAAGTGTGAAAGACGCCCGCTTGTTGGGGCCCCACGTCCCTAGTGCTGATGATATGGGTAAACGCCCCTTCAAAAAACAACAACAACGCTAGTGATGACAAAGGGAAGCAGTCCCTGACCGTCAATGTGTTTAAAGGCCCGGCCTCATCCACTCCAAAGTCGAAAGAAGTGCTTAAGCCTAAGAAGACCAACTCTTTCAATGATGATGATGTCATCAAGAATTTTAAGGTACTGATAAAGGGAAACAAGTTATGGCTACCCGACATCAAATGCCCTGACGAGGCGGATAAGGTCGACGACCCCAAGTATTGCCACTACCACTAGTACATCCACCATCCAATACGAGAATATTACGTGTTGAAGAGACAAATTCAACGACCGATCGACTCCAAACCCCCATATTAGATTTTGAGGATAAGATATAGCCGCAAATATGGTATCTCTTCAATTTGGAGACTTCTCGGCAACAGAAGCCCAAGATGGTGTTGTCCCCATCCCAAGGGCAACAATGAAGGTAATCAACCTCCTTCCAGCCTGTAACCAAGCAGCTGGAGTGGTACCTCTTACTACACCATAAGGCGAGGTCATGAAGGTTCACCCTGATATTGTCCAAGACTTGACGCAGGAAGCAGCGCCTTCCACCGCTAGGTGTAAAGGAAAGAGGTCCAAATCCTATCACATAGTCTCTTCCTCAACCGATGAAGCTCTGGAGGGGGTAACTAGGTCAGAGAATACCTACTTGCGGGACTAGGATGCAAATCCCGAGGATAGTGCACCTCCGACCGCCACTCCCATAACTCCAGTGGCCTCTAATCCAGGTCCATTCCAGCCTCCTATGGCAGACAAACAAAAACGTAAAGAGGTTCAGGATGTGTTTGCAGATTATGATTCTTTTTCCGATTTTGATTATAATCCTTAAACCAACCAAGGACCAGGATTATGATTCTTTTCCCAAGTCGAACCTAGTCACGAGTCACTTACCGATACACATAACTATAATAGAAAGTAAAGATTACGGAAACATAAGTAAACATTACAACTACACGCGTACAAGATGGATCAATCATAATTACACAGAAAATCATAAAGCTAAGGAGCATAACTCAAATCACAACAGAAAATCCCACGAATAGGGAAAATAAGAACGTTACTACTAAATACTGGTCAAAATATAGATAGAAAGTAATCATTTCTGACTAATACAGATGTCTGGTCGAATTAAGTATACATAAAGTGTAATCATCCTGTACTAATACAAATGTTTGGTCGTATCAAATGTACATAGAGTGGAATCATCCTCTATTAATATAAATGCTTGGTCGTATTAAATACATATAGAGTGTAATCATCCTCTACTAATATAAATATCTGGTCGTATCAAATGTACATAGAGTATAATCATCCTCTACTAATACAAATGCCTGGTCGTATCAAATGTATATAGAGTGTAATCATCCTCTACTAATACAAATGTCTAGTCGAGTGGTATCGATAGGTAACATGTACTGGGCAGGTGCATATAGGGTGAAAGGTCCCTAACTATATGAAATGTAATAGACATGTAAGGCAAAAAAAACAAGAAAACCAAGTACAAGCAATCAAGGAGCACGAGAAAAAAATCATATGCAAAAGAGAACACAATCGGTATACCGTTAGTATACTCTAGTGTACCGTCGATATACCGATCCAGAGACAAAAAAAAATAATAAGTTCTGGATTCCAAAAAATTGGTATACTGTCGGTATACTATAGTATACTATCAGTATAACGTTCCAAGTAGACAAGAAAGGTTCTGGAATACAAAGTTTCATAAATCGGTGTATCGTTAGTATACAGTAGTATACCGTCAGCACACCGGCTAAGAAAATATCTTAACAATGTTGACAAGATCGGTATAAAGTTGGTACAGTCTAGTACACCGCCGGTATGCCAATAAGGTTCACTAAAAATATCTAGAAATCTATATCGGTCAAAATTGGTATACCGTCGGTACACTGTAGTATACCGTCGATATGCCGGTTTCCAAGGAAAAACTGAGACAACGTCAAATTTGATTCCGGGACCCAAAGCAAACCCCAAAAATTACCAGAACCAAGTCTAACAAGGAGTCAAGTCTAGTGGTAAGTCACATATCACAATATGGACTAAATCTCACGGTCACAACTCCGGTACCATTTTCGTTACCAAGTTACCAAAAAGGGACGGGACACGATTCTACAAAAAATCAAAACTGAGACGGTCAAAAGAGTAGAAATCATGAGATGAACAATAATAGTAAAGCAAGTCAAAGTTAAAAAAGAAACAACCAAGGATCCAGGAAAGAAAATGACAGAATATAAAATAGTTCATAGAATCGACAAGGTGTAGTTGCCTACAACAAGTTCCCAGCCTAAACTTTCTAGTCTACTACCATGAAGGAGTTCAAAAACCAAACTCCAGGTCTCAAGACCAAGCTCCAAGGTCAAGAGAGAAAGGGTGGAGAGAAGAGAGAGAAAGAGAAATAGGAAATAAAATGAAACTCAAGTACTATTTATAAAAAATATCATGAAAATATCTCAAAAATATCTTGAAAAAGTAAAACAAATATCTGCCAGGCAATATACCGTCGGTATACTGAATTATACCGTCGGTATACCGGTCAAAAAGAATTTTTTTAAAATTTTAAGTTTTAAAATCCCTACAAAATTAATAAAAATAAAATATGTAGTATAAAATACGTATCCATATTCCGATATAGATACTGTGAGACAAAGTCTCACAAGAATGATTACTTTCTTTGAAATATTACTGTCCTTCCTTGATGCTATCGTATCTTGCACCATATTGATTCGTTGTTTTGAATCTGTCTTCTGGATGCTGCCGAAGACCCGATCCCAGCGCTTTGGAGCAGTTTCAGCGAGGTCAGTTACTTCGTCACCTCAGAGGCAGAGATCAGCTACTGCTCCACCTTCTTTTGCTTAGAGGGTTGCCTCACCAGTTCAGGTAGGGATTTTAGCAGCAGTAGTGTCACTCCCCGTTCCCAATATACATATTTGGAGCGTAATTATTTTTCTTGCTAGTGTAATTATATATTGTAGAGAGACTAGACCCATTTTTTGGTTCATTTGTCTCTTGGTTTATTTGTTTGGTTTGGTGGTTTTATCATGATTTGAACCCATGGTCCAAACCTCAAACCATTTATATATAACCCAAATTCACTCTCTCTACTCTCATTTTTTTCTCTTCAATTCTCTTTTTTAGGTTTTTCTCTCCACCTCCATAGGCAAGCAAATTGTAAGAAATGGAGAAACCCTTTATATTTTTGTTCTATTATTTTTCTTATATGATTTCTCCTACATTTAGAACTTGGTATTTTTGGATTTTGTGGATGGATTAGTGTAGATCTAAGTTTTAAGTTTTAGGAGTTTTTTGTGTTCTTAAGTGTTCTTGCGTTTTGATCTCTTAAAACTTATTTTTTTTCGAAAATCCTTTATTCTATGTTGATGAGCACTTGATTTTGAGTAGTTCAAAACTTTACTTTGCTGGATTTGGGCATCATTTTAGGTTTCTATGGAATAAACAAATCACATTTTCTAGCTTTTGGCCATGGCTGAAAAGCTGCTGTTTGGTGGAGACAAAGAAGTGCTATGCGGTACGAAATGCTATGCGGCCTAGACTTCTCGTCCTGAGTCAGCATGCGGCCAACCTTGTTGGACGCATGACTGAATTTGCCATGCGCCCTTGGCCATGTGCATGAACTTGAACGAATAAAAATTTACTAAGTCTAAAAGATTTTATGCGCCCAAGTGTGCATGCGGCCCAGAGGAGCATGCGGCCTAGTCGATCATGCGGCCAGGCATTATGCATCCCACTCCTTCTGAACGTATAACTTTTAACTGGCTGAGCATGAATTTTAATAATTTGTCTTTTCTTCTGACACACTTTTATCTTATATCACATTAGTCACTTTTTTGATGTGACTTGACTTGCATTTATTGTTTGTCATATCACATATTTTTCGAAGAGTGGACTTTGCTCTGCTTATGCGGCCTTGAACTCATGCGGTATGTTGGCTCATGCGGTATGTTGATTCATGCAGCCCGTTTAGTCATGCGACTAACTGACTCATGCGACAACCGCTCCCCTGTGTCCACTTTGACACTTGTTCAATTTAATGTTTTCCTTTAATTAAAGGATTGTGATGTTATGTGTTAACTTTAAAATAAATTATTTAACCCAGATATAACCACATGCTATATGACTAAGCACCTGGCATGAGCCTATAGATATGGACCTACATGTACTTACTTGCTGATCAGGCTACTTTTCCTGGATCATATTTTTATACGTTTGACAGAATAATGGGCGTAGTTCAGCTCGAAAGAAGTCTGCAATCCCGGTCCTTGTTTAGTTTAAGGATTGTGGACCTGATCTCGAGGGATTCTTGCACTACTCTTATTTTATCTATCGATATAATAAAGTGACAAATTATTGTGACCATCATTTGCTTGTCCTATCTTGAATACATTGCTACTTGATAACTTGTCCACAACCTTGATATTAGAACTTATTCCTGTCTTGACTATTGTATCCGTGCTGAATCACTTGATTGCACCAAGTGTGCTACTTGATATATAGTGAGCCATCATGTCACATATACTTGGTATATGATATATGCATGAAATCTGGTAGTTGGACAATGACTTTAGCCGTGGCTAGATTTGACTTTAAGAGATAATGTAGATTCATATCAAGAGTGCCCGTACTAAAAGTACGATATTTAGGAAGAAATGTTCATATGACCACGATATGAGATTCTAAATCACCTAGGATTAATTAGGCAACTTAATTTGTAGAGCATTGGAAGGGAACGATATCTCAAGATCGTGCATGCCGAACCACCCTAAGTTAGCTGGGAGTAAAGGCTGGCCACCACGGATACTGTATATCATCCGCACTAGTAGAGTGCAGTATTTAACTTATTTATAAGTCGAGCCTATGTCTTTCCTATAGAAAGCCTAGAACTGCTATTAATAATTAATTAAGCTCAGGGCCCTTGTGAGGGACTGGTGCATCATTTATTCTTGATTGTATATCATTGGTTTAGCCAGCCCTGCTCGATTATGGCATAATCTTAGGATACTTATATATTGTATTACTGGGATAACTCAGTGATCACATATCAAGTCATAACACATGTTTGGCCGTTAAATCTGTTTTAGTTAGAGAAGTGGTCCGTTGTAGCATGAAAGTTCAACTCATGTCCTTGTTTGGTTGTCGAGTTACACTGTTGTGTTACAACGAGACACAGATCAAAACTAATTATTATCACTATATTATTTTACTTAATATTGTATCCCTTCGTGTGTATTGTGCATGCTATTGAGTGAAATTAGGGACATAAACTGTCGTGGCATGATAGTTCAACAAATGTCCTTGTTTGGTTGTTGGGATGCGCTATTGTGTTACAATAGCCTGTGGACTGAAACTTCGACATAGAATTATTCTAGATTGACCTTAATCAAGGGATGTATTCTATCTTAATGTGATGTAGCACTTCCTATCCTTGTTTGGTGAAGGAGTGTCGTGTCAAGTCATGGATGGGACATATGCCATTGATTGTTGGTTTAAGTATCTCATACTGTAGAACTGGTTTTGTTTCTTTATTTCCTGCTTTCTTGTGATACTTTCCTGAGGATCAAGCGTATCTCTCCCTCACTTATGGCATGCTGCAGAAGGTTGGCTATTGAGGGTCACGAGATGGTTCTTTCATTCACTACTCATCCTTTGTAAACTATAATCTTTTGGACATTTAGCCAACCAATACTTGTTAGCCGGATAATCTGAATATTAGTTCCCTACATGACATGTAATATATTTAGACTACAGTTGACTCACTGTCATGTATACTTTTGATTGTGTATCTAGCATATCACTCATATTTTCTAGATCTCTATAATATTCTGATGCGACGTTGGGGACTCCTTACTGTTTATTCTAAAATATTCTATATAATTGCTACTTATTTGAATGATTAAGATATAGAAGTTCTTGACCTTAGAAGATGTGATTGTATTATGTACCTCCTTCGCTGAGTCATTCTCCCGCTCTCAAGTATTCTGGATCTGGGGCGTAACAAGGTTTTAGTGGTGGCTCATACAGGTCTATTTTTTAGACTTTTGGGGTGGCCTGATTATAAAAAATCTTAATCAAACATTTTCCTCCTTAAAATCCTGAATCTGCCTTCTCGAACTCAGCTTGACTTATGTACCATTGATTCCTCGATCCTTTCTTGTCCTTTCTTATCCTGTTCTTAATTTATCTTGTATCCTTTCTTTAGAAGAATCGATGGTTGGAGCACCAGTAGTTTCAGCAGGACAAGGATCCGTTGGCCCACAACAAGAGACATCATATGTTCCTGGAGGAATCAGGGTAGAACCCATAGAGGAGCACGAGGAACAACATGTGCCAGAAGTTCCAATACCCCTGGTCGTACCAACAGTACCAGTAGCACTTGATATACTGACATTGCTAAAGATTATTCGAGGAATGATGGTGGCTCAACAACATCAGCAGCTTCAGCAGCATGAGCAGAATGTCTTATTGCATCAAGGATTTTAGACGGCCTTGGAGAGAAGTGTTAGAAAATACTCAGGGGATTCAGTGAGGTTATGCCGACTCAACTATAGGTACTTTAATGGCACGTAGGAAACCATTACCATAGATGCTTGGTTGCCGAATATTGAGACAATACTGACAACAGCAAGGGTTCCAGCTGAGGAACAAGTTGTCAGGTTCGATTGCAACTCCAGGACCTTGCTAGAGATTGGTGGGCAGCAGAAGAGGTTGGTTTAAGACAACCTTCCTCGTCGGACAACTTCATAACCTGATTCAGGGTCAAGTATTTAAGAGTGGTAGCGTAGTATGATCTACATCAGGGGTTTATCAATCTCAAGCAGCCAAAAGGACGGTGTATGACTACACAACAGAGTTCTGCAGACTTAGCAGGTTTGCCCCAACAATGGTGGCAAGAAAACCAGAGCGGGCAATGAGGTTTCTGTATGTACTTTTGTCACGACCCGCACCCGGTTATTCGGGCACGAGTGCGTGGGCACGTCCAGCCTACGCCGCAGAATCGGCGGTAGTACGCTGTCTAGGTCAAAACCACACTTAACTAAACTAGCTCATCCATAAATAATATAAGCAAGATAATAATGAGAATGGAAACTTAAGATTGCAATTGAAATAATTGTGACAACAGCTTCAAATGTTTAGTACAGAAATTCAGAATGAAATCGGGGACAAACCCGATTAATAAGACAAGAAATAGGAATAAAGATAGCTAATGCTAACTACTCTGTAGGAGTAGTCTCCTGGGTGGGAACCGGCTCTGCAACTGTATCACCTGCTGGCTCATAGGGTCCGTAATAGGTAGGGGCAAGGTTCTCATCATCGCCTAAACAACATATCCAGTCAGGAAAGGAGCAAAGTACACAGTGCACAACAAGATTAAGCTAAATATGTATGACAATTAAACTGAGTATCATATTGAGAATTTGCATAAAGGAAACATCAACATCTCAGAGTTTAATGCTATAAACAGGAATATGAGTAAGCAGGAAATAAAGTGAAACAGAAAATGAAACTACAACAGTCAGTAAGAACTATAACAAGATTAGGACTATCTGTGTGAACTTGTGTTTGTTTTAGAATACATAGTTGGCATGTAGGGGTTTATAAGGCTAATCTGGCCGTCATAGACGGCTATTAAACAATACAATCGAGATCTGGCTGATGGACAGTCGTGTACCAACAGCTATTAAACAATACATGGGGAAGGGTAAACTACATGCCTCCTAGTATTCTCCCACCCGATATGTAAACAAGACATGAACTCCAATATTCAAGACATGAAATATAGTACTTTAACACTACGTGAAATCAGCAAGGGTACTAGTAGAGCAGGGAATTAATTATCACAATATAAAGATTAACTTGAAGTGCAGGTACTTGCCTGTTGTTTGGATCCGATTAATGTTCTAGGGGAAGTTTCCACAGATGAGTCCAAAAGCTGAAATAGACATTACCATCACTCTCAGAAGATGTCAAATAGCTAGAAACGCCTGTCCTTGGGTCCAATTTGGAGACAAGGGCAAAAACGGCAGTTTCGGGCCAAAACGGGGTCCGCCGGTGGGCCCGCTTTGCACCGAAAAACGTGTCCGGGTCAACGGTCTCCAAATTCACCAAACTTAGTGTCAACAGGTCAGGAACGCTGATACGAACCCAACGGAACTTCCAGATTTGGATTCCGATGAGCCGAACACAAAATCGCCCGTCGAGCGGGGCCTATGGGGCCCGCGACACGCGATTTCGTCAACGTTCTCAGAATCGAACCAAACTTGACCCACAGGACCAGCGTATCGCTACGAGTCCGATGGCGCAAGTTTCGTCTCGATCTGACGAGTGTACAAGAAGTTATGGTGAATTACAGAAATTGCGGATACGGGGCGATGTCCGCGGATACGCGTTGATTCCGGTGTGCACGCACACCCAAATCAGCTTCCGCGAAATCTCACACGTCCGTATCGACGCTGCGCACGTATCTGTGAAGACCGCACGCGACCAAGTCGTCCCGTTTGGCGGGACGTACTCGGTTCCGGGGTGAAACAGGGTCTGATTTTTCCTGTTTTTGGATCGCGGTGTGCGATCACCACAGGACGCGATGTCCCGAACAGTTTGTCCGGACACCGAGAGGGTCATACAGGCTTCACAACGCAATTTACGGAATTGAAAACGGAGCTACGAGGCGAAAGTTACACATACCTGAAGGGGACCCGAAAAACAGGTTCGAGCCGTGTCCGACTCGTGTCGGACACGCGGGTGAATTAGGGTTAGGGTTAGGGCTGTCTCGCCGGACACGGCGGCTGAGGGCGGCCGTGCAGAGGCGGAGGAGGCCGGGGGCTTCGCGGCGGCGCGCTGCGGACACGCGGCGGAGCTGGAGGCGGCGGCTCCGGCAGCGTGGCGACGCTGCGGCTGCTGCAGCGGCCGAGGAGAGGAGGAGGGAGGAGCGGCCGGCGGAGCGCTGGGCTGGGCACGGCGGCTCTGGGCGGAGCGACGTCGGCGTAGGAGGCGGTGGTCGACGAGGCGCAGCGGCGGGGAGGCGTCGACGGCGGTGGGGGTTGAGGCGAATGGAGGCGGAGGAGTCGAGGGGTCTGGGCCCTTTATAGGGCGGAGGGCGGCCGAGTCAGCCGGAGAAGGCGGGCGGAGAGGGGAGCGTGGCGCGGGGAGCGCGGCGAGCGGGGCGCGGGGCGTGCGGCGCTGCGCGCGGCGGCCGGCGCGGGCTGCGGGCGACGTGGGCTGGGGGGGAAACAGTCGGCGGGTTAGCGGGCGGCTCGCGGGTCGGGTCTGACCCGACCCGACCCGGCAAGGCAGCGGGCTGGGCTGGGCTACGGGCCGGGCCGCGGCCCAACGGGCCGGGCCAGAAAAATAAAAATAAAAAATATAATAAATATAATAAATATAATAAATATAATAATAATAATAATAAAAACAGTTAATTAATTATTTAATTAGAAAAATTGTTTTTAGGTATTTAAAAATAGTTCTGAGGCCCAGAAAAATCCAGAAAAATTACCCTAAGTCCAATTTTCTATTTTACACCCAAAAATATTATTTTCATAATATTTTAATGTTATTTATTATCAATTAAAAAATCTTGTGATAATTCAAAACCCTGATTTTAATTACAGAAAATTCCCAGAAAATTCCAGAAAATTGTGAAAAATCCCAATTTTAATATTTTGAAAAATCAGGGGCTTACAATCTACCCAACTTATAAAAATTTCGTCCTCGAAATTTTAAAATTATAGCAGGGTTCTCTCTGTCCAATCTCACTTGATTACAGTCCAACGGGTTTCTCTCAGGTGGACATTGCGGTCGCTACCCAACTTATAATTTTACCCATATATCTTCTAAGGCTGTACAACTAGTAAAGCTAGGTCTCAACTTAATAAATCATGGTATTGAATCCTTAAGTCTGCAACACAAAACACATCACCTAGGGTATTGCCTAGTCATAAAGGGTTATCATCTAGCACTACAAATCAAACTTATCTCAAACACAGGATTTTGTCTTTCCGAAATAAGGGAAGACGAGGGTTAATAATAAAGAGTTTAAGGGCGTGGTGGTAGAACAGAGGTATAGGGATCAAGGTGTTTAAAAAATTCTAATGGGGATTGTCAGGCGGTTATGGATTGAGATCCTATTCTGGTAATCATTTCTCCACATGCTCGTATCAGTATAATTATGTAACTGATACGATATGCTCGGACACATTTAAGGACAAGTATACTAGTCACTATATCTCTCAATCCACGTAAGGTAGTCGTGCGAAGTGCGAATCAAAATGCACTAAGGTTGATCAGACCGTAGTACACTGATTCTGAGTAGACACTTGTATTAGTGGGGTTGATCAGGCCTCAATAATACATGTGTCATGAACAAGCCCGATAAAGGGTAAGCTTGCAAAACTAGGCTATAAATAGCAGCATATATCAAGTTCAGCAAAATTTAAGTGCGCTAGATGATGATGAAAGGGTACAAATTATTGAAGTTCACAAAATAACATAAAACAAGCACAATAGCAAAAGCCTCTAAAACAGTTATCAAATTTTAAAAAGCATACCAGGTTATTTAGCAAGTTCAAAATTTACTAGGTTGGGGCTGAGGTCACGAACCAATAGGCATAAGCTAAACAATACTAGGAAAGGTATCTACGAATCACTTACGCGCATTAGCTGCTTCCAGATTTTGCGCGTTCTCCACGGTCATCACGTAAGCTTGTCCGCGTCTTGGAGTAGCGGGACAGTCCCTCACTTGATGTTCTGTTGAGCCACAATATAGGCAGGCACCTAGTCTCTTCCTACAAACTTGCCAAGTGTGGCCCGGTCTTCGGCAAAAGTTACAAGTAGCAGTTGGTTGGTTCTGTCCTTGAGCCTGGTGTTGGGGTGCTGGAGCTCGAGGGAGAGGATGCTGAGTTTGCTGCGGGGATCTCTGCTGTTGTTGTTGTTGAAAAAGGCGTTTGTTGGGTCCCGAATTTCCGGTATCTCTTTCTCGCTTTAGCTTATGCCCCATGTCTCTCTCAACGCCTTGTGCCACGTTCAAGATTTCCTCATAGGTGCGAGCTCGGCTGGTGGTGACAGCAAGGCGAATATCCGGAGACAGCCCCTTCTTAAATCTTCGGGCTCTGTCCTCCGGGGTACGAACCATGTACTCCGCAAAGTGGCTTAACCTGCTAAATTCAGCAGTATATTCATCAACAGTCATGTTACCTTGTTCCAGTCTCTCAAATTGGCTTTCGAGAGCTTCCCGAGCCACTTCGGGGTAGAATTTCTCCTTGAACAGTCTCTTAAAATCTTCCCAGGTGAGGTCAGGAGCTGATAGTTGGGGTTCATCTCTGAACCAGGTTCGAGCAATGTCGAACAGTTGCAGGCTTGCGGACTCCACTTTGAGATCATCGGGAACCCGAGCAGTCTTCAGGAGTCTCTCGACATTCTCTATCCACTCATCAGCGTAGAGAATGCCCTCAGTTCCGTAAAATTCCAGAGGCCTAAGGTTCTTGAAGTCTTTGGCACTTCCTGGCCTCTTGAGTGGCGACTCCTGGGACTTAATAGCGTCTGAGAGGCTGGTCCGCAGAAGTGCAGTCTGTTCCTTCTGAGATTCCACCAATCCCTGGAACACTCCAAGTAGTTGTGCCCCATCTAGAGTAACTGCCGGAACAGATGGAGGCGGCGGGAGTGCAAGAGTCTCGGGCACATTCTGCTCAGCTGGTTCTGATGTGCCTCATACAGTGTTCCTTGTCTGGACCATTCTGAAAGATTAAGGGGGTAGGAGAATCAAAAATAGAATACTTGGAAATCAAAGGCGATAGGAAAATTGAGCAGAAATGATACCAAGAATTGAAATAAGGACCATATACTGTGAATGAGCTTTTCCCTAGAATCCTCAATCTTATTGCAGGCATGTTCGGTCCCTAAGTTGAAACCGAACAATTTAGTCGTTTGACCTGCATGGGCCACCACAAAAACGTGTCACGACCCGCACCCGATTATTCGGGCACGAGTGCGTGGGCACGTCCAGCCTACGCCGCAGAATCGGCGGTAGTACGCTATCTAGGTCAAAACCACACTTAACTAAACTAGCTCATCCACAAATAATATAAGCAAGATAATAATGAGAATGGAAACTTAAGATTGCAATTGAAATAATTGTGACAACAGCTTCAAATGTTTAGTACAGAAATTCAGAATGAAATCGGGGACAAACCCGATTAATAAGACAAGAAATAGGAATAAAGATAGCTAATGCTAACTACTCTGCAGGAGTAGTCTCCTGGGTGGGAACCGGCTCTGCAACTGTATCACCTGCTGGCTCATAGGGTCCGTAATAGGTAGGGGCAAGGTTCTCATCATCGCCTAAACAACATATCCAGTCAGGAAAGGAGCAAAGTACACAGTGCACAACAAGATTAAGCTAAATATGTATGACAATTAAACTGAGTATCATATTGAGAATTTGCATAAAGGAAACATCAACATCTCAGAGTTTAATGCTATAAACAGGAATATGAGTAAGCAGGAAATAAAGTGAAACAGAAAATGAAACTACAACAGTCAGTAAGAACTATAACAAGATTAGGACTATCTGTGTGAACTTGTGTTTGTTTTAGAATACATAGTTGGCATGTAGGGGTTTATAAGGCTAATCTGGCCGTCATAGATGGCTATTAAACAATACAATCGAGATCTGGCTGATGGACAGTCGTGTACCAACAGCTATTAAACAATACATGGGGAAGGGTAAACTACATGCCTCCTAGTATTCTCCCACCCGATATGTAAACAAGACATGAACTCCAATATTCAAGACATGAAATACAGTACTTTAACACTACATGAAATCAGCAAGGGTACTAGTAGAGCAGGGAATTAATTATCACAATATAAAGATTAACTTGAAGTGCAGGTACTTGCCTGTTGTTTGGATCCGATTAATGTTCTAGGGGAAGTTTCTACAGATGAGTCCAAAAGCTGAAATAGACATTACCATCACTCTCAGAAGATGTCAAATAGCTAGAAACGCCTGTCCTTGGGTCCAATTTGGAGACAAGGACAAAAACGGCAGTTTCGGGCCAAAACGGGGTCCGCCGGTGGGCCCGCTTTGCACCGAAAAATGTGTCCGGGTCAACGGTCTCCAAATTCACCAAACTTAGTGTCAACAGGTCAGGAACGCTGATACGAACCCAACGGAACTTCCAGATTTGGATTCCGATGAGCCGAACACAAAATCGCCCGTCGAGCGGGGCCTGTGGGGCCCGCGACACGCGATTTCGTCAACGTTCTCAGAATCGAACCAAACTTGACCCACAGGACCAGCGTATCGCTACGAGTCCGATGGCGCAAGTTTCGTCTCGATCTGACGAGTGTACAAGAAGTTATGGTAAATTACAGAAATTGCGGATACGGGGCGATGTTCGCGGATACGCGTTGATTCCGGTGTGCACGCACACCCAAATCAGCTTCCGCGAAATCTCACACGTCCGTATCGACGCTGCGCACGTATCTGTGAAGACCGCACGCGACCAAGTCATCCCGTTTGGCGGGACGTACTCGGTTCCGGGGTGAAACAGGGTCTGGTTTTTTCTGTTTTTGGATCGCGGTGTGCGATCACCACAGGACGCAATGTCCCGAACAGTTTATCCGGACACCGAGAGGGTCATACAGGCTTCACAACGCAATTTACGGAATTGAAAACGGAGCTACGAGGCGAAAGTTACACATACCTGAAGGGGACCCGAAAAACAGGTTCGAGCCGTGTCCGACTCGTGTCGGACACGCGGGTGAATTAGGGTTAGGGTTAGGGCTGTCTCGCCGGACACGGCGGCTGAGGGCGGCCGTGCAGAGGCGGAGGGGGCCGGGGGCTTCGCGGCGGCGCACTGGGGACACGCGGCGGAGCTGGAGGCGGCGGCTCCGGCAGCGTGGCGACGCTGCGGCTGCTGCAGCGGCCGAGGAGAGGAGGAGGGAGGAGCGGCCGGCGGAGCGCTGAGCTGGGCACGGCGGCTCTGGGCGGAGCGACGTCGGCGTAGGAGGCAGTGGTCGACGAGGCGCAGCGGCGGGGAGGCGTCGACGGCGGTGGGGGTTGAGGCGAATGGAGGCGGAGGAGTCGAGGGGTCTGGGCCCTTTATAGGGCGGAGGGCGGCCGAGTCAGCCGGAGAAGGCGGGCGGAGAGGGGAGCGTGGCGCGGGGAGCGCGGCGAGCGGGGCGCGGGGCGTGCGGCGCTGCGTGCGGCGGCCGGCGCGGGCTGCGGGCGACGTGGGCTGGGGGGGAAACAGTCGGCGGGTTAGCGGGCGGCTCGCGGGTCGGGTCTGACCCGACCCGACCCGGCAAGGCAGCGGGCTGGGCTGGGCTACGGGCCGGGCCGCGGCCCAACGGGCCGGGCCAGAAAAATAAAAATAAAAAATATAATAAATATAATAAATATAATAATAATAATAATAATAAAAACAGTTAATTAATTATTTAATTAGAAAAATTGTTTTTAGGTATTTAAAAATAGTTCTGAGGCCCAGAAAAATCCAGAAAAATTACCCTAAGTCCAATTTTCTATTTTACACCCAAAAATATTATTTTCATAATATTTTAATGTTATTTATTATCAATTAAAAAATCTTGTGATAATTCAAAACCCTGATTTTAATTACAGAAAATTCCCAGAAAATTCCAGAAAATTGTGAAAAATCCCAATTTTAATATTTTGAAAAATCAGGGGCTTACAACTTTACCTAAAAATTCAACAACTAGTAGAGGGCCATAACTACCTATCACTACCATATTTTCTAGGAAAGGGTATTTTAGTAATTTTCTATTTAATTAAATATTGTGCATGATAAATAATTAATTGTTGTATTATTTAATTATTGTTAGATGTTAGTTATTTAATTTGGACTTGTGTTAGTGGATCTAACTAGTTTAGTTTGGACCCATGGACCAACATGAATTAATTGGTTAGAACTTAGCCCATTTAGAAGGCCCATTGTTAAGGAGATAGATTAAATTAATTAAATCATTAGACTAGAAGCTTCCTTCCTTAATTATTTTTTCATGAGAGGTCCCAAGGGGTATAATGGATATTACATGATAACTTGAGGGAGGGGAAATAGGGGCCGGCCTATTAATAAAGAGGAGAAAAATTTTCTCTCCTCTTTTCATTCCAAAACTAGATCTAGAATTTCTACTACCAAATTCCTTCATTCCTATTTCATTTCCCTACCAAATTTTATTCCAATTCCATCCAAAATCACCATTAGAGACTTGAGAAGCAAGGATCTAGAAGGAGTAAGCAAGGATCTATAAAGAGGAGCAAGGATCTACAAGTTGGAGGCAATTTCATCTCAATTGGAGGTTTCGTTGGGAATCCATCTCCCAATAGGTACAATTTAGTTTTTCCCCTTATATTAAGTTCTAAATATGAGATTTAACCATGGAAAATCAACCCATATGCATAGGCTACCCACATGATTTAATTTTATGTTCATAGGAGGCCTATGGAGAAAGTTATGATGCTTTTTGTGTCAATTTTGGGAGAATTTCGAGATTGACAATTGTTGTGTGTGTCAATTGATCCTATAGATTAATTTGGCATGTGCTTGTGTGTTTAGGGCTAGTTTCGTATCCATAATTGGGTACGTGTAGGTCGTATCCCAACAATTTGGTGATACGTGTTGATTTGGGGGTTTTTCTCCCGACACGAGACTTTGTACATGTCATATTTTGATACGGACACGTAGATCTATTTTTGACTCTTCGTATTATTCATAAATAATATATGTCACTTGTTTGTGTCCTATGGGATACAATTGGATGTGTGGTGGACTCGTGTCACATGCGTATCCTAGATCTAGTTGAATACGTTGTGATACTCTCCATTTGTTGTGTAATTATATGTAGATCTAATTCTTGTGCTCTTAATTCATGTAGATTATATTTGTGCATATATATAGATATTATTATATATATTATAGTATATATAATTGTGCTTCTTGTATCCTAGATCTATGTATTATATATATACTAAGAATATATATATTATGTAGCTACATGTATAAATATATATGTATATGTGTTATGTGTAAATATGTATGTGTGTTGTGACAATATATATATATGTATATTTAATTGGATAAATATATTATATATAATTGCTATATGATTATTTATACATATGCATATTTGAGTATTTATAAATGTATTTATGTATGTGTGTGCTTGTGGCTATGTCATAATATGTACATATTAATAAGGGGTTGTATTTATAGTTTATTGGTATATATATATATATATATATATATATATATATATATATATATATATATATATATATATATTTATTATGGGTTCTTTTATATATATATATATATATGTTATATATATATATATATATATTGATATATTTTTAGCGACAGGATATTAATGATAGCAACTACTGTCATTTAATACAGCAGCAGCCGCTGTAGTAGTGGCAGGATATTAATGACAACAGCCGCTGTCATTAATTAGCAGCAACAGCGACGGGAATAAGCAGCAGCAGCGATAGTTGAATCGGTGACGGTTGCAAACCGTCACCAAAGCAGCAGCAGTGAAGGAAATCAACAGCAACAGCGACGACAGTTTCAGCGACAGGCAGAACTGTCACTAAAAAGGCAACATATCAGAATATCAGTATTTCAGCACAGTTTTTAGCGACAGTAGGCAGTTTATATATTTATATGTTTATATACTTATAGATATATATATGTATATATATATATTAGTATTAATATTGATGTAATGTATTCTTAATTGCTAATTTCTTATATCTATAATATTTAGTATTTGTATTATATATATATACGGGTAGTTAATATAATAAGGTATTGGGGATTACCTTGAGGAACCAAGGTAATTGGGGATACCCAAGATATGGGGTTTGGGTATCAAGTTTGTGATTTTGTTGAGATATCAAGTTGGTTCAAAACCACGGTACTAATTAATGTTGTAATTGTGATTCTATATTATTATTAATATTTGTTTGATATATATATATATATATATATATATATATATATATATATATATATATATATATATTGTGAAGTTTACCTTGGAATTTACGTATCCGGAGATACGGTATCCTAACTTTTAAGATGTGGGTTTCTTGGCTTAGACCTTAGTATCTTGACCCAGTATTTTTGTATTATGTTTATGCAACCTAGAAATAGGTAGTTGACCATAGTTGACCATAATTTGACCATAGTTGACCATAGGTGACTTTTGACTTAGAATTGACTTATTGACCTAGAAGTTGACTAGTTTAACTTATTTTCTTCTCGGAACCTTGTATTGATGTTGTATTCCATATCTAGGTCTTCGAGGTACCGTGTCAGACATCGGTGAGACTATTCATTGGACTTCAGGCGAGTACATTCTCTGATAGTTTCTTATTTATGATATCCTCTATGTTCATTGTATCTAGTATAGATATCCATGTTCTCTTGACACGATGGTTACACGGATTGGTATATCCGGATCTCGTCATGAGATGTTATTCCTCGGTATATGGTGTATATTGTGCAAGCCTTATTTCATTGATTATCTTGTACATGTACAGACACTGATTCTCGGGGAGACTAGCTATCTTCTTAGGGAATCTCGTGCCATAGCGTACCATGGTTGGATCTATTATACTAGTCGGGGGTGGGGAGTATGTAGTATAGATATGTGATCATACCCATCTTGTTATCTTGAATAGTGTTAATCATACACCGCACATATTATTAGCCAGGCCATAAATCTTGTATCTCGTGTATCAAGTTCCCAAGCCGATCATATGTTAAAGCTAGTACTCACACACTTAGACATTAGTATTCTTGCTCATTGACATATTGCTCATTATTGTATTATTTTCAGTATTTTATTATTGTATATATATCTCTTGTATCTATTATGCATCTTGTATATTCACATCTATTTACTGTTATATAGTTTTTATCATTGATTAGAACTGCTGTTAGAGATGTACTCTGCTCATTTCCTGACTGGATATATTTTTCCAGATGACACTGAGAATTGGTACCCTACCTATTATGGACCCAGGATATTGTGGGTTTAGAGTCTGAGACCCTGGTTCATGAGGGACTTATCCCAACTGAGATAGTTGACCCAGGAGTAGTAGCTTCTTAGTATTCTTGTACTGGATTTGTCTCCAGCTTATTTTATTATTTCTTTCAGACTCATTGATGTATTATTTTAGAGTCATGAGTTGTATTGTGACTATTCTATTCTTTATCTGATTCGTGCTTTCTATCTTAGATCTATGATTGAGTATATTATCATTGTTGGTGGTTTATTATATTGTTAGATAGATTATCCAGACAGCGTTCTACCGTCGATTCTGCGGCGTAGGCTAGGCGTTGTTTCTGACTTGTACCCTTACACCGGGTGCGGGTCGTGATACTACCAGACCTTCGATGAAGTATTAATCTCCTCCAAGCGATATGAGCTAATAATACAGAGTTTAGATTCAAGGCCAGAAGGCCAAAAGAGGTCTCATACACATAGCATAGGAGAAGGACCAGCACAACGGACGTTTGTACCATCTCCTGGCATTCGCATTCATGACACAGCACTGAGGAGGCCAGTGACATCGGCACCAACAGTACCAGCTCGACCATATCAGCCGAGGCAATAATAACAATAATGATTGGGAGCCCTAGTTGGATGTACGTATTATGGCAAGGGAGGCCATACCAAAGATATGTGTAGAAAAGCACAAGGGTTGTGCCTATGATATGGTAGTCCAGACCAATGGATCGCCAATTGTCCGATGATGTAGAGGATTGAAGGGCCAGTGCAGCGATTAGCCTTACTAGAACCAGGGGCAGCTCAGTACAGGAGACCAGCACTGGCAGTCAAGCATTTGGCTCAGCATCCATTGCCAACGCAAACTCAGATGTACGACCAGTAGAGGAATCAACAGTATGGGAAGCAGAGGCCACAACTGCGTATCCAAGGAAGACAGCAACAAGGAGTACAACAAGGCCAAGGGCAAGCTTTACCCTATCTCTAGAGGAGACTTTGGTATCAGGTGACGTGGTGGCAGGTAACATTCTCGTTACATCTTTTCCTGTCATAGCATTATTTGATTCGGGAGCATCCCATTCAGTTGTATGTGCATGATTTGCGACACGTATTGGATTAGAGTTTAAGGCATTACCAAAGAGGCTGAATATACTCACTGGTAATGGTCTTATAGGAGTTGATAGAGTATGTCTAGCGTGTCCAATCATACTGTGCGGGCATTTATTACCTGCAAGATTGATCGAGTTCCCCATGGATAATTTTGATAAGCCGTTGCATAACAAAACAGCTCAGGGACTGGAAAATCCTAACCACTTTGACGTCTTGGCTCAACTCGCCAATACCCCGACAAAGTTGTCACTATTTGAGCTTCTCTGACTCTCCAAAGATACACGAAATGCTCTAAGTGAGGTATTGCAAAATGTCGACGCCTACCTGGCGCAAGTCAAGCCGTTAGCAGAGGACCCTGCCGCATGCCCCCACTGCAATAATGTGACGGAGGCGGTGCCCAATATCACGTTATCACAATTGGACATATTGCTATAGAATAATCGTCATAATTATTTCCTGTACTACACAGGGTACATAGGTGCCATCAAGGTGGACCGAATGCACATCAATCCCGGTTTGCCAATTAGCATCATTCTACGAAGTCTGCTTTAGCCCTTGGACATTCCGGTGCATAGCCTGGTAGCCACTAATACTTCCATCACTGGCTTCAACGCAGGAAGAAGCTATACTTTGGGCAAGATCCGCCTAAAATATCAAATTGGTGACTTAAAAAATGAGGTTACTTGCTACGTCATACACGTGGACGTATCCTACAATGTCCTGCTAGGCGGCCATGGATACACGAATACATGATCGTGACATCAACCCCATACCAATGTCTAAAATACGTGGACAATCACAGTACAGTCAAGACAGAGTTCGTAAATGTCGATCCTTTCAAGGGGATCGAGGCCTTCTATTCCGACTCACCCTTATACAAGCAAGTCTACCAAGATGACGGCGATAATGATGTTAACGATGAGGCAGAGGCCGGGAGAGCCTTAGATGAACCTTTGTGAGTACACCTAAAATACGCACTCCTGATGCAACCTCTTCCCTCATCGTAAAACTGTGCAGGAAGGCACCCGAACCTCTGGTTGTTCGCTTTCATTGGACAAGTCAATTGCCAAAAGAAGATTCAACACCATCCACTATACCCGAACTATTGGTCGTTCACCTTCATAGGCCGAGTCGACCGCCGAAGGATGCTTTGTTACCTCTTACCGTGGCTGAACCTCTGGTAGATAAGTTACACAAAAAATCTCCTAAGTCCCCGCTCGCACAGGGGGTAGATCACGAGAATGACGAGCTAGAGGAGTACATAGCTGCTCATGCAGACGTCCCTTCCTTCGATGATGTAATTTCTGGGGAAATGATACCTTACTTTATGAATAAAGGGCTATCTTTGAACTACTCTGAAGTTGCACACATAAGCATATTGTACTCCATAGAGCACGGTCCGGGCATGCACCTACAGACACCAGTGACTACCACCCATGCTGTAAACCGAGTTCTGCCCTGCCAAAACTCCTACTTCCTAGTTCCAACAAAAAAAAGAGGGGAGACAAACTCATCATCTTCACCAGAGTAGAATGCTCCTGATCCTTCGTCAAAGAAGAACTGGATCCAGAACCCGATATCGGCAAAATATCACTCAACCGGTATAGCTCGCAAGCCAAGCACCTTATCCAGAAGATGGGGTACGATCTGAAGGCCACTAAAGGCTTAAACTATGGCCATGGTCGACGACTATTCCTGTATCTACCCGCTTATATAGGTAAATCTATAGAATACTACCATAATATCAAGCATGGCTTGGGGTATGTAACGCCTCCCATAACCCCCTAGGGTTCAGATAAACGAGACGAGGTGAACTCTCACTCTTCGTAATCTTTCGCTTGGGAATCCAACATCAGTATCGGGGAGATGCTCAAGCAAACCTTATCTGCCAACATGACGTTAGATGACCCTGAGGAAGACGACGAGAATTTATCAGAACTCTTTGAAGTAGAACCGTGGGCCCAACGTCTAGATGCACAATGGGAGATGCGGTTCAAACAATGAGAACATCCTACAGAGGATGAAGTCGAACAAGTTAATATGGGTGATGAGTCCTCCCCCAAACCTATCTTCATCAGCAAAAGTCTGACTAATGAGAATCGGGAATCCCTGCTACAGCTCATCCGAGAATACATTAATGTCTTTGCCTAGAGCTATAAAAATATTCCAGGATTGGACCCCAAATCACGGTCCACAATCTCAATATCTTGCCTAACGCTAAGCCTGTCAAGCAACAGGAATAATGGTTCCGGCTAAATATTATGAACGCCATCAAAGCTGAAGTCAACAAACGGATAGCTAGTGGCTTCGTCCGTGAAGAATAACACCCAGACTGGGTTGGCAATATCATGCCCATTATCAAAAAGAACAGAAAGATCTGGACCTGCATTGACTTTCATGATCTAAATGCAGCCAGCCCTAAAGACAAATTTCTTCTTTCGATCACAGACATAATGATCGACAATACTTGCGACTTTGAGTGCATATACTTTATGGACGGATTCTCAGGCTACATTCAGATCAAGATTTCCCCTAAAGATCATAAGCATACATTATTTCAAATGCCGATAGGAGTGTACTGCTATACAGTCATGCCCTTCAATTTGAAGAATACAGGTGGTATATACCATTGAGCTATGAGCAACATCTTTTATGAGTATCTATGCCAGACGGTCGAGTGTAACGTCGATAACATTACGGTAAAGTCACTCCAAAGGTGATCACCTCAGGGACTTGAAGACTATTTTTAACCTCATTCGTGTGCACCAGCTCAAGATAAACCCTACCGAATCCTTCGTGGGAGTCTCCAGCGACAAATTCCAGGGCTTTATCATCACTTCTCAGGGTATTCACATAGGCCACAACAATACTAAAGCAATCCTTGAGATAAACGCGACGAGGAACCTCCGGTAACTCTACGACCTTCAAGGAAGGCTAGCATATATCATGAGGTTCATAAGAAACCTCTCTGGGCATTGTCGACCATTCACCCAGCTCATGAAGAAAGACGTCTCCTTTGTCTAGAATGAAGAATGCCAACGCATGTTCGACGACATCAAGGAATACCTATCAGACCCTCCAGTCGTGGGTACGTCCAGCCTATACCGCAGCATCGGCGGTATAACGCTTTATAGGTCTCAAAATAACTAACACAACTAAAAAGATAAAATCTGTCAATGATCTCAACTCCAAACGGAGGACAAGAATATACATATAATCATTAACTCACAATATACTCAATCACAATAACTATAAGGAAGGTAAATGACACGATAAAGATATAAAAAAATACGAGAGGCAAAATAATATATGTCTAACAAAACAGAGTCTAAGAGTTTAGCTATCTCAACACAATATAAGTCTCAACATAATACAACTCAAGTCTCAACTTTGGAATAATCTAATACATAAATAAACTAGGCTAGGTGTTGTCTAAACAACTATGGGTGGTATCTCCTCCAGATGGAGTAGCTTCTCTAGAATCTCTAGGATGTTCACCATCTACTCCTGGACCATAATTAGTAGGATAAAAACCCTCAAGATCCTCTGAAAAATGTTATCCAGTCAGGATTGGAGCGAAGGACAAACACTAACAATAATTCCAATTATATTGATAAAAACTATAAAGAAGTGAGTAAGAAATATACATGATGGAATAAAATACTGGAATATAAGGAAGACTAGGGAGACAAGTAATCATCATATAGAAATAATTAGTAGTGAACAGATAGACATAAATGCTAAAAATGAATTTACTGGAACAAATAATAGAAATACTGGCTTAGTGCCGTGAAATATCAGTTTGCTATCTGATCGTCTTGGGACTAGATCAGGCTTGTTATATATGATTTTCTATGATACATGTAAGGTCAGGATAACCAACTGGTTAGCTATAATGCGAGAAAAAGTTAGGTTAATCATATATAACAAGCTATGAGGCATATAAATGGTCAGGCTACACCCTACGTGATGTGTGAGGTGAGCTATGATGCATGTAAGGTGGGGTATGATTAAATAACTTGCTAATATTTCCCCTCCCCCAGCTAGTACGATGGATTCCAATCACGAATCCTCATGACATGTATTGATGATACTAGCATATGTATCCACTGTGTCAGAATCAAGTATATACTACAACTAGAATCATAGTAATGATCAAAATAATAAAAACTATCAAAGAATGTACTCGCCTGTGGTCTTGAGCAATGTACGATTATCGATGTCCAAACTGGAGTCACTTTGACCTAAATATTAAATATTAATGATAATTGGTGAAATAAAGGATGAGTATGATTATCTAACTAATTATGATATTTCTAGGCTATGTCTAAGTCCAACTAGGTTAACTAGGTCCATTAGTCAATTCTATATCATATTATTCTATTTAGACAATATCTAATTAAGCTAGTCATTAACAGCTATACTAACTATTAGTATTAAGTATCTATAAGATATTAGATTATAACTATATACAAGATACTATTAATGTATAAATAACTTATATATAGACTCAAGTTATAATTATAACCCAATACCAACTCAAGTACCCTAACTAGTCCTTATAACAACCCTTGACACCCCACTATAGTATCTTAACTTAGATACTAACCCATATATATGTACCCACACCCTTGCTTACCCCTCACTGATGTTCTTGCTGCTTTTGAGCATCCAACCACTGTGTTAACTCCCTAGTCCAAAACTGGACCAACACACTAAATTGTATCAGTTATCTAACACTAGCTTAAAATAACTTACACTAACTTACCTCATATACTGCTCACTGCTAGTTCCGCCCTTACTCTTGTTGTTGTTGCTGCAATTGCTTTGATACACACCCATGCACCGAAACTCTCCCCATACGATCCCAATACTCCACTGGCTGCTTATCAAAGATGAGCCTGAAACACTACTATAGTAACTCGAGACTGATACTCGATCATCTCCCCATCATCACAAACACACTCCATAAATCTAACTGAGGACACCCCCTTCACTTGCACCTGTGTGCATATCATAACTCTGCAACAAGCCGACATACCTAAGCTTCTCAGGTTACAGCGCTCTTTATAATAACATTGACTCAAAACATTGCACCTTGATACTAACACAGGATACACACCTAAATACTCCACTATTCTGTGTATACCTAGGTGTATAACTGACAACTAGACACATAAATCCTAGACTCTAAGCTCTAATACTCACTGTCAATTTAGGCTACTCCAACTGATACCTAAAGGACCTTAGTTACCGATACCAATATTGCTATATGGATAACAGACGATTCCAAAATAGAATACATAATCCCCTATCCTAATTCCTCAAGTCACACAGACAAAACCAACATATAACTATTGACATCACAGAATTACCCCTACATTGTACTAATTTACTGATACCCTATCACCGAGCCTTGGTTTCACAGTGGATACCCACTGATACATTCTAGTATCAAATATCAACACTCCAAATCCAGTGTACACATTCCCTTCCTGAAAGAACATACATGATCATTCTCATGATACACTATACTAACACCAACTACAACATCAACACTAATACCATATCAACAAGCCTAGGTGACACTTACCCGAGCCTACACCCCTATACTCCCAGATCTTTCTCACACTTGAACTGCCTGCACATCTACTAGCTACTGTCAGATCCTACCCGATCATCTTCACCCTCACGAACCAACGGATCGCATCCCCAGCATAACACTCTCTCTAACACATACACTAGTGCACTCTAATGCACGCACCTGATACACTCTCTATCAATTCTTACCACTGCATATATACACACATGCTATGAGTACCTACTGTGAACACTAGTTTACACCCCTAGCTCACTGATACCAACTGTACCTAATGCACACAGGAACATTCCTCCCTACTACTGTTGTTATTCTCACAAACAGTGCACTGCTTTGCTTTCACTAGAAACTGACCCCTATCTCCCTCTGTCCTGAACTCCCCACCTTAACTCATTGCTACTTCACTAAATCAATGCACACACCAATGCCAAAAGTGATTGCTCGAGCACAGTCACTACTCCCTCACTGTTCTGTCATGCCTCCCTTTGCTTGTAAGTACACAACACACTCACACACCAAACTACATATAATCACTATTACGTATACGTATATATATATATATATATATATATATATATATATATATATATATATATATATAAACACCCACACAAGATACTATGGGTAGTTGCACACCTCTATTAGTCATTTTGTCGAGCACCTTGTGTGCACAATATTATAATCATGATACACTCATGCCAAAATTCCCAATATGCAAGTAATGACCTATATACCTATCAAATATAATTTTATATATATATATATATATAATATAATTAGTTGTTATGAAGAAAATAGCAAAAAATACACCCATGAACACAAAATCCCAAATATTTGACACAACTTCATGAAAAAAATACCATGAAAACCAATAGAGACTCATTCTCTCCCTTGTGGCTATTCCTAAATCATGGGTAGGCTCCTAATGGTCAATAAAATAAATAAAACAGAATTTAAAAGTGAGGTTTCAAAATTTCATCCCTTGGGAGAAGGATTTCCAATACAAAACCAAGGATTCTCTAGCCAAAGTTCTTCTCCTCTAATGCTCCTTGAGATCCTAGCTTCTAGGCTTCTTAGATGAGTGAAATAAGAGGGATTGGGGGTTTGATTTTTCTAAAATTTTGTGGAGGAATGAGGGGATTTGGGGAAGAACTCAATCTAGGGTTTCATGAACATAAAATGAAGCTTGGGGGAGGGCCCCCCCTCTCCTATATAGGGCCGGCCAAGTGAAACCCTAGGTCTAGCTAATGAATAAAGTCTAAAATATCCTCTATAGTTGTTATGAAGAGTAGTTCTATTACGACTCGCACCCAAAATTTGGGCATGAGGCGTGGGTACGTCCAGCCTACGCCGCAGCATCGGCGGTAGAACGCTGTCTAGGTCTCAATACTACTAAGCATAGCTCACAAGATAACCTGTCAATGATCTCAACTCCATAAGAAGGACAATAAATAATGCATTGATCAACAATTCATAATATACTCAATCACAATAACTATAGGAAGTAAATGACACGATAAGATATAAAAAGATAAGGAAGTACTAACATAAGTCAAGTACAACAACTCAAATACAACAATAATCTAGAGTCTAGCTATCCAACATAAATAGTCTCAACAATAATACAATCCAAGTCTCAAGTTTAGAACAGTTAATACATAAAAAAAACTGTCTAAACGACTGCGGGTGGTATCTCCTCTAAGGAGAATGACTCCTCTAGAATCTTCGGTATGTAGTCTCCCTCTACTCCTGGGCCATAGGGAGTAGGACAGAAGTCCTCAAGATCCTCTGAAAAATGTTAGACAGTGTAAGTAAATACATAATAAGAAAAATACTAAAAATGTCAAGAATACTGAAAAGATATGTAATCAACAATAGTACTAACTAGAAATGAGCAGATTTATGTGAATGCTAGAAATGAGTGACTTGGAATAAAGTAATGGAAAATTCTAGCTAAATGTTTGAAATATCAGTTTGTTATGTGATCGGCTTGGGACTAGATCAAGCTTGTTATATATGATTGGCTATGATACATGTAAGGTCATTCTAACCATCTGGTTAGCTATGATGTGAGCAATAGTCAGGTTAATCATATATAATAGGCTATGAGGCATATAAATGGTTAGGCTACACCCAGCGTGATATGTGGGGTGAGCTATAATGCATGTAAAGTGGGGTATGATCACATAATCTGCTAATATTTCTCCATCTCCAGCTAGCACGATGGATTCCAATCATGACTCCTCATGACAGGTATCTATAATGCTAACCCGTGTATCCACAGTGTCAGAATCAAGTATACTCTACAACTAGAATTATAGAATAATCAACATAATAAAAACTATCAGATAATGTACTCGCCAGTGGTCCTGAGCAATGTGCGAGGATCGATGTCCAAGATGGGATCACAATGACCTAAATATATGAAATAATAATATCAATTTGGTGAATTGGAATGATAATTATTAATATCTATGTTTGAAATATAATCTCTAGGCCAAACTAGGTCCATGCTCGTCAAGACTAGTCAATACTAGGTTAGCTATGTCAAAACCTTGCCACTCTAGGTCTTCTAGGTCAATATTAGAGTATACTAGCTATATTAGTTAATACATAACTAATACTAGTTAATATTACTTATAGTAAATACTACTAGTATTAGGTTATCTATAGATATCTAATTTAATACCTCCGCTATCATAATCCTTACACTTCAGTATCAAGACATTACCTTGCCATGAACACTGACCTTACTATTACTTATTATCCTACACATAACTCAAGCACTTATTTGCCTTTACTGGCACTACCAGAAATACTCCAAGATTCTAACATAACTTAGTGTATCTTAACACCAACACTTATAACTTAGCTAATTTCCCACCACTATTAATTCCTTAACTGAATACCACCCATATACTCACTACTTCCAACTGCCATCAAACCCAACTTCATATATATTTATACTAACCCACTGCAGTTCCAGATATTGCATACTGCTACTAGTGTCTAACACTTGAGCTTGGAGCTCACCCCTCACACCTGACACTAGCCTAAGACTAATACTACCATGGACACTTAATTCCATCAATATACCCTAACTTACCCCTATATATACACAGTCTTATCCATATGTACATATAATTACTTGTATATATACACTCACAAACAATCTCTCGTACGCACACAAGCAACATATACCCAGGAACTGCACATTACTCGAGCTCGAGTCTCAACTTTACTACCCAGTTCTTTTCCCTTATTAGCCTACTGCTACTGGAATGATATGTATCGACATATGCTATATTGTCTGGGTTGTATGAGACCACTCCTTGTAGTCTTCCCAGTTGCACATCACTAATTTACTTACTTTCTTGCCTGCAACACTGGTAAACTCCTCTGCAGTTCTACTTCTATCTGTTGTAGGCAACTAAGTCCCTTCTGAAATACTATGTAGTCACTCTACACAGACACACACACACTAAATGTAATACACCACACACTAACACCAATCAGGATGTTATGACAGAGCCCCAACTACTATCCAGGTGTTAAATTCAACAATAGAACTATAACTAACTTAATACTAATCTTACAAGCCAATACCTTGTTGACTGAAAAAACTGATACATTGATACTCTAACTAAACTCACTGTACACTTATACATGTACATGAGTGATACATTGAAGTATCACTGCCACTCCTCCCACTCACACAAACACACTCACTCACTGACATACTGGAAACTCACAGATACAACCCAAACTTTCTGTCACAGCAAGCAACTGCTACCCGTAGTGGCTCACCCCCTGCACAATCTGTTCACAGTTCTAATTACTCAATTAACACCCTCACTACTACCTCACATGAACCAATTTTTGGTACACTATCAATGCACTCCCAGTGCACACCACAGTCACGCATACCCCCTCTCATATTTTCCTCAAATGCTGATACTCTGTATATCAGTGTATCCTCAGTGTCACTGTGCTGACCACAGTGAACCTGAGCCTCACACACTTGGCACAATATAACTCAAGAACCCGACTTCTATCACTCACTATACAGTATCAAATAAAAAAAAAATATTAATACACACAATGCTCACATAGACATTACACACTGATGCACAGTGTGTAGAAGCATAAAAAATACGCTGGATAGCTATACGCAGTGTGTTGAGGCAGAGCAGCGTAAACAGAGGACCTCGGAGCCATCAACGTGCAATAGAGCTTTTCGGCTGAGAACAACATAAAATATGAGCTCAAGGACCATCCGCGTAATGCAGTATGTTCAGGCTGCTTCAGCGTAAACATGGTGCTTCATCGCCTTTATGGCGTAAAACTCATCCGCTCTTAAATGCAGCATTGAAGTGTACGAGGGATGCTTCGTATTCCCCAAAATGAACCTGACAAATCGTGCAGTGAACCTGACGTCTGACTCCTGACAAAGAGTACTCCACGACTACCCAGGCGACGACTATAATAATGGTGCGGCACTGCAACACAGGCTGTCATTTACTGCCATTTTCTTGGCGTAGACCGCTTTTACGCATACAAAGGAGTACGCCACCCAATTTTATATAGGCAGATGTCAGCTGTTTATGCTCCGCAGAAGACAAACAGCCTGCCACATTAAAAGTTGCACTTCGTACATGGCTTAAGGCACGTCTCTGTATTTAATGCGCAGAGCGGTGACAGGTTCTTAAGGCACGTCTCTGCAATTAATGCGCCGAATACTGACAGATGCCTGAGGCACATCTCTGCACCTTGTGCAGGCCAAGTGACAGACCTTTAAAATACGCCTCTGCATTTAATGCACAGGATAATGGCAGATCTCCACATTTAATGCTGGAGATTTGATTAAATGTCACCGAACCGTCGTTTAGTGGCATCCCCTCTGCGTAAACTGCTTTTACGCAGACAAGGGGATACGCTGCCTAGTTTTACACGGGCAGACGTGAGCTTCTTATGCTCCGCGGAAGACAAACAGGCTGCCACGTCATCGGTTTCTCTTTGTACAGGATTCGAGACGCATATTTGCATTTAATGTGCAAAATGATGGCAAATCTTAAAGACAAGCCTCTGCATTTAATGTGCAGGATGGGGGCAGATCTCTGCATTTAATGCAAGAGATTTGATTATATCTCCAAGAGCCGTAATTCCGGCTAAAATATCTACATCACTCGGCTTCTACGCCTGCTCGGCTTCTATGCCCACTCGGCTTTTACACCTGCTCGGCTTCTATGCCTATTTGGCTTCTATGTCTGCTCGGCCTCTATGATCGCTCGGCTTCTATGCCTATTTGGCTTCTACGCCCACTCGGCTTCTATGCCTACTTGGCTTCTATGCCATGGTGACAGTTATTGGCTTCTACGCCAACCTCTTCTACATAAAGGATAACTACCTACGTGGCTTCTACGCCGTGATCTTTGCATCAGATATACGCGTTTGTCCCTTAGTTGGACACGTGTCACATGCTCACTCAAAAGGTCATCTATACGCAGACATTGGTTATTTTAAACCGTCGTATAAAAGGGTGTTGTACTTTCCACTACTCGGTTTCTACACCAACTGAGTGGTCACTGTCACTAAAACTCTATAAAAAGAGACCTCTATCAATAGAGGTCAAGGTCAAAAAATTGAAGGGCAGAGGATTAGAGGTCAAAGAGAGAGAGAGAAGAATCCAGAGCTGAGACAAAGAGTAGTGATCGACGACTTTAGCATCGGACATCCACTCTCCCTCGCAACCTTCGAAGAGTCTTCTATCTTCCACGGCACTTCTTCAACATCGTGTGGTCCAAGGACTAAAGTGATCGACCACAGATCAGACACCTATAGCAATAATTATCCAGATTAAATAAATTAAACTTCGATATTCCTCCTGTAGGATCAAAATTGTACAATCTTGTTTGTAAACACCGATGAAGTTCGAGCGGAGTTTTCTTTAAAATAAAGAACCTTGTCGTTTCTCGTACTTTTACTTTCGTTTATTTTTATCCGAAACAAGATGTCGACTCTGCTGGGGACATCTTTCTCTTCTGATGAGGAAGCAATTACTCAACACGATGCGGTATCCGTGGGATCCGTGAAGAAGACACTGGTCGTCCAGTTCGACCAGTCTGCCTACGAAGACATGCTTCGAATAGGGGGTAGCTCTCACTCCTTCTCTGTCCAAAATAACAGGAAGCTGCGTAAGGTCTGGATGCCCAAGACATCCTCTACCATTCCTGTGGACTCTCCGATCTCTCCGACCAATGAGGTTGTAACATTGCACCCTCCGCGCCTTGCGCATAAAATTCAGTCGCCTGTCTCTGGCAGGGCAGACAAAACTTCTGGTAATGTCTCAGTGCTAACCCAGAAGTATACTCCACGCCTTGCGCGTAAAATTCAGTCGCCTGTCTCTGGCAGGGCAGACAAAACTTTTGGCAATGCCTCAGTGCTAACCCAGAAGTATACTCCGCGCTCTAAGCGTAAAATTCAATTGCCTGTCTCTGGCAGGGCAGACAAAACTTCTGGCAATGCCTCAGTGCTAACCCAGAAGTATACTCCACGCTCTGCGCATAAAATTCAGTCTCCCGTCCCTGGCGGAATAGACAAAATTTCTGATGATGCCTCAGCGCCAAATCAGGAGTCACAAACGTGCTCCGTGCGTAAAAATGCATCTGTCTTCCGCGAAAAAGTAGATGATCCCTGCAATCTATGCAAGAGAAAGCAAGCGGCGGACTACTCAACTTCTCGGCCTTTACGCCAGCAAGGGAACAATCTGCCCGCCCTCCGGATTACGCGAGAAGCTGATGGCCGACTGAGGACATCCTCAGCTTTACGCCAACCAGAGCAGAGCTCCAAATTATGCCAAGAGAAGCCCCTCAGCGTAAAGAAGGCTCAATTTGCGGGAAGACACCCTCCTCGGGGATTTTCTGCCACTCAGATGGCCAACCTGTTGTATATAGGTGGCACAGGGAAGACTATGGTTCCCAACATCCGTATGCCCACTGATATAAACAGAAGGAACAAGCCATCATCTTCTTCTTCTATAACTCCTCCTGACCTGTGCAATTATCTGATCCAGAAACACAAGGAGAGGGGATCTTCCAGCGTGTCTATTACGCCTCCTTGCGAGCACTGTTGTAATAGTCATAGGATTGTAATTAATTGTTGCTGTTCTGAAGCAAAACGGTCAGTTTTCGACCGGTTGAGCTACTCTCCATCTTTCCAGGAAGAAGAGCCCACGCATGCATATGTGAACATGGCTTCACATATACCTAGAGGAGGGTCGGGCTCAAGACGTCATCCCTCTAGAACTCCGAGCCGAAGGAGATTCAACATGCTCCTTAGGAACACCGAAGCTGGGGTGTTCCAAAACACTCGTTCGAGGTCGCGACAACCGGCTTCATACTCTTCTAATTCCGATGCTGGGGGTCGCCAGTCTCCTGAATCAGATGCCAAAAGTATAGAGTCAACTTCTACAGAGACCTATACTAATCTTTCAATGACACCCAGGGAAATGGGAGTTTATGCCATTGGAGATGAGTGCGAGGAAGCTTCCCCATCCGGGAGCACTGAGCAACGCATCACTATACTGGAGACGTCTCTGAAGGAGATGCAATCCATGATGGAGAACATGTACCAGATGATGCTGACTCAACACATAGCTGCTATGGCTCAAGCGTCGGTCCCTCCAACTCAGATACGCGTGGGGATGGACTTACCACCATCCAACACGATCCAAGAGCCTGTTCTAGATCAGGAGTCAGCAGTTCCTTCGCCTCCTCACTCGGAGAACGTATTACCTCCCGTCGGAGTCGTAATGCAATCGATTCCTCATCACTCCGTAGTCCCGCTACCGGCTGAAGATTCGATGCAGGCAGTATGGGAGTTGAAAGCCCAATTTGATGCCCTGAAACACAAAGATCAGCTCAAGAAATTGGGAATCAACCAACCTTACCCAGCTATCTGGGAAGAGGTCCCTTTCCCTCCTAGATACAAACCACAGACTATGGCTTTGTTCGAAGGAAAAATGTCACCGAGTCAGTACATGAACTACTTCAGTATGATGACAGTGTTATTACAAGGGAACGACGCCCTCCTCACTCGGGTGTTCAAAGGCTGTCTCTCGGGGGTAGCTTACTAGTGGTACCGCAGTCTGGCGGACAACTGCATTACTTCTTTTGAAGACTTCAAGGCTTTATTCTTCACACGATTCTACGAAGGAGGGATGGACATGTCTATGTCCTCTCTCATCGAAGTCAAGCAGAAGGAAAAAGAGAATATTCGTACTTTCATAGAACATTTTCGTCAAGCCACTTTGCAAATGCCTCCAGGAGTTCCGAACTCGGCATTGGTGGACATCTGCAGGAAGAACCTTCTCCCCGTGATCTCAGTGTTCACCGGACCATATCAGTTCCATGATTGGCCCTCGTTCATCATTTCAGCGGTAGCCGCGGAGGACAATAGTCAGAAGGCGCGCGATAATGGCATCATGATCTCGGCCTCTGATAAAGGCAAAAGGTCATCCTCCAACGTCAACCATCCTCGTGGTACCAAGGGTAAAGAAGCTCTGGCGATCAACATGTCCAGGCAAAAGACTGTGGCTACCACGCAGACGAAACCTGGGACTTCCAGGTCCATTGAAGTGTACTCTTTCGACGACGACGATATTCCAAGCATATTCGAATGTCTCGTCAAAAGCGGTAAGATTACCCTTCCTGAGGTGAGATGGCCCAATGAGGCCGGCAGTACCAACAATCCCAAGTACTGCATCTTCCATAGGTACATACACCACCCCACAAAGGCGTGTTATATACTGAAAAGGAAGATCCAGGAGCTGATCGATGCTAAGGCCATCACTCTGCGCAACAGCGAGAAGACGGTCACGGCCAACATGATCTCTCTGCAATTTGGCAATCTGCCTCCCCAAGAAATCTCGAACGGTGTTACACCTATTTTCCGGACGACGATGACCATCGTTAATCTCCCTCCAACTAGAGGTCAAAAATATGACCTGCTACCACTAACTACCCAGCGAGGCAAGACTGTGTGGGTTCATCCAGATCTGGTGCCAGAGATCGAGAAAGAGACTCAAGTTGCTAAGGCTAAGTCTAAAAAGAACTCAAAGCACAAACCGTGTCACATGATTACGGTACACTCGGCATCAGAAGACGAGGTCTTGGCTACTGGAACCCGCTCAGGAAAAGCCTACCTCCAGGACTACGGAGCCAGCCAGGAAGATGCATCGGCAGACGCTTCAGCTGCCAAGCCTTCAGAACCGAAATCCGTCGTACCAGAAACCGGTCCTTCGAGACCAACTTCGGCGGACAAAGGGAAGCAAAAAGAAGTGCGCTTCGATAAACCTGTGAAAAACATTTAAAAGAAAGGTTTAGAGAAGCCATACAACTTCGACATCCTGGCCTAACTAGCTAATACACCAGCCAGGCTGTCCATTTTCGAACTACTCAGGCTCTCCCAAGACACTCGTCAAGCCCTGAGTGAAGTATTGATGCAGGCGGATGCATACTTGACCCAACTCAAGTCCCCTGACGAAGAACCCGTGGCGTATCCTCAATGCCACAGTGTGATGGAGGTGGTCCCGAATATCACTTTTACTCAAGATGATATGCTGTTAAAACATAACAGGCATGACAGACCCCTCTATTACACCGGGTACGTCGGTTCTATGGAGGTCGACCGAATTCACATAGATCCAGGATCGTCAATCAGCATCATTCCTCATAGTCTGCTTAGACCGCTGAGGATTCCTACCAGCGAACTGGCTTACACCACCACTACGATCGTGGGTTTCAACGCCAGAAAAAGTAAGCCATTGGGGAAAATTTGCCTGAGGATCCAGATTGGCAACCTCAGATCGGTGGCTACGTGTTACGTCATTGATTTAGAGGTGTCCTACAATATTCTGCTGGGTAGACCTTGGATCCACGACCACAACATCGTTCCTTCAACTCTACACCAATGCTTTAAATATGCAGACGCCCGAGGAACAGTACAAACGGAGATTGCTGACCTGAACCCGTTCAAAGGAGTAGAATCCTACTACTCTGATGTCGTGTTGTACTCTCAAGACTACACAAAAGAGGTGTCAGCCAAAGCAGAGAAGGAATCCCACAGGGAGCCAGAAGAACCCTCTACCAAGCAACCTCTGTCAATCAAGGTGGAAGGAAGGACTACTCGTCCAAAAGCCATGGAGCCTACGGCTATCTACCTGAACAAGACCAGGTAAGGAAAATGGGGTGATCCTCTAGTGATCACTCTGAACCAGAAGCCTCCACCCTTGGTCATCAACCTTCGACGCAACAGGCAGCCGACTGATGTAGATACAATCGGGAATGAAGTTTCTGATGATAATAAACATCCTTTTTTCCGGTATATTGACGCTCAAATTCCGAATCAGGAATCCTCCCCCCGTGAGGATATAGAACCTATAGCACAAAAATTCTTGGAAGCTATAGATTCCTATCATCCGTATATATGGGAAGTGGCATCATCATCCAATGTCACCACGATATATGGACCGCATGAGGATTCAATCTTCATTGTCCCACCTACTTGCAGCAGTCAGCATCTAATAGTCTTCGGCCGCATGCGCGATCAACCAACCATGCAAGAAGATTCTTCTGATGACGATGCCGGTAAAATACAGGTTCACAGATACAGCCCGCAAGCCTTGAAGATCATACAAGGTATGGGATATAACCTGAAGCTGGAACCAGGTCTCAACAACGGGAAAGGCAGACGAATGCCGCTGCACGGTGATCCCTACTATCAACGAACTCGTTTCGGGTTAGGGTATACAACCTCCCTTGCAACTCCTGAGTCAAACAAGGATGTCTTTTCCTCTTCTCAGAACGGCTCAGCGCCCTCCGACTCATCTCATGCTCTCGAGCGAACATTATCCGTAAATATGGTAGTGACGGATTCTTTCGAATCAGACGAACAAGAATCTGAACTATTTGAGAATGCCGCTTGGGCTCAGCAAATGGATACATAATGGGAGTTTCGCTTCGAGCAGAGAGAACCTCCCACTGAAGATAAAGTTATCCAGATTGACGTTGGGGATGAACTTTTGCCAAAGCCGATATTTATCAGTAACAATCTTTCCGAAGCAGAAAGGGAAGAAGTTATCCAGCTGATAAAAGAATATGTCGACATCTTTGCATGGAATTATGAGGATATGCCAGGCCTTAATCCAAGGGTGGCTACTCATAAGCTCAATATATTTCTTGATTCAAAGCCTGTGAAGCAGCACCAACGCCGGTTCCGCCCGGACATGATGGACGCCATTGAAGCTGAAGTCAAGAAGTTGATAGCCTACGGTTTCATCCGGGAAGAACAACATCCCGACTGGGTCGCCAATGTTGTCCCAGTCATGAAGAAAAATGGGAAAGTATGCGTCTGCATCGATTACCGAGATCTGAACGCAGCCTGCCCCAAGGACGAGTTTCCTCTTCCCATCACAGACGTCATAATTGACAATACATGCGATTTTGAACGTATGTCTTTCATGAACAGATTCTCAGGATATAATCAAATCAAGATGCATCCTGGGGACGAGAAGCATACTGCCTTTCGGACACCACTGGGGGTATATTGCTATACGGTCATGCCCTTCGGATTGAAGAATGTCGGGGCTACGTACCAACGGGCTATGAGTAACATATTCTATAAGCATTTACACAAGATGGTAGAATGTTACGTGGACGATGTAGCTGTCAAAAGCTGCCTCAAGGATACTCACATCCAAGACTTGAAGACAGTATTTGAATTGATGTGCCAACATCAACTCAAAATGAATCCTACAAAGTCCTTTCTGGGTGTATCCAGTGGCAAATTCCTAGGATTTGTCATTACCGCCAAAGGCATTCAAGTGGACCCTGATAAAGTCAAGGCCATCTTAGAAATGCGACCGCCCCGTAATCTGAGAGAACTCAGGGGATTTCAAGGTCGTCTGGCTTATATCCGGATATTCATATCCAACCTCTCTGGGAGATGTCAACCTTTTTCTCGCCTCATGAAGAAAGGTGTATCCTTCGTATGGGACGAAGCCTGTCAGCAAGCATTCGGTGACATCAAATATTACCTTACTAGCCCGCCAGTTCTGGTTCCTCCAGTCATAGGAAGACCATTCGTGCTGTATGTTCGAGCGATGGATCATTCTCTAGGAGCTCTTCTCGCACAAAAGAACGATATGGGTCATGAATAGGCTATCTACTACCTCAGCAGGATGATGGTCGGAGCCGAACACCGGTACAACCCAGTGGAGAAAGAATGCTTGGCTCTGATATTCGCTATCCAGAAAATGCGATACTATGTCACAGGCCAGAGCATTCACATCATCTCCAGGATCAATCCTCTTTGGGTACTGATGAGGAAACCAAGTGTTCTCAAATCCCGACTCGCAACTTCGACGATGCTATTAACACCATATGACATGGTGTACGTCCCTCAGAAGTCCATCAAAGGCCAAGCATTGGCTGATTTCCTAGCTGCTCATCCGATCTCGGAGACCTCCAAACTGTACGAGGATATTCTCGACGAAGTTGCAGAATATAATTCCACGATAGAAAGTGACGTATGGCAACTATTCTTCGATGGTGCCTCCAGAACTGGTCCCAGAAGAAATGTGGTTTCGGGAGTAGGAATTGTCCTGGTCACTCCTGATAAGCTCGTCGTCTACCGAGCATATTCTCTTAGCGAGTCCTGTTCTAACAATGTAGCGGAGTATAACGCTCTACTAATCGGGCTCCAAGTCGCTAAAGAATTGGGCGTCGAATCTCTGGAAGCTTTCGGTGATTCTCTGCTAATCGTCAATCAAGTCAGAGGAATATATGAAGTCCAAAATCCAGACCTCATCCCCTATCATCGAGCAACAGTCGAGATAGCCATAATATTTAAAGGATTCTTCCTAGAGCATGTACCTCGATCTCAAAATCTGGAAGCTGATGCCCTAGCCAGTCTAGCTGCAGATTTAGATACCCCTATAAGAAGGCAGAATTTGGTAATCCTTCTTAAGAGAGATTTATTCTGTGTGAAAAATAACTTTCATATAGAACACAGCTACGTGGTGGATGCAGATCTTTCAAAGAGAGACTGGAGAAGTCCCTTTATAGATTTCGTAGCATACAGAATCTTGCCAGAAGACCCTAAAGAAGCAGTATCCGTCAAAAGACGATCATTGCGCTTCTATTTTGACGCATCTTCACAATGTCTATATCGCCGGTCTTATGACGGACTATTATTACGATGTCTCTCTGGTGATGAGGCATATCGGATGATCAGTGAATCTCACGACGGCGTATGCGGAGCACATCAACCCGGTCCAAAGCTACAGGATCGCATCAGGAGAATGGGCTATTACTGGCCTACTATGATCACAGATGCAATAAAGTATGCAAGACAATGCAGATCCTGTCAGGTTCATGCAGACTTTATCCATCAACCTCCTGAGTATCTACATCCTACGGTTGAATCCTGGCCTTTCGAAGCATGGGGTATGGATATCATTGGCCCTATTCACCCATCTTCTTCCAGAGGTCACCGGTTCATACTGGCCATCAACGATTATTTCTCCAAATAGGCAGAGGCGATCTCTCTTGCTAAGGTAAAGGCATCTAATGTGATCAGTTTCATCAAGCATCATGTCATTTATCGCTTCGGGATACCCCAGAGGATAATCCATGACAATGGGCCTCAATTCATCAGCCAAGCGTTTCATCGATTTTGCGATAAAAATCGGATACAAAATATGGCCTCTATGGCATATAATTCGTCTACTAATGGTTTGGCAGAAGCTTTCAACAAAACCATTATCAAGCTCTTAAAAAAGTTTGTCTCTTCGAACAAGAGGGATTGGAATGAGAAGCTGGGAGAATGTCTCTGGGCATACCGCACAATTGTACGAACACCGACAGGTTGTACCCCATTCTCATTGGTTTACGGGAGCGAAGCAGTTCTCCCCATCGAGATCCAAATTTCATCACTCAGGATAGTCGTGGCTAATGAGTTGACTCAGAAAAAGAATGACCTGTTAAGGCTTCAAGAGCTAGAAGGATTAGACGAGAAATGCCTCCAAGCTCAACAGCGCATCGCGTTCTACCAAGCACGCATTTCCAGAGCTTTTAACCAGAAAGTAAAGGAAAGAGTGTTCAAGGTCGGTAAGCTAGTTTTAGCCGTAAGAAGGCCGATGGTTCTTACTCACAGGAGTAAGGGCAAATTCCAGCCCAAATGGGAAGGCCCTTATGTGATCGAGATGACGTTCTCAAACGGCACTTACAGGTTAGCCAAGCCTAATAGAGACCTGTTAATGGCTCCTATCAATGGCAAATTCCTGAAAAGGTACTATGCTTAACCTCCTTTTGCTCAAATGGAGTATGGTGAAGGTCTTATTCTGACAAAACTACTTCCAAAACGAAACTAGTTGGATCGTATTCTATCATGTTCATATTACCTCTGAATAGATATGTTTAACTAATTTGGAACTTCAAGACCTATCACGTCCATATTACCTATGATAGTGTTTTGTGTACAAATTTTTGCTAAAAGCATATTCTATCAGGTCCATATAACCTTTGAATAGATATGTCCCGCTGAAACTTACCGAGAGTATATCATGTTCATATTACCTCTGATATCACTTTCACCCAAACCTATCATTTATATTCCAAAATGATGGGTCCACAAAGTCAGATAAGAGTCTCTTTATTACTTCAGAAAGAGCAAAATTACATGAAAAACAAAAGTACATCATTTGGGGGGAGCAGTCAGGTCGCGAAGCTGCTGCGCCAGTGCGACCATCTTCTCAGTCCTGGAATCCAAGACATCAGCATGAGCCCGCTCCAGCCATGCCTCATCATTGCTCAGGAGGGATAGTTCGGCTCTAGCCCGAAGAAAACCAGCACGGGCAGCTCCTGCACGCGCCAAGTTCTGTTGTGCTACGCCCAACCGGCTATCCGCTACATCTAGAGCTTCCGACGACTGAGAAGCCCACTCCTTTGCCTGAGCAAGTTTCGTTTCCAGCCGACGGACCCTCGCTATATTTCCTTCATGTTCGGCCTGACACTTCGTTTGAAGAGCAATGGCCTCCTCCAGGATGGCTTTTCCTCCATCTATCTCCTGCTGATGTGTCTGGATGGCTTTATTGACGCCTTCCATCTGTTCAGCAAGCCGCGCAATCATGGAGTCGTATCTAGCATGGACCAGATCTTCAATGCTGTCTCGAGCTAGCTGTAAGTATTCGTTAACGGGTTGCTCCAGACCATTAACTATCTCCTCCAGCGCGTCAGCAACCCAGTGTCATTGAATTCTCGGATCGGCACTATCGCAGACCGGGAGGACCTCTTCAGCGACGCAAAGCTCAGGTTCTTCGTCAACACCATTGATATTAACATTTTCAAAATGGTGTAGAAGATACCGGTGTACTGCTCGGTCAGCTCAGGTTCTTCGTCAACACCATTGATATTAATATTTCAGAATGGACGCTGGAGGTGGCCTCGATATTGGCGAGTCTCCCTCCAGGAACAACCTCAGACGATGTTGCCACGGCCGTCGCCTCAACAGGTGGTGCGACAAAAGAAGAAGCACCAACACCGGACGAGGATACTAGCGTACTCAAAGGAGGCATCGTCGCAATGACGGGCTCGTCCTCCTCTTGAGATATCGGAATCTCTTCGACGGGCGAGCCGGCACCCGAAGACGTTTCCTCTTCAAAAATAGGTGCCTCCGTGTCGCCGCCAGGTCCCGACACAGAGCCAAAAGGTGTATCTACACTTCCCTCCCCGAAGATGTCTTCCCCTGAAAAGAAGACAAAAGGAAGTTAGTGTCGAAATGATGTTAACTTTCCTAAAAAAAGGCGTAAAGACGACATTTACCCATGGCCGACGGCATATATGTCGCATCTGCAGCTATTACAGCTAAATCATTTCTTAATGATGCTAAGCAAGCTGTCATACCTGGAGAAGGGGGTCTGCTAACTGACGCTGGCAAATAATCTTCCAGGTCCTCATCAAATTCCAACCGAGGCTCATCGGCTGGAATCTCGCTAGGTGCGCTTACAGGCATGGCAGGGGTCCCTCCCGATGCCGATCCGCATAGAGGTATACAGAATCTTATTATACCCAGCCCCGTAGGCAACCTCGTTCCAGTACCCGAAGCAGTAGCAGCGACAGCAGCCTCCAACAGAGATTCTCTGACACCACCAGCCGGAACTGTAGAGGGTCCCTCTCTAAAAGGCGAGGAACCTCCAACCAAAGAATCATCCCCAACATGGGGAGATTCAGGCTCACTTCAAGGAACCTTAATACCAGGAATCCGGAGAGGACGATTAACCGTCTTCTTCTTCCTCTTGCGAGGGGAAGTTTCCTTCGGAGTAGGAGCCCTTCGCTTCCCGGAGATTACCAAAGCCCCTGCAGGCAGAGGTACTTTACCCCTCGACACCGCCAATAGAGGCTCATCTGGATTGACGGATTCCTCACCCTCGTCAAAAGAAACCGAAGGGACTTCGACTCTTCCCCCAGACTTGGAAGAGGGCACCCTAAAACTTCCATACATATCAAAATCGCGATGGAAGGTGCTCGTTGCCACATAGAACTGGCATACGAGTGCAGGATGCGCAGCTCCGTGGAGAGGGTAATGACCGGCACAGTAAAAATTGCTCCAGTGCAACCCATGAGGAAGTATCGCCAGCCTCTCGCTCCATCAATGAGTCCACCCCTGGACCAGAAGGTGATGACGGCATTGCCCACGTGCAACTGATCATACCCAAACTGCCTGGCAAACCGACTAGGCAGGTAGGGCTCCAAGAAGCAATGATCTTTACTTCTGTACAGTAAATGGAAAGGCCTAATGCAAACCAAACAATTAAAATCTTCGGGAGAAAGAAAGTTCTTCTCTCTACCTGAATCCTCAAGCCTAATCCTCGATTGATTGCGATGAACAGAGGGGACACTACAGAAGAGCTTCCAGTTGTGACTGAAGCCCAGCACCTGCCAACAGTCTATAACCGTAGTCACGTTCCAGGAAGACTTCGGGTAGTTCAACAAGAAGCTACCCCCCGAACTACTGCCAGAGCCGGGGGACATGTCACGACCCGCACCCAAAAATCGGGCATGAGCCGTGGGTACGTCCAGCCTACGCCACAGAATCGGTGGTAGAACGCTGTAAAGGTCCATTCTAGGTCAACCATATCTATCTATATCTCACAGAAAAATCTGCCATGACCTCTCCAAAAGAAGGGCAACCACGCAATATATATATGAATACTCAATCACAAAATCTAGGGGAAGAATAAAAGCACCATATGATAGCAAAAGAAAACCAGAACCAAAGAGAGCAAGACAATATCCAAAATATACAGTCACAGGCCATAATAGCTACAATATCTCACAGCATCAAAAGAATAAGTACAATCATCCAAAATATAACCACTAGGAACAACCCAGGAAACCCACCTAGCTAATTAGGGTGCTAACGGCGTCTCCTCGACGCACTCCTCGATCTCGGGGTCACAACAGTCGTCAACACCCGGCCCGTAGAACGTCGGGCAATAGTCCTCAGGATCCTCTGGAAAAAATATGCCCAGTCAGGACTGGAGCGAAGTATATAACTCTGAAAGCAACTCCAAATATATGGTAAGGTGTATATGACGAGTAATAGAAAAGTATACAAGATGCACAGGAAATAAATATATGCTGGAGCACAATAAGTAGCTGCAATGTAAACGGGAGAATAATACAAGTAGTGGAAAAGTAACTGCAGGTGAGAAACATGAATACTAGCTAAGTGCCTTGAGCACAAGTTTGTTATGTGATCGGTTTAGGTTGCACATTAAAAATACTACGATAACTCCGTTATGCGTGAGTTGCATAACCAATATACACATGAATACTGTTTGGCTTTGATCACATAACCAACTCCTACTCCCCTCCCCCACTAATACTCTTGGATCCAACCACAACATGCTACGTATATGATAATAGCTCGCGCACATGAAGGCGAGAGCACAAGAAGCACATGATAGCACATGAGAATCAATACCCGAAGCACATGATGAAATACACGTGATAGAGTACCCGCTGAACACGGTAAGGGGATAGCATCTCATGACGGGATCCACTAGTACCAGCTCGTGTAATAATGTGTCAGAATCAAGTATTACAGTTCTAGAACAGGTGATATAAACGCTATCATAAAATAGAAACTATCAGAGGTAGGTACTCGCCTGATGTCCTGAGCAACTGATGAGGATCGAGATCCGGACCGGTGTCGCAAGGACCTAATGCGAAAAGCAGAATTTAACAGGGTTCTAAGCATTTAAACTGATATAAAATAATTAAAAATAGGCTTCTAGGGCTATTCTAGGTCGAACGGGTCAAACCGATGAAATTTGGGTCAAAAAGTCAACTAGGGGGTCCAAAAAGTCAACTCTAGGTCAAAACTAGGTCAAACATTGACTTTTACGGTTAACGAGGACAATTATGGTCAAAGCTAGGTTAAACTAGGGTGCTCCTGAAATTCTAGGTCAAACCGAGCTCATTAAGCTACTAAACTCTCAAACTCGCCTAATCGAGATACCGGGATACCCTCGATATCCGATACCCCGCCCTAGGCCACGCACCCCGCCTAAACCCTCTAAAACCTATGCTAGCACGCGTAAATATATATACATAAGCATATAAAAATCACTCCAATACAATTCCTAGGCTAATGCTCAAATACCCCGCTCGAAACTCAATACCTTGGATATCTCAAGGTATTGAGATACCTCGGTATCTCAAGGTATTGAGATACCGCTCTCAAATCCCTCTAACTAGTTATCTAGCTAATAATTATACACCTAGTTATTAATCTAGGCTAGGAAATATATATCTACCATATATTTATATATCTAAGTATTTATATACCTATATATATATATATATATATCCACACAGATATACGTATACCCATTACCTTACCTATACATATACATATAACTATAGGTATATAGATATCTATATCTTAGATAGATATATATCTAAGTATCTAACTATCTATCTACCCGTCTAACTATCTATCTACCTATATATTACCTATCTAATATCAATCTATCTAGTTACCTATTTATCTAAGTAACTATCTACCTATATAACTATCTTGTCTATCTTATTATCTATCTAACTAATACTCTAACTATTAACTATTAGCTATCAATATACTAATCTATCTATTACTCTAACATTCCTAAACCTCACCATGCTCCTCGCTGCATGCTTGCTTGAACTGATGCTACTGCCTGTGCTTGCATTAGCCGCTGTTGCTCCATGTACTGCTACTGCTGCTGCTGTGCTTCATATTCTTGCTGTTGCTGCTCCTTGCTGCTGCTGTGCTGCTTGCTGCGGCTGTTCTCCCCCCTTCCATCTCACAAACACACACACACACACTCCTATATACCTATATATATGTATATCACTCTCTCTCTCTCTCTCTCTCTCTCTCTCTCTCTCTCTATATATATATATATATATATATATATATATATATATATATATATATATATACATACATACATACATATATCTATATATATATACGACTAGATAGATATATACACACACTTATATCTCTATACTAACACACACACTAACACACTCACAAACACTAATGCACACACACACACATAAATATACATAGCTATATATATATATATATAGAAACCTATTTATATATATATATATACACACACACTCAATATATATATACACATACACATTCAAATATATATATACACATATACACACATATATATATATATATATATATATATATATATATATATATACATATCAACACACTCACACACACTCTTACACATCTACATATATATATATACACATAGGCATATACATACACAAGCACATAAATATAAATACACACATATATATATAAATATATATACATAAACACACATACATATATATATAAATATATATATAGACACTTATAAATATATATAGAGAGACACAACACCACTCAACCACAACACACAACAACACGCCCCACTCACGCCCAACGACCCCGACACTCACCAATACCCTAAAATATAACTCGAAAACTCTAGCACATACTCCCCAATACTAACTCAACGCGCGCACAAGCCCGAAACAAGGAAACCAAGTCGAAATGGCCGTTCGGTCATTTCGATGAATACGCGGTGCGCGGTTCAAAAAACCTCCTGAAACGCACACCAAACGAACTCGGAATCGGCCCAAAATTTATCCACGCACTCTAAACGATGCCTAGATCCTAGAAAAATGCTCCTGCGTCGATTCTAGGTCCGTGGCGAAAACTTGTACGCACTTAGAATCGGCGATGATGAAAAACCCCAATTTCGCCCGAAACGCCCGTTTCTCCGCGACAAGACTTTCCGTGTCCGAACGGAGACACACACTCACCCTCAAGACACCCGACAACATCTACATAGGTCCGTCTAACCTAGGGCATCACCCAAAATTGGACCAAATTAGGATTCCACCAAAAATTGACACAAAATCTAATATCAAAGTCTCTAAACTCAACCAAACTAGTTCCAACTTCCTCCCACGGGTAGGCTTAGGGTCTAAGAAGGTTCTACAACACTAATTACACTACATAAAAGTAATTAGCAAGGGGAAAGTTAGGGTTTACCTCTTGGGAGTTGAAATCCCAAGGCCAAAGTCTCCGATCTACTTGGAATCACCTCCCTCAAGCTCCAAGCCTCCAAATCTAGCCTCCACACTAAATCTAGGCTCCACACACCTAGGTTAGGGAAAGTACAAGGTTAGGGTTAGCATAAAGAAGAAGGAATGGAAGAAAGAAGGAAGAAAAATGGAAGAAGAACTTACTTTGAAGAAGAAGGAAGAAGAAATAAGAAGTGGAGAAGAAGAAGAAGTGAAGAAGAAGACAAAGGGGGCTGCTGTGTCGGGTGTGGGGCTGCTGGTTCTCACGGAAATGGGTAGGTAGGGGCCGGCCACACATATTAAAGGGGGTTTACATAGAGTCCAAATGACCAAAATGCCCTCCCCTAAATTGGTTTTGGGTTTCGGGGTTCCAAAAGCACTCATACTAACTCCAAATCTCTCCCACTAACCCACTAAAAATATAATAAATATTTCTAAGCCCCAAAATAATCCTCACTAGGGTGTGGGCTGGGTCGGACATGGGTCCAGGCTAGCCAAAACCCTAAAACAATCATAAAAAAATAATACAAGCACTAAATAAATATAATTATAATTAATTAAATACAATACACCATTTATCAAATAAAAATAAAAAAATACCCTATTTTCTAGAATTGGGTAGAGACAAGTCTACCCTCCTTAAAATAATTTCGTCCTCGAAATTAAAAGACGAAATAAGGACAGGAATACAAAGAAAGAACCATACCTCAGGGCTCGAAGAGATAGGGGTATCGCTCGCGCATTTCATCCTCCCTCTCCCCGGTCGACTCACCTGGAGAGTGATGCCTCCATGCGATACGAACCAAGGGAATAGTCTGGTTCCTCAACACCTTCTCCCGCCGATCCAGAATCTCCACCGGCTGCTCTGGATAGCTAAGAGTAGGGCCCACCGCGATCTCCGAGTGATCCAATACGTGACTGGATCCGCCACGTACCGTCTCAACTGCGACACGTGGAACACATCATGAACTTCCTCCAGCATAGGCGGCAACTCAAGCCTATACGCCATGACGCCGACCCTCTCAAGGATACGGAAGGGTCCGACGAAACGTGGGCTAAGCTTTCCGCCTCCAACGAAATGAATAGTGCCCCGCGTCGGAGAAATCCTCAGGAACACCAGATCTCCAACCTAGCACAAACAAGGTCTCAGCACTTAGTCTAAAATAAGCAATCAAAAGCAAACACAAGAAAAAAATCTAAATTCTAAGCTATACCTCGAACTCCAAAGGTCTCCGGTGGCTATCGGCCCAATGCCGCTGCCTGTCCTGCGCCACCCGAAGTCTATCTCTAATGAGCTTGACCTTCTCCGCTGCATCAACCACCATCTTCGGGCCAAGCAAAGCTCTCTCGCCTACATCATCCCATGATAACAGAGTGCGACACCTCCGTCCATACAACGCCTCGAAAGGTGACATCTCGATACTGGCTTGGTAGCTGTTGTTGTAAGCAAACTCTACCAAGTGCAAGTGATCCTCCCAAGAGTCTCTGAAATCCAGAACACAAGTCCGAAGCATATCCTCAAGTGTCTGAATGGTCCTTTCTGACTGACCATCTGCCTGTGGGTGATAAGTACTACTAAACTTGAGCTGGGTGCCCAGGCTAGCCTGCAGACTCCTCCAGAAATGCGAAGTAAAGCGACTGTCCCGATCTGATACTATGCTCACAGGAACTCCATGCAGTCTGACTATCTGGCGCACATACATCTCTGCTAGTCTCTCTGTAGACGTACCCACTTTGAATGGTAGAAAGTGGACCGATTTGGTCAACTTGTCCACGATGACCCAAATCGCATCCTTCCCGCCTGGAGAACGGGGAAGTCCAGAAACAAAATCCATGGTCACATGCTCCCATTTCCACTCTGGAATGGGTAACGGCTGGAGCAATCCTCCTGGCCTCTGCCTTTCCGCCTTCACCTGCTGGCACACTAAGCATCGGGATACGAAGCGCGCTACCTCCCGCTTTATCCCGTACCACCATACATGCTGTCTCAGATCTCTATACATCTTGTTGGCACCTGGATACATAGAATACTGGGATCGATGCGCCTCCTAGAGAACCTCCTCGCGCAACGACCCACTCGGCACACAAAATCTGGTACCGTGCCGCAAAGAACCATTATCAGCAATGGTGAAGTCATCTGCTAATCCCATCTGAACCTGCACCCTGATGCTCCTCAGGGACTCATCCTCAAACTGTGTAGTCCTGATCTGGTCTACCAACTCTGACTGAATCTGCAGTCCCTACATCTGCATCTCAACTCCAGGCACTATCACCTCAATGCCCAAGCTCTCTAGATCTGCCAGAAGATAATGATCTGTAGTCAGACACATAGCTATCGGATACCTGCTCAACGCATCCACAACTATGTTCGCCTTTCCTGGATAGTACTGTAACGATATGTCGAAGTCTTTCATCAACTCCAACTATCTCCTCTGCCTCATGTTCAGCTCTTTTTGGGTAAACACATACTTTAAGCTCTTGTGGTCTGTGAAGATCTCCACACGCTCTCCGTATAAATAGTGTTTCCACAACTTCAGAGCAAAGATGACCGCTGCCAACTCCAAATCGTGGGTAGGGTAGTTCTTCTCATGAGGACGTAATTGCCTGGAAGCATAGGCAATCACCCTCCCATTCTGCTGCAACACACAACCCAGTCCCTTCCCCGATGCATCACTATAGATAGTGAATCCTCCAGAACCTGATGGCAACGTCAACACTGGAGCTGTCGTCAACCTCCTCTTCAGCTCATCAAAGGCAACCTGAAACTCCTCTGACCAAACAAACTCCACGTTCTTCCGAGTCAGCCTGGATAACGGCTCTGCAATCCGGGAAAAATCCTGAACAAATCTCCTGTAGTAGCCTGCCAGTCCCAAGAAACTCTTGACCTCTGCTACTGAACTCGGAGCACTCCATGCCTCAACTGCCATGATCTTTCTCGGATCCATCGAGATACCCTCTCTAGTCACCACAAGACCAAGGAATTCTACCTGGTCAAGGAAGAACTCGCACTTCGAGAGCTTTCCATAAAGCTTCTCCTTCCTGAGAGTCTCCAGCACTATCCTCAGATGCTCCTCGTGCTCCTCTGGGGTCTTCGAATATATCAAGATGTCATCTATAAACACCACCACAAACCTGTCCAGATGCTGATGGAACACCTTGTTCATTAGATTCATGAACACTGCCGGGTCATTAGTCAACCCAAACGGCATCACCAAGAACTCATACTGCCCATATCTGGTCCGAAAAGCTGTCTTCGGAATATCCTCCATCCTGACCTTTACCTGGTGGTAGCCTGTCCTCAGATCAATCCTGTAAAACACCCTCGCTCCGCTCAACTGGTCAAAAAGATTATCAATACGCGGCAGCGGATACTTGTTCTTGATTGTGAGGTTGTTCAGAGCCCTGTAGTCGATACACATCCGTATCGACCCATCCTTCTTCGGCACAAAAAGTACCGGAGCACCCCACGGAGAAGAACTAGATCTGATAAATCCCTTGTCCTAAAGCTCATCCACCTGCTTCTTCAACTCTATCAGCTCACTGTTGCTGACTCTATAGACGTGCTGGGATATCGGCTCCGCGCCTGGCACCAAGTCTATAGAGAACTCCACATCTCTGTCCGGAGGTAACCCTGGCAACTCCTCCGTAAAGACATCCATATACTCCTCTATCAGTGGATGTAGCGACCTCGGCTCTACCACTAGGGCTCCGTAGAAGACTCCCTCGGTCTGCTCCGCTGCTCCTCTGGCAAACTGAAACTATGGCTCACCTGGCAGACTGAACAAAACTCTGCCTCCACGACAATCTATACTAGCACAATACGTACTCAACCAATCCATCCCGAGTACAATATCATAGCTCGAAAGTGGCATTACGAGTAGGCACACACTCAACTCCCGGCCTCCCAAGGTAACTCTCCGGTCTCTGCAGACATCACGGACTAGGATAATACCACCTCCGGTCGTGATCTTGCAGAGTTTAGGTAAAGGTTCAGCAATAAGATGGTGTCTAACAGCAAAAGATACAGACACAAAGCTATGGGAAGTACCGAAATCAAATAAAGTAAGTGCTGGAATGGAATCAAGAAGAACAGAACCTGAGATCACATCACCAACTGGCTCGGCCTCGTCTACTGTCAGGGCAAAAGCTCGCCCCTGTTGTCCTCCTCGGTGCTGCTGCTGGTACTGGGCGAACCTCTGCTGCTGAGTCTGCAAGGGCTGTCCTCTCTGTTACGCTGCAGGTGCTCTGGCTGGTGCCCTCTGAGCGGCTCCTTCTCCCTGAGCTGTACGGGCAAGTGCTGAAGGACAATCCTTCAGCTGGTGATCTGCTGCACCACACAATAAATATCTGCCCAGCCTCTTTCTGCAGATATCCCATCCGTACCCCGGCTTCCTACAGAAAGGGCAAACGATGGGCTGCCTCTGGCCCTGCTGCTGTCCCTGCCTCTGCTGCTGGGGCGCCTGCCGGAAGGGTGCACGACCCTGACCCTGGTGCTGCTGGGTCTGCTGGAATGGCCTCTTGGCTGGGCCTGCACTGCTGCCTGCTCCTGAAGCATCTCTGCCCCTCTTTATCTTCAGCTCTAAGTCATCCTCAGCCCTCTGAGCGTCGCTGACAATCTGCTCGAAGGTCGCCTCACGGTCGCTCATAGTCAAGGACTTGACCGCCATGACCAAGCCCTTGCGAAACTTTCGCACCTTCGCTGCCTCAGACAACCCCTCAACAAATCTGCCCAGACGGTAGAACTCCGCTGTATACTCGTCCACTGACATACTCCCCAGGACGAGAGCATCGAACTGACTCTCTAAAGCAATGAGAGCCACATCCGGGAAGAACTTCTCCTTGAAAAGCTTCTTAAAAGCCTCCCAAGTCAATCCCGGAACTGCTATCCGCGTATCCGTGCGGTACCAAGTGAGAGCAAGGTCGAACATCTGGCTGCCCGCTGCCTCGATCTGCATGCTGGCTGGGATCATCGCCAGCCTAAAGATGCCCTCTATATGCTCGATCCAGTCGTCGGCGTACATGATCCCCTCTGTACCGCGGAACTCCTTGGGCCGCATCCTCTGGAAGTCGATAATAGTGCCCGACCTAGGATATTGAGCCTGCTCTGGCTGTGGCTGGATCTGAGCCACTCTGTCAACCGCTGTCATAGCCACCTGATGAGCATTCTCAATGCCCATCCTCATAACATCTGCCTAGCGGTGCTGCGCATCCATCATCTCTCGGAAGAACGCAAACAACTGTGTGGCATCCACTGGTGCAGGCGGTGGTGGAGGAGGTACCACTGGAACAACTGGGATGGCTCTCGGATCAATGGGAGTAAGGGGATCTCCGAGAGAAACTGACGCTCCCTCAACCGCAGGAGTGGCGAGTGGAGCGGTAGCGGTTGTTAAAAGTCGAGCAGGACGAGAGGTGGCAGACCTCTCGGTGGCAGCTGCTGGGACGGTACGCTGAGATCTGGTCTTCGGAGACATCCTGAACACAGATCAAAAGAAGTCAATACAGTGCAAGAAACGATATCATCAAAGAAGGACAATAATATTGCAAAAGAAATAATTTCAGGAAAATTAAAGATAGCAAAAGGAAGCAGGAAGAGTCCTAGTTGTGATTGAGCACACTCTCTCTCAGCCTATCTCCTATATCCTATTGCAGGTAAACCTAAAAACTAGACCTGTATGGGCCACCACCAAAAATGTGTCACGACCCGCACCCAAAAATCGGGCATGAGCCGTGGGTACGTCCAGCCTACGCCGCAGAATCGGCGGTAGAACGCTGTAAAGGTCCATTCTAGGTCAACCATATCTATCTATATCTCACAGAAAAATCTGCCATGACCTCTCCAAAAGAAGGGCAACCACACAATATATATATGAATAATCCTCTCCAAAAGGAGGGCAATCACGCAATATATATATGAATAATCCTCTCCAAAAGGAGGGCAACCACGCAATATATATATGAATACTCAATCACAAAATCTAGGGGAAGAATAAAAGCACGATATGATAGCAAAAGAAAACCAGAACCAAAGAGAGCAAGACAATATCCAAAATATATAGTCACAGGCCATAATAGCTACAATATCTCACAACATCAAAAGAATAAGTACAATCATCCAAAATATAACCACTGGGAACAACCCAGGAAACCCACCTAGCTAACTAGGGCGCTAACGGCGTCTCCTTAGCGCACTCCTCCTCGATCTCGGGGTCACAACAGTAGTCAACACCCGGCCCGTAGAACGTCGGGCAATAGTCCTCAGGATCCTCTGGAAAAAATATGCCCAGTCAGGACTGGAGCGAAGTACATAACTCTGAAAGCAACTCCAAATACATGGTAAGGTGTATATGACGAGCAATAGAAAAGTATACAAGATGCACAGGAAATAAATATATGCTGGAGCACAATAAGTAGCTGCAATGTAAACTGGAGAACAATACAAGTAGTGGAAAAGTAACTGCAGGTGAGAAACATGAATACTAGCTAAGTGCCTTGAGCACAAGTTCGTTATGTGATCGGCTTATGTTGCACATGAAAAACACTACGATAACTCCGTTATGCGTGAGTTGCATAACCGACATACACATGAATACTGTTTGGCTTTGATCACATAACCAACTCCTACTCCCCTCCCCCACTAATACACTTGGATCCAACCACAATATGCTACGTACATGATAATAGCTCGCGCACATGAAGGCGAGAGTACAAGAAGCACATGATAGCACATGAGAATCAATACCCGAAGCACATGATGAAATACACGTGATAGAGTACCCGCTAAACACGGTAAGGAGGATAGCATCTCATGACGGGATCCACTAGTACCATCTCATGTAACAATGTGTCAGAATCAAGTATTACAGTTCTAGAACAGGTGATATAAACGCTATCATGAAATGGAAACTATCAGAGGTAGGTACTCGCCTGATGTCCTGAGCAACTAATGAGGATCGAGATTCGGACCGGTGTCGCAAGGACCTACTACAAAAAACAGAATTAAACAGGATTCTAAGCATTTAAACTGATATAAAATAATTAAAAATAGGCTTCTAGGGCTATTCTAGGTCGAACGGGTCAAACCGGTGAAATTTGGGTCAAAAAGTCAACCCGGGGTCCAAAAGGTCAACTCTAGGTCAAAACTAGGTCAAATGTTGACTTTTACGGTCAACGAGGACAATTATGGTCAAAGCTAGGTAAAACTAGGGTGCCCCTGAAATTCTAGGTCAAACCGAGCTCATTAAGCTACTAAACTCTCAAACTCGCCTAATCGAGATACCGGGATACCCTCGGTATCCGATACCTCGCCCTAGACCACGCACCCCGCCTAAACCCGCTAAAACCTATGCTAGCACGCGTAAATATATATACATAAGCATATAAAAATCACTCCAATACAATTCCTAGGCTAATGCTCAAATACCCCGCTCGAAACTCAATACCTTGGATATCTCAAGGTATTGAGATACCTCGGTATCTCAAGGTATTGAGATACCGCTCTCAAACCCCTCTAACTAGCTATCTAGCTAATAATTATACACCTAGTTATTAATCTAGTCTAGGAAATATATATATCTACCATATATTTATATATCTAAGTATTTATATACCTATATATATATATATCCACACACATATACGTATACCCATTACCTTACCTATACATATACATATAACTATAGGTATATAGATATCTATATCTTAGATAGATATATATATATCTAAGTATCTAACTATCTATCTACCCATCTAACCATCTATCTACCTATCTATTACCTATCTAGTATCAATCTATCTAGTTACCTATTTATCTAAGTAACTATCTACCTATCTAACTATCTAGTCTATCTTATTATCTATCTAACTAATACTCTAACTATTAACTATTAGCTATCAATCTACTAATCTATCTATTACTCTAACATTCCTAAACCTTACCACGCTCCTCGCTGCATGCTTGCTTGAACTGCTGCTGCTGCCTGTGCTTGCATTAGCCGCTGCTGCTGCATGTACTGCTACTGCTGCTGATGTGCTTCATATTCCTGCTGCTGCTGCTCCTTGATGCTGCTATGCTGCTGCTGCAGTACAGCAGCAACTGCTGCTTGCTGCGGCTGTTCTCCCCCCCTCCATCTCACAAACACACACACACACACACTCTCTCCTATATACCTATATATATATATCACTATATATATATATATATACATATATATATATATATATACATACATATATCTATATATATATTCGACTAGATAGATATATACACACACTTATATCTCTATACTAACACACACACTAACACACTCACAAACACTAATGCACACACACACACATAAATATACATAGCTATATATATATATATAGAAACCTATTTATATATATATATATACACACACTCAATATATATATACACATACACATTCAAATATATATATACACATACACACACATATATATATATATATATATATATATATACATATCAACACACTCACACACACACACATATATATATATATATATATATATATATATATATATATATATGTGTGTGTGTGTATATATATATATACACATAGGCATATACATACACAAGCACAGATATAAATACACACATATATATATAAATATATATATATAGACACTTATAAATATATATAGAGAGACACAACACCACTCAACCACAACACACAACAACACGCCCCACTCACGCCCAACGACCCCGACACTCACCAATACCCTAAAATATATAAAATATAACTCAAAAACTCTAGCACACACTCTCCAATACTAACCCAACGCGCGCACAAGCCCGAAACAAGGAAACCAAGTAGAAATGGCCGTTCGGTCATTTCGACGAACACGCGGTGCGCGGTTCAGAAAACCTCCTGAAACGCACACCAAACGAACTCAGAATCGGCCCAAAATTTACCCACGTGCTCTAAACGATGCCTAGATCATAAAAAAAGTGCTCCTGCGTCGATTCTTGATTCGTGGCGGAAACACGCATGCACTTAGAATCGGCGACGACGAAAAACCCTAAATTTGCCCGAAATGCCCTTTTCTCCGTGACACGACTTCCCGTGTCAGAACGGAGACACGCACTCACCCTCAAGACACCCGACAATGTCTACCTAGGTCCGTCTAACCTAGGGCATCACCCAAAATTAGGCCAAATTCGGATTTCACCCAAAATTGACACAAAACCTAATGTCAAAGTCTCTAAACTCAACCAAACTAGTTCCAACTTCCTCCCACGGGTAGGCTTAGGGTCTAAGAAGGTTCTACAACACTAATTACACTACATAAAAATAATTAGCAAGGGAAAAGTTAGGGTTTACCTCTTGGGAGTTGAAATTCCAAGGCCAAAGTCTCCGATCTACATGGAATCACCTCCCTCAAGCTCCAAGCCTCCAAATCTAGCCTCCACACTAAATCTAGGCTCCACACACCTAGGTTAGGGAAAATACAAAGTTAGGGTTAGCATAAAAAAGAAGGAATGGAAGAAAGAAGGAAGAAAAATGGAAGAAGAACTTACTTTGAAGAAGAAGGAAGAAGAAAGAAGAAGTGGAGAAGAAGAAGAAGTGAAGAAGAAGAAGAATACAAAGGGGGCTGCTGTGTCGGGTGTGGGGCTGCTGGTTCTCACGGAAATGGGTAGGTAGGGGCCGGCCACACATATTAAAGAGGGTTTACATAGAGTCTAAATGACCAAAATGTCCTCCCCTAAATTGGTTTTGGGTTTCGGGGTTCCAAAAGTACTCAAACTAACTCCAAATCTCTCCCACTAACCCACTTAAGATATAATAAATATTTCTAAGCCCCAAAATAATCCTTATAAGGGTGTGGGCTGGGTTGGACATGGGTCCACTAGGGTCTGACATGGGTCCAGGCTAGCCAAAACCCTAAAACAATCATAAAAAATAATACAAGCACTAAATAAATATAATTATAATTAATTAAATACAATATACCATTTATCAAATAAAAATAAAAAAATACCCTATTTTCTAGAATTGGGTAGTGACAAGACATAACCCTGGGGTTATGGAGAATTAACCACCCCATCAAGTACAGGTATGGTAATTCTACCCTGGGAAAGCTATCACGCCGGGTTTCATCGGCGAGCAACCCGTCAGTCATGGCCCTCAGGCCAGCTTGGATGCGGTATACCATGGCAGGGAGCAAGCCCAGTTTTGCCCCGAACACCAGACGCACTGCAGGCCATAACGTGTTACGGTGAATGCGGTCCACAGATACGATTTCGGGCACTACTACTCGGCGCAGCCATATGGAGAGGAAGCCAGCCAGTTAAGCTTCCCTGGAGAGAGGCCTGCGGCAGCACCTCAAATAACTATAGGCCTTAGAGCCTACAGGATACTTTCCTATCCCTTCGTCGAGGAGCCGGTCTGGAGCCCCAACGTCTACCATGAGATCGTCGACTACCTGAGCATTAAGCACGCTCAGAGGATTCACAGGCTGATCCTTGCCCTCCAATACCTTCTCCGGCTTAGCAGTCCTGGACCGGTGAAAGAAGAGGTAGGACGTCCATTTATTAATGTAAGCCAAATCTGAGGGCTCACCATAAAAAGCGGTACAAGCGAGGTAGTGGCACATCAGCTCCTCGTACACTTCCACTACCTGAGGGTCTGAATCCTCCAGCTCCCGGTTCGTAGGAACATACTCTTCATACGGAGTATCCCCCATCGGCAGTCTCGAGATCTCTGCCATCTCATGGACGGCCAATCCTAGCTCCTCCAGTGGAGTGGCAAAAGTCCCGGTGAGCAAAATATATCGCTCTATCAGCGCCAGAAACAGGTTGGGGTTGGGAGGTAACCCAACACTAGTGGCACTCACAGCTTCGTACAGACCAATGCGCTCCAGCTCAGTCTAAAAATGCTTCAGGGCCCAATCAGCTAAGAGAGCCCATCGAAGATTTGTAGGGGTGATCCACCCACTGCACCGAGGGTTCACCTTGGGGTATACTCCCCCGTGCCCCATGAAATCATTGCAGAAAGTCGGTAATTGCACCGGCTGGATCACTAAACTGTCTTCACTCGGGATACTGCCTGGGTACAGTCCCCTGAATATCGTCACAGAGCCAGAAGGGCGGCTGACAAATGACCCCTGGTCAGCTTCTTTCAGATGAAAGATCTTTCCCGGCCTGCCGTGAAGATTGGGACTCAGCGTCCACGACATCCTCCTGCGATGTATAGCATGGAAGAAAGTCAAGATAGGATAGTCTCTCGGCATCTTGGGCAGATACAAAACCAAGCCCCCGGTAGGAAAAACCCAGAGTTCTCTCTTGGGCTTCGTCTGGGACTGCTTATCAATCATATCCCCGAAGAGAAAAGCCGGCTTTATGTACTGGTCCCCGTCTATGTACGTCAGGGGCTCTCCGTTGATCAAGTTCAGCAGCGTTCGCTCGCCCTGAGCAGATATCAAAATTTCCCTTCCTTCGGGGTACTGGGGCCCGGAGATAGGAAATGTCACGTGTGACAGATCCTCCAGATAGTTGGAGTGCAGCATCCCGACGGCAGAACCCATCACATCGGCTAGCGGAGACGCGTGCAAGTCAACTGCAAGAGTGCAAGAAAAATGCATCAGTTCCTATGAACTAGACATTACAAATCTTGCAGCATACGCCAAAAATCAACAGTCTGTGCTTTACGCCAAGTCTGTAAAACTTGAGCTTTTACGCTGGAATCCATTTCCTAAACGTAAAATTCAAGATTGGCAGTATACGGTCTGTGCTTTACGCCAGACTGATAAAATTGAGTTATTACGCCAGAATTTTTATCCAGAAGCGTAACACTCAAATTTTATACTTCAACTTTCGACAGTCAAAACTTTTACGCCAGACTGCAAAAATATAGAGTTTTTTGCGCTGACACATTAGAAATGTGGACGTAAAAGATGAAACGTCTATGTGCATCATCTTCCTCAAAGAGGTTATCCGCATAGAAGACGACCTAGCGTGGTCACGTACAATATGTGCGAAGGATTTTTAGTCGTTCTTTTTCGTCCCAAAAACCTTTAAGGCTGGGTGCACTGCTCGTCGGCGGGATACTTCGCTTTGAATGAAGTTCGCCTTGTCCGACCGAAGATGCTCTCAATTGAGCAGAAGAACGAGAAGAAGAATCAACCTTCTTTTCCTTAGTGGAGGAGGATTATTTCGTGGCCATTATTGGAAACTTTGAAGACTCCGAGAAGAAACGAAGAGAAACTCGAACAATCGAAGGCTTTCTTTCGCAAGAGACGGATGAAAAGTTTTTCTCTCAGAAACTTGGGATATATATAGAGTTCGGATGGACTCCTCGAATCCCGAACCAAATCTCCTAATTAATATTCAGTTATGATTGGGGACTACGTCAGCCTATTTACTCAGAGAAGGCGGACAGTCAGCAAATTCGAAAAGTTTTTGCGCAAAGCAGATTCGTGGTTTTTACGCTAAGGAGATTTCTACGCTCGACAGCTACAGATCTACGATTTTACGCTCACAGGCTATCAGTCTATGGTTTTACGCCCGGATGCCTTTGTGCTTGGTAGCTTTTACGCTCGAGAGGCTACAAACCTACGACTTCACGCTCAGAAGCTACAAATCTATGATCTCACGCTTGGTGGCTTTTTACGCTCAGAGGCAACAGATCCACAACTCCACGCTCGGAAAATTTTCTTTTCAGAAGCTACAAATCTACAGTTTTTATGCTAAAGGAGCTTTCTACGCTCGATAGCTATAAATCTACGGTTTTACGTTCAAAGGCTACAAGTCTACGATTTTACGCTCGGATGCTCTCATGCTCGGTAGCTTTTACGCTCGAGAGGCTACAAACCTACGACTTCACGCTCAGGAACTACAAGTCTATGATTTCACGCTCGGTGGCGTTTAGTTTACGCTCAGAGGCACGCTCTATGGCTTTTCGCATATCTGAAAAATACGCCGGCCAGTACAGTACATCTGAATAGTTATCAAAGGTGGTCAATTACGAGAGTTCACACAGAAGATACTCCTTCTTGACCTCAAGATACAGAGTTCAACATTAAAAATTACTCTTCTTCATGGGTCGATTCGAAGTTCATCCAGAAATCCAGTCTGAATATTTCGTCTGCAAAATCAAGATGGCAACTCAGTTCTTGACAGCCATTCCTTGCCCTGTTCCAAGGGATTTTTGAGGAATCATTCTTGAAGATAAAGTCTGAGCAAAAATTCTGTTTATCAGAAGTAAAAACAATAATTCAGAATTCTACGCGGTTCCTCATTCCTAACAGCCGGACAGTTCGAACACTTGACTGCTAAAGCGGCTTTCTGCGCATCCTTAGTTATGCGTAAAAGACAGGACAGGACCTAGCACTCTTTCTATACAGAGTCGGCATAAAGTATCAGACGTGTCGAAACTACACATATTCATATTTCACAGCAAAGTATGGCAAGATGATCATATGCGAAGAAGAAAGACAATTTTATTAAAATTAAAAGCATGATTACATGAGGGAAATCTAGTCTACAAGGGTTTTCTTCATTTTCATGACTACACATGAGGGAAATCCCATCTACAAAAGGACTTCCTCATCGTCGTCTGAAGATCGTGCCCAGAATCTGTTCTGCCAGGTTCTCGCATGGGCGGCAATTCTTCATCCATCTTCTCCAGCAGTCAGTCGGTGTCCGCTAACCGACTGACATATTGGTCAACGGCGGAAGGATACAAAACTGGGCATAGACCCATCCTCCAACAGAAGAAAAGTAGAGTAAATCTGCTTTCTTACATCCAACGCCGTGACAGATTGAGTTGAGGTATTTCACCCAACTCAATCCTGGACAGCAGCCAGTTTGCATGCCCTCGTCCACAGGTAACGGGAGAAGGCACCGCTTGCAAGCAGCATGGTAAAATAAGGCCCTTTCTCTCTCCCGAAGAACCACCATACAAAGTTGCTGATTATCCCGAGCAAAGGAGGCTATGATATCCTTCAATGATCCATCGTTGAAGAGGACATTTGCTCGAAGCCGCCATCTTTTTCGGCTCCTTACATGCTGGAAGAACATGGTCTCCTTCTTCCTCAAGTCGACCTGACGAACTCCGGCCATCATCTCTGTGTGGTGAAAGAAGTATGGGAAGAACAGGAAAACTCCTCAGCCTTTTTATAGGCGAAAGAGATCACACCGATCCCAAATAACTCTGCCATAAAATCAGCCATGAAAGAACGTGTCAGGCTTGACCATTTCAGGCTCCATTCAGAGCATTTTGAGTTACGAGGAATGGTTCATGCTTTATTCAAAGCGTTTCAAATTACGAGAAATTTAAAAGCTTTGAAGGGGGTCTTGTAGAAGCATAAAAAATACGCTGGATAGCTATACGCAGCGTGTTGAGACAGAGCAGCGTAAACAGAGGACCTCGGAGCCATCAATGTGCAACAGAGCTTTTCCGCTGAGCATAGCGTAAAATATGAGCTCAAGGACCATCCATGTAATGCAGTATGTTCAGGCTGCTTCAGCGTAAACAGGGTGCTTCATAGCCTTTATGGCGTAAAACTTATCCGCTTTTAAATGCAGCATTGAAGTGTACGAGGGACACTTCGTATTCTCCGAAATGAACCTGACAAATCATGCAGTGAACCTGACGTCTGACTCCTGACAAAGAGTACTCCACGACTACCCAGGCGACAGCTATAATGATGGTGCGGCACTGCAACACAGTCTGTCATTTACTGCCATTTTCTTGGCGTAGACCGCTTCTACGCATACAAAGGAGTATGCCGCCCAATTTTACACAGGCAGATGCGAGCTCTTTACGCTCCGCAGAAGACAAACAACTTGCCACGTCAAAAGCTGCACTTCGTATAGGGCTCAAGGCACGTCTCTGCATTTAATGGGCAGAGCGGTGACAGTTTCTCAAGGCACGTCTCTGCATTTAATGCGCCGAATACTGACAGATGTCCGAGGCACGTCTCTGCACCTTGCGCAGGCCAAGTGACAGACCTTCAAAATATGCCTCTGTATTTAATACACAGGATAATGGCGGATCTCCACATTTAATGCTGGGGATTTGATTAAATATCACCGAACCGTCGTTTAGTGGCATCCCCTATGCGTAAACTATTTTTACGCAGATAAGGGGATACGCTGCCTAGTTTTACACGGACAGACGTGAGCTTCTTACGCTCCGCGGAAGACAAACAGGCTGTCACGTCATCGGTTTCTCTTCGTACAGGATTCGAGGCTCGTATCTGCATTTAATGCACAGAATGATGGCAAATCTTAAAGACAAGCCTCTGCATTTAATATGCAGGATGGGGGCAGATCTCTGCATTTAATACAAGAGATTTGATTATATCTCCAAGAGCCATAATTTTGGCTAAAACGTCTACATCACTCGGCTTCTACGCCTGTTCGGCTTCTATGCCCACTCGACTTCTACATCTGCTCGGCTTCTATGCCTATTTGGCTTCTACGCCTGCTCGGCCTCTATGACCGCTCGGCTTCTATGCTTATTTGGCTTCTACGCCCACTCGGCTTCTATGCCTACTTGGCTTCTATGCCATGGTGACAGTTATTGGCTTCTACGCCAACCTCTTCTACACAAGGGATAACTACCTACGTGGCTTCTACACTGTGATCTTTGCTGCAGATATACGTGTTTGTCCCTTAGTTGGACACATGTCACATGCTCACTCAAATGGTCATCTATACGCAGGCATTGGTTATTTTAAACCGTCGTGTAAAAGGGTGATGTACTTTCCACTACTCGGTTTCTATACCGACTGAGAGGTCACTGTCACTAAAACTCTATAAAAAGAGACCTCTATCAACAGATGTCAAGGTCAAAAAATTGAAGAGCGGAGGATTAGAGGTCAAAGAGAGAGAGAGAGAGAGAGAGAGAGAAGAATCCAGAGCTGAGACAAAGAGTAGTGATCGACGACTTTGGCATCGAACATCCACTCTCCCTCGCAACCTTCGAAGCTTCTTCTGTCTTCCACGGCACTTCTTCAACATCGTGTGGTCCAAGGGCTAAAGTGATCGACCGCAGATCAGACACCTATAGCAATATTTACCCAGATTAAATAAATTATACTTCGACATTCCTCAAGTAGGATCAAAATTGTACAATCTTGTTTGTAAACACCGACGAAGTTCGAGCGGGGTTTTCTTTAAAATAAAGAACCTTATCGTTTCTCGTACTTTTACTTTTATTTATTTTTATCCGAAACACAGTGCACCTGAAGAACCCGACTTCTCACTGCTGCACACCACATACTCATCTCACAACTAATTATAGCACAAGCCCATACCTCATCCAGACATACCTGATACCCTACTTGATACTTATAAATATAATATACTTAAGATAATCTTATTGACACACTGCCTCTGACACTAAACCCCCAATTCCAGTTTCCTTTCAACACTAACACCCAAGCCTATGTCCTATTATTCAAACTAAACAGATTCCCTTGCTGTTATCCTTCAATCTCAACCCTGATACACAGCACAGTTTCAGCAAAAAGTCTTGACTTCACAGTGACTCCCACACTCTGAGGAACCCGACTCTTACATCACCCAAATGCAATAAACCATATATATATATATATATATATATATATATATATATATATATATATATATATATATATATATATATATATATATATATATATATATACATAATTAGGGTTAAAAAATTTAGGAGAAAATGCATCATTGGATCACAAAATCCCCAAATATACCTATGTTACCATGGAGAATCATCATGAAACCAAAAGAGTCTCATGCTCTCCCTAAAAAGTCATCCCTAAATCAATGGGTAGGCTCCTAATGGCCAAATAAAAGATTAAAACAGAATTAAATGAGGGTTTCTAGATCTTCACCTATTAGGAGATGGATTCCCAATGTAGCTTCTCCTTCTCCAAGTCTTCTTGTGCCCAAGCTTCTAAGTCTCTTTGAATGAGGAAAGAATGAGGGATTTAGGGCTAGAAATTCTAAAATTTGTGGAGGGAAGAAGGGTTTTTCTTGGAGGCTATTTCTAGGGTTAATTCATGAAAGATTGGTGGCTTTAAGGGAGGCTCCGTCTAGCTTTATAGGGCCGGCCATGTGTAGGATTAGGGTTTGGTAATGTATAAAATCTCTTTTTTCCTCCATGGCTTGTCATGAAGAATCATTTAATTAAGAGGTTTAGTCATGTGAGGGATTTCACTAAATGCTAATTAATAGAATGGGGATTTGTCTAGTGGGTGTTTAGGTCTCGTCCACTAACCCATGTTATCAATGAACACAAAATAATATATATCACATATCATGCAATTATTAACACAATAATATAAATAAGATAAATGACCAAAGAGCCCCTACTCTAGAAATACGGTAGTGACAAGTCTACCCTCCTAAAGAAAATTTTGTCCTAGAAATTAAACTAAACTAGCATAAGATTACAATCAGACAATAAGAATTATACCTCAAGTCTCAAATAGATACGGGTACTGCTCGCGTATTTTGTCCTTTCTCTTCCAGGTTGACTCGCTTGGAGAGTGATGTCTCCATGCAACACGAACCAAAGGGATAGTCTGGTTCCACAATACCTTCTCTCTGCGATCCACGGTCTCTATGGGCTACTCAGGATAGCTGAGAGTCGGACCAACCTCGATCTCTGAGTGATCTAGTACGTGTAGGATCTTCCACGTACTGTCTCAGCTGCGATACATGGAACACGTCATGTACTCCCTCTTGCACAGGCGACAAGTCTAGTCTATAGGCCACTGCACCGACCCTCGCAAGAATACCGAAAGGTCCGATGTAACGTGGACAAAGCTTCCTACCTCCACCAAATTGAATTGTGCCCCATGTCAGAGAAATCCGTAGGAACACCAGATCGCCAACCTAGAACAAAACAATCTTAACACGTAATCTAAAACAAAACAATCACAAGCCAAATAATAAAACCTATACCTCAAACTCCAAGGGTCTACGGTGGCTGTCGGCTGAATGCTCTGTCTGTCCTGTGCCACTCGAAGTCTGTCTCTGATGAATTTTACCATTTTCTCTGCATCCACAACCATCTCTGGTCCTAATAAGTCTCTCTCTCTGACATCATCCCAAGATAACGGTGTGCGGCACCTTCGTCCATATAGAGCCTCGAATGGTGACATCTCAATGCTGGCCTGGTAGCTGTTGTTGTAAGCAAACTCTACCAAGTGTAGATAATCCTCCCAAGAACCTCTGAGATCTAGAACATAAGTGCATACCATATCCTCGAGAGTCTGAATAGTCCTTTCAGACTATCCGTCTGTTTGGGGTAATATGCGGTACTAAACTTGAGATGAGTGCCCAAGCTAGCTTACAAACTCCTCCAGAAGTAGGAAGTAAAATGACTATCCTGATCCGAGATGATGCTCACAAAAAATCCATGCAATCTGATAATCTGCCACATGTACTGTCACGCCCCAGTCCCAAAATACCGTGGGACCGGACGGGTAATAATGGCCAGCAGTACGCACCGATGGACAAACCCAATTTAATGGATCCATCAGGGCATACTTAAGCTGTAAAATCAAGTCTACTACAGTCATGGCACAACTAATCTCATCCACACAAGATATAAAATATGATCCACAGAATAAATAAGGAATGTAAATCATCTGCTAATCTCAACAAAGTACTTCGGGGAACAACCTGATAAATATCTAATACAATGGTTCAATAGACCAGAAATAAAAGACAAATAAATAAATAAATACTGAGCATGGATGCTCAGGAAAAGTCTTCAGCTAACACCTCGTCCTTGGATGTCGGTACAACTCCTGGATCAGCTCCTGCTCCGGTCCCGTATACCTCGGGATAGATCTCGTCCTCAAATCCTGGGGACATAATCCGGATCCAGGTCCTCAGGGGACATAGCAAGGTACAAGAAAGCTCATGCCAAAATAAATGCAGTACAGAAAATAAATGGAATAAATAGGGCAAGTAAGTAACCATCTAAGTGAAAATGCAAGTGAGAGCAGCACGAGTACTCAGGCTGGGCCACTACAAGCTCTGTGTCGGGGAGCCGGTAGTGGTAATAACCGGTAGTGGGTCTAGCTCTGCTCCGAGAGTCTACGACCTCTCAATAATAGTGGATGTATATATATGGAACAGCCTGTAGCCTGTGTGTCTCTCCCCATCCAATGTAACCACGCATATCATGACCATAACGTCTCATGTCCATGTCAAGCGGGATCATAGCTAATGTAACCAGTCATACTATATCTAAAAATATAAGGTCCATGTCCTGTATCCTATACAGAATCACCACGAATATCTCGAGAAAATCCTGTCTCATAAATAGTGTCAAGTGTCTTGGGTCATAGTGTACTTGATAAGACAAGTACGAGAATGTAAAGTGTCACGAATCTCCATCTCTAGATGACAGCACCCAACACCGCGTACAATGTTGGCACCCGACTAATAATCGGACGCTAAGTATGTTACACGGCCCTAGGTTAAGCATGCACAGTAATATAATGAAGCAAGAAAAATATATAACAATACTACAGAGTTTGGCAATATACACTTGTCTGATGTCCGAATACCAACAATCGTCCCTGTATCAGTAGATCCTGTAGGTACTACTCTAAAAGCTGTAATAAACATCACCAACCATCTCAGAAGATATCAAACTGCTAGAAACGCCTGTCCTTACGTCCAATTTGGACACAGGGGCAAAAAGGGCATTTCCGGGCCAAAGCGGGTTCCACATGTGGGCCACTTTGCACCGGAAAACGTGTCAGGGTCAAAGGTCTCCAAATTCCTCAAACTCAGTGTCTACAAGTCAGGAATGATGATATGAACCCAACGGAACTTCCAGAATTTGATTTCGATGAGCCGATCACAAAATCGCCCGTCAAGTGGAGCCTATGGGGCCCACGATACGCGATTTTGTCAATATTCTCAGAATTGAACCAAACTTGGGTCACAGGACCAGCGTATCGCTACGAGTCCGATGGCGCAAGTTTCGTCTCGATCCAACGTGTGTACATAAAGTTACAGCATATTCCAGAAAAGTCGGATACGGGGTGTTGTCCGCGGATACGCGTTGATTCCGGGGTGCACGCACCTCAAAATCGACTTCTGCGAAATCCCACACGACCGTATCAACGACGCGCACGTTTCGATAAAGACCGCGTGCGACCAAGTCGTCCCGTTTGGCGAGGCACACTCAGTTCCGGGGTAAAAAAGGCGTTGTTTTTCCTGTTTTTGGATCACTGTGTACGATCACCACAGGATGCGAGGCACCGAGCGAGTTGCACGGACACCGAGAGGGTTATACAGTCTACGTGTAGCAACTGACGGAATCTCAAACGGAGTTACGAGGCGAGAGAAAACGATACCTGAACGGGGCTCCGTGAATGCTGGATTCCACGTGTCCGAGAGTCAAATTTGACGCGAGCTGTGTCCTGGTCATGTCCGCTGTGCTGTTCAGGCTGAGTCGTGTACTGGTTCAGAGGCTACTGTGTCCGGGTCAGGGCTGCTCGGCGGACACGGCGGAGGCGGAGTCGTCTTGGCTAGGGCTCCGGCGAGGGCTTCGTCGAACAAGGCTGCTCGAGCGGAGGGTCTTGAGGGTGCTGGCCGTCGTGTCGGAGGGAAGACGGGGGCGGGGGAGGCTGTGGAGGCGGTGAGGAGGTCGGGGGTTGGGGCTGGTGCAGCGGGCGGCGAGGATAACCGAGAACGAAGGCGGGAAGCGGTGATGGTCGGGCGGAGCGGCTGTGCTGAGGCGGTGAGGAGGTCGGGGGTTGGGGCTGGTGCAGCGGGCGGTGAGGATGACCGGGGACGAAGGCGGGGAGCGGTGATGGTCGGATGGAGCGGCTGTGCTGAGGCGGTGAGGAGGTCGGGGGTTGGGGCTGGTGCAGCGGGCGGCGAGGAGGTCGAGGGATGGCTCGACGTTAGGGGTGTGCAGAGGACGGCCGAGCTAGGGTTCAGGAGAGGGTCTCGGCGGCAGAGGTGAAGAAAGGCGGCGACGAGGGGTGATTAGGGCTACACGAATCCTAATGGGGGGGTTTTATACGGCGCCGCCGGGTCGGAACAGTGTTTCCGACCCGATTTTGGGGATTAAGGGTTCGGGTCGAGCGGGTCACGGGTTGGGCAGACCCGATTCGACCCGTTAAGGTCAGGGGTCCGGTCCGGTTGGATTTAATCCGGTTTGGTTGGGTTTGATCCGGTTTAATCATCTAATGGTTTTTAAGGCTTTAAACGCGTCTCCGGTGTCCAATAAATACACCGAAAAATACCACATGTTCGGTTTTCTATTTTACACCATAAAATATTATTTTCATAATATTTTAATATCAATAAACTGCATCTAAAAATCCTTAACCCTTAATTACCTAGGTTCTTTTCCAGAACTACCAAAAATCCAGGAAAATTATATCAAAATTTATTCTGAAAATTAGGGTGTTTACAATCTTCCCTCCTTAAAAGGATTGTGTTCTTGCAATTAAAGAATAAGCTACTAAAGCAAGAATCATGGAATTACAAGGTTGCTTAGTTTAGAACTGCCTCTTTGAACAAGTGGGGGTAACGCTGGCGCATACTATCTTCTCGTTCCCAGGTCGATTCTCCAAGAGAATGATATTTCCATGCTACACGAACCAGTTTAATTGTCTGTCCCCGCAATGTCTTCTCACTAACGTCGAGGATGCCAACTGGTTGTCTTCATATCTCAAGCTTGGGCCTACTGCGATCTCTGAATGATCGACTACGTAACTTGGGTCGGTCATATACCTTTGCAGCTGTGAGACGTGGAATACGTCATGTACTCCCTCTAAGGATGGTGGTAATACAAGACGATAAGCCACCTCACCAATGCGCTATAGAATATCAAATGGCCCAATATACCTTGGGGTCAACTTGCCTCTGCTCCCGAATCTGATAGTACCACGAGTGGGCAAAATCCTCAAAAACACGTGCTCTCCTTCTTTAAACTCTAGGGGACGTCTGTGCGTATCTGCCCAATGCTTCTGTCTGTCCTGAGCTGCTCGTAGATGATTCTGAATCTGTTTCACCTTTTCCACTGTCTGCGTTACCAATTCTGGATCCAGTATTTGACGTTCACCAACGTCACTCCAACATATGGGCGATCTGCACTTCCTTCCGTATAATGCCTCGAATGGTGCCATCTGAATGCTGGCCTGATAACTGTTGTTGTAGGAGAACTCCACCAAGTGCAAATGATCTTTCCAAGATCCTCCAAAGTCTAGCATACATGATCGTAACATATCCTCCAAGATCTGAATGATGCACTCCGATTGGCCATCTGTCTGTAGGTAGTAAGCCGTACTGAATTTGAGTCTGGTGCCCAGACTCTCTTGCATGCTTCTCCAGAAATAAGATGTAAATCTCGAATCTCGATCCGATACAATACTAACCGGCACTCCATGTAATTTGACAATTTGTCGCATATACATGTCAGCTAGTACCTCTGTGGACTGTCCAACTCTAAATGGCAAGAAATGTGCCGATTTAGTGAGTCTATCCATGATAACCCATACTGCGTCTCTTCCGCTGGGGCTCCTCGGAAATCCGGTGACAAAATCCATCATGATGTGCTCCCACTTCCATTCTGGTATGGGAAGCGGCTGTAGCATACCTGCAGTTCTCTGATGCTCGACCTTTGCTTGCTGGCAGACTAAGCATTTGGCCACAAACCTTACAATCTTTCTTTTCATTCCATGCCACCAGTAATACTGCCTTAAGTCTCGGTACATCTTGGTTCCTCCTGGGTGAACAAAGTATATAGAGCTATGTGCTTCAGTCATTAACTCATGTCTCAATTCTCTATTTGGAACATATAGGCGATTTCCAAACCTCAATGTTCCGTCTTCGTGTATGCGAAGTCCTGTCTGTATACCTGCTTCGGTCCTCTCTTTCAAGCTTCTAAATCTAGCATCGGTGGGCAATGCCTCTTTAATCTTCTCCACGAGTGATGACTTAACTTCAAGATTAGCCAGCAATCCACTTTGTCCTGGTAAAACAACCTCTATCTGAAGCTCCTGTAGATCTCTCAATAACTCGGGCTGCATCGTCAAGAAATAAGCCGTAGGCTTCCTGCTGAGAGCATCTGCTACAACATTCGCCTTTCCCGGATGATACTGCAGATCTATATCAAAGTCCACCATCAATTCAAGCAACGCCTCTGCCTCATGTTAAGCTCCTTCTGAGTATATACATACTTCAGACTCTTGTGATATGTAAAGATGTTTACATTCTCACCATAAAGGTAGTGCCTCCAAATCTTCAATGCAAATATAACTGCTGCTAACTCCAGATCGTGTGTTGGGTAGTTCTTCTCGTGGACCTTCAACTATCTCGACGCATAAGCAATGAATTTGCCATGTTGCATCAAAATACATCCCAGTCCACTACCTGATGCATCACTGTAAACAACAAAACCTCCTGACCCGGAGGGAAGAGTCAAGACAGGTGCTGTTGTTAATCTTCTCTTCAATTCTTCGAAGGCCTTCTGGCAGTCTTCTGTCCATATAAACTCCTGGTCTTTACGTGTCAGCTTCGTCATCGGTTCTGCAATCCTTGAGAAAATTTCTACAAACCTTCGGTAATATCCCGCAAGTCCGAGAAAACTTCTCACCTCTGCAACTAATGTGGGTGTAGGCCAAGTCTCTATTGCCGCAACTTTCTCTGGATCCACTGAAAGTCCTTCTCCTGATATGATATATCCCAAGAAAGGCACTTTATCCATACAAAACTCGCATTTACTGAGTTTGGCATATAACTTCTCCTGTCTCAAGGTCTATAACACGATTCTGAGATGCTCCTCGTGCTCTTCGTGGCTCTTGGAATATACTAGGATGTCGACAATGAATACCACCACAAATTTATCCAAGAACTGATGGAAGACTTTGTTCATTAAACTCATAAACACTGCTGGCGCGTTGGTTAAACCAAACGACATTACCAAGAACTCATAATATCCATACTTGGTCCTGAAAGCTGTCTTTGGTATGTCTTCCTTCCTTACTTTGATCTGATGATAGCCGGATCTAAGGTCAATCTTCGAGAATACCCTAGCACCACTCAATTGATCAAATAGATCATCAATGCATGGTAAGGGATACCTGTTCTTGATGGTCACAGCATTTAGTGCCTTGTAGTCAATGCATAACCATACTGTTCCATCCTTCTTCGGCATAAATAATATGGGTGCTCCCCAAGGTGAAACACTGGGCCGAATAAAACCCTTCTCCAAAAGATCATCAACCTGTTCTTTCAACTCCACTAACTCCTTAGGTGCTAGCCGATATACTGATGAAGTGATAGGCTCTGCTCTTGGAGTTAAGTCTATTGTGAATTCTATTTCCCGATCAGGTGGTAGACCTGGAAGATCATCAGGAAATACATCCACAAATTCTGATATGACTCTTGGGTAACCTGTCTCCCCTTCTACAGATAGTACCCTAAGAGTAGGCTGAACTCTTTGTTCTACTGCTCCTCGAAGAAACTCAAATTCTGGATGTCCAGGCGGTCTAAATATAACCTTTCCAAGTCGGCAATCAATAGTTGTATGGTACTGACTTAACCAGTCCATACCAAGTACAACATCATAATCCGGCATGGAAAAGATCAAAAATTGAGCTCGCATCTCTCTTCCACAGACTACTATAGAACATGATCTACAGACGTCACTAACAGGGATAATTTCATCTCCCGTAAGAATTCTCTTCATCTTCGGAAGGGGTGCGGTAGCTACTCTTTGGGTGGCTACAAAGCTAGCTGCTATAAATGAATGCGATGCTCCAGAATCAAATAAAGCTACAGCTGGTAATAAAGCTACTAAAATAGTACCTGCGATGACCTCGCCTGCAGTAGCTTCCTGCTCAACAGCTAATATGAATGCCTATCCTCGTCCCTGAGCTGGACCTCTCTGCTGCTGCTGAGCCTGCTGAAATAGAGCTGCCTGCGGTGCCAGGGGTGGTCTCTGCTGATTTCCTCCTGGGGCTGGTGGCCTGACGCCTCCAACTCCTGTCTGCGGTGCTCCTACTGCTGGATAAGCTGGTCGTGGTGTAGGTAAAGCAAGTCTTGATGCTCCGTCCCTGCGTTCAGAACAGTCCCTGGAAAAATGCTGGTTGGATCCGCAGCTCAGACATAGTCCCAACTTACGCCTGCATTCTCTCTCAATGTGTCCTACTTTGCCGCAGTGGTGACAAATAGGAAGAGGTCTGTCCTTATATGCTTCTCTCTCTGGCATACTCCTCTGGGATTGTTTTGCTGAATCCCCATGTGCTGTCCTGGATGGTGCTGATGTGCTTGGTCTCTTCAGATTCGACTCCCTTCTAGTGACGCGCTCCATGTGTCGTGCTGCTGCAAGGACGTCGGTATAAGATGTAGGTGCGACCGAGCCAATCAATCTCTGGAGCTCAAACTTCAGCCCATCAAAGAACTTCTCAGCTTTCTCTTTCTCTGTCGAGATCAAGGTTGGGGCAAAGCGACTTAGGCGAATAAATTCTGCGTTGTATTCTTCCACTGTCATATTGCCTTGGATAAGGCGGTTGAACTTGTCTCTGAGCTCTGACCGTGCTACTGCAGGAATATACATCTTTTGGAAGAGTCGGGAGAACTCTTCCCATGTGACCCGGTCCTGTCCGAGCCTCCTTTCCTCTGCTAACCACCAGTGATGTGCATTTTCAGTTAACTGCATTCTGACTGCAGTCATCCACTTTCCTCTTGGAAGTTCAGCGGCTTCCAACTGATACTGAATGTTTGTGAGCCATTCATAAACTTCTGTTGGCCCTTCCTTACCAGAAAATGTGCGAGGCTTGAGGTGACGAAAATCGGTGATAGATCCCGTCGTTGTTCGCCTTGTTGGTGGATTTGCCTGCTCCAATGCAGATACCAGGCTGGTCCTCAGATACACTGCCTCCTGGCGATGGGCCTCTTACTGAATCTACTGCTGGGCTTGCATCATGGCATACATTATCTGGAACATCTGTTGCTCGTCCATGGCTTGCCCTGGCGGGAAAACTGGCATCTGGGGAGTGAACTGTGGTGAAGGTGGGATGTCATCTCTCTGGAACCTTGGATTAGGCTATCCGGTCTGATCGCTCTACGATATTTGTCCTCCATTCCCTGGAGTCACTCCGTCTGTATAAGTAACCATAGCATCGTGTGGTGTATCCAAAGGAATCTCGTCTCCGTTCCTGGGATCCATTACTCTAAAATCAAAAGATAAACTGTAAGAACGCTCAGAGGAATCAATACAGGATGCAAATCAAGTAACAATTTCGAGTTCGATATAGAGTTCAATAATGGTTTAAATAATGGATGAGATCTTAGAACTTATCCTATCCTTAGGGCAGGCTGGTTCGGTCCCTAAGTTAAAGCCGAACAATTTAGTCGTACACCTGCCTGGGCCACCACAAAAACCATGTCACGCCCCACTCATAAAATACCGTGGGACCGGACGCGTGATAATGGCCAGCAGTACGCACTGATGGACAAACCCAATTTAATGGATCCATCAGGGCATACTTAAGCTGTAAAATCAAGTCTACGACAGTCATGGCACAACTAATCTCATCCACACAAGATATAAAATATGATCCACAGAATAAATAAGGAATGTAAATCATCTGCTAATCTCAACAAAGTACTTCGGGGAACAACCTGATAAATATCTAATACAATGGTTCAACAGACCAAAAATAAAAGACTGAAATAAATAAACAAATACTGAGCATGGATGCTCAGGAAAAGTCTTCAGCTAACACCTCATCCTCGGGTGTCGGTACAGCTCCTGGATCAGCTCCTGCTTCGGTACCGTATACCTCGGGATAGATCTCATCCTCAAATCCTGGGGACATAATCCGGATCCAGGTCCTCAGGGGACATAGCAAGGTACAAGAAAGCTCATGCCAAAATAAATACAGTGCAGAAAATAAATAGAATAAATAGGGCAAGTAAGTAACCATCTAAGTGAAAATGCAAGTGAGAGCAGCACGAGTACTCAGGCTGGGCCACTACAAGCTCTGTGTCGGGGAGCCGGTAGTGGTAATAACCGGTAGTGGGTCTAGCTCTGCTCCGAGAGTCTACGACCTCACAATAATAGTGGATGTATATATATATGGAACAGCCTGTAGCCTGTGTGTCTCTCCCCACCCAATATAACCACGTATATCATGACCATAACGTCTCATGTCCATGTCAAGCGGGATCATAGCTAATGCAACCAGTCATACTATATCTAAAAATATAATGTCCATGTCCTGTATCCTATACAGAATCACCACAAATATCTCGGGAAAATCCTGTCTCATGAATAGTATCAAGTGTCCTGGGTCATAGTGTACTTGATAAGACAAGTACGAGAATGTAAAGTGTCACGAATCTCCATCTCTAGATGACAGTACCCAATACCGCGTACAATGTTGGCACCCGACTAATAATCGGACGCTAAGTACGTCACACGGCCCTAGGTTAAGCATGCACAGCAATATAATAAAGCAAGAAAAATATATAACAATACTGCAGAGTTTGGCAAGGTACACTTGCCTGATGTCCGAATACCAATAGTCGTCCCTGTATCAGTGGATCCTGTAGGTACTACTCCAAAAGCTGTAATAAACATCACCAACCATCTCAGAAGATATCAAACTGCTAGAAACGCCTGTCCTTACGTCCAATTTGGACACAGGGGCAAAAAGGGCATTTTTGGGCCAAAGCGGGTTCCACATGTGGGCCACTTTGCACCGGAAAGCGTGTCAGGGTCAAAGGTCTCCAAATTCCTCAAACTCAGTGTCTACAAGTCAGAAACGATGATACGAACCCAACGAAACTTCTAGAATTGGATTCCGATAAGTCGATCATAAAATCGTCCGTCAAGTGGAGCTTGTGGGGCCCACGATACGCAATTTTGTCAACATTCTCATAATCGAACCAAACTTGGGTCACAGGACCAGCGTATCGCTATGAGTCCGATGGCACAAGTTTCGTCTCGATCCGACGTGTGTACACAAAGTTATAGCGTATTCCAGAAAAGTCGGATACGGGGTGTTGTCCGCGGATACGCGTTGATTCCGGGGTGCACGCACCTCCGAATCGACTTCTGCAAAATCCTACACGACCGTATCAACGACGCGCACGTTTCTGTAAAGACCGCGTGCGACCAAGTCATCCCGTTTGGTGGAGCACACTCAGTTCCGGGGTGAAACATGACGTTGTTTTTCCTGTTTTTGGATATCGGTGTACGATCACCACAGGACGCGAGGCACCGAGCGAGTTGCACGGGCACCGAGAGGGTTATACAGTCTACGCGTAGCAACTGACAGAATCTTAAATGGAGTTAGAGGCGAGAGAAAATGATACCTGAACGGGGCTCCGTGAACGCTGGATTCCACGTGTCCGAGAGTCAAATTTGACGCGAGCTGTGTCCTGGTCGTGTCCGTTGCGCTATTCAGGCTGAGTCGTGTCCTGGTTCAGAGGCTATTGTGTCAGGGTCAGGGCTGCTCGGCGGACACGGCGGAGGCGAAGTCGTCTTGGCTAGGGCTCCGGCGAGGGCTTCGTCGACCAAGGCTGCTCGAGCGGAGGGTCTCGAGGGTGCTGGTCGTCGTGTCGGAGGGAAGACGGGGGCGGGGGAGGCTGTGGAGGCGGTGAGGAGGTCGGGGTTGGGGCTGGTGCAGCGGGCGGCGAGGATGACCGGGGACGAAGGTGGGGAGCGGTGATGGTCGGGCGGAACGGCTGTGCTGAGGCGGTGAGGAGGTCGGGGGTTGGGGCTGGTGCAGCGGGCGGCGAGGATGACCGAGGACGAAGGCGGGGAGCGGTGATGGTCGGGCGGAGCGGCTGTGCTGAGGCGGTGAGGAGGTCGGGGGTTGGGGCTGGTGCAGCGGGCGGCGAGGAGGTCGGGGGATGGCTCGACGGTAGGGGTGTGCGGAGGACGGCCGAGCTAGGGTTCAGGCGAGGGTCTCGGCGGCAGAGGTGAAGAAAGGCGGCGGCGAGGTGTGATTAGGGCTACACGAATCCCAATGGGGGGGTTTTATACGGCGCCGCCGGGTCGGAACAGTGTTTCCGACCCGGTTTTGGGGATTAAGGGTTCGGGTCGAGCGGGTCACGGGTTGGGCAGACCCGATCCGACCCGTTAAGGTCAGGGGTCCGGTCCGGTTGGATTTAATCCGGTTTGGTTGGGTTTGATCCGGTTTAATCATTTAATGGTTTTTAAAGCTTTAAACGCGTCTCCGGTGTCCAATAAATACACTGAAAAATACCACATGTCCAGTTTTTTATTTTACACCATAAAATACTATTTCCATAATATTTTAATATCAATAAACTGCATCTAAAAATCCTTAACCCTTAATTACCTTGGTTTTTTTCTAGAACTACCGAAAATCCGTAAAAATTATATTAAAATTTATTCTGAAAATTAGGGTGTTTACATGTACATCTCTGCTAAATTCTCCGTCGATGTACGCACTTTGAATGGTAAGAAGTGGGCTGATTTGGTCAACCTATCCATGATAACCCAAATTACGTCCTTTTGTCACGCTCCAGTCCCAAAATACATAGGACTATGACACGTAAGCATGCCTGCCGCATGGATATGGCAACTCCAATACGTGGAAACCATAACCCATACGTACGCTGTAATATGAATATCAAATCCACAAGTGGTATAAAATCTATCACAAGTCACAGGGTATAATCTAAATCTCATCCACAGAAAATCAATATAAGTGGATAACCAATATCTATAACTAGATCTCAATATAAAGCATCTAATGATGGTAGTCGGATGGAAACAAATCTACTGCCGAACTAGAATGAAGAATAAACAAGACAAATACAATATAAATACAACCTCTAGTAATCACGAGGCTCGAAGAGAAGACCTCTCGCAATATCAGTAGCCAGTCTGGATCTGCGCTCCTGCAGATACTCATGAACAATACACCGGGAAAGGGACCAGGTCCTCAGAGGGACATAACAAGATACATAAAAGCATGCCATAAGGTAAATACTGTAAAAACTCCAGGGTGACCTAACCAGCTAAGTAAAATGCACTTTGAAGACAACCTTGGTACGTATGGGTAGGTGAAAAGTATAAAGCATAGCGTCAAGCCAGAGGCTAAGTATCTGGCATTAGCTATAAACTAGATGCCAGATGTATATGCTGACTACATCACCGATCATGATAGCACGCAGCTAGTAACCTCTGTCAGATGTATCGACAAACATATACTCCCATAATCGGGCAACACTGATCCCATAACCGGGTAGCACTGGCCTATAACCGGGTAACACTGATCCCATAAACGGGTAACACTGGCCCATAACCGGGTAACACTGAGGCTCACGGCCCCGCAGTTTACTTTGAAACTACGGCAACCAAATGTCTGTCCTATATGCCTACTAATTGTCTTCTCCGCCCAATGATCTATGCATGTTGTATCCACAACACGCAATTGCTACTACACAGAGAAAAGTATCGATGTCGTAACTCTGGCTCATAGTCTATCGTTAGAACGATAGTCCAACCTCACAACCAAACAAGGATAAGGATTGGATCTTCGTACTACAATAGTCTATGCTCCGACCACTAATAACTGCAAAGTCTCTAACATGCAACACTATTAGCAGTTATACCCTAACCGTCGCACGACTTACACGTACAGGTGGCTAACCGCATACGCGAGTCTGTGCCCTACATGAGACTCACAACACGTGTAAGAAATGTGTCAAGGCCTGGGGAGTCATACCAATAACTCTACGACTTTAGGTGGGTCTACTAGACACTAGGTCAGACACCAGTCCTAACGTCAACGCCTCCGTTGAATGCACCCGAGTCTCTCTCGGATGCGCACAACTATAATAATAATATACAGCTAAATAATACAGAATTTAAACAGTACAACAAGGCAAGGGATACTTGCCTGGCAAGAGAGCTGCAGAGTGTAATGTCCAGATATCAAACACCAAGAGTCAGAAACTACGACCTCAGAATGAACGTCTATGGATGCTGAAATAATATCATCAACGTTCCCAGAATAAGCAAAATAGCTAGAAAGCACTTCCCTTTCGTCCAATTTGGACACAGGGGCCAAACGGTAATTTCGGGTCAAAGTGGGATCCACAAATGGCCCATTTTGAATCGAAAAGCGTGCTAGGGGTAAAAGTCTCTAAATGGGACAAAATATAGGTCAAATAAACTCTAAATGTCAGCACGAACTCAACGGTACTTCCAATTTTGGATTTCGGTGAGCCGAACACAAATTCGCCCAAAAGGTCAACCATGGGGCCTACCAATTGGCGACTTGGTCAACTATCTCAGAATTGCGTGAAAATTAGGTCACAGGACTAGCGCGTTACCATGAGTCCAGTGGCGTAAGTTTCGTCATATTCTGACGAGCGTGCACAAAATGATCAGGGCTTTCGCAAAGGTTGTGACACGGGGATTGTCCACAAATACGGGCTGATTTCGACGTGCACACGCATCCGAATCAGTTTTTGCAAACTCTTACACGTCCGAGTATACTGCGTGCACCTTTTGGTACACTTGGTACACGGCAGGGCGGTCCCGTTTGGCGGGGCACGCTCCGTTTTGCAATATTTGGAAATCTGAAAAATGTAGGTTTTGGGGGTTTTCCAACAAATTTAATTCTACATACAGTAGTTAATAATTTAATATAATTAATAAAAATTAAACTAGGTCAAGTAGTCTCCGCATACCAAAAAGAAAAATCGAATTCGGATCTCTGTGGTGGGAGTTACGAATCCGGGAACATAGGTAGTCACCGTATTTTTCTGCGATTCCCAAAAGTGTTTTTTCCGTCAACTTGGATGTTGTTTTCGCCTAGGATTACGCGATGTTCGAGGTCATCTAATACACAGATATTGAAGAGGGTTAAGTGGTGAACGTACCGGTGAAGACGGGGTTGAGTTTGGTTCAGCGATGTGACATAAAATATGGCTGGAAGATAGATAAGTTGCTGATTGAAACTGCAACGCGCGGGGTTGCGCGGGGTCGCGGTCATCGGGATCGATTTTCGACGGTTGGAGGCGGATGAGGGCGGTGGTCTCCGGTCGAAGGCGACGTTTAGATGGTAAGGGAGGGATGAGAGTTTAGGTTTAGGGTTTAATCATCATATATGTATATATATATAGCTAAGGGAGGGGTCGAAATAGGCTAATGCGTGGGGGGGTGGCGCCTTTAGCTGCTGCTGGTTGCTTTTTCTTCCTACGCGGGTTATGGGTGGACGCGGGTAGGTGGGTTTTAGGAATAGATCCAATAGGGATTTGAATCCATTAAGGAATTCAAAACCTTTTTTTATCTTTTCTTTATTTCTTTTTCTTATATATGTATATATACATATATATTCATAGAAAAATTCTAGAATTATATTAATGCATACTATTAAGTTAGCAACTGCTCAAAGGGTCTCCTACATGAAATAAATTAGGAAAAATTCTTAATGGTCCCATAAATCTCCTAAGTTCACAAACACCTAAAATAAAAATTAAAAAAAATCTATTTCTCCTAATTAGCTCATAATTTCTACAATTCAATTAATAATTAATAAAAAAAATATTAATACTGTTTTTAGGATTAGGGGTTTTACATTCTACCCAACTTATAAAAATTTCGTCCTCGAAATTAAAACTAAGCCATGGTAGAAAGTCAATGATGGTATAATATTTGTATTGTTTAAAATGCAAGGCTAGGTTTAAAGGAGTGGGTGAGGTTGCGCGACTAAAATATAGTACAAGGGAGCTTAATTATAAGTTGCACAAAGGTCAGAATGGAAGATGGGCACGTCTAGGATAAGGGTGTAGAATTTGTAAGAAGGCAGTGGCTAGTGTAGTGCTCCAATTATTGAAGTACGGTAAGGTGCACTAAGTGATATAATTATTACAAAATTAAATAAAAATACTGTGTTATATTTCTAACTGGATTCAATCTAGCCTTAGTCTCATTATCTCAGCCAAGTAGGTCTAATTTTGGGTGAGAGTTTTACAATCTACCCAACTTAAAATTTACCCATCTATTACCTAAGGCTATACATCTAGGAAAACTATTCCTCAATTATTTAATCATGTTATTCAATCCTCAAAGTTTTAACACCAAACATATAACCTATGATATGCCCTTAATCAATTATAAAAGAGAGTCACTAAGTCATGTGATTAGCCTTATGGGGTATATCTAGTACTATCAGTGTGTCAACTTATACCAGCATGAGGTTTCATCTTTCTGAAATAAGGAAAGACGGAGAACAATAATAAAGAATTTAAGGTAAAGGTCATAGAATACAAGTACGAGGTTCAAAGAGGATTAAAGAATTCGAAAAGAGAGTTGTCAGGATAGTTGTGGATTAAAATCCTATTTTGGTAATTTCTTATTTACATGCTCGTATTAGTACAGTTATGTAACCGATACAATATGTCAGACATGTCTAGGGGCAAGTATATTCGTCTACAACCATATATCTCAATCCACGTAAAGTAGTCATGCGAAGAGCGAACCAAGCGCACTAAGGTTAGCTAGACCTTAATACACCGATTCTGATTAGGCAATTGTATCATTGTGTGCACCCAATATTATATGTGTCGTGAGCAAGCTCGATAAAAGAATAAGTTTGCAAAAACTAGTCTATAATAGCAACATAAATCAAGGTAGTACAGAAAATATAAGTACGCTAGATTATGATGAGAGAAGTTATAAAATAATCCAAGTTCACAAAGAAGATAAGACTCTTACAATCTCTACAGTTGTCATACTAACTCCTTGTCTAAGTCGCTAGTCGACAAAATAGGGTATAGACCTCTAATTTCCACAGTCTGAATAAACACTGTCGTCTTATGCTCGCATACAAGTAATGTCATTCAGTTACACTTCGATAATAGGTCTAAAGACTAGGTGATACTATGTTGTGAGGTATACTACCCAACTTATAACAATTGAACTAATATCATACTGTCTTAAGGATACCGTAGAACTCCTGTTAAGGTCTACGAGAAAGGGGTCTTGGTACTTATTAGGGTATCCTCTTACATTACATAGGTCATGGTCGTCTTAAGTCTTAGTCATAGTGCTTATGGAACAAATGTCAATAGTAAGAATGAAAAAGTTACTGGCTTTCAAGGGGAAAGGGGATGAAACTTGTATCGAGGTGTGGTACAAGTTACGCGATTTAAAACTAAGGATAATCATCGGGTCACAATCTACAAGAACAACTCAAACTTATCAAGCTCTAGCTACCAAGCACAAAATTTTCAAATTCAAGACTACAACTATAATCCTAGCAAACTATGTGTCCTTAACACAGAATAAAATTCTTGGCCTACTATCAGAAGTGTCAGGTGGCACGAATTGAAAGATGGAGAAAAGAATAACATAATTTAGTCATCGCACAATTAGTGAACGTTAAGGTCGCAGAGGAACAACATATGAAAATAAAATAGAAAGTCTCTAGATAGTATGATGGTTTTCTAAGGAATAGGTGGGATGCTACTCTTCTGCGTTCGGGGTATGATTGGGGAAAATATTACATTCATTCCTTTTGGCTTCCTAAGGTATTGTTCTGCTAATGGTAGGACAATGATCTAAATTTATGGTTCTCTAATACTATCTTACTATGAAGGTTAGGTTCAGTCCTAATATTCAATTTTGGTTTTCTATTAGTTCCTTAATACTAGGGTCAAACATTATGGTAAAACTTCTAACTAACTCTAGTAGTGTCTATACTACTCTCAAGTCTTCATAATACATCAAGGGGTAATGGTAGACCAATCTATAGATAAGAAATTCTAGGGTTCACATAGATATTCTAAACTTAGTGGTGTGTCAACACTCTAGTTGTATTCTTAATAGAAGGTTACCCTACTTATTATCTATCAAAAGGGACTCCTATATTCTAGGAGGGGCTATACTCAAAGATTTAAGGAAGCACATGAATCAAGCATGATGCAATAGTTTAAATAGAACAGATGGAAAGGAATGTGAATCATAGACAATTGTGGATGAGATCATATACTCTAATCCTATTTGCAGGCTTGCTCGGTACAGTAACATAACCGAGACAATATGCTCTCGACCTGCATGGGCCTCCACTAAAAATATGTCATGCCCCAGTCCCAAAATACATAGGACTAGGACACGTAAGCAAGACAGCCGCATGGATATGGCAACTCCAATATATGGAAACCATAACCCATACGTACGCTGTAATATGAATATCAAATCCACAAGTGGTATAAAATCTATCACAAGTCACAGGGTATAATCTAAATCTCATCCACAGAAAATCAATATAAGTGGATAACCAATATCTATAACTAGATCTCAATATAAAGCATCTAATGATGGTAGTCGGATGGAAACAAATCCACTGTCGAACTAGAATGAAGAATAAACAAGACAAATACAATATAAATACAACCTCTAGTAATCACGAGGCTCGAAGAGAAGACCTCTCACAATATCAGTAGCCAGTCCGGATCTGCGCTCCTGCAAATACTCACGAACAATACACCTGAAAAGGGACCAGGTCCTCAGAGGGACATAATAAGATACATAAAAGCATGCCATAAAGTAAATACTGTAAAACTCCAGGGTGACCTAACCAGCTAAGTAAAATGCACTTTGAAGACAACCTTGGTACATATGGGTAGGTGAAAAGTATAAAGCGTAGCGTCAATATCACGACCCGCACCCTGATATTCAGGCACGAGTACGTGGTTACGCCCAGCCTACGCCGCAAAATCGGTGGTAGAACACTGTCTGGGTCATTTCTAACTATCTAACATCTCCACAATATAATATAGTACCTGTCAATTATCTCAACTCCAATCGGAGGAGCAATATTGTATCTCATAAATATATCAATCTTAATCACAAAACAAACTAAGGAGGAAATAATGCACGAATGGAAATAGCGAAGGGAAGAAGATACAATCCACAAAATGAAATAATAGTACATCTGTGAGTCTCCTCAAAAACAATAGTCTAATACAAAATCACTAAATAAAACTAGACCTCCTCGATCACTGGTACTATTTCCTCTGGCTCTAGGGGAGTGTCCTCTAAAGTCTCACCCTCCTGAGGTCCGTAATGTGTGGGACACAGCTCCTCTAGCCAATCATCTGGTAAAATATATCCAGTCAGGATTGGAGTGAAGTATATACCTCTGAAAGCAGTTCCAATAACATAATCGAGCATATATAACAAGCAATAGAAAAATGATACAAGATGCACAAGTAGAAAGAATATACTGTCCAAGTGAACAGGCAATAGGCACAATAAAGCTAAAAGTAAATACAAGAATAACTGCAAGTAGAGAACAAGAAATACTAACTATGTGTTTTAGAGTGAGAGTTCGTTATTTGATCGGTTTAGGTTGCACATGAGGTATATAGGTAACTCCATTATACGTGAGGTATATAATCGACATGCACATGAGATCAAGAGGGCTTTGATCACATAACCAACTCCTACTACCCCTCCCCAACCAATACTCATGGATCCAATCACGACACGTTACGTACATGATCACGATAGTCACACTAGCACATGAAATAGTAGATGCATAAGAAGTACACGAAAGTCAATACCCGATGCACACAATGAAATACATGTCATTGGGTACCCGTTGCACACGGTAGGGGATAACACCTCCTAACGGGATCCATACAGCACCAGTCCGTGAAATCACTGTGTCGGGAAATCAATGTATACTAATCTAGAACATGCATATATACAATATTATGAATTGAAAACAAACAGAGAAATATACTCGCCTGAAGTCCTGAGCAAAGTGTGTCTCTCGATGCCCAAGCTGGTGTCTCACAACCTATATATGGTATGTTGTATCAATACAAGGTTCAATGATGAAAATAAATGAAGTTGATGCAATTCTAGGTTGATACGCCATTTCTAGGTCAAACCAGTGCATTCTAGGTTGCAAGAGTCTAATGCTAGATATACTATGAAACTATACTAAACTAACTAAGCTAACACACCGCGGTACAATCAAGAAGCAGTATACTAAGATACGCAAATTTTCTAATATGAAAATTAGTTTATATATATATTTATATAAGTCACAATAATAATAATATTTTAAAACAAATTAATTATGATACTTTGGTCTTGTGCCAATGCGCATCGCAATTACCCTGATACTCAACTCAATACCCTGGATATCGACCCATACCTAGGTACCTCAAGGCAACTCAACTAAGAAGTACATAACCAAGCTAAAGCTAGCTGAACTATACTTATCTCTAACTACTGACCAACAGTTACTTATACTACAACATAGATACACTACTTATATATATAACAATAGTACCCATAACTATAAACTTAATCCAATAATTCTATATAGCTAAAGGCAAATCCTAATTAAACCACATGCGACTACTAGCCATTTAATACTATAACTAGTAACTTATTATCTATATACTATCAATGCATCTACACTATAATATACTTATATAAACTAACAGTCAACTAACCACCAATACAAGTATATAACACATACCTATATATATAAGTGACTACATCTAATATTTAACTATAACTCAAGTATTAACTAAACCATTATCAGTTAAACCATTGACTGAAACCCAACCAAACCATCTAAACACTAACAGAACATAACTAACTACTCATACAACCTTGGTTATTAACTGAAACAAACTGCTAACTATCGTAGCAGGAAATCGAACATAGGGAGGAATGAACTGTTCAGTCATCTGAAATCCTGTACAGTGCCTTCAATGATCTTCAGTGATCAAATTTTAGTTCAGATGTTTCAGTTGATTTCAGGTCTTCAGTTGAGGTATCTGTACTGCCTTCACTACAGTTCGGTGAGTACCTATCTTCACTGCATACTGCAGTTCAGTGAGTATCTGTCTTCAATGTAGACTGCAGTTCGGTGAGTACCTATCTTCACTGCATACTGCAGTTCAGTGAGTATCTGTCTTCACTGCAGACTGTAGTTCAGTGAGTAACTGTCTTCACTGCAGACTGCAGTTCAGTGAGTATTTGTCTTCACTACAGACTGCAGTTCAGTGAGTATCTCACTGAGTCTTCAGCAATCTAACTTCAGTTGAGTCTTCTTCTAATCTTCTGTCCTTCATCTTCAGTTGATTTCAGGTGATCTTTAGTCTGCAGGCAGAAGTCTTCAGTCTGTGTTCAGTCTGTGTTCAAAGCTTCTATGTTCCTCTGCAGGTAGTGCACTAGTGAGCTCGAGCAGCTCAGCTCTGCCCTTGTGCAGAAATCCTCTCTATGTACACTGATGTATCCCTTCACAGTAGGCACACTGGTACTGAGGCATCTCTCTGCATGCTGTTCAATGTACACAGGAATTTGCTGTGCTGCAGATACCTTGCTCGATCACTCCCACTTACTAGCTCACATACTCTCCACATAAAACACATACACTTACACACCTAAGTATAAATGCATACACATAATATAGCTATCCACATATAGATACATATATTCCTCTATACCTCTCAATCTATATATAAAACACTATATATATACATATATACCAATACATACAAATCACTAGCTATAAATGTATATACATATTCTCACATATATAAATGTATCAACATATATATATATATATATATATATATATATATATATATATATATATATATATATATATATATATATATATATATATATATATATATATATGACTACATACTCTATTAAGTATACATATAGGCACACACATATACATAAACTCAAACTATACTATTTCATAATCTATATAATGTATAAATAGCATATACATATATAATTACATATGCATGTATAGTGAAATAAGCCAAAACACAAACACATGGAGTGCGCCGCACCCGTATCACACTTTTCTATGATACGCTTGCGATACGGTCCCCAACTCACAACCAAACGTATCCCGGAGGACACGTACAAGTCCAATACATAATTTATGATCAATACATATAGAATTAGAGTGTCTACGTGTCCGTGTCACCATATGATATGCACATGGCCCCGTGTCAGAGAAAACCCCCAAAATTGACCGTTTCGTTAAATTGACGAGATTCGGCCCACACGTATCCAATTGTGGACACGACACAAGCTACAAACAAACAATCAATGGTCAATTAGATCTATTAGATCCATTAACAAGCACTATATGTGCCAATCTCGGAATTCCCCCAAAATTGGCACTAAAATTTGTCATAACTTCCACCATAAGTCTCTAAATGATTCCAAATCAAATACTTTGGGTAAACTATGCATATGGGATAGTTTCTCATGGTAAAATCTCAGATCTATAGTCTATAGGAAGGGGGAAAACTGATTTGTACCTATTAGGAGATGGATTCCCAATAAAAAGGTCCTAAATGGCAAGTAGCTCCTCTCCTTGTAGATCATGGCCTCCTCCTCCTTGTTTCTTGCTCTTTGCTTATAGATCCTTGATGTAGAGGCTTCAATGATGAATTTAGAATGAGATTTGAAGAGAATTGATAGAGAATTGATGGGGAATTAGAGGGAAAATGGAAGGGGAAAAATTAAAATGAGAGCACTCTCTCTCCTCTCAATTATAGCTGGTCATAAACCCCTTCTCAAGCAATATAAAAAGTCACAAATACCCCTTGGGGCCTCTCATGAAGAAATAATTACGGAGGGAAGGTTCTAGTCTAATGGTTTCACTAATTAAACATGTTTCTTAATCCATGGGCCTAATTCATGGGCTCAACTTAGACTAGTCCAAAAGTTTGTTCATGTCCTCTAATTAAATGGTTAGGTCCACTACACAAGTCCAAAATAAGTCTACACTAGCAATAATTATTAATACAATAAAATAAATAAATCAGTCATGCACAATTATTAATTATAATAATCCTAAAATATACCCATGATAATTACCAAACTACCCTTAGATGGAAATATGAGGGTGACAAACCTACCCACCTTAGAAAATTTTGTCCTCGAAATTATGGAAGAAACTATCTACCAAAACAAACAATATAATGCAAGAAAGAATTATACCTCACGGCTCGAAAAGATACGGATATCGCTCGCGCATCTCGGCCTCTCGCTCCCAGGTACTCTCTCCTGGCGAGTGATGCCTCCACGTGACGCGCACCAAAGGAATCGTCTGGTTCCTCAGCACCTTCTCTCTTCGATTCAGAATCTCCACTGGCTGCTCTGGATAACTGAGAGTAGGGCCCACCTCTATCTCCGAATGATCCAACACATGACTGGGATCTGCCACGTATCGTCTCAACTGTGACACGTGAAACATGTTGTGCACTCCTTCCAATGCAGGTGGTAAGTCTAGTCTGTAAGCGACTGTACCGACCCTCTCAAGAATGCTGAAAGGACCGATATATCGCGGACTAAGCTTGCCGCCTCCACCGAAACGAACGTGCCACGTGTCGGAGAAATCCTCAAAAAAACCAGAATGCCAACCTAGCACGAAACACAAACTTAGCACTCTAACAAGCAACAATCAAACACAAACAAGACAAAACTAAAGCTATACCTCAAACTCCAGAGGTCTCCGGTGGCTATCGGCCCAATGCCGTTGCCTGTCCTGCGCCACTCGAAGTCTGTCTCTGATAAGTTTCACCTTCTCTGCTGCATGCACTACCATCTCTAGTCCCAATAAAGCCCTGTCACCATCATCATCCCAGGATAACGGAGTGCGGCACCTTCGTCCATACAACGCCTCGAATGGTGACATCTCAATGCTGGCTTGGTAGCTGTTGTTGTATGAAAATTCTACCAAGTGAAGGTGATCCTTCCAAGAACCTCTAAGATCCAAAACACAGGTGCGTAGCATGTCCTCGAGAGTCTGAATAGTCCTCTCCGACTATCCGTCCGTCTGAGGGTGATAAACGGTACTGAACTTGAGCTGAGTGCCCAAGCTAGCCTGCAAACTCCTCCAGAAATGGGACGTGAAGCGGCTATCCCGATCCGAGACAATGCTCACTGAAATACCGTACAATCTGATAATCTGGCGCACATACATCTTCGCAAGTCTCTCCGTAGATGTACCCACTTTAAATGGCAGAAAGTGGGCTGATTTGGTCAACCTGTCCACGATGACCCAAATCGCATCCTTGCCTCCTGGAGAATGCGGAAGCCCTGATACAAAATCTATGGTAACATGCTCCCATTTCCACTCTGGAATGGGCAGAGGCTGAAGTAATCCTCCTGGTCATTGTCTCTCTGCCTTGACCTCCTGGCAAACTAAGCATCTGGACACGAAGCTAGCTACCTCTCGCTTCATGCCATACCACCAGACATGCTCCCTCATGTCTCTATACATCTTGTTGGCACCAGGATGCATAGAGTATTGGAAACGATGTGCCTCCTACATAATCTCCTCGCGCAATGCTCCCTTCGGTACGCACAACCTGGTACCGTGTCGCAATGATCCATCATCTGCGACGGTAAAGTCATTTGCCAGCCCGACCTGAACCTGTGCTCTGATGCTCCTTAGAGACTCATCCTCATATTGTCCGGCTCTGACTCGGTCCATCAGCTCCGACTGAACCTGAAGTACCCACATCTGTGCTGCGACTCCGTGGATCAATACCTCAATGCCCAAACTATCGAGGTCTGCCAATAGATGCCTGTCCCTAGTCAAGCACATAGCCACGGGATACCTGCTCAAAGTATCCGTGACTACGTTGGCCTTCCCTGGATGATACTGCAAAGATATGTCGAAGTCCTTCATCAGCTCCAACCATCGCCGCTGCCTCATGTTGAGCTCCTTCTGTGTAAATACATACTTTAAGCTCTTATGGTCTGTGAAGATCTCTACTCTCTCTCTCCATATAGATAGTGTTTCCATAATTTGAGAGCAAAGATAACCGCCGCAAGCTCCAAATCATGGGTAGGGTAGTTCTTCTCATGCGGGCATAATTGCCTAGAAGCATAGACAATTACCTTCCCGTGCTGCTGTAGTACACAACCCAAACCCTTCCCTGATGCATCACTGTAAATAAAAAATCCTCCTGCTCCTGATGGTAGTGTCAAGATGGGAGCTGTAGTCAATCTCCTCTTCAGCTCCTCAAATGCTGACTTACAATCCTCGGTCCAGACGAATTCTACGTCCTTTCTGGTCAGCCTAGTCATCGGCTCTGCTAGTCTAGAGAAGTCCTGAACAAACCTCCGGTAGTAGCCTGCTAATCTAGAGAAGCTCCTGATCTCTGCTACTGAACTCGGGGTAGACCACGATTCAACTGTTGAGATCTTCTTCGGGTCCACCGAGATCCCATCTCCTGTAATGACATGCCCAAGGAATTCAATCTTATCAAGGAAGAATTCACACTTCGATAACTTTTCATACAACTTCTCCTTCCTGAGGGTCTCCAAAACAATCCTCAAGTGCTGCTCATGCTCCTCAGGGGTCTTCGAATATATCAGAATATCATCTATGAAGACTACAACAAACTGATCCAGGTACTGATGAAATACCTTGTTCATCAGGTTCATGAACACTGCCGGGGCATTGGTCAACCCAAACGGCATCACCAAGAACTCGAACTGCCCATAACGAGTCCTGAAAGCCGTCTTTGGGATGTCTTCCCTCTTCACCTTCACCTGGTGGTACCCTGACCTCAAGTCTATCTTCGAGAATACCTTCGCTCCTCTCAGCTGGTCAAACAAGTCATCAATCCACGGCAACGGGTATTTGTTCTTGATAGTGAAGTTATTAAGTGCCCTGTAGTCGATACACATACGTACCGACCCATCCTTCTTGGGTACAAACAGTACCGGAGCACCCTATGGTGATGAGCTGGAATAGATAAAGCCTTTGTCTTGCAACTCATCCACCTGCTTCTTCAACTCCACCAGTTAACTGTTGTTTACTCTATAGACGTGCTGAGAGATTGGCTCTGCTCTTGCTCCTGGCACTAAGTTTATAGATAACTCCACATCTCTGTCCGGCGGCAACCCCGATAAATCCCCTGGAAAGACATCCAAGAACTCTGCAATTAACAGATGTGGCGGTTCCCGCTCTTCTACCAAAGCCCCACAGAAAATGCCCTCGCTCTGCTCTGCTCCTCGGATGAACTTGAACTCCGGCTCTCCTGGCGTCTGAAATAAAACTATGCCTCCACGACAATCGATACTAGCGTGATGTCTACTCAACCAATCCATCCCGAGTACTATATCGTAACTCGGAAGTGGCATTACAAGTAAACATACACTCAGCTCACGGTCTCCTACATAAACCCTCTGGTTCTTGCAAACATCACTGACCAAGATGATGTCACCCACGGTCGTGATCTTGCAAGTCCGCGCCATCGGTTCAGACTCAAGACGATGTCTCAAAGCAAAAGATACAGATACAAAGCTATGAGATGCACCAGAATCAAATAAGGCATGAGCTGCAAAAGAATCGAGTAAGACTGGACCTGATATAACGTCTCCGACTGGCTCTGACTCCTCCACGGTCAGGGCAAAAGCTCGCCCCTGATGTGCACCCCTCTGCTGGTGCTGGTGCTGCACGAACTTCTGCTGCTGGGGATGTAAAGGAGGTCCTCTCGACTGTCCTGCCGGGTGTCTAGCGGGTATCCTCTGGATAGGGGGCTACATCCTGAACTGTCCGAGCTAAGGTCTTGGGGAAATCCCTCAGCTGGTGATCTGATGAACCACAAAACAAACACTGACCGAGCCTCTTCCTGCAAACGTCCCATCCGTGCCCTGTCTTCTTACAGAAGGGGCATGCACGAGCTGTTTGGGCTGGCCTCTGCATCTGGTACGTCTGTTGTACAGGTGTTCGGTTAGGCGCATTGAACTGCTGCCTCTGCTGCTGGAAATATGGCTTCTTAGCTGGACCTGCTGCTGCTGCCACCATAAATATCTCCGTCCCTCTTGTGCCTCCTTCTCAGGTCTCTCTCAACCTTGCGAGCCTCCCTCAAGATATCTGTATACGTCTCATGGCTCGAAGAAATGAGAGCCTTCACTTCCCAGTTCAGACCCTCTTTGAACCTACTAGACCGGTTCTCTGGGTCTCTCACCATATAGTCGGCATACCTGCTCAACCTACCAAACTCGGCGGCATACTCCTCCACCGACATGTTCTCCTGGTAGAGGTTCTGGAATTGTCGCTCCAGGTCAAGTCTCTTAGTAGGCGGGAAGAACTTCCTTCTGAACAAGTCCCTGAACTCTCCCTATGTCAATCCTGGATCTGCGATCTGTGGCTCATTCCGGAACCACGTGCTGGCGATGTCCATCATCTGCAATTCTGCTGCCTCCACCATCAGGTCCTTCGGGAGACGGGATAAGCGCATGACGCGCTCTATGCTCTCCAACCAATCATCCGTATAGATGATGCCCTCTGTCCCCTTGAAAGACCGGGGATCCAACTTCTTGAAGTCCTGAATAGTGCCGGGCCTGGGCTGTACCTCCCGTGGCTGTGGTGGTGCGGTCCTCTCTACGGCGGTAATGGCCACCTGGTGAGCACTCTCGATGCCCTGTCTCATCACTTTGGTCTGTCGGTGCTGCACCTCGGCCTGGGCCCTCTGGGCCTCCATCATCATATAGAAAAATACAAACAGCTGTGTAGCATCAGCTGGTACTGGCGGTGGTGGCGGAAGATCCTCGGGAATAACTGGAGCAACCCTCTGAACTGGGGGAGGAGCACCCCCAAAAGTGGCTGCTGAGACTCCCACCTGGACCGGTGAGACGATCCTCTCGACTGAAGATGAAACAGTAGCAGCTGCAACTCTATCCGCAGCAGGCTGGAAAGTAGCTGAGGAAGCTGCTGCTGCTCCTGAGCGATAGAATCTGACCTTCGGAGGCATTCTGAAGTCAGATTGAAAATACGGAATCAATATTGAATATAATATGATATCCTAAAAGAAGGACAAAACTTAATTCAAAATAAAAGACAATATCAAATAGATAAAGATTTGTAGAACAGATATTGGAGTTTTTCCTAGTTGTGATTGAGTAACTCTCAGCCTAAATCCTGTATCCTAAAGCAGGCTCGTAGCAATACTCTAGTCGAGCACAACTACGATGTCTATCTAGACCTGCATGGGCAACCACTAAAAATGTGTCACGATCCGCACCCTGATATTTGGGCACGAGTACGTGGTTACGCCCAGCCTACGCCGTAGAATCGGCGGTAGAACGCTGTATGGGTCATTTCTAACTATCTAACATCTCCACAATATAATATGGTACCTGTTAATCATCTCAACTCCAATCGTAGGAGCAATATGGTATCTCATAAATATATCAATCTCAATCACAAAACAAACTAAGGAGGAAATAATGCACGAATGGAAATAGCGAAGTAAAGAAGATACAATCCACAAAATAAAATAATAGTACATCTGTGAATCTCCTCAAAAACAATAGTCTAATACAAAATCACTAAACAAAACTAGACCTCCTCGGTCACTGGTACTATGTCCTCTGGCTCTAGGGGAGTGTCCTCTAAAGTCTCACCCTCCTGAGGTCCATAATGTGTGGGACACAGCTCCTCTAGCCAATCAGCTGGAAAAATATATCCAGTCAGGATTGGAGCGAAGTACATACCTCTGAAAGCAGTTCCAATAACATAATCGAGCATATATAACAAGCAATAGAAAAATGATACAAGATGCACAAGTAGAAAGAATATACTGTACAAGTGAACAGGCAATAGGCACAATAAATCTGAAAGTAAATACAAGAATAACTGCAAGTAGAGAACAAGAAATACTAACTATGTGTTTTAGAGTGAGAGTTTGTTATGTGATCGGTTTAGGTTGCACATGAGGTATATAGGTAACTCCATTATACGTGAGGTGTATAATCGACATGCACATGAGATCAAGAGGGCTTTGATCACATAACCAACTCCTACTCCCCCTCCCCAACTAATACTTATGGATCCAATCATGACACGTTACGTACATGATCACGATAGTCACACTAGCACACGAAATAGTAGATGCACAAGAAGCACACGAAAGTCAATACCCGATGCATACGATGAAATACATGTCATTGGGTACCCATTGCACACGGTAGGGAATAACACCTCCTGACGGGATCCATACAGCACCAGTCTGTGAAATTACTGTGTCAGAAAATCAATGTATACTAATCTAGAACATGCATATATACAATATTATAAATTGGAAACAAACAGAGAAATGTACTCGCCTGAAGTCCTGAGCAAAGTGTGTCTCTCGATGCCTAAGCTGGTGTCTCACAACCTATATATGGTATGTTGCATCAATACAAGGTTCAATAATGAAAATAAATGAAGTTGATGCAATTCTAGGTTGATACGCCATTTCTAGGTCAAACCAGTGCATTCTAGGTTGCAAGAGTCTAATGCTAAGTCACTAAGTCGATATACTATGAAACTATGCAAAACTAGCTAAGCTAACACACCGCAGTGCAATCAAGAAGCCGTATCCTAAGATACGCAGGTTTTCTAATTTGAAAAATACTTTATATATATATTTATATAAGTCACAATAATAATAATATTTTAAAACAAATTAATTATGATACTTTGGCCTTGTGCCAATGCGTATCGCAATTACCCTGATACTCAACTCAATACCCTGGGTATCGACCCATACCTTGGTACCTCAAGGCAACTCAACTAAGAAGTACATAACCAAGCTAAAGCTAGCTGAACTATACTTATCTCTAACTATTGACCAACAGTTACTTATACTACAACATAGATACACTACTTATATATATAGCAATAGTACCCATAACTATAAACTTAATCCAATAATTCTATATAGCTAAAGGCAAATCCTAATTAAACCACATGCGACTACTAGCCATTTAATACTATAACTAGTAACTTATTATCTATATACTATCAATGCATCTACACTATAATATACTTATATAAACTAACAGTCAACTAACCACCAATACAAGTATAAACCTATATATATAAGTGACTACATCAAATATTTAACTATAACTCAAGTATTAACTAAACCATTATCACTTAAACCATTGACTGAAACCCAACCAAACCATCTAAACACTAACAGAACATAACTAACTACTCATACAACCTTGGTTATTAACTGAAACAAACTGCTAACTATCCTAGCAGAAAATCGAACACAGGAAGGAATGAACTGTTCAGTCATCTGAAATCCTGTACAGTGCCTTCAGTGATCTTCAGTGATCAAATTTCAGTTTAGATGTTTCAGTTGATTTCAGGTCTTCAGTTGAGGTATCTGAACTGCCTTCAGTGAGTAACTGTCTTCAATGCAGACTGCAGTTCAGTGAGTATCTGTCTTCACTGCAGACTGCAGTTCAGTGAGTAACTGTCTTCACTGCAGACTGTAGTTCAGTGAGTATCTCACTGAGTCTTCAGCAATCTAACTTCAGTTGAGTCTTCTTCTAATCTTCTGTCCTTCATTTTCAGTTGATTTCAGGTGATCTTCAGTCTGTGTTCAGTCTGTGTTCAAAGCTGCTGTGTTCCTCTGCAGGTAGTGCGCTAGTGAGCTCGAGCAGCTCAGCTCTGCCCTTATGCAGAAATCCTCTCTATGCACACTGATGTAACCCTTCACAGTAGGCACACTGGTACTGAGGCATCTCTCTGCATGCTGTTCAATGTACACAGGAATTTGCTGTGCTGCAGATACCTTGCTCGATCACTCCCACTTACTAGCTCACACACTCAACACATAAAACACATACACTTACACGCCTAAGTATAAATGCATACACATAATATAGCTATCCACATATTGATACATATATTCCTCTATACCTCTCAATCTATATGCAAAACACTGTATATATACATATATACCAATACATACAAATCACTAGCTATAAATGTATATACATATTCTCACATATATATATATATATATATATATATATATATATATATATATATATATATATACATGACTACAAACTCTATTAAGTATACATATAGGCACACACATATACATAAACTCAAACTATACTATTTCATAATCTATATAATGTATAGATAGCATATACATATATAATTACATATGCATGTATAGTGAAATAAGCCAAAACACAAACACATGGAGTGCACCGCACCCGTATCACACTTTTCTATGATACGCTTGCGATACGGTCCCCAACTCACAACCAAACGTATCCCGGAGGACACGTACAAGTCCAATACATAATTTATAATCAATTTATATAGAAATTAGAGTGTCTACCTGTCCGTGTCACCATATGATATGCACATAGCCCCGTGTTGGAGGAAAACCCCCCAAAATCGACCGTTTCGTCAAATTGACGAGATTCGGCCTACACGTATCCAATTGTAGACACGACACAAGCTACAAACAAATAATCAATGGTCAATTAGATTAATTAGATCCATTAACAAGCACTACATGTGCCAATCTCGGAATTCCCCCAAAATTAGCACTAAAATTGGTCATAACTTCCACAATAGGTCTCCAAATGATTCCAAATCAAATCCTATGGGTAACCTATGCATGTAGGGTGGTTTCTTATGGTAAAATCTCAGATCTATAGTCTATTGGAAGGAGGAAAACTGATTTGTACCTATTGGGAGATGGATTCCCAATAAAAATGTCCCAAATGGCAAGTAGCTCCTCTCCTTGTAGATCTTGGCCTCCTCCTCCTTGTTCCTTGCTCCTTGCTTATAGATCCTTGATGTAGAGGCTTCAATAATGAATTTAGAATGAGATTTAAAGAGAAATGATGGAGAATTGATAGGGAATTGGAGGGAAAATGGAAGGGGAAAAACTAGATCTAGAATTTTGGGAAATAATTAAAATGAGAGCACTCTCTCTCCTCTCAATTATGGCTGGTCATAAACCTCTCCCCAAGCAATGTACAAAGTCACAAATACCCCTTGGGGCCTCTCATAAAGAAATAATTAGGGAGGGAAGGTTCTAGTCTAATGGTTTCACTAATTAAACATGTTTCTTAATCCATGGGCCTAATTCATGGGCTCAACTTAGACTAGTCCAAAAGTTTGTTCATGTCCTCTAATTAAATGGTTAGGTCTACTACACAAGTCCAAAATAAGTCTACACTAGCAATAATTATTAATATAATAAAATAAATAAATCAGTCATGCACAATTATTAATTATAATAATCCTAAAATAATTAATACCCATGATAATTACCAAACTACCCTTAGATGGAAATGTGAGGGTGACAGTCAAGCCAGAGGCTAAATATCTGGCATTAGTTATAAACTGGCTGCCAGATGTATATGCTGACTACATCATCGATCATGATAGCACAGCTAGTAACCTCTGCTGGATGTATCGACAAGCATATACTCCCATAACCGGGCAACACTGATCCCATAACCGGGTTGCACTGGCCTATAACCGGGTAACACTGATCCCATAATCGGGTAACACTGACCCATAACCGGGTAACACTGAGGCTCACGGCCCCGCAGTTTACTCTGAAACTATGGCAACCAAATGTCTGTCCCATACGCCTACTAATTATCTTCCCCGCCCAATGATCTATGCATGTTGTATCCACAACACGCAGTAGCTACTACACCGAGACAGAGTGCAAGTATCGATGTCGTAACTCTAGCTCATAGTCTATCGTTAGAATGATAGTCCAACCTCACAACCAAACAAGGACAAGGATTGGACCTTCGTACTATAATAGTTTATGCTCCGACCACTAATAACTGCTAAGTCTCTAACATGCAACACTATTAGCAGTTATACCCTAACCGTCTCACGACTTACATGTATAGGTGGCCAACCGCATATGTGAGTCTGTGCCCTACATGAGACTCACAACACGTGTAAGAAATGTGTCAAGTCCTGGGGAATCATACCAATAACTCCACGACTTTAGGTGGATCTACTAGACACTAGGTCAGATACCAGTCCTAACGTCAACGCCTCCGTTGACTGCACCCGAGTCTCTCTCGGACGTGCACAATTATAATAATAACATGTAGTTAAATAATACAAAATTTAAACAGTACAACAAGGCAAGGTATACTTGCCTGGCAAGAGAGCTGCAGAGTGTAATGTCCAGATGTCAAACACCAAGAGTCAGAAACTACGGCCTCAGAATGAACATCTTCGGATGCTGAAATAAACATCACCAACGTTCCCAGAATAAGCAAAATAGCTAGAAAGCACTTCCCTTTCGTCCAATTTGGACATAGGGGCAAAACGGTAATTTTGGGTCAAAGTGTCACGCCCCAATTTCGTCGAATCGTAGGGGCGTCCCCCGGCGTGACCGCCGTGTGGGGCTGGGGTTGCGCCCACACAAGGCTTTAATGTTTTGCATAACGAGCACATATTCAGAGTATGCAGATAAATTGAAATACAGATTTGAAACATGGAAAAGTTCTCTTTATTGATAATGAACATCTATTACAAACTCTTGAACGAGTCAGCTAATTTGCCGCACGGGCTTATAAAAGTGTTGACTTAAAATAAGATAGCAGTCATGTACATTACATCCCTTTACTAAACTTTAAAATGATAAAGACCTCTGGGCTGGAGGACGGCTTTGCCACGGAGCTGCATTCTTGCTTGGGTTCTAGCTCCTTTCTTCGAGTACTTCAAAAATGCGGCACGGTCAGGATGCGCCTACAGCTGGACTGGATCGGGAAGACGACTTTGGCTCCTCGCTCGGTTCGCCTTAGTACGAGGAACCTGTTTCAACGAGGGTCAGTATGTCGAAACATACTGGTGAAGGCGAGCTAAACCCAACTATACCAATCAACACATTTAATGAAGCATGCATATTATTTGTTGTCTTTCTATCTTGCCTTAGTTTATTTACATGTAACAGAATATATGTATAATACTAAAATGAACTTGCCACCGTTCGGTGGCTTTTACCTGTCCGTCTGAACCACCTGCACAATACTTACCATGCCTTCCCTGCCACGAAGACACAACTTAGTTTGCAACAAGTTTAAATATACACAAGGATTACTAGCTTGATGCCATAGTGGACGTAGGCAAGGTCGAGGATAGCATTCTACGAGAGTACACGATGTGCAGTAAGCTATCTTGTCCCGTACACGATGACTACACACGAGTTCCTCCCGGATCGGATCAGTGACAGTGCCCCAACGACCGTCCGCAAAAAAAATACCTTGGGCACAAGTTGTCCATGATCGAACACGATTATTTAGTTAACAATTCATGTAGTTAAGCCAACACAAGTACAAGAAAATGAGTACAAGACAAGCAGTATTGCATGATTCATTTTGCATAGCCTCCCTGAACAATTATTCGCATACAAGATATGATCCATACTTAGCACGATTTATAGAACATTTGCAATGAAGTAGCATACAATAAGATAATAGTTCACAAGTTTAGTTGACAAGCAATACAATCTAAGTCTATTCCCTTTTTATCTTGACATCTTTTAGTTATTATTTGGTATCATCTGATCGGGGAAAAGAAGAATGCAAGATTTTTAGGGTGTGAAGATTGGAAGCAGGGCTAGGTAATCGGGTTGGTAGCCACTCACTTAGTTGGTTGGAAGGGAGAAGGAAAGAGGCGCTTCAAGACTCTGCTCGTAAGCCGCCTATTGCTCGTTCACCTGCATCACGAACAGCTCGATCAATACCTCTTCCTCTCTTTCTATACTCAGAATTGAAATGCAGTACAATGAACGAAAATAATGAAATCCATCGAAACTATTCAAGGAAAACAAGCAAATCTGAAAACCAACTCAAAGCACGAAAACAACAAGCGACATCGAAATCCGAGGCAACAAAGATAACAGCGGAGAGGTCCCTCCTGACTTTGCCGCTAAGTCGATCCAGGGGACACGGTCTACTGAATATGGGAATCGATTCCGAAGAAGCAAATCCATAACGAGGACGAGTTCTTGTTTCAATCTATCCCGATCGAACGATACCATCTTGTATTTCTTAGCTGCGCTCCTCGAATAGGAGGAACGGGGCGCCACATCCTACCCAACTAATTGAAAGTTTTGTCCCAAAACTTAGAAATAGAGTCTACCTCTAAGGAACATTATGTCGAGGACGACGATCAGGAAGGTTCGGGCAGGAACTAATGGTATGGCCTGGTTTTTCACAAGCGAGGCATAACCCAAGTCTCAAGCGGCAATCTTTCTTATCGTGCCCACGCTTTTTACAGAACTGACATGTATTGCTCTAATCCTTTAATTGCTGACCACCATCATTTTGTCGCTTTGCAGCATAGTTTCCTCTATGATTGCTTTGGCGTTTGTGATTGTAGGTATGCACAACGCCGGTAGAAACATGAGGATATTGCGGTTCAAGTGATAAGGCATGATTCATGACTTCCCGCATTGTCCGATACTGATGAATGACTATGCGTGCATGGATGGCAGGGCGTAGGCCACCTTCAAACCTTCTGGCTTGACTCGCTACATCAGGTAAATAGGCGCTAGCGAATTTGGAGAGTCGGTTGAATTCGGCGGAGTACTGTTTGACTGTCATGCTGCCTTGCCTCAGTTGCACGAACTCGTTCTCCATCTGATGTCGTACTGAAGGGGGTATAAACTCCTCTTCAAATGCGGCACAAAAAGTCATCCACGAGATCGCCTCCTCTCCATGGTCAAATTGAAGAGATCGTCGATGCACGTCCCACCAATCGTGCGCGTTGAGGCGGAGCTGCAGTTGCGTGCATACGACGCGCTTCTCTTCGGGGACCTCTAGCAGAGCGAAGTGGTCTTCATGTTTGGCCAACCAATATAGAGCCACGATTGGGTCCTCAGTCCCGTTGAATGGAGTGTTGCAGACTTTCTTGAAGTGGCCAAAGTCGAAGGCAGTCACTTCCCTCATCCTTGGAATTTGTGGTATCTCGACTTCAAGTACGGGTTGTTCCACCGGAGTCGTTGTTGTTGCCTCAGAATGGTTGGAAGCTAAAGTCTGAATGATCTGTTGTAGGACATCTACCTGCTTCTGTTGGACTGAGAATCGAGCTTCTATATTGTCTTGAAACTTGAGCTGACTCTCCTCCGCCCGCTTTTCGGCCCGTTCGTAGTGAGCCTCGTCCCTTTTTTGGTTTGCCTTCAACATCTGCAACATTTGCTGGATGGAATCGATGCTTGGCACGGCTCGCTGACTCCTTGAACTTCTCGAAGTTCCCGAACTACTTTCTTGGCCTTGCGTTTCGTCCGGTGCTAGCGCTGAGGATTATGCTGGTGCCATTCCTTCAAAAGAAGGTAAATTACAGTAGGATCATAATGTATTATGGACTTATTGCATGAACGTATCTTATTTTGGCCTAGGGAGTTCAAGAGTTCCCACAGGAATTTGATTGTTAAAGGAACTTTTCCGTTGCGAGAGTCTAAGGAACTTGAATCTGTGCTCTGATACCACTATGCCACGCCCCGATTTTGCCAAATCAAAGGGGCGTCCCCCGGCGTGACCGCCGTGCGGGCCTGGGGTTGCGTCCGCACATGGCTTTAATGTTTTGTATAACGAGCACATGTTTAGAGTACGCAGATAAATTGAAACACAGATTTGAAACATGAAAAAGTTCTCTTTATTGATAATGAACATCTATTACAAACTCTTGAACGAGTCAGCTAATTTGCCGCACGGGCTTACAAAAGTGTTGACTCAAAATGAGATAGCAGTCATGTACATTACATCCCTTTACTAAACTTCAAAATGATAAAGGCCTCCGGGCTGGAGGACGGCTTTGCCACGGAGCTGCATTCTTGCTTGGGTTCTAGCTCCTTTCTTCGAGTACTTTAAAAATGCGACGCGGTCAGGATGCACCTACAGCTGGACTGGATCGGGAAGACGACTTCGGCTCCTCGCTCGGTTCGCCTTAGTGCGGGGAACCTGTTTCAACGAGGGTCAGTATGTCGAAACATACTGGTGAAGACGAGCTAAACCCAACTATACCAATCAACACATTATTTTAATGAAGCATGCATATTATTTGTTGTCTTTCTATCTTGCCTTAATTCATTTACAAGCAACAGTATATATATATAATACTAAAATGAACTTGCTACCGTTCGGTGGCTTTTACCTGTCCGTTTGAACCACCTGAACAATACTTACCATGCCTTTCTTGCCACGAAGACACAAGTTAATTTGCAACAGGATTAAATATACATGAGGATCACTGGCTTGATGCCATAGTGGACGTAGCCAAGGACGAGGATAGCATGCTACGAGAGTACACGATGCGCTACAAGCTATCCTGTCCCGTACACGATGACTACACACGAGTTTCGCCCGGATCGGATCGGTGCCAGTGCCCCAGCGACCGTCCGCAGAACAAATACCTTGTGCACAATTTGTCCATGATCGAACACGATTATTTAGTTAACAATTCATGTAATTGAGGCAACACGAGTACAAGAACATGAGTACAAGACAATCAGTATTGCAAGATTCATTTTACAAAGCCTCGCTGAACAATTATTCGCATACAAGATATGATCCATACTTAGCACGATTTATAGAATATTTGCAACGAACTAGCATACAATAAGATAACAGTTCACAAGTTTAATTGACAAGCAATACAATCCAAGTCTATTCCCTTTTTATCTTGATATCTTTTAGTTATTATTTGGTATCGTCTGATCGGGGCAAAGAAGAATGTAAGATTTTTAGGGTGTGAAGCTTGGAAGCAGGGCTAGCTAATCGGGTTGGTAGCCACTCACTTAGTTGGTTGGAAGAGAGAAGGAAAGAGGCGCTTCAAGACTCCGCTCGTAAGCCGCCTACTGCTCGTTCACCTGCATCACGAATAGATCGATCAATACCTCTTCCTCTCTTTCCATACTCGGAATTGAAATGCAGTGCAATGAACGAAAATAATAAAATCCATCAAAATCGTTCAAGAAAAACAAGCAAATCTGAAAACCAACTCAAAGCACAAAAACAATAAGCGACATCGAAATTCGAGGCAACAAAGATAACAGCAAAGAGGTCCCTCCTGACTCTGCCGCTAAGTCGATCCCGGGGGCACGGTCCACTGAATATAGGAATCGATTCCGAAGAAGCAAATCCATAACGAGGACGAGTTCTTGTTTCAATCTATCCCGATTGAACGATACCATCTTGTATTTCATAGTCGCGCTCCTCGAATAGGAGGAACGGGGCGTCACACAAAGTGGGGTCCACAAGTGGCCCACTTTGCACGGAAAAGTGTGCTAGGGGTAAAGGTCTCTAAATGGGACAAAATATAGGTCAAACAAACTCTAAATGTCAGCACGAACCCAACGGTACTTCCAATTTTGGATTCTGGTGAGCCAAACACAAATTTGCCCAAAAAGTCAACTATGGAGCCCGCCAATTGGCGACTTGGTCAACTATCTCAAAATTGCGTGATAATTGGGTAATAGGACCAAAGCGTTACTATGAGTCCAGTGGCGCAAGTTTCGTCACATTCTGACGAGCGTGCATAAAATGCGCAGGGCTTTCACAAAAGTTGCGACACGAAGATTGTCAGCAGATACGGGCTGATTCTGATGCGCACATACGTCCGAATCAGTTTTCACGAACTCTCACACGTCCGGATATACTGCACCCACCTTTTGGTACACTTGGTACACGGCGAGGCGGTCCCGTTTGGCGGGACGCGCTCCATTTCACAATTTTTAGAAATCTAGAAAAAGTGGGTTTTCGTAGTTTTCCAACAAATTAATTCTACATACAGTAGTTAATAATTTAATGTAATTAACAGAAATTAAACTAGGTCAAGTGGTCTTCGCATACCAAAAATAAAAATTGAATTCGGATATCTGTGGTGGGAGATACGAATCCGGGAACATAGGTAGTCACCGTAGTTTTCTACGATTCCTAAAAGTTATCTTTTTCTGTCAACTTGGACGTTGCTTTCGCCTAGGATTACATGCTGTTCGAGGTCATCTAATACACAAATATTGAAGAGTGTTAAGTGGTGAACGTACCAGTGAAGATGGGGTTGATTTTGGTTCAGCGTGGTAACAGAAAACAGGGCTGGAAGATAGGTAAGTTGCTGATTGAAACTACAACGTACGGGGTTGCGCGGGGTCACGGTCATCGGGATTAGTTTTCGACGACTGGAGGCGGCTGAGGGCGGTGGTCTCCAGTCGAGGGCGGCGTTTAGATGGTAAGGGAGGGATGAGAGTTTAGGTTTAGGGTTTAATCATCATATATGTATATATATAACTAAGAGAGGGGTCGAAATAGGCTAACGCGGGGGGGGGGCGCCTTTAGCTGCTGCTGGTTGCTTTTGCTTCCTACGCGGGTTATGGGTGGACGCGGGTAGGTGGATTTTAGGAATAGATCCAATAGGGATTTGAATCCATTAAGGAATTCAAAACCTATTTTTTTCTTTTCTTTATTTCTTTTTCTTATATATGTATATATACGTATATATACATATATATTCATAGAAAACTTCTAGAATTATATTAATGCATACTATTAAGCTAGCAACTGCTCAAAAGGTCTACTACATGAAATAAATTAGAAAAAATTCCTAATGGCCCTATAAATCCCCTAAGTTCACAAACACCTAAAATAAAAATTAAAAAAAATCTATTTCTCCTAAATAGCTCATAATTTCTACAGTTCAATTAATAATTAATAAAAAAAGTTTAATACTATTTTTAGGATTAGGGGTTTTACACCTTTCCTTCTGGAGAACGCGGAAGCCCTAAAACAAAATCCATAGTCACGTGCTCCCACTTTCACTCTGGGATAGGTAAAGGCTAAAGTAATCCACCTGGCTTCTGTCGATCTGCCTTTACCTGCTAGCATACTAAACATCGGGATACAAAGCGTGCTACCTCGCGCTTCATACCATAACACCATACGTGCTCCCTCAGGTCTCGATACATCTTGTTGGCACCTGGATGCATCGAGTACTGAGGGCGATGCACCTCCTGTAAGACCTTCTCGTGCATCTTCCCGCTCGGCACACATATCCTATTACCGTGCCGTAAAGACCTATCATCAGCAATAGTGAAGTCTTCTGATAATCCCGTCCGAACCTAAGCCCTGATACTCCACAGAGACTCATCATCATACTGCATATCTCTGATTCTGTCCATTAGCTCGGACTATATCTGCAATCCCCACATCTGAATCTCGATACCTAAAACTAGCACCTCAATTTCCAAGTTCTCTAGATCAGCCAACAAATGTCTATCTGTCGTCAAGTACATAGCCATCGGATACCTGCTCAAGGCATCGGTGACTACGTTGGCCTTTCCTGGGTGGTACTGTAATAAAATATTAAAGTCTTTCATCAACTCCAACCACCTCCTATGCCTCATGTTTAGCACTTTCTGTTTAAACACGTACTTCAAGCTCTTGTGGTCTTTGAAGATCTCCATACGCTCTTCATACAAATAGTATTTCCACAGCTTTAGAGCAAAGATAATCGCTGCCAACTTCAAATCGTGGGTGGGATAGTTCTTTTCGTGAGGGCATAATTTTCTAGAAGCATAGGCAATCACCTTCCCGTGCTGTAGAAGAACTCAACCCAAACCCTTTCCTGAAGAATCACTGTAGATAGTGCAACCTATCCCTGATGGCAACGTCAATACTGGAGCTGTTGTCAATCTCTTCTTCAGCTCTTCAAATGCGGCCTGATAATCCTCCGTTCAGAAAAAATTTACATCTTTCCTGGTCAGCCTAGTCATTGGTTCTGCAATCCTGGAAAAGTCTTGTACGAACCTCCTGTAGTAACCTGCTAGCCCGAGAAAACTCCTAATCTCAGCTACTAAACTGGGTGTAGCTTACGACTCCACTGCCTCGATCTTCTTTGGGTTAACTGAGATTCTGTTACCCGTCACCACATGTCCAAGGAATTCAACCTTGTCAAGAAAGACCTCGCACTTTGAAAGTTTTTCGTAAAGCTCCTCCTTCCTGAGAGTCTCCAAGACTATCCTTAAGTGCTCTTCGTGCTCCTCTGGGGTCTTCGAATACACAAGAATATCATCGATGAACACCACCATAAACTTGTCAAGGTACTGGTGGAACACCTTGTTCATCAAGTTCATAAATACTGTCGGTGCATTGGTTAAACCAAACGACATTACCATGAACTCAAACTGGCCATATCTGGTCCGAAAAGCTGTGTTCGGAATGTCTTCTCTCTTCACCTTCACCTGGTGGTAGCCTGGCCTCAAGTCTATCTTTGAAAATACCTTCGCTCCGCTCAACTGATCGAAGAGATCATCTATCCTCGACAGCAGATATTTGTTCTTGATAATGAGGTTGTTCAGAGCTCTATAATCGTTACACATGTGTATTGTGCCATCATTCTTCGGTACGAACAATACCGGAGCTCCCTATGGCGATGAACTTGCTTTGATGAAGCTCTTATCCTGTAACTCATCAACTTGCTTCTTCAGTTCTGCCAGCTCGTTATTGTTGACTCTATAGACATGTTGTGAAATAGGCTCCGCTCCTGGCACCAAGTCTATATAGAAATCAACATCTTTGTCGGGCGGCAAGCCGGACAACTCCTCTGGAAAGACATTCAGGAACTCTGCTATCAGAGGATATGCCAAATCCTCTTCTTCCATCTTGGCTCCGCAAAAAGTGCCCCTACTCTGCTCTGCTGCTTCTCTGGCTACCTCGAACTCTGGTTCTCCTGGCGATTGAAATATCACTCTACTTCCACGATAATCTATAGTAGCATGGTGCCTACTCAACCAGTCCATTCCGAGTACAATATCGTATCCCGGAAGTGGCATGACGAGTAAGCATATGCTCAACCTTTGGACTTCCAATGATACTCTCCAGTCCTTGCAATAATCACTGACTAGGATAATACCTCTGCTAGTCGTGATCTTGCAAGTCCTATCTAATGGTTCTGCCTCTAAACGATTCTTAAGAGCATATGATACAGACACGAAACTATGGGAAGCGCCATAATTGAATAATGCAAGTGCTGTAATAGAATCGAGAAGAACTGAACCTGAAATCATGTCTCCTGCTAGCTCGACCTCCTCCATCGTCATGGCATATGCTCGTCCCTGGGGTGCACCTCTCTGCTGCTACTGGTGCTGAGCAAACCTCTGCTGCTGTGGCAGAAATAGAGGTCCCCTTTGCTGGCCTTCTGGTACAGTAGGTACCCTGGCTGGTCCCCTTTGAGCGGCTGCTCCACCCTGACCTGGACGAGTCTGAATAGATGGACAGTCCCTCAACTGATGTACTGACGATCTATAGGACAAGCATGTACCCAACCTTTTCCGGTAGATGTCCCTCGTGTGTCCTCCCTTCCCGCAGTACGCACACTGGACAGCGGGCTGAGTCTTCCTCTGAGGCTGCTGCTGCTAGGTGTGTTCCCAAGCTGGTGCCTGGTGCTGTTGATGCTGATGCTGATACGGCCTCTATTGCTGCTGAAAGTGGAGACGTTTGGCTGGTCCCACGCTACCACTCGCTCCTCTAGAAGTATCACATCATCTATTAGGCCTGAGGTCCAAATCATCCTCAACAATCTGGGCATCCATTAGAATGCCCTCGAATGTAGCAGTACGACGTCCAGAAGTGTGAGACTTGATCTCTCTCGTCAGCCCCTTCCTGAACTTTCAGGCTCGATCTCCTGGTTCCCGAATTATCGATGGTACAAAATTACTCAAGCGGCAAAACTCTGCGACATACTCATCGCCGACATGCTTCCTTGGACCAAGTCATGGAACTGACTCTCCAAGGCTCCCAAGACTATGTCGGGGAAGAACTTCTCCTTGAAAAGCTCCTTGAAAGCCTCCCAAGTAAGTCCTCCAATAATGAATCTCGGCTCCGTACGATACCATGTCAGTGCAATGTCGAACATCTGACTACCGGCGGCCTCAATATGTAGAACCTCCAGAATCTGCGCCAAGCGCAAGTTTCTCTCTATATCCTCTAGCCAGTCGTTAGCGTAGAGTGTCCCCTAGATGCCCTTGAACTCCCGAGACATTATCCTCTTGAAGTCCACTATAGTACCTGACCTCTGGTGCTGTTCGCTAGGATGTTGCTAGTGTTGTGCGACTCTCTCCACAACCTGGAGAGCCACTTGATGAGCATTCTCCATGCTCTCTCTCATCAGATTCATTTGTGCCTGTTGCACCTCTGCCTGCACCCTTTGAGCCTCAGCCTGGACTCGTTGAGCCTCCGCTGACGTCCTCTGAGCATCTACCATACCCTGAATCAGCGCGAACATCTGTGCCCCATAAATGGGCATACCTCTGGAAAACAGAGTCGGTGGTGGTGGAAGGTGCTCCGTCACAGCCGGGGCAACCCTCTGGACAGGTGGGGGAGGTAAACCCCCAAAAACTGCAGATAGTCCCATATGAAAATTAGAGGTAGGTGGAACCCTAGCTGTCTCTGGGTCAGGTCGAGAGGTGGCAGACCTCTCTAAAGTTGTGGGTCCCAATCTTAATGACCTAGTCTTCGGCGACATCCTGAAGACAGACCAAAAAGGATTAATTAAGGCAACAGATACAATATCATCAAGGAAGGACAGTAAAATTTAAACGAAGCAATCATTCAAAATAGTAATATAAAATCAAAAATTTCATAGTTGTGATTGAGCATACTCTCAGCCTAAATCATATTTCCTAAAGCAGGCTCGTAGCAATACACTAAGTGAGAACTACTATGACTTTGCTCTAATTGCGAATCTATACCTGCATGGGCCACCACTAAAATATGTCACAAACCGCATGCAAAATTTGGGCATGAGCCGTAGGTACGTCCAGCCTACGTCGCAGCATCGGTGGTAGAACACTGTCTAAATCTCAATACTACTAAACATAACTCACAAGATAACCTGTCAATGATATCAACTCTATAAGGAGGACAATGAATAATGCATTGATCAACAATTCATAATATACTCAATCACAATAACTATAGAAAGTAAATGGCACGATAAGATATAAAAAGATAAGAAAGTACTAACATAAGTCAAGCACAACAACTAAAATACAACAATAATCTAGAGTCTAGCTATCCAACATAAATAGTCTCAACAATAATACAATCCAAGTCTAAAGTTTAGAACAGTTAATACATAAAAAGAACTGTCTAAACGACTACGGGTGGTGTCTCCTCTAAGGAGAGTGACTCATCTAGAATCTCCTGTATGTAGCCTCCCTCTACTCTTGGGCCATAGTGAGTAGGACAGAAGTCCTTAAGATCCTCTGAAAAATGTTATCCAGTCAGGATTGGAGTGAAGCACAGGAACTAAACAATATTTTTATTTATATTGACAAAAACTATAAGACATTGTAAGTAAATACATGAGAAAAATACTGGAAAAGTAAGAAATACTGGAAAGATATGTAATTAGCAATAGTACTAACTAGCAATGAACAGATAAATGTGAATGCTAGAAATGAGTAACCTAGAATAAAGTAATGGAAAATTCTAGCTAAGTGTTTGAAATATCAGTTTGTTATGTGATCGGCTTGAGACTAGATCAGCTTGTTATACATGATTGGTTATGATACATATGAGGTCAGGCTAACCATCTGGTTAGCTATGATGCGAGCAATAGTCAGGCTAATCATATATAACAGGCTATGAGGCATGTAAATGGTCAGGCTATACCCAACGTGATATGTGGGGTGAGCTATGATGCATGTAAAGTGGGGTATGATCACATAATCTGCTAATATTTTTCTGTCCCTAGCTAGCACGATGGATTCCATTCATGACTCCTCATGACAAGTATCTATGATGCTAACCCATGTATCTACAGTGTCAAAATTAAGTATACTCTACAACTAAAATCATAGAATAATTAATATAATAAAAACTGTCAAAGAATGTACTCGCCTGTGGTCCTGAGCAATGTGTGAGGATCGATGTCCAAGATGGGATCACAATGACCTAAATATATAAAATAATAATATCAATTTGGTGAATTGGAATGATAATTATTAATATCTATGTTTGAAATATAATCTCTAGGCCAAACTAGGTCCATGCTCGTCAAGACTAGTCAATACTAGGTTAGCTATGTCAAAACCTTGCTACTTTAGGTCTTCTAGGTCAATATTAGAGTATACTAGCTATATTAGTTAATACATAACTAATACTAGTTAATATTACTTATAGTAAATACTACTAGTATTAGGTTATATCTAGATATCTAATTTAATACCTCCGCTATCATAACTCATATACTTCAGTATCAAGACATTACCTTGCCATGAACACTGACCTTACTAGTACTTATTACCCTACACTTAACCTCAAGTACTCATATGCCTTTACTTGCACTACCCCCAAATACTCTAATATTCTAACATAACTTAGTGTATCTTAACACCAACACTTATAACTTAGCTAATTTCCCACCACTATTAATACCTTAACTAAATACCACCCAGATACTCACTACTTCCAACTGCCAACAAACCCAAATTCACATACATTTATACTAACCCACTACAGTTCCAGATATTGCATACTGCTACTAGGGTCTAACACTTGAGCTTGGAGCTCACCCCTCACGCCTTACACTAGCCTAAAACTGATACTACCATAGACACTTAATTCCCTCAATATACCCTAACTCACCCCTATATATATATACACAGTCTTATCCATATGTATATATACACTCACAAACAACCTCGAGTATGCACACAAGCAACATATACCCAGGCTCTGCACATTACTCGAGCTCGAGTCTCAACTTCACTACCCAGTTCTTTTCCCTCATTAGCCTACTGTTACTGGAATGATATGTACCTGCAGATGCTATGTTGTTTGGGCAGTACCCGACCATTCCTTGCAGTCTTCCCAGTTGCACATCACCAATTTTTTTACTTTCTTGCCTGCAATATAGGTAAACTCCTCTACAGTTCTACTTCTATCTGTTGTAGGCAACTAAGTCCCCTCTGAAACACTATGTAGTCACTCTACACAGATACACACACACTAACACCAATCATGATGTTATGAATGAACCCCAACAACTATCTAGGTGTTAAATTCAATAATACGACTATAACTAACTTAATACTAAACTTACAAGCCAATACCTTGTTGACTGAAAAAACTGATACATAGATATTCTAACTCAACTCACTGTACACTGATACATGTACATGAGTGATACATTAAAGTATCACTTCCACTCCTCCCCCTCACACAAATACACTTACTCACTGATACACTGGAAACTCACTGATACAACAAGCTGCTGCTTCCCGTAGTGGCTCAACCCTGCACAGACTGCTCACAGTTCCAATTACTCAATTAACACCCTCACAACTATCTCACATGAACCAATTTCTGTACACTATCAATGCACTCCCAGTGCACACCACAGTAACTCTTACCCCCTCTCATATTTTCCCCAAATGCTGATACTTTGTATATCAGTGTATCCTCAGTGTCACTGTGCTAACCATAGTGAACCCGAGCCTCACACACTTGGCACAGTGTAACTTAGGAACCCGACTCCTATCACTCACTACACAGTATTAAATAACAAGAATGTACTAATACACACCATGATCATACAGACATTATACACTGATGCACAGTGCACCTGAAGAACCTGACTTCTTACTACAGCACTCAAATTAAACACCACACACTCATCTCACCACTAATTATAGCACAAGCCCATACCTCATCCAGATATACCTGATACCCTACTTGATACTTATAAATCTAATATACTTAAGATAATCTTATTGACACACGACCTCTGACACTAAACCCCCAATTCCAGTTTCCTTTCAACACTAACACCCAAGCCAAAGTCTTATTATTCAAACTAAACTGATTCCCTTGCTGTTATCCTTCAATTTCAATACCAACACTGATACATAGCACAGTTTCGGCAAAAAATGTCGACTTCACAGTGAATCCCACATCACTGAGGAACCCGACTCTCATATCACCCAAATGCAATAAACCATATTAGTATACTATATAAATATACATATATACATAATTAGGGTTACGAAATTTAGGGCAAAATGCATCCTTGGATCACAAAACCCCTAAATACACCTATGTCACCATGGAGAATCATCATAAAACCAAAAGAGTCTCATGCTTTCCCTAAAAAGTCATTCCTAAATCAATGGGTGAGCTCCTAATGGGCAAACAAAAGATTAAAACAAAATTAAATGATTGTTTCTTGATCTTCACTTATTGGGAGATGGATTCCCAATGTAGCTTCTCCTTCTCCAAGTCTCCTTGTGCCCAAGCTTCTAGGTCTCTTTGAATGAGGAAAGAATGAGGGATTTGGGGCTAGAAATTCTAAAATTTGTAGAGGAAAGAAGGATTTTTCTTGGAGGCTATTTCTAGGGTTTCTTCATGAAGGATTGGTGGCTTTGAGGGAGGCTCCCTCTAGTTCCATATATGATATTCATATCTCTTATATGTATTTTCTGTACTTCCTTATTCTGGTATATTTTCTCTATGTTCTATCATCATGTTTATGCTCTATGTTTACTGCTACATAGTTTTTATCTTTTATTGGAACTGTTGTTAGAGGTGTGTTTTGTTCCATCCTGATTGGATATATTTTTTAAATAATTTAGACAATTGGTACCCTACACAGTATGGACCTCAGGACGTAGTTGGTGTAGAGATGGAGACAGTGGCTCAGGAGGAACCGATACCTGGAGATGATTAGCTAGTTGCAGCTAGTTAGACTTTTATGTTAGACATTTATCAGTTAGACATTTTTGGCCTGTATTATATTTGAGTTTGTGCTAGTCTATTGGAATTGGAGATGAGTTATATTTGTGACTTGTGACTTCTATTTCTTTTATTCCATGTCATGCCATACCTTCCTCTAGTTTTTGTATTGTGATTAAGTCTGGTTTACCTCATCATATTATCATATTATTCCTCCATTTAGAGTTGAGATGCCATGACAGGTATATTATAATTTTTTTTGAGATATTTAGATAGAATTGATGACCTAGACAGTATTCTACCATTGATACAGCGGCATAGGCTGGGCGTCGTTCACGTACTCGTGCCCCTACACCGGGTGTGGGTCGTGACACATTTTTAGTGGTAGCCCATGTAGATCTTCGAGGTCACAATTAGTGCGATTCATAGTGGTGCTCTGATTTGAGTGCTCCAACAAGCCTGCTTCAGGCTATAGGATATAGGCTATAGGCTTAGAATACTTAATCACTTCTAGGAAAAACTCTATTGTTCATTTCAATTATTCTTCCTTGATATTTTATAATTGAATATATTCTATCTTGTGCCATATTGATTCTTTCCTTTCGCTTTGCCTCATGATGCCGCTAAAGACTCTATCAAAGCAGAGAGGAGCAACTTTTGAGAGATCTATAACTTCCCGAGGGCCTGCACCAGTCACTTCTTCGGTGATTGGAGTATCAGCTGCGTTGAATATATTCTATCTTGTGCCATATTGATTCTTTTCTTTTGCATTGTCTCATGATGCCGCTAAAGACTCGATCAAAGCAGAGTGGAGCTGCTTTTGAGAGATCTATAACTTCCCGAGGGCCTACACCAGTCACTTCTTCGGTGATTGGCGTATCAGCTGCGTACGGGGTCCACCTCCAGTATAGGGTACTGTTCTAGCTGTGTCTGAGGGACTTCCACCTCCACCTTCCATGCCGGAAGATGCGACTCAGGTATTCGTATTATTTTGTGAGATGATGAAGGCTTAGAGCTCCAAGTCATAGGCTCACCAGAGGAAGACCGACATATTACGGTAGGGTATTATGAGTGCTCATTAGCTTTCCCTTGCTGCAGTAGAGAGAGGAGCTCCGGTCCACCAACAAGTTGCTCTGTAGGTTGTCTTGCTTTGGCTGGATAATATCCAGGACTTCAAGTAGCTGGAACCTTGGGTCTTCAAGGGGATCGAGGGCATCGTCTATATTGTAATTGGCTCGAGGATATCGAGCATCTCATGATGATGTCCCTTCTTGCTGAGGATCTAAAGGTTGAGGCAGTAAGAAATTAGCTGTTCGACAACACCCACACTTGGTTCAGGAATGAGCCACTTCTTGCTGATGCAGGCCAGACTTGGGAGGAGTTCAAGGACCTCTTTAAGAGGAAGTTCTTTGCTCGGGCAGACAAATAGGACTTGGTAAGGCAGTTTGAGGGCCTTACTCAGGGGAGCATGTTCGTGAAAGAGTAAACCGCAGAGTTCAAAAAGTTGAGTCAATTTGCTGAGTACTTGGTGAGGGAGCCAGAGGTTCGGGCTATCCGCTTTCGCGAGGGTCTAAACTGGGAAGTGAATATCCATATTCTGTCTTTCTATCAGATGTATTCTGAAATACCTACGGAGTCACAGAAGGTTGAGCGAGAGTTGAGCTTGAAGCCCAAGAGAGACCGTGATTCTTCTGTAGGGGCTAGTAACAGCTCAGTGCCTGCTAAGCGTCTTTATCTCCAGTATATGACTTTTCAACAGCTAGATCAGTACCAGGCTCCAGCTAGGGTACCGATTCACCAGATAGCACAGCAGCATTAGAAACACTTACAACACGCTTCCTGCCACTACTGCAAGAAGCCTGGCTATATCTGGGAAGTTTACAGAAGGAGGTTGGGAGTTTGTCTGTATTATGTTACAAAGGGACATCAGATGAGAGATTGTCCTTCCAACCCTCGTTGTGCAGCTCAGGGAGCAGCTCCAACTCAAAGAGCACAAGTGATGCCACCTGCATTATAGCCGAGGGGACCGTCGCTTCCGACCCAGCAACAACGTTACGCCCAATACCAGCCTCAGGGAGGTGCACCTCAGGGATGAACGTTTGCTATGACCGTCGAGGAAGACGAGCCTACCAGATACGTCATCGCATGTTCTGTTCTCCTTAATTCTATTCCAGATTTAGCATTATTTGATTCATGTGCTTCCAATAGTTTTTTATCTATTTCTTTTGCTCTGAAGCATCATTTGTTAGCTGAGACTTTACTTAGGACTTGCAAGATCATAACCGGGGGAGGCATTATCCTAGTTAGTAATATTTGCAATAATCGAAGAGTTACTCTGAGAGACCGAAAGCTGAGTAAGTGTCTACTTAAAATGCATTTCTGATATAGGATATTGTACTCGTGATGGATTAGTTGAAGAGGCACCATGCTAGTATATATTACAGAGAAGGTAGAGTTTTGTTTAGCCCTCTAGGAGAGCCAAAGTTTGAGTTTGCTAGAGGAGCTGAGGAGCAGGGTAAAGGCATTATCTTTGGAGCTATGGTGGAAGACAAGGAGTTGTCTCATCCCATGATAGCAGATTTCTTGGATGTGTTTCTTGAAGAATTACCAGGACTGTCGCCAGATCAAGATATTGAGTTTTCTATATACTTGGTGCCAGGTGCAGAGCCAATTTTATAACATGTCTATAGAGTGAACAACAGTGAGCTGGTCGAACTGAAAAAGCAAGTGGATGAACTACATGATAAGGGGTTTATCAGATCCAATTCTTTCCCATAGGGAACCCCAGTATTATTTGTACGGAAGAAGGATTGATCGGTGCACATGTGCATCGATTATAGGGTATTAAATAATCTCACTATCAAGAATAAATATCCGTTGCCACGGATTGACGACATGTTCGATCAGTTGAGTGGTGCCAAGGTATTTTCCAAGATAGACTTAAGATCAGGGTACCACCAGGTGAAAGTAAAGCCGGAGGATATACCGAAGACTACTTTTAGGACTCGGTATGGCCAGTACTAGTTCATGGTAATAACGTTTGGGTTAACTAATGCCCTGGCGGTGTTTATGAATTTGATGAATAAGATATTCCACCAGTACCTTGACAAGTTTATGGTTATATTTATCGATGACATTCTCATATAGTCGAAGATGCCAGAGGATTACGATGAGCATCTACGGATTGTGTAAGCCCCTAATTTTTCAAAAATACTAAAATTGGGATTTTTCACAATTTTTCTGAAATTTTCTGGGAATTTTCTGAAATTAAAATCAGGGTTTTGAATTATTATATAATTTTTAATTGATAATAAATAACATTAAAATATTATGAAAATAATATTTTTTGGTGTAAAGTGAAAAACTGGACTTAGGGTAATTTTTTTGGATTTTTCTGGGCCTCAGACCTATTTTTAAATGCCTAAAAACAATTTTTCTAATTAATTAATTAATTAACTGATTTTATTAATTATTATTATTATTATTATTATTTAATATATTTTTTTTTTGGGCCCGGCCCGGCCCAGTGGGCCGAGCCCAGCAACCCAACCCGCCAACCCGGCCCAGTCGACTTATCGGGTCGGGTCGGGTCAGACCCGACCCGCCCGGACCCGTTTCCCCCTCACCCGTGACCCAGCCCCCGCACGACGCGGTCGCCCCGCGTCCGTCGCCGCCTCCCGCGGCCGTCGCGCCACGCCGGCCACTCGCCCCCGCCCGCGGCGCCTGACCCCGACCCCTGCGCCGCTTCTCTCGGCCCCTCGACGCCCCCTCTGCCCTACAAATACCCTAACCCCCGAGCCCTCCGGCCAACCGATCTCCTCCCCTCCGCCGTCTTCTCCGGCGAGTTGGCCCAGACGCCACCACCGCCTCGCCCATCCTCGCCCTCGGCCAGCCTCGCCCTCGCCCGCCGTTTCCTCCCCTCCGGCGCCCCGCTCCGCCGTCCCCGACGCCAGCAGCAACAGCGGGCAGCGCCTCCCGCCGGACTCCGGCGCCGCCCCGCCCGCCAACGGCTCCGCCTCGCCCAGGCGAACACCCCCCGACCACCGGCCAGCCAGCGCCGCCTCGGCCCCCGGCCGGCCACCCGCCGCAGCGTTCGAAACCCTAACCCTAATTCTGCTATTTTGTGTCGACGTGTCGGACACGACACAGACACAGGATTCTTCGGGGTTTTCAACCCAGTTCAGGTACGTGCAGTTTCTGACTCGTAGCTCGGTTTCCAATTCCGCAAATTGCGTTGGGAAGCATGTATGACCCTCTCAGTGTCCGGATAAACTGTTCGGGACATCGCGTCCTGTGGTGATCGCACACCGCGATCCAAAAACAGGAAAAATCAGACCCTGTTTCACCCCGGAACTGAGTTTGCCCCGCCAAACGGGACGACTTGGTCGCGTGCGGTCTTCACAGATACGTGTGCTTCGTCGATACGGACGTGTGAGTTTTCGTGGAAGCTGATTCGGGTGTGCGTGCACACCGGAATCAACGCGTATCCGCGGACATCGTTCCGTATCCGCCTTTTCTGCAATTCACCCTAACTTCGTGAACACTCGTCAGATCGAGACGAAACTTGCGCCATCAGACTCGTAGCGATACGCTGGTCCTGTGGGTCAAGTTTGGTTCGATTCTGAGAACGTTGACGAAATCGCGTGTCGTGGGCCCCACAGGCCCCGATCGACGGGCGATTTTGTGTTCGGATCATCGGAATCCAAATCTGGAAGTTCCGTTGGGTTCGTATCAGCGTTCCTGACCTGTTTACACTAAGTTTGGTGAATTTGGAGACCTTTGACCCGGACGCGTTTTTCGGTGCAAAGCGGGCCCAACGGCGGACCCCGTTTTGACCCGAAACTGCCGTTTTTGCCCTTGTCTCCAAATTGGATCCAAGGACAGGCGTTTCTAGCTATTTGACACCTTCTGAGCATGATGGTAATATTTATTTCAGCTTTTGGACTCATCTCTGGAATTTTCCCCAAGAACTAAATTAACCAGATCCAAACAACAGGCAAGTACCTGCACTTCAAGTTAATCTTTATATATTGTGATAATTAATTCCCTGCCATACATGTACCCTTGATGTTTACACCTAGTGTTGAAATGTTGAATTTCATGTCTTGAATATTGGTAGTTCCTGTCTTATTTTTCATGTCGGGTGGGAGAATACTAAGGAGGCATGTAGTTTACCCTTTCCCCTGGATTGTCTAATAGCTGTTGGTACACGACTGTCCATCAGCCGGATCTCGATTGTATTGTCTAATAGCCATTTATGACGGCCGGATTAGCCTTATAAACCCCTACATGCCAACTATGTATTCTAAAAACAAACACAAATTCACACAGATAGTTCTGGTCATGTTATATTTCTTGCTGGCTATTGTAGTTTCATTTCCTGTTTCATTTATTTCTGTTTCTCACATTCCTGTTTATAGCTAACTCTGAGATAATAATATTCTGCTAATGCTGTTTCTCAACATGATATCCAATATTTAATTGTCATAAAATATTTAGCTTAATCTTGTTGTGCACTGTGTACTTTGCTCCTTTCCTGACTGGATCTGTTGTTTAGGCGATGATGAGAACCTTGCCCCCACCTTTTATGGCCCCTATGAGGCAGCAGGTGATACAGTTGCAGGGCCGGTTCCCACCCAGGAGACTACCCCTGCAGAGTAGTTAGCTTTTAGCTATTTATTTTCCTTTCATCTTAGTAATCGGGTTTTGTCCCCGATTTAATTTCTGGTTTTGTAATAAACTCTGGATCTATTGTCACTTTCAGTTTTTGAAATCTTAGCATTCTTTTCCTACTATTTTCCTTGCCTATTTAATTATTGTGAATGAGCTAGATTTATCACCTGTGATCATGCCCTAGACAGCGTACTACCGCCGACACTGCGGCATAGGCTGGACGTACCCACGCACTCGTGCCTGAATTTCCGGGTGCGGGTCATGACACGTTTCTGTGGTGGCCCATGCAGGTCAAACGACTAAATTGTTCAGTTTCAACTTAGGGACCGAACAGGCCTGCAATAAGATTGAGGAATCTAGGAAAAGCTCATTCAAAGTATAGGGTCCTGATTTCAATTCTTAATATCACTTCTGATCAATTTTTCCTATCGCCCTTGATTTCCAAGTAATCTATTCTGAACTCCCTATCCCTTAATCTTTCAGAATGGTCCAGACCAGGAACACAGTAGGAGGCACATCAGAACCAGCTGAGCAGAATGTGCCCGAGACCCTTGCACTCCCGCCGCCTCCATCTGTTCCGGCAGTTACTCTGGATGGAGCACAGCTACTTGGAGTATTCCAGGGATTGGTGGAATCCCAGAAAGAGCAGACTGCACTTCTGCGGACCAGCCTCTCAGAAGCTCTTAGGTCCCTGGAGTCGCCACAAAAGAGGCCAGGAAGTGCCAAAGATTTCAAGAACCTCAGACCCCTGGAATTCTACGGAACTGAGGGTATTCTCTACGCCGATGAATGGATAGAGAACGTAGAGCGACTCCTGAAGACTGCTCGGGTCCCTGATGATCTCAAAGTAGAGTCTGCAAGCCTGCAACTGTTCGATATAGCTCGGACCTGGTTTAGAGATGAACCTCAACTATCTGCTCCTGACCTCACCTGGGAGGACTTCAAGAGACTATTCAAGGAGAAATTCTACCCCGAAGTGGCTCGGAAAGCTCTCGAAAGCCAATTCGAGAGACTGGAACAAGGTAACCTATCTGTTGATGAGTACACTGCTGAATTTAGCAGGTTGAGCCATTTTGCAGAGTACATGGTTCGTACCCCGGAGGACAGAGCCCGTAGATTCAAGAAGGGGCTATCTCCGGATATTCGCCTTGCTGTCACCACCAGCCGAGCTCGCACCTACGAGGAAATCTTGAGCGTGGCACAAGGCGTTGAGAGAGACATGGGGCATAAGCTAAAGCGAGAAAGAGATACCGGAAATGCGGGATCCAACAAACGCCCTTTTCAACAACAACAACAGCAGAGGGCCCCGCAACAAGCCCAGCGTCCTCTCCCTCGAGCTCCAGCACCCCAACACCAGGCCCAGGGACAGAACCAACAAGCTGCTGCTTGTAACTATTGTCATAGACCAGGCCATACTTGGCAAGTTTGCAGAAAGAGGCTAGGTGTTTGTCTACTTTGTGGATCACCAGAACATCAAGTGAGGGACTGCCCCACTGCTCCAGGACGTGGACAAGCTTACGTAATGACCGTGGAGAACGCGCAGACTCTGGAAGCAACTAATGCGCGTAAGTGATTCGTAGATATCTTTTTTTCTAGTATTATTTAGCTCGTGCCTATTGGTTCGTGACCTCAGCCCCAACCTAGTAATTTTTGAACTTGCTAAAATAACCTAGTATGCTTTTAATTTTGATAACTGTAGAGTTTTAGAGGCTTTTACTATTGTGCTTATATGTGTTTTGTGAACTTCAATAATTTGCACCTCCTTTTCATCATCATCTAGCGCACTTAATTTTGCTGAACTTGACTTATGCTGCTATTTATAGCCTAGTTTTGCAAGCTTACCCTTTATCGGGCTTGTTCATGACACATGTATTATTGAGGCCTGATCAACCCCACTAATACAAGTGTCTACTCAGAATCAGTGTACTACGGTCTGATCAACCTTAGTGCATTTTGATTCGCACTTCGCATGACTACTTATGTGGATTGAGGTATAGTCAACTAGTCTACTTGCCCCCTAAATACGTCCGAGCATATCGTATCAGCATTACCAGAATAGAATCTCAATCCATAACCGCCTGACAATCCCCATTAGAATTCTTTAAACGCCTTGATCCCTATACCTCTGTTCTACCACCTCGCCCTTGAACTCTTATTATTGATCCTCGTCTTCCCTTACTTCGGAAAGACAAAATCTTGTGTTTGATATAAGTTGAATTGTAGTGTTAGACATACCCCTCAGACCGGTCAAATTGATGTTAACCCTTTATGACTAAGGCAATACCCTAAGTGATGTGTTGTGTTGCAGACTTAAAGATTCAATACCATGATTTATTAAGTTGAGACCTAGCTTTACTAGTTGTACGGCCTTAGCAGATATATGGGTAAAACTATAAGTTGGGTAGCGACCGTGATGTCCACTTGAGAGAAACCTGTGAGGATGTAATCAAGTGAGTTTAGACAGAGAGAACCCTGCCATAATTTAAATTTTGAGGACGAAATTTTATAAGTTGGGTAGATTGTAAGCCCCTGATTTTTCAAAAATACTAAAATTGGGATTTTTCACAATTTTTCTGGAATTTTCTGAGAATTTTCTGAAATTAAAATCAGGGTTTTGAATTATTACATAATTTTCAATTGATAATAAATAACATTAAAATATTATGAAAATAATATTTTTGGGTGTAAAATGAAAAACTGGACTTAGGGTAATTTTTCTGGATTTTTCTGGGCCTCAGACCTATTTTTAAATGCCTAAAAACAATTTTTCTAATTAATTAATTAATTAACTATTTTTATTAATTATTATTATTATTATTATTATTTAATATATATTTTTTTTGGGCCCGGCCCGGCCCAGTGGGCCGAGCCCAGCAACCCAACCCGCCAACCCGGCCCAGTCGACTTATCGGGTCGGGTCGGGTCAGACCCGACCCGCCCGGACCCGTTTCCCCCTCACCCGTGACCCAGCCCCCGCACGACGCGGTCGCCCCGCGTACGCCGCCGCCTCCCGCGGCCGTCGCGCCACGCCGGCCACTCGCCCCCGCCCGCGGCGCCTGACCCCGACCCCTGCGCCGCTTCTCTCGGCCCCTCGACGCCCCCTCTGCCCTACAAATACCCTAACCCCCGAGCCCTCCGGCCAACCGATCTCCTCCCCTCCGCCGTCTTCTCCGGCGAGTTGGCCCAGACGCCACCACCGCCTCGCCCATCCTCGCCCTCGGCCAGCCTCGCCCTCGCCCGTCGTTTCCTCCCCTCCGGCGCCCCGCTCCGTCGTCCCCGACGCCAGCAGCAGCAGCGGGCAGCGCCTCCCGCCGGACTCCGGCGCCGCCCCGCCCGCCAACGGCTCCGCCTTGCCCAGGCGAACACCCCCCGACCACCGGCCAGCCAGCGCCGCCTCGGCCCCCGGCCGGCCACCCGCCGCAGCGTTCGAAACCCTAACCCTAATTCTGCTGTTTTGTGTCGACGTGTCGGACACGACACGGACACAGAATTCTTCGGGGTTTTCAACCCAGTTCAGGTACGTGCAGTTTCTGACTCGTAGCTCGGTTTCCAATTCCGCAAATTGCGTTGGGAAGCCTGTATGACCCTCTCGGTGTCCGGATAAACTGTTCGGGATATCGCATCCTGTGGTGATCGCACACCGCGATCCAAAAACAGGAAAAACCAGACCGTGTTTCACCCCGGAACTGAGTCCGCCCCGCCAAACGGGATGACTTGGTCGCGTGCGGTCTTCACAGATACGTGCGCTTCGTCGATACGGACGTGTGAGTTTTCGTGGAAGCTGATTCGGGTGTGCGTGCACACCGGAATCAACGCGTATCCGCGGACATCACCCCGTATCCGCCTTTTCTGCAATTCACCCTAACTTCGTGCACACTCGTCAGATCGAGACGAAACTTGCGCCATCGGACTCGTAGCGATACGCTGGTCCTGTGGGTCAAGTTTGGTTCGATTCTGAGAACGTTGACGAAATCGCGTGTCGTGGGCCCCACAGGCCCTGCTCGACGGGCGATTTTGGATCATCGAAATCCAAATCTGGAAGTTCCGTTGGGTTCGTATCAGCATTCCTGACCTGTTGACACTAAGTTTGGTGAATTTGGAGACCTTTGACCCGGACGCATTTTTCGGTGCAAAGCGGGCCCAACGGCGGACCCCATTTTGACCCGAAACTGCCGTTTTTGCCCTTGTCTCCAAATTAGACCCAAGGACAGGCGTTTCTAGCTATTTGACACCTTCTGAGCATGATGGTAATGTTTATTTCAGCTTTTGGACTCATCTCTGGAATTTTCCCCGAGAACTAAATTAACCAGATCCAAACAACAGGCAAGTACCTGCACTTCAAGTTAATCTTTATATATTGTGATAATTAATTTCCTGCCATACATGTACCCTTGATGTTTACACCTAGTGTTAGAAATGTTGAATTTCATGTCTTGAATATTGGTAGTTCCTGTCTTATTTTTCATGTCGGGTGGGAGAATACTAAGGAGGCATGTAGTTTACCCTTTCCCCTGGATTGTCTAATAGCTGTTGGTACACGACTGTCCATCAGCCGGATCTCGATTGTATTGTCTAATAGCCGTTTATGACGGCCGGATTAGCCTTATAAACCCCTACATGCCAACTATGTATTCTAAAAACAAACACAAATTCACACAGATAGTTCTGGTCATGTTATATTTCTTGCTGGCTATTGTAGTTTCATTTCCTGTTTCATTTATTTCTGTTTCTCACATTCCTGTTTACAGCTAACTCTGAGATAATAATGTTCTGCTAATGCTGTTTCTCAACATGATATCCAATATTTAATTGTCATAAAATATTTAGCTTAATCTTGTTGTGCACTGTGTACTTTGCTCCTTTCCTGACTGGATCTGTTGTTTAGACGATGATGAGAACCTTGCCCCCACCTTTTATGGCCCCTATGAGGCAGCAGGTGATACAGTTGCAGAGCCGGTTCCCACCCAGGAGACTACCCCTGCAGAGTAGTTAGCTTTTAGCTATTTGTTTTCCTTTCATCTTAGTAATCGGGTTTTGTCTTCGATTTAATTTCTGGTTTTGTAATAAACTCTGGATCTGTTGTCACTTTCAGTTTTTGAAATCTTAGCATTCTTTTCCTGCTATTTTTCTTGCCTATTTAATTATTGTGAATGAGCTAGATTTATCACCTGTGATCATGCCCTAGACAGCGTACTACCGCCGACACTGCGGCGTAGGCTGGACGTACCCACGCACTCGTGCCCGAATTTCTGGGTGCGGGTCGTGACAGATTGTTTTAGAAGTACTGAGGAAGGAGAAGTTGTATGGAAAGCTATCCAAGTGTGAGTTCTTCCTGGACAAGGTGGAGTTCTTAAGACATGTTGTGACTGGTAATATAATTTTAGTGGACTAGAAGAAGATAACAATAGTGGAGTCTTGGAAGACCCTGAGTTCAGTGGCAGAGATCAGGAGTTTCTTGGGTCTGCAGACTACTACAGGAAGTTTGTGCAAGATTTTTTGAGGATTGCTGAGACGATGACCAGACTCACCAGGAAGGACCTAAAGTTTGTTTGGACAGAGGAGTGTCAGGCTTCTTTTGAGGAATTGAATATGAGGTTGATGTCTGCTCCTATTTTGACGTTGCCATTATGGTCTGGAGGTTTTATTATCTATAATGATGCATCGGGGAAAGGGCCGGGTTGTGTTCTTCTATAAAATAGGAAGGTGATTGCCTATGCATCCAGGCAATTACGTCCTTGTAAGAAGAACTATCCTACCCACGAGTTAGAGTTGGAAGCAATTATCTTTTCCTTGAAGTTGTGGAAACACTCTCTGTACGGAGAGCGTGTGGAGATCTTCACAGACCATAAGAGCTTGTAGTACATTTTCACTCAGAAGGAGCTGAATATGAGGCAGCATCGGTGGCTAAAACTGATGAAGGATTTTGATATATCCTTATAGTAACATCCAGGGAAGGCCAATATAGTTACCGATAGCTTGAGCAGGTATCCGGTAGCTATATTTTGATACAAGACTGATATTTGTTGAAGGATTTGGAGAGCTAGGACATTAAGGTGATAGTTCCTGGGATTACGATGTAGATGTGGGGTTTGTAAATACATTCAAAGTTGATGGACATGATCAAGGCAGCCCAGTATGAGGATGTGTCTCTGAGGAGCATCAGAGCTCAGGTGAGAGCATGATTGGAGGATAATTTTACTATTGCTGAGGATGGTTCTTTGCAGCACGGTACTAGATTATGTGTGCCTAGTAGGGAGTTGTGTAAGGAGGTATTGCAGGATAAGCATCACTCTCAGTATTCTATGCATCCAACTGCCAATAAGATGTATCAGGATATATAAAATAGTGTGTGGTGGTATGGCATGAAGAAGGAGGTGGTACAGTTTGTATCCAGATGCTTAGTGGGCCAGTAGGTAAAAGCCGAGAGGCAGAGGCCTGGCGGTTTACTTTAGCAATGATCTATTTCTGAGTAAAAGTGGTAGCACATTACTATAGATTTTGTGTCCGGACTTCCACGATCTCCAGGAGGTCATCGTTGACAGGTTGACCAAGTCAGTCCACTTTTTGTCTTTTAATGTGGGTTTGTCTATAGAGAAGCTGGCAGAGATATATATGAGCCAGATCGTAAGGATACATAGGGTTCCCGCCAAAAAAGTCTCGAATCAAGATAGTCGTTTAACTTCTTATTTCTGAAGGAGTTTGCAGGCGAGCATGGGCACCCAGCTCATATTCAGTACTGCATATCACCCCCAAACGGATGGGCAGTCAGAAAGGATCATTTAGACTCTCGAGGATATACTATGCACTTGTGTACTATATTTTGGGAGATCTTGGGAGGACCATCTCCATTTGGTAGAGTTTGTTTACAATAACAGCTACTAGGCCAGTACATAGATGTCACTATTTAAGGTTTTGTACGGTCGGAGTTATCGCACTCTTTGTCTTGGGACGATGTTGGATAGAGAGATTTGCTAGGGCCAAAGATGGTGGTGGATGTAGCGGAGAATGTCAAGCTGATTAGAGATAGACTTCGGATGGTGCAGGACAGACATCGGTATTGGGCCAATAGCCACCGGAGACACTTTGAGTTTGAGGTATAGTTTTAGGTTTTTGTTTTGTGTTGATATTAGTTGTTTGTTATAGATTAAGTTCTTAAGTTTATGTTATGTTCTAGGTTGGAGGTCTAGTATTTCTGAGAATTTCTCTGACACGAGGCACGATTCATTTCGGTGGAGGCGAAAAGCTTAGTCTATGATTCATCGGACCTTTCAGTATTCTTGACAGGGTCAGTATAGTTGCCTACAGACTAGACTTGCCACCTGCTTTGGAAGGAGTGCACAACGTGTTTCATGTGTCACAGTTGAGATGGTACATGGCAGATCTTAGTCACGTATTGGATCACTCGGAGATAGAGTTGGACCATAATCTCAGCTATCCAGAGCAGCCAGTTGATATTCTGGATCAAAGAGAGAAGGTATTGAGCAACCAGACAATTCCCTCGGTATGCGTCGCATGGAGGCATAACTCTCTGGGTGAGTCTATCTGGGAGAGGGAGGTAGAAATACGAGAGCGTTACCCGTATCTGTTTGTGCCTTGAGGTATGTTCTTCTTGTTTTTTATGCTTTTCTAGGGGTAGTTTCGTCTTTGAAATTCGAGGACGAAATTATTTCAAATGGGGTAAACTTGTCACTACCATATTTTCTAGGAAGGGTATTTTTGGTCATTTTATAAATTTTGTGCATGTTGTATATTTATTTATAGTATTATTTATTATTGTAAGATTTTGCATTATAGTTTGGACTTGTGTTAGTGGACCTAACTAGACTAGACTTGACTTGTGGACCAATATTTATTCTAGTTAGACTTGAGCCCAACAACCAGCCCAAATTTATTAAGTTAATATTATAATTAGTCAAACCATTAGGATTAGAACCTTCCTTCCTTAATCTTTTTCTTTATAACAAGCCAACAAGGACCTTTTGGATATTTTATACTTGCTTGAGGGGCAAGTTAGGGCCGGCCACAAAGGGGGTGGAGAGAGCCTCTCTCTCTTCATTCATATCACTCCAAATCTAGATCTAGAATTTTCCTCTTCAAATTTCTTCATTCCCTACATCAATCCCTACCCAAATTCTTTTCTACTTTCTTCTCTACTCACCATTGGAGGCTATTTGAGCAAGAAGGAGACAAAAATCTATAATTTGGTAGAAGGAGCACAAGTTGAAGGTTATTTGCATCCATTTGGAGACTTACATTGGAAATCCATCTCCCAATCGGTAAAATTCAGATATTGTTTGCTAATTAGACTCTAAATCTGTAGTTTAATCATTAGAAACTCTCATATATACTAGGACTACCTATAGGAAGAAGTTTTTACTACTAGGGACCCCTATTGTGAAAGTTATGATATATTTTGTGCCCAATTTGGAGAAAATCCGAGATTGGCATACCAAGTTTTTATCATTAGGTTAGATAGATAATATTGTATTTATTATGGTGTTATGAGTCTAGTATCATGTCCACAAATGGATACGTATAGGCGTAATCATAAAAATTTAGTGATACGGGTTAGTTTGGAGGTTTTCTTCGACACGGGGATTTGAGCATGTTATATTTGGACACGGATACGTAGTTGTGTAGCTAGCACTTTATATATTCATAATTAGGATTCTAATCTTGCTCATATCATTTGTGATGTATTTGGTGGTGTGTTGGAGTCGTGTCGCAAGGTATCATAGATTGAGTGTGATACGGGTGTGATGCACTACACGTGTTTGATATAATATATTATACTCTATTCTAGTGTTAATTATATATATATATATATATATATATATATATATATATATATATATATATAAACATGGTATACACCACTAACACCTATTATAATCATAAACAAGGAGGTAAATATATATATATGGGGGACTGTTTGAGTGTTGGACAGTGTATGGACTATTTAGGGTATTACCCGTTTGTGAGGGGACTGTTTTGGTGTGTATAGCATGTAGGTAAGTAGAGGGAGTTCAGTTCAGTGAACTATGATAGGTGTTGTTGGTGGAAATTGTTTAGGTTGGCATTAGTGTATATATATATTAGAGTAGGAATGTATGTCAGTTATGTGTATACTTGTTAGGATGACTGTGTGAGTCATTAGGTAGTCGGGTTGTTGCAAGTGCTCAAGGAGGGAACACTTGATGATTGCCTTGGTGCAAGTCCATGAGGACTGTATTCAGGACTGTGTTGGTATTACACTATAATGGCTAAGGGGGATCTTGCACTATGAGGTTGGAGGTAACAAGAAATAGGGATTGCTCTGAGAATAGAGTGTCAGTAACTACATTTAGCAGTACCACTGCTTGCAGGAATAAGGGACAGGTGATGTGAGGGTGTCGGATTGGCAATGAACTACAACAACAGCAGCTGCTATTGCAGTTGTGACAGAGTGAGCAGCATATAGGTAAATATCAGTAGAGGATCATGTGAAATAGAGTATCAATGTTAAATTAAGGATAAGGGTGTGAGTAGATACATGTTTATATGTGTGTGTATAGACATGTGTGTGTGTGTGTGAGGGGTGAGATACATGAGTATCAGTGAGTATGAGGTTATTGGAATTATACATGTATGTGGGTGTTTGTGTATCCTAGTGTAGAGTATGTTGTATGTTATGGTGTGTTAGTATTTCTAAGTTGTGAGAGTGGAATATTGATGTGTAGATTGGATTATAGGTCTGCGAGAGAGTATCTTAAGTTGTATCTAGTATCAAGATATTATGACATCAATAGGGAAAAACATGATATTATTATATATTGGTGATTATAAGTTATATAGTGTATTGATGATACTAAGTAAATTAGATAATAGCTATTATGACTAGAATAAGGTATATTGTATATAGTATTGTATAATTTATATATATAAGTTATTGATACTATATTAACTTGTATATGTCTATAGGTTAGATTTTGATACTTGGTATATAAAGTATCATAATGCCTAGTATTAGATTATATGATATGTATCCTTAAGATATAGACCCATACAACCTAGAAATGGCTAGTTGGATCAAGTTTGACTAATTTGACCTTGAGTTGACCTAGTTTAACTATTTTGACTTATATTTGGCCTAAAGACCTAGAATTTAACTAGTTTAACTTGTTATTATTTCAAAATCTTGTATTGATATAATATTCCATATTTAGGTCTACGAGATACCATTTTGGACGTCTTTGATACTATTTATCGGATTCTAGGCGAGTACATTCTCTGACAGTTTTTCGTTTATGATATTCATTATGTTTTTATATTTAGAGTAGATATCTATTATTCTCCTGACACTTGGTTTCACGGATTGGTTTTCTTGGATCCCGTCATGAGATGTTATTCCTCGTAGTTTCTGGCATATTTGTTGTGCGAGCCCCGTTGTTCTTGTACATGTATGGACACTGATTCATGAGAAGATTAGCTCCCTTCTCATGTAATCGCATGTCATAGAGTATCATGGATTGGATCCACTATGCCAGTCGGCGACGGGGAGTATTTAGTGTAGATATGTGATCAAACCCTCGCAGTTCTTGCTTTTCTTGCATAGTATTATTCATATACCGTACGTATGATTAACCATGTTGAAGCTAGTACCCAAGCCGATCACATATTGAAGCTAGTACTCACTTAGATAATTGTATCTTTTTATTTCTATTTATGATGTTCATATCTCTTGTATGTATTTCCCGTATTTTCTTATTCAGGTAATATTTCTTCTATGTTCTATCTTGTTGTTTATGCTCTCTATTTACTGCTAGATAGTTTTTATTATTTATTGGAACTGTTGTTAGAGGTGTGCTTCGCTTCATCCTGATTGAATATAAGTTTCAAATTATCTAAACGACTGGTACCCTACACACTATAGTCCTCAGGACGTAGTTGGTGTAGAGATGGAGACAGTAGCTCAGGAGGAATAAATACCTGGAGATGATCAGCTAGTTGCAGCTAGTTAGACTTTTGTATTAGATATTTATCAGTTAGACATTTTTGGCCTGTATTATATTTGAGTTTGCGCTAGTCTATTGGACTTGGAGATGAGTTGTATTTGTGACTTATGACTTCCATTTCTTTCATACCATATCGTGCCATACCTTCATCTAGTTTTTATATTATGATTGAGTTTGGTTTACCTCATTATATTTTTATATTGTTTCTCCATTTGGAGTTTAGATGCAATGACAAGTACATTATATTTTTTTAAAGATGTTTAGATAGTATTGATGACCTAGATAGTATTCTACTGGTGTCGTTCACATACTCGTGCCCCTACACTGGGTGCTGGTCGTGACACATGTTATATCAATACGCACCCTAGTCCCTTATTGGATGCATCACAATATACTGTAAACCCTCCGGAACCTACTGGAACTGTGAGAATCGGTGCCGAAAACACTCTCTTCTTAAACTCTTCAAATGCAGTCTGACACTCTATTGACCAATCAAACTTAGCCTCATTGCGTGTCAAATGAGTCAATAGTGCTAAAATCCTTACAAAAATTGACACAAATCTTTTGTAGGATCCTGCCAAGCCGAGGAAACTATGCACTTCTGCTAATGTCATAGGAATTGGCCAACTTTCTATGGCTTCAACCTTCTTCAGATCTACTGCCACTCCTGATCCCAAGATAATGTTACCCAAGAATGATACGTGATCCAACCAAAACTCACACTTGCTGAGTTTCGCGTATAATTGTTGCTCCCTCCGGATCTACAAGACCTTCCGAAAATGTTCTTTATGTTCCTCCTTGCTATTGGAATAGACAAGAATGTCATCTATAAACACCACCATGAACTTATCTAAGTACGGCATAAAAATTCGATTCATCAAATCCATAAACATTGTTGGAGAATTTTGTAATCCGAATGGCATAACAAAAACTCGTAATTCCCATATCGTGACCTGAATGTTGTCTTGGGTATGTCTGGCTCCTAAAATCTTACTTGATGATACCCTGATCGGAGGTCTAACTTGGAGAAAATCTTAGCCTTGCTCAATTGATCAAACAAATCATCGATTCTTGGTAATGGATACTTGTTCTTCATTGTCACTACGTTCAGATTTCTGTAGTCGATACATAACCAGGATGACCTGTCCTTCTTATTTACTAGAACCACTGGCACTCCCCAAGGTGATCCATTGGTTCGAATAAACTTCTTCGCCTTCAGCTCTTCTACGTATTGGTACAGTATGTCAAGCTCTGATGGTGTTATCTGGTAGACTTTACAAAATATTGGTCTTGTCCCCGGAATTAACTATATACAGAACTCCATATTTCTTACTGGGGGTAAACTTGGAAGTTCATCAGGAAAGATATCTAGTAATTCTTGGACTATCCCGGTGATCTGCTCTTCTTCTACTACTGCTACTGCTACTGCTGCAACTCTGTCTTCACATCGATCCCTTATAATTTTTTCAAGGACAAAATCCTCTGTACCTGGGATACTAAATAACACTCTACCCCTATGGCCATCTATCGTAGTATAACTGTCTCTCAGCCAGTCCATGCCAAGAACTACGTTAAAGTTACCCATAGGAAACTCGATTAACTTGGCAGATAATTGACGTCCACATACTACGACTGGACATGCTACACACACTCTACTTACTTCTACTAGCCCATTACCAGTTAGTATATTCAACCTCTCTGGCAATGCCCAGAACTCCAGTCCAATACGTATCATAAATTATGTAGATACAAACAAATATGAAGCTCCTGAATCAAATAATGCTATTACAGGAAAAGATACGATACAAAATATTTCCTGCCACTAAATTGCCTGATGCTAAAACTTTCTCCAGCAATAAAGTAAATGCCTGCCCTTGGCCTTGTTGCGCTCCTCATTGTAGCCTCCCTTGGTAATACTTTTGTGGCCTCTGCTGGCCCTACTGCTGGTCCCTTTGTCGAAATATTTGTGCTTACGTCAATAATGGATATTGAGCTACCATTCGTGTTGCTATTGCTGGTCTTCTGTACTGTACTGCCCCAAGTGGTGGTAGTACAGGAAATTGCTGAGCCGACCCTCCTTGCGTTTATATTATTGGGCAATTAGTAATCTTGTGGCCCGGATCACCATACCTTATGCAAAGCCCAATCTCCGCTCTGCACACGTCTCTAGTATGGCCTCCCTTGCCACAGTAGGTACAACCCACCTGTGCTCCTTGACGTTGTTGTTGTTGTTGCCTCGGCTACTGTCGAGCTGAAACTATTATTGTTGAATTTGTCATCCTCTATAGTATTGAGTCATAGATACAAATGCTAGGGGATGGTGTTGATGTTTGGGGTGCTGCCCCTCCTCCAATCTGAGCATAAGATCGCATCTGGCCTCCTGTCCTTGTTGACAATCTCTGCATGGTCAACTCGTGCCTTCTGGCTGCTATCAGCACTTCCTTATAATTCTGGTAGTCATGCCCCTCTACCAATTGTAGAATCTCCAGGTGAAGCCACTGCTGGAACCTCATTGCTCTGTCCGACTCCATAGCCACCTTAGTCGGAGCAAACCTACTCAGCCTGCAAAATTCTGCTTAAAATCCATCTATAGTCCTACCGGCCTGCTTAAGACCGATAAACCACTAATGGAGATCATACCGCGCTACAAATCCAAAATACTTAGCCCTTAATCAAGCCATGAAAATGTTCTAAGAGATAGGACACCTCAAGCCACATTCCACTGATGCTCACTAGTCACGGGCAAGGTCCTGAAGCAGCAGTCGGACTTGGACAACTTCCTCATCATGCGAAAACCTTGCCGCTGCCAGAATAACTTTGATGTCTTGGAGCCATGCATCTGCCGTAATGGCGTCCTCTGTGCTGTCAAAGTATCTCGAGTTAAGTCACCAAAATCTTACCGACGTCCCTGAATCAGTCATTCTGCCTTTCTCCAGAGCCGTATGCAAACCCTGACTCAATAAGACATTATGCTCTAATTGTTGAAACTGTTGGTGCTGTTACACTGCCATCTGATGTTGCTGCATAGCCATCATTTCCCGAAGAATCTATAGTAATGCCAGATTGTCTAGTACCACTGGTACTACTGGTAATACTGGGGGTATGAGGATCTCAGGGGCTTGTGGCACAACATGCCTAACTTCTGGTTCTATGGTGCCAGCTTGCTCAAATACTGACTCTATCCGGATCTGACTCTAGACACGTGCTACCTCCTATTATTACCGAGGAGAACCCAGTTTGAGCATCCCTGCTGCTCCAAAAATTAAAGAAGCCCTAAAGAAAGGACAAAAAATATCAAGAACAGGACGGAAAGGATCAAGAAAATAATTGATTCGATAGTCAAGCAAAGCTTTTAGAATAACGAATTCAGGATTTTAAAGGCACATGTTTGATTGAGACTCCTATGAACATAAACACCCTACAAATTTGAAAACATAGACCTGCATGGGCCACCACTAAAATCTTGTCACGCCCTAGTACCGAAATACGGAGATGGACATGGCCATCTACCCCGTACAAGGTACTATACATCGTTCGATGATCATGGCTGTAACTAGACAAGGGGGTGCATGCTACAATCAAGTCACTTAAGGTCATGAAGAGTATTTACTGTCTCAATCAGTCAAACAATAATAGTAAACATAGAACATATATGACAAGTAAGTAAGGCGTTCCAAATGCCCTGCCATAATATTCTTGAAACCTGCTGTACAAAAATAAAAAGCTAGCAGAGTAGCAAAAAATATATGACCATGATCAGCTGCAGTCTGATTAGTTACAATCATGTAGAGGAAATAAATGTCCAGATTTATGGCTAACAAGTATCGGTGGCTAAATGCCCAAAAGATTAAAATATATGATAACAAAAAGGGAAGAAGAAACCTACCCGTGCCCTTTAACGATGATCCACCTGGTGTGCGCCATCAGGAAGTGGGAAGTAAGGTGGATCCTTGGGAACTAGCTCAAAACATGGCCATGCAAAACCAGTAGGGTTAGACCCCAAATAGCAAGTACCACAAAGGAAGCACAAAAATGGAGAAACAAAACCCAAAGCAATTGATAGGTATAAATATAGGTTATATGTCATATTTTTGGTCCATAGCCTATCCTAGCATAATAGTCCAACCCTATAACCAAACAAGGACAATGGTTGAATCATCACACTATGATAATACATGTCCCTAGACTACTATAAAAATAATACAACCACAACCAAGTCCAGTTATATAACATCCAATCATTTGTACGAATTGCTACTGTGGAGTATGAGTTATCTCAGATTGGAGGCATAAAAGAAATCCTCAAATCTTGAGCTGTTTAACGGGGCTAACTGAGCCATAGTATCGCATAACACATTATAAATTATGAACCGGTCCCTAGTAAGGCCACCGTACTAAGATCACATAGAACGCATTGTACAATATAAGTATTCGGATATTGTCGTCCACTAGTATGGACGTGACAAATATCTATGGGGGTCAGCCTTGCACTTCATGACAGTTGTCTGAGGTGGCTAATATGCACGATCTCAGGATTTTATCCCTCCTAATGCTCTATCAATTTTAGTTTCCTAAATTAACCCTATGGTTATGTTAGGAATCCTATGGCATGGTCACATAATCAATCCTCCTATATTTCGTACCGTAGTACGGACTACACTAGATATGAATCCACTTTGCTACTTGATGGCTCAAACTGGATTCACCCGAGCGTGATGCAACAATCAATCAAGTCTTGGCCACGCTTTGGTAGTTGACCCACATACCATGCCCTTGTTGGGGAGTTAATATAATAATATCATTTTTCGTATAGTATAGGAGGCATTCTCGATGCACAAACCAAAACATGTAATCTCATAGCACGTAGAAACTTAAGTCACACCTTAGTGCATATTATAATATGATCGCACCTCAGTGCAACTTAAAATATATGTATACATAGCACGTAGAAATTGTATTAGCATGGATACCAAAAATTGGGTCGAATTACCAAACTTACAGTTGGTCATATGAGCCTTATCACATTGGGACACATAGCTCATGTTATGCACATAGATGGTTAGTCACTTATGACATAGTCAATTCTAGCACATGGTCATGTCTAGCACAAGGTCGGGTTACTAAGTCCATTATTCCTTGGGATCAAACACAAGCAATTTCCAAGACCAACCACATAGAACAAAGAAACATTCAAAATAATATAGCTAAGCCGCATGCACAACATGGCATGGGCGCCGCATGGACTATCGGCCACATGCTACCTCATACCGTATACTCCTCCAAGCCATATACAACCTCAGGCCACATACTCCGCCAAGCCGTATGCTACCTCAGGTCGCATACAATCCAAGGTCGCATGCTTCTCCAATCTGCAAGCTCCGGACAAAAGTCCACTCTAGGGACAAGTGCCAAAGTGATGTGTTAGAGAAGTGACTGAAGTGATGGATGTGACAGGCTAAAAATTTATGAGGAAGAAAAAGACAAAACTATAGAAAGATGTGCGAGAGAAAAACTGGGTTATGTGTCCATAAGAGAAAAGGCGCATAGTCGCTACCGCATACGTTTGCTTGCCGCATAAGTCACTCAGCCCATTTTTTTCGGACTTAGCGAATTTCTCATTCGTCCAGCGAACAAAACACGAGTTCTTTCACTTAGTTCCATAATACTTTGTGTAATGGGCAGTCATGCTTCAAAAAAAATGGATGCATGCTTATTGGATATGTGGCAAAAAGTCCAGACTGGATAAGGATTATGCCGCATGGAAGTATCGACCGCATATGTCGTTGGCCACATTAGAACTTCGTCTTCTCCAGACAGCAAGTTCAGCCATGGAGAAAAAGCCCCAAAAGTCAAAATATTATTTTCTTCATAAAAACTTTATTTTAACTCTGAATCAAATCAAAAAAAAGCCAAAAGGATCTAAATGAAGTGCTCCATCAACCAAAAAAATTAATTTTTTAAAATACCATATTTTAGTAGATTAAAACCACTAAAAATATATGTAATCCATGAAAACCCTACACTTCAAATATAGATCTACTCATATATATAGCCATCAAAACCAAAAACTTTAAGTATTAAAAGTGTTAAGAATCATAATGCATACATATTAGACTAATAAAATACAAGGGAAGAGCAAGAATTAAAATCAAGAGGTTTATACATCTAATGCAAGGTGCACTTGCCTAATAATGAAGGAAAGAGTAAAATATGAGAATGAGGGAAGAGAGAGAAAAGAAGTTAGCTTATATATGCTAGGGTTGAGGTTTAGACCACAGGTTCACTCATGACGAAACTAACCCAACAATTAAACCATGAGTCTAATTGAACTAAAGAATGGGTCTAGTCTCCATGACATGCAATCTAATCACCATGCAACCAAGAATTAATATAAGTAGGAAAGCTAATATGTCCCCAAATGCGTATATCAGGAACGAGAAGCAATAATATTGGAAGAGAAGGAGTCGCCATATCTGTTGATAACAGAGTTCATAGATGTTTTTTCGGAGGAGTTGCCGGATTTGCCGCCAGACCAAGATTTAGAGTTCTCTATAGACTTGGTGCCAAGTGTAGAGCCGATATATCATCACATCTATAGAGTCAACAACAGCGAACTGGTAGACTTGAAGAAGCAAGTGTATGAGTTACAAGACAAAGGCTTCATTAGATTTAGTTTATCACCATGGGGTACTTCGGTATTGTTTGTACCGAAGAATGATGGGTCGGTACATATGTATATCTTCGATCGGTTGAGCAGAGCGAAGGTATTTTCGAAGATAGACTTGAGGTCAGGTTACCACCAGGTGAAAGTAAAAAAGGAAGACATTTTGAAGACAACTTTTCGGACTCGGTATGGCCAGTTTGAGTTCTTGGTGATGCCGTTTAGGTTGACCAATGCCCAAACGGTGTTCATAAATCTGATGAACAAAGTATTCCACCAATATCTTGATAAGTTTATAGTCGTATTTATTAATGATATTATGCTGTATTCGAAGACCCCGGAGGAGCATGAGGAGCACCTGAGGATAGTTTTGGTGACTCTCAGGAAAGAGAAGCTTTATGGAAAACTTTTAAAGTGTGAATTCTTTCTTGACAAGCTTGAATTCCTTGGTCATGTGATTACAGGCGACGGAATCTCAGTGGACTAGAAGAAGATTTCAACAGTGGAGACTTGGGCTACTCTAAGTTCAGTGGCAGAGAATAGGAGTTTTTTTGGGCTAACAGGTTATTACCGAAGGTTTGTACAGGACTTCTCCAAGATTACGGAGTTGATGACTAGGCTGACCAGGAAGGATGTAAAGTTTGTCTGGACAGAGGAGTGTCAGGCCGCTTTTGAGGAGCTGAAAAAGAGATTGACGATAGATACAGTGTTGACATTGCCATTGGGATCAGGTGGATTCACTATCTATAGTGATGCTTCAGGAAAGGATTTGGGTTTTTATTTTGTAGCAGAATGGGAAGGTGATTGCCTATGCTTCCAGGCAATTACGTCCTCATGAGAAGAATTACCCTACCCACGATTTGGAGTTGGCAGCGGTCATCTTTGCTCTAAAGTTGTAGAAATACTATCTGTATAGAGAGAGTGTGGAGATCTTTACAGACCAGAAAAGCTTGAAGTATGTATTTACACAGAAAGAGATAAACATAAGACAATGGCGGTAGTTAGAGATGATGAAGGACTTCGACATATCATTTCAGTACTATCCAGGAAAGGCCAACGTAGTCGCTGATACCTTGAGCAGCTATCCAGTGGCTATGTACTTGACTACGGACAAACATTTATTGGCCGATCTTGAGAGCTTGGGTATTAAGGTGCTGGTACTTGGTGTTGAGATACAGATATGGGAATTACAGATATAGTCAGAGCTTATAGACATAATCAAAGCTATGTAGTATGATAATGAGTCTCTAAGGAGCATCAAGGCACCGGTTCAGATAGGATTATCCGAGGACTTCACTATTGCTGAGGATGGATTACTACGGCACGGTACCAGATTGTGTGTACCAAGTGGGACGTTGTACGAGGAGGTTCTTCCGTAGGCACATCGATTGCAGTACTCTATACATCCAGAAGCCAACAAGATGTATAGAGATCTGAGGGAGCATGTATGGACGTATGGCATGAAGCGGGAGATGGCACACTTCATATCCAGATATTTAGTATGTCAGCAGGTAAAGGCAGAGAGAAAGAGGCTAGGTAATTTACTTCAGCCTTTACCCATTCCAGAGTGGAAGTGGGAACATGTTACTATGGATTTTATTTTGGGGCTTCCTCGTTCTCTATGAAGGAAAGACGTAATTTGGCTCATCGTAGACAGGTTAACCAAATTGGCCCACTTCTTGCCATTTAACGTGGATACGTCTATAGAGAAGCCAACAGAGATATATGTGCGATAGATTATCATATTGTATGGAGTTCCTGTGAGCATCATCTCAGATCGGGATAGTTTCTTCATATCCCACTTCTGGAGGAGTTTGTAGGCTAGATTGGTCACCTAGGTCAAGTTCAGTACTATATATCATCCCCAGACAAATGAGTAGTCGGAAAGGACTATTCAGACTCTCGAGGATATGCTTCGTACTTGTGTTTTGGAGTTGAGAGAATCTTGGGAGGATCATCTTCACCTGGTAAATTTTTCTTACAACAACAGCTACCAGGCCAGTATCGAGATCTCACCATTCGAGGCTTTATATGGACAGAGATGTCGCACTCCTCTATCTTGGGATGATGTTGGTAAAAGATCCTTATTGGGACCAGAGATAATTGTGGATGCAGCTGAGTAGGTAAAGCTCATTAGAAATAGTCTTTTGGTGGCGCAGGACAGACAGTGGCATTGGGCCGATAGCCACCGGAGACCTTCGAAGTTTGAGGTATATAGGTTTTGTTTGTATTGCTTGTGATTGATTTGTTATAGATTGAGTCTTAAGGCTTTATTTTGTTCTAAGTTGGCGATCTGGTATTCTTGGAGATTTCTCTGACATGGGGCACGATTCGCTTTGGTGGAGGCGGAAAGCTTAGTCTATGGTACATCGGACCTTTCGGTATTCTTGCGAGGGTCGGTGCAGTGGCCTACAAACTAGACTTGTCACCTGTACTGGAGGGAGTACATGATGTGTTCCATGTGTCATAGCTGATATGGTACATAATAGATCCTAGTCACGTATTGGATCACTCAGAGATCGAGGTGGGTCCGACTCTCAGCTACCTAGAGCAGCCAGTGGAGATTCTGGATCGCAGGGAGAAGGTGATACGGAACCAAATGATTCCCTGGGTACGCGTCGCATGGAGACATCACTCTCCGAGAGAGTCTATCTGGGAGAGGGAGCTGAGATGCGCGAGCGATAACCTTATCTCTTTGAGCCATGATGTATCATTATTTCTTGCTTGTTGGGATTGTTTGTTATAATATTAGTTCTTTCCTTAAATTTTAAGGACAAAAATTTTCTAAGGAGGGTAGGCTTGTCACTACCATATTTCTAGATGTGGGTATTTTTGCCATTTAGCATATTTTTTATTTAGTGATTAAATATTTATATATTATTCTAATAATTAATTATATTGTGTTGTATTATTTATTTATTAGTTAGTAGACTAGCCTATTATTTAGACTTGTCATTAGTGGACCCAATTAGGTTGTCATGACACATTGAACCCAATATTGGATTAGACCCAATAGACTCATTCCCTTTAGTTAATTAAGGAGATTAGATTAGTTTGATGTAGAATTAGAAGCTTCCTAATATAGCCCTCCCTAATTAAACCTAATAACTAAGTAGTTGGGGGGGCATATTGGACATTGTGTAGTTACTTGGAAAGTGGGAAAGGGGGCCGGCTATAGAGGGGAGTCTCTCTCTCTCTCTCTCTCTCTCTCTCTCTCTCTCTCTCTCTCTCTCTCTCTCTCCTCTCATTAATTTATTTTATTGGAAATCCTCAATTGTGGTATTCCCTAAATCACTTTATCCCTCTACCAAATTTACCCTAATTCACTTTCATTCTCTTCTAATTACATCATCTAAGGAGCATTGGAGCTTGGATTGCAAGGAGCACTAAGAGAAGTAGCCATTGGATAGGAGCTTGTGTCCTAATTGTGTCCTATTGAGCATTTTATTGGGAATCCTTCTCCTAATAGGAAAATTTTGATTTTCTCAATAATCTAGACTCTAATCCATTCATTTAACCATTAGAAAACCTTTTTTGGCTTAGGGCTACACATAGGAACAAGAACTAGGTTCATAGGATCTCTATCATAATTTTTACATAAATATTTGTGCCCATTTTGGGGAAATTCTGAGATTGATGCATCAAGTATGTGTCATGAGACCAATTAGATCTAATTAGACTTAGATTGATGCTATGAGACAAGATATGTGTCCATAATTAGACACGGATAGAGCGTATTATTGTATTTTGTGATACCGTATGATACGGGGTTCATTTTGGGTGATTTGTGTAATTACTCTTCAAATTCCTTTGTAGTAAGTTACTTTAGTTGTATTATGATGATTAGGATATGTATAAATAGTAATTATAGAGAATTGGGAGTTTTGGCATCTCAATTGAGATCGTATCATATAGTACTCATATATGCATGTCAAGTATTTGATTTAATGCTCTTTGAGTGTGTGTGTTGTGTGTGTGTGTGTGTGTGTGTGTGTGTGTATTGGTAGTCATAAATGTAGATGTGTGTATGTTGTGTATGTTTAAGGGGGGATAACCCTTACTCGGGTGTTGTTACAGTCCAGTGTGGTTGTGTACAGTCAGTGAGGATTAAAATTGTGTGTGTGTGTGTGTGTATGTGTGTGTGTGTGTGTGTGTGTGTTAAGTATGGTGGCAGTAGCAGCAGCGAAGTTGGTAGTCTATCAGTCATGGAGTGACTGATACCAGTAGGAAGGGTGTACTGAGTTCCACACAGGGAGCAGTGTGGCATTCAAGTGAAGCAGTGCACACATTGGTGTACTGCAAAATTAAGTAAGATGGTAAGGTACTACAATAGTAGTAGTTGGGCAGTGTATCCGAGTATGCCAATGGCCTTGGAGTTAGCATGCTCTACAGTCATTTATTGTACTGACAGTAAAGAGTGTCCAGTCGAAATATTACAATGGACTGCAGCACTGTACATCAGTGCAATGTATACACCTCATTGGTCTGGTTCGAGCAGTAAGATGTTCAGGGGACTCGGGTATGGTAGCATGGTGGTTACTGTGGATGCCTGCAGTTGAGATGGGGGTTGACAATAGGGTAGATGAGGAAGGATAGTATAGTAAGTGTATCTATGTCAGTGTGTGTGTAGGGGTGAGACAGTGAGGATAACTTGTTCAGTATGTAGGAACTTGAGTGCAGTCGGTTAGGAGAGTTGCATCTCTTGTAGTCCACATGATGCAAATATGGGTCACATTAATAGCTGTAATAGAAACTAGATACACCTCAATGCAGTGCAACTTCATTGGTCAATAGGTAGCAGTAGTGGTACACCCAGGCAAGGCTAGGTACCAATATATTGGAATGTATCAATGATTAGTTCCATCTTCACCTCTTGGTTAGTTAAGTATCAGGGTGTGTATCCAGATATTAGATAAGGTAATATATTATGTACTAAGGTAATTCAATGATAGAGTATCAGTTATGTAGTCAGGAAAATATTGTAGGTAAAGAGTTTGAGTATCATGGTTAAGTATTAGTTAAGTATTGACACCAAGATACTGTTAGTTAAGGTGTTAGATACCATGTTAGTATCAAATACTAAGATGTTACATATATATATATATATATATATATATATATATATATATATATATAAGTTATATTGTGTATATAGATACATAGAGTATCATAGTATCTAGTATGTAGATATATAGTAGTGTTATTTGCTAATAAAACTAATATTGGATAATGTTAGCTAGTTAGTGGCTAATATGGACTAATTACTTTAGTTAACCTAGAAACATAGGTATGACTTAGTTTTGACTAATAGTGACTAGTTTGACCTAGTTTAGCTAGAAATGACCTAGAAAAGCATATTTAGTGCATTTTAGTTCATTTATCACTTTATTACACCCAATTGACATGTCATTCATATATAGGTGTGTGTTACACCAACTTGGACATCGAGTTATATCATTTTCTCAGGATCACAGGAGAGTACATTCTCTGATAGTTTTCTTATTTGATACTCACTATGTATATATATTTAATATTAAGATATTTGATTCCTGACACGATGGTTATACGGATTGGTATATGTAGATATTTTTCATGAGATATTATTATTGTGATTACTCAGTGATCGTCGTGTCATATTTTGTGATTACCGTGATATATTAGTAATTATATAGATCGTGATCATAATGCATAATATTATTTACCATGCAGTGTGATATACGTGTTATAACGTGTCGTGATTTGGATCTGTGTACTAGTCGGGGGTTGGAAAAGTATTAGTGAATATGTGATCATACCTTATAGCCCATGATTTAGTGTAACCCGTGATAACTAGCAGATCATGTAACTCACTGTGGTCACGCTAGCTTCCCTTTTATATATAGGCCGTGCTAGGCCCAAGCCGATCACATTATCTTACTAGTATTTTAAGGCATATTTATTATTATATTTTCTTTATTCCAGTTCTTTACATTGATATTCCTCACCATATTGATCTCAGTTTATTGTCAACATTTACCATGATAATATTTTTTATGATATTTACTAGTTCAGTTACTTCCATCATTTATTTTTATTATTATTGTTGTCTCATAGTTTTTGTCAATTATTGGAACTTATATTGGATTTTACTTCACTCCAATCCTGACTGGATATATTTTTCAGATGATTCATTAGAGGACTGGTGTCCTACATACCACGGGCCACAGGATGACAAGCCAGTTGAGATAACACCCGTAGACCCTATTGAGATAGTACCAGCAGTCGATGAGAATTAGCTAGTTCATTTATGATATTGTATATGTTAGTTAGACACTTTTAACATGTATTATATTTGAGATCATTGAGTTGTGATTAAACTATTGGACTTGTGATGTATTGTGACTTTATATTTCTTTTCTTTTATTGCATATCGTGCCATATCTTCCTATAGTTTTATTTTGTGATTGAATATTGATTACCATTATCATATTATCATATTGTCCTCCATTAAGGAGTTGAGATATCTTGACAAGTATATTATATATATTGTGTGAGATATTTAGATAGTATTGTTGACCTAGACAGCGTTCTACCGTCGATGCTGCGACGTAGGCTGGACGTACCCACGTACTCGTGCCTCTACACCGGGTGCGGGTCATGACAGTTAGATTTGATCATGTATGACTATTATTCTTTTTATTTCTTTATTTTGTATTACTAGCTCCGTGATCATCTATGTATACATAGTTTGGGACGCTTTACTATCTTATGTTTGATGATCATATATCTTGTATGTTGTTTTATTTTTTTTTCATTGAGACACTAGGATTGCTTGACCTAGGTTTGACTGTTGGCTTGTAGTATTAACCCCCCATATCTTATACAGCCTTGACCATATCTCGTGGCATCGAAGTACTCTAGTATACATAGATGGCTTTGTCTACCCCCGCTCTCTAGTATTATGATTTTGGGACATGACATAGTTTTAGTAGTGGCCCATGCAGGTCTGGTTTTCAGATGTGTGGGGGTTGTCAGAGTTTAGATGTCTCAATCCTTATTTGTTCCCCCTTGATCTCTTTTATATTATCCTATATCTCTGATACTTTTACTTGTTATCTGATTTCATCCTTGATCTATCGTGTTTCTCTTAATTGATCCTTGCCTCCTTTAACTTTCAGTAGCATTGCTCCTGATCCTTCTAGTCATATTATTCAAGCTCAGTCAATGGTGAAGTAGTGTTCGTTAGTCTAGCAGCTAGATTCCTGGGGATCAGCCCCAATATTCAGGGGAAGAGTTGAAGATAGATCTCGAGATAGAGAAGCATGTTCATCCTAATCACTGGCAATACTTGTTCGGCCAGAGTAGCTAGAGGGTGTTGTCCGTGCACTGATGGATGTTCTAAGGGGCTTCATGGCGACACAACAGCGCCAGAGTGAAGTTCTTAATTAGTCAGTTCATACTTCGCATGAAGTATGGAAACTTCTTGAGGTCACTTATGAAGGAACCTCACAGGTCAAAGAATAAAAAATAGGTCAATTGACACAAGAGTATGAAGCATTCAAGATGAAGCACAATAAAACTATCACTCAAATATTCATAAGATTCCTTGACATCGTCAACCCTCTATCCTCTCTTGGCAAGGAGTACAACAATCACGAGAAGATTCTTAAGGTACTCAGAGGCCTTCCCAAGAACTGGAATCCCAAGGCCACTACAATCATAGAAGGGAATAATATTACCACGATGAGTCTCAAAATGCTCATGGGCAAGCTAATGACTCACGAGTTAGATCTCAAGGAATTAGAAGATCCCACATCGAAAGAAAAGACGATTGCATTCAAGAAACATCACAAGAAAGTCTCCAACAGTGACTCCGACGATGATGAATCTCAAAATAAAGAAGTTGCCCTGACCACCAAGAACTTCCAAAATTTTCTAAAGATTGAAAGATCAAAGAAGGAGTACAACGACAATAGTGATGAGGAACCTATGTACTACAATTGCAAGAAGATAGGTCACATAAAAAAGGACAGACCAGCAATAAAGAAAGAAAATCGCCAATATCATCCATCTAGAAGGACATCATTAAGGAAGTATGCAAATACAAGTATCTGGCATGAAATTGAAGCTAGTGAATCTAAGGAAGAAGAAAAGCCTTGAGACACGCTAAACCTTTGCTTTATGACAGTGACTGATCAGGTAATGGATAAAAATTTATATGATGACTTTACTTTTGATGTACTAGGTGATGCTTTTAGTGATTTACTTGAGGATTTTAGAAAGTTTAAGGATAAGTAAAAGAATGCTAGGAAAGATGTCCAAGCCTATCAGATTGAAATAGAAAGACTTACTTCTTTATTAATTAAAGTAAATGATACTTCTACTTGTAATGATTCATATGAGATAACCAAATTTAAGCTTGGTCTACGTGAGGCACTTGACAACATTGACAATATCTCTCAAGATAATGTTAAACTTAAAGAGGAACTCAAATCAGAGAAGAAGAAATTTTCTATTGCTTCTCGTAGAATTGATGCTTTAACTGCTAAATATGATAAATTTTACGCTAACTCTAAAAGATTAGAGATTAGATTGGGAAAACAGGTTGAACAACCCACTACCCAATCTAACATAAGACACGTAGCTAAACAAATAAGCACATACAATAAGACACGAACAAGCAGGACCTATGATTCACACAATCATGCATGCAAAACTTCACACTATCATGCACATAGACCATAACATACTACTTCACATAATCATGCATTTTACTACAGATATATACGTAAAACACAAAGTATTGATTCATACACAAATATCTATCATACTGCACCAAGCACCAATAATTCGGCTATATGTCACTACTGTGGAAAGAAATGACATATATCTAGGTTTTGTAGAACTAGAAAGTTAATAGATATGAATGTTTATGCATGGGTGCCAAAAGACTAACACAGTTGGACCCTCAAAAAATGGGTACTCAGGGTTACATCTATAACTCGTTTTGTAGGTGGAACCACATTCTCATGCTAGAAGCAAGTGGATTCTTGATAGTGGTTGCTCACGATATATGACAGGTGATGCTAACCTATTTACAATGCTATCGATTAAGAAAGAAGGATACGTCTCATTCGGTAATAACCTCAAAGGATATATCATTGGTAATGATAATGTAGGTATTCCTCCCTATCCTGTTATTAAAGATGTTTGTCTAGTAACAAAAATATAGCTATTCCTCCCTATCATGTTATTAAATATGTTTGTCTAGTAACAAAATTAAAACATAACCTACTCAACGTCAATCATCTAGCTGACCATGGTTATGGTATTAACTTCGTAAAAGATAATTGCTCTATCTATGAAAGATCTACATGTAATATCATTTTTGAAGGTATTAGAAAAGATAACATACATATATATATATATATATATATATATATATATATATATATATATATATATATATATATATATTCTGTCTTTCAAAGGATACTAAAAACGTAGGAAGATGTCTATACTCCAACAAAGATGACAGTTGGCTATGGCATATGCATCTAGGACATGCTAACATGGATACTATTGTAAGCCTATCTACGAAGAAGCTGGTAAGAGGCTTACCGGTGATTACTTTCAAGAAGGATATGGAATGTACTGACTATAAAAATAAGAAAGATACTAAATCTTCTTTTAAGTCAATCAACATTGTAAGTATATCTAGACCACTATAACTATTGCTTATGAATATATTTGGACCTAGTAGAGTTGTCAGTCTTGGCGGTAAGCTTTATGCATATGTAATGATGATTTCTCTAGATATACATGGGTTTACTATCTTGCAAACAAAAATAAGATATTTTCTAAATTTGTTACTTTTTGCAAAAAGGTTCAAAACAAAAAAGTTTCATGATTACTCGCATCCGAAGTGATTATGGAGGCAAATTCGAAAATAATAATTTCAAAATATTTTGCAATAAAAATGGTTTTTCTTATGAATTCTCTTGTCCTACAACTCCTCAACAAAAAGGTGTTGTGGAGCGGAAGAACATAACTCTCGGCGATATGACTAGAGTCTTGTTAAATCAGTATAATCTTCCAAAATACTTTTGGGTTGAAGCTGTAAATACAACATACCATATTTTGAATTTGTTGCTTATTCGACCTATATCGAAGAAAATCTCCTATGAACTTTGATTTAATAGAGTCCCCAATATTAGCTATTTCAAAGTTTTTGGCTGGAAATATTTTATTCTTAATACTAAAGATAACCTAAAAAAGTTTGACTCCAAAGCCGATGACAGTAACTTTCTAGGTTATATCGCCAAAAGCAAGGGATATCGAGTATTCAACAAGCAATCAATAAATGTTTAAGAATCAATCAATGTTATATTTGATGAACTCAATAATCAAGTACCAAACGATAGCGACGAGGAAGATGTCAAACCTATACCCAACAAGACTCCTAAAGATACGATCGACACAAGTTATCTGGAAAGTCTATCAAAGAGATTGAGATTCTCTACAGATCATCCAGAAGACCTAGTAATAGGTGATGTATCAAAATATGTAAGTACGCGCTCTTTAAATAAAGATATCATTGCAAATATTGCTTTTATTTCTCAAATATAACCTAAAAATGTAGGATGAGCATTTACTGATGAATTTTGGATTTATGTTATTCACGAGAAACTCAACCAATTTGAACTTAATCAAGTTTGGGAACCTATTCCCAGACCTAATAATTATCCGATCATTGGTACTAAATAAGTTTTTTCGAAATAAATTAAATAAGAATGGTTCAGTCACACGCAAAAAAGCATGTCTTGTAGCTCAAGGTTACAACCAAGAGGAAGTACTGACTACGATGAGACTTTTGCTCTGATTGCTAGACTAGAATCTATTCGTATGCTCTGTGCTTTTGCAAGTTCTAATAATTTCAAACTTTTTTCAAATATATATTAAAGTGCTTTTCTAAATGGTTTTATAAAAGAAGAAGTTATTGTTAAACAACCTACTGTTTTGAAGATTTCAAATATCCTAACCACGTATTCAAGCTACAAAATGCTCTATATGGACTCAAACAAGTCCTACGAGCTTGGTATGAGCGCCTTAGCTCCTTTCTACTTAAAGATGAATTTTTAAAAGGAAAAGTTGAAACTACCATAATCTACTGATAATTCTATTCTTTTAGTACAAATTTACGTAGATGATATCATATTTGGATCTACTAATGAGATGTTATGTAATGAGTTTGCTAAGTGTATTGAGTTTGCTAAGTGTATGCAGAGTGAATTTGAAATGAGCATGATGGGAGAACTAATATTCTTTCTAGGATTACAAATCAAGGAAGATTCACAAGAAACGTTCATTAATCAAGCTAAGTACACGAAGGATTTTCTCAAAAAGTTTGACATGGATAACGTAAAATTATCGGAACTCCAATAATAAAATCAACAAAGCTTGACCTAGATAAAAGTGGTAAACCTGTAGATATACGTAAGTGTAGAAGCATTAAAAATACGCTGCAGAGTTATACGCAGTATTTTAGTGCTGTGTGGCATAAGACGTGACTTCAGAGCCATCGGCGTACAAACAGAGCTTTATCGCTAGTACAGCGTAAAACATAGCTCCAAAACAACCCGCGTAATGCAGTGTGTTCAGACTGCTTCAGCGTAAAAAGGTTGTTATATCGCCACTTTGGCGTAAAAACTACTCGCTTTTAATGCAGTGGGAAGTCGTACGGAGAACTCTTCGTATTTCTCGAATGAACCTGTCAGATCATGCAGTAAACCTGACTCCTGACAAAGAGTACTGCACGACTATCCAGACGACGACTGTAATGATGGTGCGACACAGAGACCCAAACCGTCGTTTAGTGACATTTCCTTGATCCAAATGCTTTTACACATACAAGGGAATACGCTGCCTAGTTTTATACAGGAAGATACGAGCTTTTACGGTCAACAAGAGACAAACGAACCGCCACGTCAAAAGCTGCTCTTCGTATAGAGCTCGAGGCACATCTCGGCAGTTAATGCGCGTGATGGGGGCAGATCTCTGCATTTAAAGCACAAGATTTGGTTCTATTTTCAAAGACTGGGTGAGCCATAATTAGGGCTAATACGTCTACATCATCACCTCTGTATATTACGCCATCAGGCTATTTTCAGCTATAGGAGCATGTTGTACGCTACCTCCTTGAAATACGCTGACCTAGCTATTTTCAACAAAAGGAGTACGCCGTATGCTATCTCCTCGGAATACGCCAACTAAGGCTATATTTGTATTGGTGCGTAATAAGGCTATTTGGTCCAAAATTAGCTCAAGACCTCAGTCAAGAAAGGAGGATCAGCTATCTTTTACGCTAGCTATCTATCCATGCAGCATCAGGCTTCTATGCCTACTGGCTTCTACGCCTACCTGGCCTCTGTGCCAGTTTGACAACTATTTGGCTTCTACGCCAGGGTGACAGTTATTGGCTTCTATGCCAATCTTTTCTACGCGAGGAACAGCTACCTACGTAGCTTGCATGTCGTGATCTTCGCAGCAGTTATACGCATTATCTCATAATGGGACACGCGTCACACGCAGATTCAGAGGATCATTTATACGTGGGTGGCAGTTATTATAACCGCCGCATAAAAAGTGCCATACTCTCCACTATCCGACTTCTACGCCGACTAGACGGTTACTGTCACTAAAATCCTATAAATAGAGACCTCTATTGACAGAGGTCCAGGGTCGAAAGGTCAAAAACTCGGAGAATAGAAGTCAAAAAATCGAAGAACAGAGAGAGTACACAGACAGAGAGTAGCGATCAACGATTTTGGCATCGAGCATCCACTCCCCTTTGCAATCTTTGAAGCTTCTCCGTCTTCTACAGCACTTCTTCATCATCGTGTGGTCCAAGGGACAAAGTGATCGACCGCAGATCAGACTCCTATAGCAATATTTATCCAGATTAAAATTTGTACTTGACATCCTCGTATAGGATTAATTGTACTTCTTCTTTGTAAACCAAAGAGAGGGTTTCGTATAAACCTTATTTTATTTCTTTCGTTTATTATCAAACACAAGATGGCGACTCTGTTGGGGACGACTTTCTCATCTGACGAGAAAGCAATTGCTCAACACGATGTAGTATCAGTAGGATCAATGAAGAAGACCCTGGTCGTCCAGTTTGATCAGTCAGCCTACGAAGACATGCTTCGAGCAGGGGGTAGCTCTCACTCTCTCTCTGTCCAAGACAACAGGAAACTGCGTAAGGTGTGGATCCCCGGACATCCCCTACCATTCTTGCCGACTCTTTGGTTTCTCCGACCAACAAGGTTGTAGCTTCGCAACCTCTGTGCCCCGCGCGTAAAACTCTGTCTCCCGTCTGTGACGTGGTAGACAAAACTTCTGACAATACCTTAGCGCTAGTCCAGAAGTCTGCTTCGCGCTCCGCGCGTAAAACTCTGTCTCCCGTCTGTGACGTGGCAGACAAAGCTTTTAACAATGCCTCAGTGCTAGTCCAGAAGTCTGCTTCGCGCTCTGCGCATAAAACTCTGTCTTCCGTCTGTGATGTGGCAGACAAAATTTCTGATAATGCCTCAGCGCCAAATCAAAAAATTTCAAATGCGCTCCGCTCGTAAAAATGCATCAGCCCTCCTTGGAAAAGCATATGGTCCCTGCAATCTACGCAAGGGAAAACAAGTGGCAGAATTCTCAACTTCTCGGCCTTTACGCCAGCAAGAGAAGAATCTGTCCGCCCTCCAGATTATGCGAGAAGCTGATGGCCGATTGAGGACTTCCTCAATTTTATGCCAGCCTGAGCAGAGCTCCAAATTACGCCAGGTTAAGCCCCTCGACGTAAAGAAGGCCCAGTTTGCGAAAAGGCACACTCATCGAGGATCATCTGCTACTCACATGGCTAACTTGCTGTATACGGGTGGCAGGGGAAATGTTATGGTTCCCAACATCCGCATGTCAACTGATGTGAACAGGAGGAACAAGCCTTCTTCTTCTTCTTCTGTTAGTCCTCCTGACTTGCGTGAATATCTGATCCAGAAGCACAAAGATAGAGGATCTTCCAGCATATCTATTACGCCTCCTAGGGAGCACTATTGTAATAGTCATAGGATTGTAGTTAATTATTGCTGTTCTGAAGCAAAACGGTCGATTTTTGACCGATTGAACTACTCTCTGTCTTTCCAGGAAGAAGAGCCTATATATGCATCAGTGAACATGGCTTCACACGTACCTAGAGGAAGGTCAAACTTAAGACGTCATCCCTCTAGAACTCTAAGCCAGAGGAGATTCGACAAACTCCTTAAGAACACTGAAGCTGGGGTGTTCCGAAACACCCATCGAGGTCACGACAAGCGGCTTCGTACTCTTCTGATTCCGATACTGGGGGTCGCCAGTTTCCTGAATCAGATGCTGAAAGTATAGAGTCAACTTCTATAGAGACCTATACTAACCCTTCAATGATACCCAGGAAGATGGGAGTCTATGCCATTGGAGATGAACGCGAAGAGGCTTCCCCATCAGGGAGCACTGAGCAACGCATCGCTGTGTTGGAAACTTCTCTAAACGAGATACAATCCATGATGGAGAATATGCACCAAATGATGCTGACTCAACACACAGCTGCTATAGCTCAAGCATCGGTCCCTCTGACTCAAATACGTGTGGGAGTGGATTTACCACCATCCAACGCGAACCAGGAGCCCACTCTAAATCAAGAGTCAGCAGCTCCCCCACTTCCTAACTCGGAGAATGTATTGCCTCCTATTGGAGCTGCAATACAATCGATCTCTCACCACTCCGCGGTCCCTCTACCGGCTGAAGATCCGATGCAGGCAGTGCGGGAGTTGAAAGCCCAATTTGATGCCTTGAAGCACAAAGATCAGCTCAAGAAATTGGGAATCAACCAGCCTTACCCAGCTATCTGGGATGAGGTCCCTTTCCCTCCTAAATACAAACCACAGACTATGACTTTATTTGAGGGAAAGACATCACCGAGCCAGTACATAAACTACTTCAGTATGATGACGGTGTTATTGCAAGGGAATGACGCCCTTCTCACTCGAGTGTTCAAAGGTTGTCTCTCGGGAGTGGCTTATCAGTGGTATCGTAGTCTTGCGGACAACTGCATTACTTCCTTTGAAGATTTCAAGACTTTATTCTTTATGCGATTCTACAAAGAAGGGATGGACATGTCTATGTCCTCTCTCATCGAAGTGAAGCAGAAGAAAAAGGAGAACGTTCGCACTTTTATCGAACATTTTTGTCAAGCCACTTTGCAAATGCCTTCCGGAGTTCCAGACTCAGTATTGGTGGACATTTGCAGGAAGAACATTCTTTCGGTGATCTCGGTGTTCACAGGACCATATCAGTTCCATGATTGGCCTTTGTTCATCATCTCAGCGGTAGCCGCTGAGGATAACAGTCGGAAGGCACGTGATAATGGAATTATGATATCTGCCTCTGATAGAGGCAAGAGGTCATCCTCCAACAGTGACCATCCTCGTGGTTCTAAAGGAAAAGAAGCTCTGGTGATCAATACGTCCAGGCAAAAGACTGCGGCAACCACACAGACGAAACCTGGGACTTCCAGGCCCATTGAAGTATACTCTTTTGATGACGACGATATTTCGAGCATATTTGAGTGTCTAGTCAAAAGCGGCAAGATTACCCTCCCAGAGGTAAAGCGGCCTAATGAAGTCGGTAGTACCAATAACCCCAAGTACTACATTTTTCATAGGTACATACATCACCCCACAAAGGCGTGTTATGTACTAAAAAGGAAGATCCATGAGTTGATCGATGCTAAGGCTATCACTCTGCGCAATAGCGAGAAGATGGTCACAGCCAACATGATCTCTCTTCAATTTGGCGATCTGCCTCCACAAGAAGTTCCGGATGGTGTTGTACCTATTTCTCGGACAACAATGAACATCGTTAATCTCCCTCCAGCCAGGGGTCAAAATCATGACCTGGTACCCCTTACTACCCAATGGGGCAAGATTATGTGGGTTCATCCAGATCTGGTATCAGAGATCGAGGAAGAGACTCAACCTGCTAAGGCTAAGTCTAAGAAAAACTCGAATCGTAAACCATGTCATATGGTTGTCGTATCCTCGACATTAGAAGAAAAGGTTTTGGCTACTAGAACCCGTTCAGGGAAAGCCTACCTCAAGGACTATGGAGCAAGTTAGGAAGATGCATTGGCAGACGCTTCAGCTGCCAAGCCTTCAGAACCAGAATCCGTCATACCAGAGGCCGGTCCTTCGAGACCAACTTCGGCGGACAAGGGAAAGCAAAAAGAAGTACGCTTTGATAAACCTTTGAAGAACATTCAAAACAAAGGTTTGGAGAAGCCATATAACTTCGATATCCTGGCCCAGTTGGCTAATATACTAGCCAGATTGTCCATTTTTGAATTACTCAGGCTCTCCAAAGACACTCGTCAAGCCCTGAGTGAAGTATTAATACAGGCGGATGCATACTTGACCCAGCTCAAGTCCCCTGATGAAGAACCTGTGGCATGTCCTCAATGCCATAGTGTGATGGAGGTGGTCCCAAATATCACTTTCACTCAAGATGACATGCTGTTAAAATATAACAGGCATGACAGACCCCTCAATTATACCGGATACGTCGGTTCCATAGAGGTCGACCGGATTCACATAGATACGGGATCATCGATCAGCATCATTCCTCATAGTCTGCTCAGACCGCTGAGGATTCCTACCAGCGAATTGGCTTACACCACCACTAGAATCGTGGGCTTTCACGCCAGGAAAAGTAAGCCATTGGGGAAAATTTGTCTGAGGGTCCAGATTGGCGACCTCAGATCAGTGGCTACATGCTATGTCATTGATTCAGAGGTGTCCTACAACATTCTGCTGGGCAGACCATGGATCCATGATTACAACATCGTTCCTTTGACTCTACATCAATATTTTAAATATGTAGATGCCCAAGGAACAGTACAAACGGAGTTTGCTGACCTGAACACGTTTAAAGGAGTAGAATTCTACTACTCCGATGCCATGTTGTACACTCATGACTACATAGAGTAGGTGTCAGGCGAGATAGAGGAGGAATCCCACCGGGAGCCAGAAGAACCCTCTACCAAGCAACCTCTGTCAATCAAGGTGAAAGGGCGAACTACTCGTCCGAAAGTCATGGAACCCATGGCTATCCACCTGAACAAAACCAGGTCAAGAAAAGGAAGTGATCCTCTAGTGATCACTTTGAACCAGAAGCCTCCACCCTTGGTCATCAACCTTCGGCGCAGCAAGCAGCCTGCTGATGTAAATATAACCAGGTCTGCTGCTCCAGCAATTGAAGAAGCCCTAATCAAAAGGATAAGAAATATCAAGAATAGGATGGGGAGGATCAAGAAAATAATTGATTTGATAGTAAGGCAAGGCTTCGAGAAGAACGAATTCAGGATTTCATAGGCATATGTGTGATTGAGACTCCTATGACCATAACACCACACAAATCTAAAAGTACAGACCTGCATGGGCCACCACTAAAACCTTGTCATGCTCCAGTACTGAAATACGGAGACGAACACAGCCAGCTCTACCTCATACAAGGTACTATACGTCGAAGGCGATCACGGTTGTAACTAGACAAGGGAGTGCATAATACAAGCAAGTCACTTAGGGTCACACGAATATCTAATAGCTCAATCAATCAAATAAGAATAGTAAACATAAAAAATATATAATAAGGAATTAAGGCATCATAAATGCCCTGCCATAACATTCTAGAAACCAGCTGTGTAAAATGAAAAGCTGGTAGAGATGCAAAAGTACATGACCATGATCAACTGTAGTCTGATTAATTACAATTATATAAAGAAAACTAAATGTCCATACTTCCCGGCTAACAGGTGTCGGTGGATAAACACCTAAAAGAGCCGGTGGATAAACACCTAAAAGAGTAAAATATGCAATAACGAGCAGGGAAGAAGAAATCCACTAGTGTCCTTCAGCGACCATCCGCCTGGTGAGCGCTATCATGAAGAAAAAATAAGCTTGATCCTCTATAACTGGTTCAAAACCTGGCCATGCAAAAACAGTGGGGCTAGACCCCAAATAGTAAGTACCATAAAGGAAGCATGAAATAGAGAAACAAAACCCAAAAAAATAGGTAGGTACAATATAGGTTTTGTGTCATGGTTTCGGTCCATAGTTTATCTTAGCATAATTGCTCAACCCTATAACCAAACAAGGACAAGGGTTGAACCATCACACAATGATAATCCATGTCCCTAGAATACTAATAAAATAATACAATTATAACCAAGTCCTGTTATATAACGGCCAATCAATTATACAGCTTGCTACTGTGGAGTCTGAGTTATCTCAGATTAGATGCATAAGAGAAATTCTCAGATCGTGAGCTATTTAGCGGGGATAACCGAGCCATAAAAATCATATAGCACTTGTATATTATGCACCGATCCCTCGTAAGGCTACCGAACTAGATCACATAGAACACATGCACAATATAAGTATTCAAATATTGTCGTCCACTAGTGCGAACATTACCAATATCCATGGGGTCTGCCTTGTACGTCATAACCGTTGTCTGAGGTGGCTAATATGTACGATCTCATGATTTTATCCCTTCTAATGTTCTATGAATTTTAGTTGCCTAAATTAACCCTATGGTTATGTTAGAAATCCTATGGCGTGGTCACATAATCAATCCTCCTATATGTCGTACCGTAGTACGGTCCACGCTAGATACGGACCCACATTGTTACTTGATAGCTCAAACTGGATTCACCCGAGTGTGATACAACAAATAACAAGTCCTAGCCACGCTTTGGTAGTTGACCCATATACCATGCCCGTACTAGGGGAAATAATATAATAATATCAAATATCGTGTAGTATAGGAGGCATTCTCGATGCATAATCCGAAACATGTAATCTCATATCACGTAGCAAGTTATGTCACACCTCAGTAGACATTTATAACATATGTACATGTAGCAAGTAGAAATTGTATCAGCATGGATACAAGAAATCAGGTCGAATTACCAAACTAACAGTTGGCCATATGAGCCTTATCACATTGGGACATATAGCTCATGTTATGTACATAGCTGGTTAGTCGCTTTTGACATAGTCAATCCTAGCACATGGTCATGTCTAGCACAAGGTCGGGTTACTAAGTCCATTTTTCCTTATGATCAATCACAAGCAATTGTCAAGACCAACCACTTAGAACAAAGAAATATTCCAAATAAAATGGCTAAGCCGCATGCACAATTGGCGCATGAAACGGTTGTTTCATGGACTGTCGGCCGTATGCTGCCCCAGGCACATACTACCCCAGGCCACATGCTACTCCATGCCGCATATGACTCCAGGTCACATGCTACCCCAGGCCGCATGCTCCTCCAAGTCGCATGCTCCAGACAAAATTCTACTCTCTTAGAACCAGTGCCAAAGTGATATGTGTCAGAGAAAACTGACTGAAGTGTTGGATGTAACAAGCCATAAAGTATTAGAGAAAAAAGACAAAATCATAAAAAGATGTGCCAAACAATCAGAGTCATATGTCCGAAGGAAAGTGGCCGCATACTCTGCTTGGCGCATATGACACTCGGCCGCATATTGCTCTTTTGGACTTTAGCGAATTTTTCATTCGTTCAGCGAGTAAAAACACAAGGAGTTCAAGGATTAGCTCGAGAACACTTGTATAATAGCAGTCAGGCATTCAACAAGATGGACACATGCTGGTCAGTATATGGCAAAAGCTCAGGCCTTATGGCTCTCTCAGGCCATATAACACTCTTTGTCGCATAACTCGTTGGCCGCATAAAGACTTTGCCTTCTCCAAATAGCAGGTACGGCCATGATGAAAGCTCCAAAAACTAAAAAAAATATTGTCCATAAAATTCTTATTTTAAGTCCAAATCGAGTAAACCAAAAGTCAAAATGCTTGAAATTGAAAGATCTATCATATAGCAAAAATTGGTTTTCAAAAATACGTGTTTAATAGATCAAAATCAAGAAAAACTCATAAAACCCATAAAAACCTTAAGTTAGAAATGTCGATCTACTCAATTTCTGTCACGCCCCAGTCCCAAAATACGTAGGACTATGGATACTAAAGCATGCCAACCGTTTGTATATAGAGACTCCAATATATGGAAACCATAACATATACGTACGCTGTATTATTAACAATAATTCATAAGTGGTATATATTTGTCACAAGTCACAAGGCATAACTAAATCTCATCCATAAAAATCAAATAGAAATGAATAGCCAATCAACTATATAACTGAATAAAGTATAAGATGCTTGATAAGAATAAGTAGTTGGGTGGCGACAAATTCACTACCAAACTAGAATATAAGAGAAACAAAATAAGTACATCAACTAATGATCAGAGAGGCTCGAAGAGAAGACCTCCTCAAAATAAGAATGGAGTAGCAAGTCCTGATCCGTGCTTCTGCGAATAGTCATGATCGTCTACACCTGAAAATGGAAAAGGTCCTCAGAGGGACGTAACAAGATACATAGAAGCATGACAATAAAGTACTGAAAATAAACATCCAAAGGGTTGTCTAACCACCTATGTGAATGCACTTTGAGAATAACTTTTCAATACGTGGGCTATCTGGCTAAAATGGGATTGGCATGATTCTCTCAGAGAATCAGGTGCCTAAAAAGCATGACGTCTTTTGAACGTCAGAGGCCACCTGTAGATAATATATAGGGGTCGTCTGACCGTGCATCTCCGGCGGAGCGTACGGGTTTTACAAGAAAAATGCAAAGGAGCCCAAACGCCTTACTTGTTGTCCTCCCCACCCTATGCTCTATACATGCCATATCTATGACACGATGAGACCTCTAATAATTGCCAAGTCTTCTAACATTTCTCTATTAGCAGTTATTTCCTATCGTACGTCCCATACGTACTGATGATCAGTCAATACATAAATCTGTGATCTATATGAGACTCACAACTCATGTAAGAAATGAGTCACGGCCAAATAAAATATAAGAATGCCTGATGATAATGGAGTGGTCTCGTAAAACTAGGTTAACATACATAATATATAATAAGGATAAAGTACGATGCTACCGTCGTTGCACCCAAGTAATTCTTGGACGTGCGGTTTATATAGAAGTTAAAATATATGAACTAAATGACAAAATAAAATACATGCACCATATGGAATGTAAATCACAGTACAATGGCAAGGTATACTTGCCTGGCAAGAAAGCTGCATAGTGTAAAAGTCCAAGGGTCAAGTACAGAAGATTAGAAACAATGGTCTCCGAATGAACGTCTCTGGATACTGAAATAAATATCACCAACGTTTCCGGAATAAGCGAGATAGCTAGAAAATACTACCCTTTCGTCCAATTTGAACACAGGGGCAAAACGGTAATTTCATGTCAAAGTGGGTCCACATGTGGGCCTTTTTGTACCGAAATATGTGCCAGAGGTAAAGGTCTCTAAATGGGACAAATTATGGTCAAACAAATTATAAATGTTGATACGAACTCAACGTATGTCCAATTTTGGATTCCGGTGAGCTGGTCACAAATTCGCCCTTCAAGTCAAACCGTGGGGCCCGCAAAAAGACGGCTTAGTCAACTATCTCAGAATCGCGTGAAACTTGGGTCACAGGACCAGTGTGATACCACAAATCCAATAGAGCAAGTTTTGTCACATTCCGATGAGCGTACACAAAATAGGGTGGTGTTTTACAAAAGTTACGATATAGGAATTTTTTACGGATACGAGTTGATTTCGACGTGCACACACGTCCGAATCAACTTTCACGAAAGCCCACACGTTAGGATATACCATACGCGCCTTTCGATGCAATTGGTACGTGATAAGACGGTCCCGTTTGGCGGGGCGCACTCCGTATCACAAAATTTCAGTTTTAAAATAATAAGTTTTTGGTCGTTTTGGAGGCCGAATAATTTAACACATAAAATAAATTAATAAAAACTAAAAGAACAAAAAAATTCTCAGTTATATTGAGAAGAACACCCTTTTATTAGTTTTTGAAAATATTAAACGGATTGATGGCAAATTGTGTGTGAACATGGGGGTTTGGGTTGAAGTTTCTGGACGGTTTTTGGTCAATTTTTTGGCTATTTTTCGGTCGATTTTTTGACCAATCCATGGGACGAAAACTCATCCCACTTGAATGAAAATCCTATAGGGTTAGGTTTTGAACGTACACGGATAAACCGCTCGAAAAAAGAATCACAGATGAAGAAGATATGATACCTGAAAGATGGGGCAAAACTGTGCGGTTACGCGTGTGCACGGGGCGGGCGGCGGCGGTCGGCGCAGGGGCGGAGACGGCTGCGCGGTGTCGCAGACCGGTGCGGCACGGTTGCCGACGTTGGTCGGGGGTCTAGTTAGGGGCGTTAGGGTTAAGGTTAGGGTTAGGGTTTGTGTAATGTATGTCATACGAAATATATATATATATATATATATATATATATATATATATATATATATATATATATATATATATATATATATATATATATATATCGAGAGAGAGAGGGGGGGAGGGGTTTGGGGCTTCTGTTGGGTGGCTGGGTTCGTATGGGGAAGGGGATTAGGTAGTTTAAAGGTTTAAGTTAGGTAGTTTCAAGACTGTCAATGGGGGATACTCCTTATAAAGAGTATGTTCCCACAAACCGGGAGCTGGGGGATACAGACCCTCGGGTAGTAGCAGTGTACCAGGAGCTGATGTGCCACTACCTTGCTTGCACCACTTTCTATAATGAGCCCTCTGATTTGGCTTATACCAACAAATGGGCATCCTATCTCTTCTTTCATCATGCCCGAGATGCTAAGCCAGACAAAGTCGTGGATAGCAGGGATAAGCCTCTGAGCCTTCTGAGCGTGCTTAATGCTCAAGTAGTCGATGATCTTATTGAAGACGCTGGGGCTTCAGATCAAGTTCTCAACGAAAAGATAGGGAGTTATCCTGCAGGCACTAAAGCCTACAGTTATATGAGGCATTGCCGCAGGCCTCTGTCAAGGGAAGATCAACTGGCTGGCTTCCTCTCTGTATGGCTACGCCGACTGGTAGTACCTGGCATTGCATCTTCGGATCGCATTCACCGTAACACCTTATGGCCTGCAGTTCATCTGGTGTTTGGGACAAGACTGGGCCTGCTCCCTACCATGGTATGCCGCATACAAGCTGGCCTGAGGGCCATTACTGATGGGCTGCTTGCCGATGAAACACGGCGTGACAACTTTCTTAGGGTAGAATTACCGTTCTTGGATGGTTAATTCTCCATAACCCCAGGGTGATGTCTCTCGGCTCTGGCAGTAGTTCGGGGAGTAATTTCTTGTTGAATTATAAGAACTCTACTTGGAACATGGTCACAGTCGTAGACTGTCGGCGAGCGTTAAATTTTGCTCACAGCTAGAAGCTCTTCTGCACCATCCCCACTATACATCTCAATCAACAGGGGACGAGACTTCAGGATTCAGGTGAAGGAAAGACCGTTCTTTCCCCTGAAGCTTTTTATTGGTTGGTCTGCATTAGACCTTCCCATTTATTGTACAGAAGTGAAGACCATTGCTTCTTGGAGCCCTACCTGCCTAGTCGGTTCGCTAGACAGTTTGGGTATGACCAATTGCACGTGGGAAATGCCATCACCAGCTTCAAGTCCAGGGGTGGACTTATTGATGGAGCGAGGGGATGGCGGTACTTCATAATGGGTTGTACTGGAGCGACTTTTACTATACCTACGACTTCTCTCTCCATGGAGTTACGCATCCTCCATTCGTACGCCCAGTTTTATGTGGCCATCAATACCTTCCATCGCAATTTTAATATGCATGGAAGTTTTAGGATGCCCACTAATAAATCTTCTGGAAGAGAGGATCTCCCATCAGTCTCCTCTAACGAAGGTGAAGACGCTGTCGGTACAGATAAGTTCTTGTTGATAGTACCGAGAGGCGCAATACCTCCGCCTGCAGAGCCTCTTGTTATCCCTGGAAAGCGACGGGCTCCTGTTCTGAAGGAGGCTTCCCCTCGCAAGAAGAAGAAGACTGTTAGTGGTCCTGTCAGGACTTCCCGCCCCGAGGTTCCTAGGAGTGAACCTGCTGTTTCCCTGTTGGGGATAAATTTTTGACTAGAGATCCTTCGCCTATTATAGAGGGAACCTCCACAGTTTCGGCTGGCAGTGCCGAAGATTCTTTGCTCAAGGCTGCTGTCGCTGCTACCGCTTCAGGTAGTGGTACGAGATTGCCTTTGAGGCTGAGCAAAATAAGAATATCTTTATCCAGACCAGCAACTGGAGAAACCCCTGCCGCGTCTGTAAGTATACCCAGCGAGATTCCACCCGGTGAGCCTCGAGTGGATCTTGGTGAAGACCTGGAGGAATACCTGCCAGTGTCAGTTGGCACACCCCCTTCTCCAGGTATGACAGCTCGCTTAGCATCATTAAGAAATGATTTAGCTGTACTGGCTGCCGATGCAACATATATACCATCGGCCATGGGTAAATGTCATCTTTATGCCTCTTTTTAGAAAAATTAACATCATGTTGATATTAACTTTCTCTTGTCTTCTTTTTAGGGAAAGACATCTACGGGGAGGGCAGTGTCGACGTAACTTTTGGCTCTGTTGCAGCTCCTGCCGATGACATGGAGGTGTCCAACTTCGAAGAGGAAATATTTTTGGGTGCCGGCTCGCCCGAAACAGTTCCGATATCTCGAGAGGAAGATGAGCCTATCATTACGACTATGCCTCCTTTGAGTATGCCAGCCACTTCGGCCGTTGTCGGTGCCTCTACCTTTGTCGCGCCCTCTACTGAAGTGACGACTGTGACGACACCCTCTGTAGTCGTTCCTGGAAGGGGATTCGCCGATATTGCAGCCACTCCCAGCACCCAATCTGATTTCGCCATGCTGATTGAGCAGTATACTAGTATTTTCTATACCACTTTGAATACGCTGATATCAATGGTGTTGGCAAAGAATCTAGGTTTTGAGGCTCTGAGGAGGTCCTCCCAGTTTGTGATAGCGTCGATCAGAGATTTCAACGACGCTGGGAGAGCTGATACACTGGAGCAGATAGTTAATAGTTTGGAACAACCCATTAACAATTATTTGCAATTATCCCAGGGCAGCCTTGATGACCTGATTCAGGCTGAATATGACTCTTTGACTGCGAGGCTTGTCGGGGAGATGGAAACTCTGAACAAGTCCATCGAGGCTCAGCAGAAAAAGATGAATGAGGAGCATGCCGCATTAGAGTATGTCATTGCCTAGCTGGCCAAGTGCGAGGCCGAATATGAGGAAGAGGTAGCAAGGGTCCGCCAATTGGAAGACGAACTTGCTAAGGCCAAGGAGAAGGCTCTCTCTTTGTCGGCAACTCGAGATGTGTTAAATGGCCGAAGGAAAGCGTCTCAGCAGAACCTGGAACGTGTGGGTATCATCCACGCAGATTATGTTCGTCATTAGTCTGAAATGTCTGCCTTGAATAATGAGGAGGCAAGGTTGGAGCGGGCCCACGCTACCGTTTTGAGCTCCAGGAATGAGAAGATGGCCGCACTGGCGCAGCAGATCCGTGATTTGACTGCTCCTCCCAAATGATGTACTATTTTGTTTCTCCTGTAATTTCTCGAAGATAATAAAGACACATTTTCTGACTTTGTGGGCCCATCATTTTAGAATGTGATAGGCTAGGGTGAAAGTGGTATCAGAGGTATCATTAACATGATATTCTTTCGTTAAGGTTTTGTTGAATGTAAATCTATTCAGAGTTAACGTGAACCTGAAAGAATATAATCCAACTAAATTTGTATACTAAGCACTATTAGAGGTATCATTAACATGATAGGTTTACAAATTAGTTAAGGATATCTATTCAGAGGTCACATGAACCTGATAGAATATGATCCAGCTAACCTTTGTGCATGGTATCGTCAGAATAAGATCTTCGTCATACTCCGTTAAACGAAGGAGATCAAGTATAGTACTTCTTTGGAAATTTGCAGTTGATAGTAGCCAAAAAAAATTATTAGACTTGGCCAATCTGTAAGCGCCTTTTGCAATCATATAAGGCCCCTCCCATTTCTTTATGATTGTTTGCACGAATTTTAGACATCGTACCAGAGGTAATATGGACGTAGTACGATATCGTATTTGTTGAGGACATTCCACTGGGGGATTTTTAGTGGACCTATTATTTGTTGCGCACGTTAAGTGCAAATAATAAGTTTAGGACAAATCCTGACAGAGATAATTTAGACGTGGTAAAATATGACTCTGTGGGGACAGTGGAGAGACGTAGTTCAGAGGTAATATGTACATGAACTAACTTTTTCTCTGCTGGGGATAATGAGGATAGTTCACAGGTAATATGGACATGAACAACTCGTTTCCATTGTGGGCATTCCACAAGGAAATTTTTTGTGGACCTATTACTTCTTGTGCACGAAAGTACAAGTAATAAGTTTTAGGACAAGCCCTGCCAGAGGTAATATGGACGTGGCAGTTTTTGTGGACCTAACACCACTGGCGTACTTAGAATTAAGTACGGGTGTTAAGTTGCGATGACAACCGATATCAGAGGTAATATGGACGTGATAATCGATAGCCAAAACTCGGAGGGTTTTTTCAGAGGTAATATGAACATGACAAACTTTTGAGTTGTGACTCCACTAGGGATGGAGGTATATATCTGCTCAGAGGTAATATGGACATGGCAGTTTTTTGTGGACTCAACACCACTGGCGTACTTAGAGTTAAGTACGGATGTTAAGTTGAGATGACAACCGATATCAGAGGTAATATGGACGTGATAATCGATAGCCAAACCAGGAAGGTTTGTTCAGAGGTAATATGAACATGACAAACTCAGCTGGGGAAATAAAGAAATATTTGGACAATAGTTCAGAGGTAATATGAACATGAACTCCTGTCCAAAAAATTCACTGTGGAGTGATTTTCTTGAGCGGGGATAGACCTGAAGAATCCGCTGGGGAAACTTTAGGGACTAATCATCCGGTACCTTCTTAAGGGAACAAATTGTCACGTTTAAAGTGAAATCAATTTGTAGTGATCGTCCCATCGTTTATAGATACAAAGTGATAACTTTGGCATCGATCAACTCTTGGATTTTCCTTTTCAGTACATAGCATGCCCTTGTGGGGTGATGAATATACCGATGAAAGAGACAATAATCTGGGTCATCAACTTTGCCAGCCCTCTCAGGGTATCTGATATTGGGTAGCCGAAGTTTGTGTTCCTTCATCAACATATTGAAGATTTCAATGATGTCATCTTCATTGAAGGAGAAAGTCCCTTTTGGTCTTCGGGCTCCCGATGCCTGAGTTTTACGGTCTTCCGGGAAGATCGTCATCGTTGCATCATCTTCGGACTCAGAGGGAATTCTACCCCCAGCTTTGGATGTTGCCCTATTTTGTCGAGGTAGGCTACCCCCAGACATGTCGTGGCATTTGTCCACAGAAGTTGATTTAGAAGGTCCTGCCTCTGGTATTACAGGATCAAACTCTCGAGGTTTTGAGTTTGCAGGAGATGCAGTATACCCCAACCCATAACGAGCTTGTTGGCAGTAAGAATTACCATGCAACGGTGTTCGTCTGTCTTTTCCATAGTTGAGGCCTTGTTTCAACTTTAAATCATAACCCATGCTTTGTATAATCTTTAAAGCTTGTGAGCTATACCTGTGGATTTGTATTTTGCCACCCTCAGACTCACAAAATTCTTTTTATACAATCGGTCTGCTCCGCATGTGACCGAAGACTATTGGATGCTGGTCGTCGCGAGTTGGAGGAACAATAAAGACTGAATCTTCATGTGGCCCATATGTCATGACGATATTAGACGTTGACGCATCTTTCCACATGATCTCACCACGCTTGGTAGTCAGGGGAACATAATCCTGGTTATGACTCCTGTCTTTGCGTTTCTGGATCAGGAATTCATGCAAGTCAGGATAATTAACAGAAGAAGAAGAAGAAGGCTTGTTCCTCCTGTTTACATCAGTTGGCATGCGGATATTGGGAACCATAACTTTTCTTCTGCCACCCGTATACAGCAGTTCAGCCATCTGAGTAGCAGCTGATCCCCGAGGAGTGTGTCTTTCCGCAAACTGGGCCTTCTTTACGCTGAGGGGCTTAACCTGGCGTAATTTGGAGCTCTGCTCAGGCTGGCATAAAACTGAGGAAGCCCTCAATCGGCCATTAGCTTCTCACATAATCTAGAGAGCGGGCAGATTATTTTCTTGTTGGCGTAAAGGCCGAGGAGTTGAGAATTCCGTCACTTGTTTTCCCTTGCATAGATTGCAGGGACAATCTGCTTTTCCAAGGATGGCAGATGCATTTTTACGCGCGGAGCATATTTGGAATTTCTGATTTGGCGCTGAGGCATTATCAGAAATTTTGTTTGCCACGTCACAGACGGGAGACAGAGTTTTACGTGCGGAGCGCGAAGCAGACTTCTGGACTAGCGTTGAGGCATTGCCAGAAGTTTTGTCTACCACGTCAAAGACGGGAGACAGAGTTTTACGCACGAAACGCGAAGCAGACTTCTGGACTAGCGCTGAGGCATTGCCAGAAGTTTTGTCTACCATGTCACAGACGGGAGACAGAGTTTTACGCGCGGGGCACGGAGGTTGCAAAGCTACAACCTTGTTAGTCTACGAAACTAGAACATTGTTGGTCGAAGAAACTAGAGAGTTGGAAGGAATGGTAGGGGATGTCCGGGGCATCCAGACCGTACGCAGTTTCCTGTTGTCTTGAACAGAGAGAGAGTGAGAGCTACCCCCAGCTCGAAGCATGTCTTCGTAGGCTGACTGGTCGAATTGGACGACCAGGGTCTTCTTCATTGATCCTACTGATACTACATCGTGTTGAGCAATTGCCTTCTCGTCAGATGAGAAAGTCATCGCCAGCAGAGTCGCCATCTTGTGTTTGATAATAAACGAAAGAAGTTGAAACTAGGTTTATACGAAACCCTTTCTTTGGTTTACAAACAAGAAGTACAATTAATCCTATACGAGGATGTCAAGTACAAATTTTAATCTGGGTAAATATTGCTATAGGAGTCTGATCTGCGGTCGATCACTTTGTCCTTTGGACCACACGATGATGAAGAAGTGCTGTAGAATACGGAGAAGCTTCAAAGATTGCAAAGGGGAGTGGATGCTCGATGCCAAAATCGTCGATCGCTACTCTCTGCCTGTGCTCTACCCGCTCTGTTCTTCGATCTTTTTGACCTTTTTATTTCTGACCCTGGAGTTTTCGACCTCCCCACCTTGGACCTCTATCAATAGAGGTCTCTATTTATAGGGTTTGGTGACAGCAACCGTCCAGTCAGCGTAGAAGTCGGATAGTGGAGAGTATGACACTTTTTACGCGCCTGTTACAATAACTGCCACCCACGTATAAATGATCTTCTGAATCTGCGTGTGACGCGTGTCCCATTATGAGATAATGCGTATAACTGCTACGAAGATCACGGCATGCAAGCCACGTAGGTAGATGTCCCTCGCGTAGAAAAGGTTGGCGTAGAAGCCAATAACTGTCACCATGGCGTAGAAGCCAAATAGTTGTCAAACTGGCGTAGAGGCTAGGTAGGCGTAGAAGTCTCTTGTTGCATGGATAGGTAGCTAGCGTACAAGATAGCCGATCCTCCTTCCTTGACTGAGGTCTTGAGCTAATTCTGGACCAAATAGCCTTATTACGCCCCAATGCAAACGTAGCCTGAGTTGGCGTATTCCGAGGAGATAGCATACGGCGTACTCCTATAGCTAAAAATAGCCAGGTCAGCGTATTTTAAGGAGGTAGCATACAGCGTGCTCCTATACCTGAAAATAGCCCGATGGCGTAATATGCAGAGGTGATGATGTGAACGTATTAGCCGTAATTATGGCTCACCCAGTCTTTGAAAATAGAACCAAATCTCGTGCATTAAATGCAGAGATCTGCCGCTATCATGCGCATTAACTGTCGAGACGTGCCTCGAGCTCTGTACGAAGAGCAGCTTTTGACGTAGCGATTCATTTGTCTCTTGCTGAGCGTAAAAGCTCACATCTGCCTGTATAAAACTAGGTAGCATATTCTCTTGTATGCGTAAAAGTACTTTGTATCAAGGAAATGTCACTAAACGATGGTTTGGGTCTCTGTGCCGCACCATCATTACAACCGTCTTCTCGATAGTCGTGCAGTACTCTTTGTCAGGAGTCAGGTTCACTACATGATCTGACAGGTTCATTCGAGGAATACGAAGAGTTCTCCGTACGACTTCCCACTGCATTAAAAGCGAGTAGGTTTTACGCCAAAGTGGCGATGTAACAACCTTTTTACGCCAGAGCAGCTTGGAAATACTGTATTACGCGGGCTGTTCTGGAGCTATATTTTATGCTGTACTAGCGATAAAGCTCTGTTTGTACGTCGATGGCTCCGAAGTCACGTCTTACGCCACACAGCACTGAAATACTGCGTATAACTCTACAGCGTATTTTTCATGTTTCTACACTAAGTGAATACAAATTGAGGACAACTTTGATACGTATGGGTAGGCATAGGCATAACGTCCAACGTTCTCTAGAGTGTGGTATCTGTAACGTCCATCATTCCGAAGAATGAGGTATCTGTAAAATCACCAAGTAACGTCCAACACTCTAAGGAATATGGTATCTGTAAAATATATACGTCCGTATCGCTCCGAAGAATGAGGTATCTGTATGAAGGAGGTGGGTGTCCCATACGCCTACTAGTCGTCCTCCCCGCCCAATGATCTATGCATGTTGTATCCACAATACGCCTTAGCTACTACGCCGAGGTGTCGTAACTCTGGCTTATAGTCTATCGTTAGAACAATAGTCCAACCTTGCAACCAAACAAGGATAAGGATTGGACTACCGTACTACAATAGTCTATGCTCCGACTGCTAATAACTGCTAAGTCTTCTAACAAGCATCACTATTAGTAGTTACACCCTATCCGTCGCACGACCTACACGTACAGGTGGCCATCCAGATACGTAAGTCCGTGCCTTATATGAGACTCACAACACGTGTAAGAAATGTGTCAAGGCCTGGGTAGTCATACCGATAACTCCACAACATTATGTGGGTCTACTAGACACTAGGTCAGACACAAGTCCTAACGTCAACGCCTTCGTTGACTGCACCCGAGTCTCTCTCGGACGCGCATAGTTATATAATATTAAAATAAATATACAACTAAAATAATAACTGACTTTAAACAGTACAACAAGACAAGATATACTTGCCTGATAAGAGAGCTGCAAAATATAACGTCTAGATGTCACGGACACGAGATCAGGAACTACGGCCTCCGAATAAACATCTCCGGATGCTAAAATAAATATTACCAACATTTTCGAAATCAGCAAAATTGCTAGAAAATACTACCCTTTCGTCCTTTTTGGACAAAGGGGCAAAACGGTAATTTTGGGTCAAAGTGGGGTGCACATGTGGCCCACTTTGCACCGAAAAGCGTGCCAAGGATAAAGGTCTCTAAATGGGACAAATTATAGGTCAAACAAACTTTAAAGGTCAGTACAAACTCATCGGTATATCCAATTTTGGATTCCGGTGAGCCGAACACAAATTCGCCCAAAAAGTCAACCGTAGGGCCCGCCAATAGGTGGCTTGGTCAACTATCCCAAAATTGTATAAAAATTGGGTCACAGGACCAGCGCGATACTACGAGTCCAGTGGCACAAGTTTTGTCGCATTCTGACGAGCGTACACAAAATGGCGTGGGATTTTGCAAAAAATTGTGATACGGGGAATTTTTACGGATTCGGACTGATTCCGACGCGTACACGCGTCCGAATCAGTTTCCGTAAAAGTCCACACGTTCGGGTATACCGTGCGCGCCTTTCGGTGCAGTTGGTATACGACGGGGCGGTCCCGTTTGGCGGGGCGCGCTCCGTATCACAAATTTTAGAAATTAGAAAATGCAGGTTTTCGAGATTTTCAATCTGATTAAATTCTACATACAACAACTCATAAATTATTGTATTTGACAAAAATTAATCTCGGTTAGGTGGTCTTCGCATAGCAAGAAGAAAAACTAAATTCAGATCTCTGGGGAGGGAGATACGAGTACTTAAACATGGGTGGTCACCGCAGTTTTTTGCGTTCTAGAAGTTGTCGTTTTTTGCCAACTTCGCCTCACTTTTCGCCCAGGTTTACGCATTGTTCAAGATAAACTAATACACATTATTGGAAGGGGGATAGGTCGTGAATGTACCGGTGAAGACGGGGTCGAGTTTGGTCGAGCGATGGCGCTGAAAACGAGTCGTGAACAGGGCTAAGTTGCTGTTCAAACTGCTGTGTATTCCAGTCGTGGTGCGGCTCGAACGGCGGACGTGCGGTGGTGGCGGTGGTGGCTCTGGTGGTCTGCGGTGAACTCAGGCGGCGCAGCGGTGGCGTCGAGATGGAGTATAGATTTAGGGTTAGGGTTTTGGAGAGAGTTATTATATATATATATATATATATATATATATATATATATATATATATATATATATATAACGCGGGGGGGGGGGGGATTCGTTCGTGCGGGGGAGGGGGGTGGCTGGGTTTAGCCGCTGCTGTTCATTAGGGATTCTTATCGGGTCAGGTCATAAGGTCGGGTTTTGGGTAGAATATAGGGTTTAGGGTTTTAACCCATTTTATTTTCTAATTCTTTTTCTTTCTTTTTCCTTTTTCTTTCTTTCTCTTATTCATTTCTTTTCTAATTTCGTTTCTTTTATTAATCAATTTATTACTATTAATAAACTTTATATATATATATATATATATATATATATATATATATATATATATAACTGGTTTACCAATATGTATATGTATATAACTAACTAGCTACCTATACAACTCACTGACTCGAGCTATTAGTCAAGGCTAACCTTCTATTTCTCAAGTGCACATCATGAAGTTCCTGCTGCACAAGCTCTCTGCAATTGCTGCTCTTACCGTTCTTGTTGCTCTAGCTGCTGCAGCTAGTTGCTACTACTGCTGCTCTTGTTGTTGCTGTTGCAGCTGCTGCCTTGCTACTTGCTGCTGCAGCTAGTTGCTGCTACTGTTGCTGTTGTTGTTGTTGCTGCTGCTGTTGCCCTTGCTACTTGCTGCTGCAGCTAGTTGCTGCTACTGCTGCTCTTGCTGTTGTGCTCTTCCCTACTGTGCATGCTGATACCAACAACCCGACCCCCTTCTCACTAATACACTGACACTCGACACTCACACACTCACACACACACACACACACACACACACACACACACACACACATATATATATATATATATATATATATATACATATATATATATATATCACTAACCAAACACAAACACACACACACACACATAAATATAACTATACTTGCATACATATATAAATAGATTACCAAACATACATATATATACACTCATCCACATATATATATATATATATATATATATATATATATATATATATATATATATAACACTCATCCATATATATATATATATATATATATATATATATATATATATATATATATATATATATATATATGTTTGGTAATCTATTTATGTATGTATGCAAGTATAGTTATATTTATGTGTGTGTGTGTGTGTTTATGTTTGCTTAGTGATATATATATATATATATATATATATATATATATATATATATATATATATATAATCACACTACTGATGCATATGAACCCCCTATCTTTCATGTCCAACTATACATTAAAATAAAATGTAGAACATATACATAATTACACATATACATATATATCATATAACAATTATAATTATATCACTCTAATAGCTCTAACCAAGTTATATTGAATCTAAATGCAAGAAAACAAACACGTGGAGTGCACCGCACCCGTATCACACTCATTCTATGTTACGCTTGCTATACGGCTCCACCACACAACCAAACGTATTCCGAAGGACACGAGCAAGTCTAAAATCATAATTATGAACAACACGAAGAGTTAACTACTCAACTACGTGTCCGTGTCAAAATGTGACATGTTCAAACTCCCGTGTCAGAAGAAAACCATCAAATCAATCCGTATCACCTAATTGTCCGGATACGGCCTATACGTGTCCAATTGTAGATACGACACTAGTCACACACAATCACACACATATCAATTTGGTCTAATTGACCTATTGACAAACACAAGATGTGCCAATCTCGGAATTTCTCCAAAATTGACATAAAATACCACATAACTTTCTCCATAGGCCTCATATGAACATAATTCCAATTCCTATGGGTAGCGTTAGTAATGGAAGAATTTCTAATGATTAAATTACAGATTTATAGTCTAATTAGAGGAAAAACTAAATTGTACCTATTAGGAGATAAATTTCTAATAAAATTTCCTAATTGGATGTCAAGAGCCTCCAACTTGTATATCCTTGCTCCTCCTTGTAGATCCTTACTTCCTCCTTGTAGACTTTGTTCTAATATCCTCCAATGAATAATAAGAAAGGAATTGGGAAGAAATTTGAGTAAAAAATTGTGTGGGAATGAAAAAAAATTGGAAAAGAAAAAAAATCATAGATCAAGATTTGGAATAACAAATGAGAAGATCGAGTCTCTCTCCACCCTTTTCCTCCTCCAAGCTATTATAAAAAGTCCAAAATACCCCTTGGGGCTTGTCATGAAAAAATAATTAAGGAGGAAAAGTTCTAGTCTAATTGGTTTAACTAATTAATTTATCCTCCTAATGAATGGGCTTACTATTGGGCTCAATTCTATCTAGAATCAAATGTTGGTCCATGGATTTAAACTAAACTAGTTAGGTCCACTAATACAAGTCCAAAATCAAATACTAATATCTAACAATAATTAAATAATACAATAAATAATATTTACAACATGCACAATATTTAATATTACAATCCTAAAATAAAAAATACCCATGCCAATTACCAAACCACCCTTAGTTGGAAAAGTGAGGGTGATAATTGCCAAGATCTCTCATCATATATATATATATATATATATATATATATATATATATATATATATATATATATATATATATATATATATATATATATATACACACACAGAAATGATCTAAAATCTTCTGGGTGGTTTCATATTAGGAAACCACCATATGTTACATGGATTGGATTTGGATTGGGTGGTTGAGATTAAATGGTATGGGTAGGTGGTTGAGATTAAATGGTGTGGACCCCACACCATTTAATCTCAACCACCCAATCACAATCCAATCCATGTAAATAGGGTGGTTCTATAATATGAAACCACCCGGGTAGTTCTATAGCATTACCATATATATATATATATATATATATATATATATATATATATATATATATATATATATATATATATATATATATATATATATATATATAGTCCTTCTATAATACAAGCATTGTATCGATACATCTCATACAATTGCATTGTAAAATTATGAAAGTACAAGAAAGTCCTTCTAATCTGAACCATTGGATCAACAATCAATAGTTCAGATTTTGCTTGTATCGATACAAAGTTTGTATTTACGAATTTTTCATATATATAAGGGATATAAGCCATAGGCTCATATTCCTATATGAGTCATGCACATGTGGACCAATATGAGTTGATTTCTGCATTCCATGTGCACCTATGTGCACTAGTACACTCTATTCCTATTGGTCCACATGTGCATTGACTCATGTTGGAATATGAGTCTATGGCTCATACCTTTTTTTCCATATATATATAATGTAGGAATCCATTCCTATTAGTCCACATGTACATGTCTCATATAGAAATATGAACATATGACTCATATCCCGTTTACCCTATATATATATATATATATATATATATATATATATATATATATATATATATATATATATATATATATATATATATATGTGAGTCCACTTATCATATAATGGATGTATCAAAACTTTGATCAAGCCATCTGTATCAAAGTTTTTTCCCAACCTAAAGGTCTGCAAGATCCAACTGGTAGATCTACACCATTGCAGCCCACACTACCATTCAAACTACCTGCAATGTACTTTCATATCCGATAGTTGAAATTATATTGTTGGTCGCCTTAGTTGCTTCTTCAAATTGCATGCCTCTTTGGTAACAATTGGGTCAAATACGATACCGCAAAATAGAAATGACAATCGAGTGAGGTATTTGTCAATACAAAATACATTGATAATTTGGACTATAACCTCTTCCAAGTGTAAAACCTAACAAAAATAATATTAAAAATATCAACAAAAAACCTTAATTTATTCTTGTAAATTTCTCTTGTTCAACATAAAAACAAGAGCTGAAAGTCTTCCGGCACCAAAAAGATATTCCAAACGTCTCCGTCACATTACCAAACGGCCGACCAAAGACAAAAAACTCAAACACCTTTCCCCCCCTTCCCTCCTCTCGTCTTTTTCTTCTGCTTCCCGTCACCTCCCTGCGATGCTCCCAAACCCTTCCGATGAGCTCCCGTCACCTCCCCTTCCTCTTCCACCTCCTGCCCTTACTCTGCTCCGCCAGTATCCTCACCGCCTCCCCCCCACAATGCTCCTTCCTAAACGCATCCTTCGCCTCCTCCGCGTGGGGCCCATCCGCGGACTGCTGCACGTGGGCCGGCGTCGCGTGCGACCGCCTAACGGGTCGGATCACCGGCCTCGACCTCAGCAACCGATCCATTTCCGGCTCCGTCGGTGCCTCCCTCTTCCAGCTCACATCCCTCCGGACCCTCAACCTCGCCTACAACCTGTTCGACGAAATCCCCATCCCGTCCAGGTTTGAAAACCTCCGAAATCTCACCCACCTCAACCTCTCCAACTCCGGCTTCTCCGGCCAAATCCCCGTTGGGATCGCCCTCTTGACGAACCTCGTCACGCTAGACCTCTCCACTTTCTACCTCGACGAAGTCCCCAAGCTCTCCCTCAAGCTCAACGATCCCGACTTGGCTACTCTACTCAGTAACCTAACGAATCTGAGAGAGCTGTATCTCGATGGAGTCAACATTTCGATGTCGGGAACCGAATGGTGCGGAACTCTGGTGCGTTTGGTGCCCGGGCTGACGTCCTTGAGCTTGACCGGGTGTTCGATCGCAGGCCCGATCGATTCGAGTCTGTCGAAGATTAGTGACTTGTCGGTGATTCGGTTGGATCAGAACCAGTTGAACTGTAGTGTGCCGGATTTCTTCGCGAACTTCACTTCATTGAGAGTGCTGAGACTGAGCTCCTGCGGTCTTCGAGGAGAGTTTCCGAAGAGTATATTTGGGTTGAGTAATTTGACGTATGTTGAGCTTTCGAGCAATCCACTGCTTTCCGGGACGTTACCGGACTTTCCGGAGGGTAGTCGTGTCGAGAACTTGGTGATTAAAGAGACCAACTTTTACGGGCAGTTGCCGGATTCGATAGGGAATCTGAAATTCTTGTCAAGATTGGATCTTTCGAGCTCTAGGTTCTCGGGACAGATACCGGCTTCCATTGGCAACCTGACCCAGTTGGTCAGTCTGGACCTTTCGATGAATCAATTCAGTGGCAAGATTCCTTCTGCTATGCCGCCGGGAATATCTGATCTAAGTTTTGCAACAAATGCATTGAATGAGTCAATCCCTTCGTATTTTGGGATGCTTCTCAATCTCACCAAGGTTGATTTGAGCAATAATTCTCTTTCCGGACCGATTCCTGCATCTATGTTTTCTCTCCCTTCATTACAGCAATTGGATCTGAATCTAAACCAGCTTTCCGGTGGAATTGATTTCTCGAATGCTTCCGATCAGTTGGGTATCGTTGATTTGAGTAATAATGAACTCGCAGGAGAGATTCCGAAGTCTGTTTCTAAGGTCTCAGGAATTAAGGTTCTTACGCTTGCATGGAATAATTTCAGTGGCATTGTGGAGTTGGATTGGTTTAGAAATCTCAAGAACCTCTCGAGTCTGGATCTCTCATATAATAGGCTTACAGTTCAAGGCGGAGATGGTAATTCTTCTCTTTCATTTCTTGCAATCAGCACTTTGAAATTAGCTTCTTGCAATCTAACTCAAATGCCCAGCTTCTTGATGTCACAAGATCAGATCAGCTACCTGGACCTTTCCAACAATAGAATTGGCGGGGCGATACCCAATTGGATTTGGAAAAGTACGAGTCTCAATTACTTGAATCTCTCCTTGAACTCTTTCACCTTTGTTGAAGGTCCTATGCCAAATTTCTCAATGACTTCTACAATCAATCTTGATCTCCATTCAAACTTACTTCAAGGGCCAATTCCACTTCCCCCGACAAATCCTATCATCTTGGATTACTCCAATAATCTCTTCTCATCTTCTATCCCTTCAAACATCAGCTCGTATCTTAATTTCACAATATTCTTTTCACTTGCCAACAATAGCATCGTAGGAGAAATCCCTCCATCCATCTGCACTGCAACTTATCTCAAAGTCCTTGATTTCTCGGATAATAACTTGACTGGTTTGATCCCACCATGCATATTTCAAGCTGGAAATGATCTCCGCGTCCTGAACTTAAGAAATAACAATCTTCGATCTATCATTCCGCAGAATATCAGCGAAGGATGTGTTCTGAAAACGATCAATCTCAATGGTAACCTTTTGGAAGGAGAGGTGCCATCTTCTTTGGCCAACTGTTGTACTCTGGAGGTTCTAGACCTTGGGAACAATCATATTGTGGGACCCTTTCCCTTTTGGTTGGATAGTATATCTTCACTTCGTGTGCTCGTTTTGAGATCAAATGAACTCCAGGGACCACTTGTAGCTCCTCCAACAGATAATGCAACCAGCTGCAGCTTTCCAGTGCTACAAATCCTTGATCTGTCTTCCAACCATTTTAGTGGCAATCTTCCTTCCGAGTTCTTCAAGAATTTGAAAGGAATGATGATTAGTTCAGTGCAGAACTGGTCGACCGTGGAATACAAATACATGCAGTTTAGTGCATCCTACTACCAGGATACAGTAACAGTGGCAATCAAAGGAATGGACCTGAACCTAGTAAAAATCTTGACCATCTTCACATCCATCGATTTATCAGACAACGTGTTTGTTGGCGAGATCCCCGAGGAAATAGTGAACTTCAGGTCCCTCTTAGTGCTCAACCTCTCGCATAATGCTCTGACGGGCCAAATCCCTCGATTGGTTGGAAACTTGAACCAACTAGAGTCACTGGATCTGTCAGTGAACCAGCTCTCTGGGGAGATTCCTCAAGGATTGACACTTCTCACCTTTCTCTCCTTCTTAAACCTCTCAAGAAACGAACTGGTTGGAAGAATACCTCTGGGAAGCCAGCTCTCTACATTCTCAAACATTTCATACCAAGATAACCAAGGGCTGTGCGGGAGCCCGTTATCGAAACAATGCAGCTCCCCGGGTGCAGAGACGCCTTCGGTATCAAGCACTTCAGCGGAGGTGAATTGGCAATTCATATTCATCGGATTTGGATATGGTGGTGGCTTAGCCGTGGTGGTTGGGCTTATAATGGTATGGGATACGGGGAAGAAGTGGTACAACAGGAAACTCGACCGGTTGCTTTGGGCCGTTCTTCCTCCTTCATTCTGGCGGCTCTGTGATTACTTTGGGAACAGGAAGGTTGGGGCCGAGGAAGGAGAGTCCATGGAGATGGAAAGGTGGCCTAGCAGAAGTTTCTGCGTCTTTTGTACTACGCTGATATTCTGTGAAGATAGATTAGAACTGCATCATGTGGAGTGTGACTGCTCCAGAAAAGTTTCTGGAGAATATTAAGATTTTTGTTATGTAAATATAGCCACCAGCATACGAGAAATCAGACAGTTGAGCCTAAAGAAAAGCTTTGGAGTTTGGATGCATGTCCTTTCTCTTCTAACATCAAGTTTTCTGTAGAAAATAAATTTGCATGTTTATGTGGTGTGTTTTTTATGACATCAAGTTTTCTGTAGAAAAGAAATTTGCATGCTTGTGTTTTTTTTTTTTTTTTTATGATGTTGCAGATTTTGTCTGTAAGTATGCTTACACTTCCGAGCAAAATTGTAGTCCTTTGGGTTTGTAAAGAGCAGAAATAAACATTGTTTCGGACTTTCAACTGTGTCCATATTCCTTTAAGCACTCTACTTGGTCATCAAGAGAATTTTTCATTTTCTGGGAGATTCATTTATTCTTAGATTACTGATGATGCTTTTCTTCATGTTAGCACTTTGTCATGAACTTGCAATCTGTCCCACTGGTAGAGTTTGTTGGAGTGGGTGGGGTTTCCAACTTATGTAAAAAATATTTCGCAGTTGGATTGAGTATTCCTACATATAATAGGAATTCCTCAATATATTTTGATTGTGTATTCCTACATATAATAGGAATATGTCAATGAATTTAGATTTGGATTGAATATTCCTACATATAATAGGAATATGTCAATGGATTTGATTTGGATTGGGTATTCCTATATATAATAGGAATACTAGTTGTGGGTTTGAGGCTATATATATTATGTGTCTCCTAACCCAAAAATATATCTCAAAAATATTACAAAAGGAGGCAAGAGTGCTTTTACAACATTGGAAGGAGAGAGAAAGAGATTGAAGGCCATTTCAAAGTGGAGATCGGTTTCGGGTAATTCTTTTCTCGTCGTCCCCGTTCTTCGTTTGTTTGTGATCTATTTTCTATTCCAAAGAGTTGTGGTGATTCGTTTGGATCGGTGAGAAGTTTGTAATGTGTCAGTGTATTTCTTATTCCATTTGTGGAGGTTTTTCAGGGTTGGACTCTGATCGTCCCGTGGTTTTTTCCATTAGATTTTTTCACGTAAAAATCTCCGTGTCTGCGATTTGTGTTTGGCATTTTTGGTTTGTGTGCTTTTGCTCGGTTCTTTCGTTGGACTTCTTGGTTAGGGGAACGGTTTTTGCATTTTCGTTCCCAACAAAGTGGTATTAGAGTCAGGTTCTGGAGTTCAGAGAGGTCAGGAGTTGACATACAAACTAGGGAGGAGAGATGGACGCGAAGCTGGTGCGCATGGTAAATCTGAATGGTACCAACTATCATTATTGGCGGGGCAAGATGAAAGATTTGCTTTTCGTCAAGAAGCTGCATCTTCCAGTATTTACGTCCGAGAAGCCCAATGACAAATCCGAACAGGACTGGAAGTTCGAGCATATACATGTGTGTGGATATATTAGGCAGTTCGTTGACGAGAACGTGTACAATCACGTTGCCAATATTGAGCATGTGAAGACGTTGTGGGATAAGCTGGAATCAGTGTATGCGAAGAAGACTGGGGTAAACAAATTGTTCCTGATCCGAACAATGATGGGTCTGCGGTGCAAAGATGGTGCGTCTATTACGGATCACTTGAGTGAATTCCAGGGCGTGGTTGACCAGCTATCCTCGATGGAAGTCAAGTTCGAAGACGAGGTTCAAGGACTATGGCTGCTATGTACATTGCCAGACTCGTGGGAAATCGTACGAGTGTCTATGATCGCTTCTTCTCCGGAAGGCGTGGTTAGTCTGGAGTTTGCCAAGAGCAGAATACTGAATGAAGAGATGCGGAGACGTTCTTAGGGCACTTCAACCACATCTCACTCAGAGGCGCTAGTTTCAGAGAGCCGCGGAATGAGCAAGAGCAGGGGTCCAGGTGGTGGCAGAGACAAGAGCAGAGGCAAGTCTAATGGTCGGTACGAGGACTCGGAGTGTTACCATAAAGAAGGGAGACATCAAGCGAAACTATTTCGCTTGGAAGAGAGAGAAGAAGGGAGACAAGGGAAAGCAAGGCGAGAACACTACAACGACAGCCTCGGTACATGGAGGTGATGTGATCATTGAGGTGATGAGGTTGTCATGAACCTCGCATGCGATGACAACTCTTGGCTGGTGGACTCACGTGCTTCAGCGCACGTATCTCACAACAGGGCACAATTTGCTACTTACACAACAGGCGACTGTGGAGTGTTGAAGATGGACAACGGATATGTGTCGAAAGATCTTATTGTTGGAGATGTGCATTTGAGGACAAAGATGAGTGTAGTTATTGCTCTCAAAGATGTCCGCCATGTCCCTGATATACGTTTCAACCTGGGGTCGGTTGAAAGGTTGGATGATGAGGATTTCTTCTATCTCTTTGGGAATGATCAGTGAAAGCTTTCCAGAGGTTCGATGGTGATTGCCAGAGGAAGCAAGAGGCCTAGAGTCCATTATATGAAAGGGAACGCAGATGGGGCACATGAGGTGAACGCGGCTACTGATGCGTCTACCAAGTTGTGGCACAGGCAGCTCAGCCATATCAGCGAGAAGGGGATGAGCTACTTGGTGAACATTAAGGTAATTTTGGGACTAAAGTCTACAAAATTGGAGAGATGTACGTGCTGTTTGACGGAAAAGCAAAATAGGGAGTCTTTTCAAAGTCACCCAAGTTCAAGGAAGCTGACGTTGCTCGAGTTGATTCACTCGGATGTTTGCGGTCCTATGAAGGTAAAGTTCATTGGTGGTGGTTCATATTTTGTGGTGTTTATTGATGATTGTTCCAGGATGGTTTGGGTCTATGCCTTAAAGACCAAGGATCATGTGCGACCCACATTCAAAGAGTTTCAGGCTTCTGTTGAAAGGGTGATGGACAAGAAGCTACTATGTGTTCGGTCTGACAACGACGGCGAGTACATTGGTCCCTTGGATGCTTATTGCAGAGAGCAAAGGATACGACACCAGAAGACTCCACAAAAGATACCGTAACTTAAAGGTGTAGCGAAGCGCATGAACATGACGTTGATGTAGAGTGTGCGATGTTTGTTGTCAGAAGTAAACTTGTCGGACAGCTATTGGGGTGAGGCTCTTTACACTGCTGCTTATATTATTAATTTATCTCCTAGTGTTCCTTTGCAGAGTGATGTACATAATAAAGTATGATACGACAAATAGCCGTTATACAATCACCTGCGAGTGTTTGATTATAAGGCCTTCGTGTATGTACCGAAGGACGAAAGATCCAAATTTGAGTCGAAGACGAGATGGTGCGTCTTTGTCGGCTATGGTCGGGATGAGTTTAATTACAGACTCTACGACCCAGTGGAAAGAAAACTCTACAGAAGCAGGTACGTTGTGTTCGTCGAGGATCATACCATGACCAAAACTCAGGATTCTGATATGGCTTCTGAGGTTGAGGAATTTTCTGAGTTAGAGTCATTTTGCTTCGAGCAGTTTCTAGAGGACACCGCAGAGGATCCAGTTATGGGGGAGCCAATACATGGAGTTACTCCAAACCTTGATTACCAGCCTGTTGATGGTGGTCAGGGTAATCTTTAGGAGTATGGACAGGCCGATGAAGTAGTTTCTGAGGAGGAGGCTGTTGGTATACATCCAACACCAGTGGTTCCATTGAGGAGGAGCGATAGAGAGCGTCGACCATCTACGAGATACTCACCGGGTGAGTGTCATGCCCCAGATCTAGAATACTGGAGACTGGGGGAATGACTCAGCCAACCACACCTTGTAAAATATTGAAGCAACCCGTAATGTGTTAAGTTTGTCTAGAGACAAGGGAGTGCATACTACATTCAAGTCTTCTAAGGTCAAGAACTTCTATATCTCAATCATTCAAACAAGTAGCAATAACATAGAATATTTTAGAATAAGTAGTAAGGTGTTCCCAACGCTGCATCAGAATATTCTAGAGATCTAGCAAGTATAAGTGATATACCAAATACACATTAAGAAGCACAGATGACAGTGAGATAGCTGCAGCCTGAATATATTCCATGTCATGTAGGGAACTAGTGTCCAGATTATCCAGCTAACATGTGCCGGTTGGCTAAACGCCAAAAAGATTATAGTTTACAAAATACGAGTAGCAAATAAAGGAACCCACTCGTGACCCTTAGCAGCCATCCTTCTGGTGTGTTCCATCAGTGAGGGGGGGATACGCTTGATCCTCAGGTGCTAGCTCTAAACATGGCCATGCAAAACCAGTGGGGTCAGACCCCAAATAGCAAGTACCACAAGAAAGCACGAAATGAAGAAACCAAACCAGTTCTATAACATAAGATGCTTAAACCAACAATCAATGACATATGTCTCATCCATGACATGACACGATACCCCTTCACCAAACAAGGACAGAAAGTGCCACATCACATCAAGATATAATACGTCCCTAGATTGATGGTCAAGTTAGAATAACTCTGCATCGTAGTTTTAGTCTACAGTCTATCGTAACACAATAGCACAACCCAACAATCAAACAAGGACATAGGATGAACTATCATGCCACGACAGTCTATGTCCCTAATTCTACTCAGCATAAGGCACAATACACAAGCAGGGATACAATATTTAAGTAAGATAACTTAGCGATAACAAGTAGCTTCGATTCGTGTTCCATTGTAACACAATAACGCAACTCAACAGCCAGACAAGGATATGAGTTAAACTTTTATGCTGTAACGATCCACTTCTCTAACTAAAATATATTTAACGGCTAAACATATGTTACAGCTTGATATGTGATCTCTGAGTTATCCCAGCAATGTATTATATAAGTATCCTCAGATCGTACCATAATCGAGCAGGCTGGCTGAACCAATGATATACAAGCAAGAATATATGATGCACCAGTTCCTTATAAGGGTCCTTTGCTAATTTAATGATCAGTAGCAGTTCCAGGCTTTCTATAGGAAAGACACTGGCTTAGCTTATAAATAAGTCAGATACTGCACTCCACTAGTGCAGATGATATACAATATCCGTAGTGGCCAGCCTTTACTCCCAGCTAACTTAGGGTGGTTTAACATGCACGATCTCGAGATACTGTTCCCTCCCAATGCTCTACAAATTAAGTTGCCTAGTTAACCCTAGGTGATTTAGAATCTCATGTCATGGTCACATGAACATTCCTCCCTAAATGTCTTACTTTAAGTACGGGCACTCTTGATACGAATCCCCATTGTCTCTGAAAGTTAAATTTGGATTCACCCAAGTGTGATGCAACAATCAATTCTATCTAGCCATGGCTAAAGTCTCTATCCAACTACCAAATCCGTGCAAAAAAATAATTACATATATCATGTATGTGGCATGACGTCTCACTATATATCATGTAGCACTCTTGGTGCGATCAAGTGTATCAGCATGGATATAATAGTTAGGGCAGGAATGAGTTCTGTATCAATGTTGTGGTTAGGTTATCAAGTAGAAATGTGTTCGGAATAGGACAATCAAATAATGGTCACATTAATTTGTTACTTTATTATATCGATATATAAAATAAGAGTAGTGTGAGAACCCCTCGAGATCAGATCCACAATCCTTAAACCAAATAAGGACCGAGATTGCAGACCCTCCCTCGAGTTGAACTATGCCCCTTATTCTGTCCAACGTATAATAAGGTGATCCAGAAAAAGTAGCCTAATCAGCAAGTAAGTACATGTAGGGACATATCTACAGGCTCATGTCAGGTGCTTAGTCATATAGCATATGGTCATATCTGGGTCATATAAGTCATTTCTAAGTTAACACAATAGCATCACAATCATTTAATCAAACGGAAACATTAAACCAAACATATGTCAATAGTGGATGCTTGGGAGCGGTTGTCACATGAGTCAGTTGGTCGCATAACCAAACGACCTCATGAACCAACATACCGCATGGGCTAACAGGCCACATAAGCAGAGCCAAGTCCACTCTTCAGGAAATGTGTGATGTGACAAACAATAAATGCAAGTTAAGTCATGTCAGGAAAGTGACTGATGTGACATATGATAAAAGTGTGTCAGAAGAAAAGATAAATTATGAAAAGTAGTGTCGAGTCCGTCAGAAGTTATGCGATCAGAAGGAGTGGGACACATAGCTCCTGGCAGCATGGTCGACTAGGCCGCATACTCCTCTGGGTCGTATGTACACTTGGCCGCATAAAATCTTTTGGACTTAGTAAAATTTTATTCATTCAAGTTCATGCACTCGGCCAAGGGCGCATGGCAAATTCAGTCACGCGTCCAACAAGGTTGGCCGCATGCTGACTCGGGATGAGAAGTCCAGGCCGCATAGAACTTTGTGCCGCATAGCACTCCTTTATCTCTACCAAATAGCAACTTTTCGGCCATGGCCAAAAGCTCAAAAAATAAGATTTTATTTCTACCATAGAAACCTCAAATAATGCCCAAATTCAGCAAAGTAAAGTTCTAAACTACTCAAAATTAAGTGATCATCAACATAGAACAAGGAGTTTTCAAAAATATTAAGTTTTAAGAGATCAAAACCCAAGAACACTCAAGAACACAAAGAAAACCCTAAAACTTAAAACTTAGATCTACACTAATCCATCCACCAAATCCAAAAATACCAAGTTTTAAATGCATGAGAAATCATATACGGAAAATAATGGAACAAAAATATAAAAGGGTTTCTCTATTTCTTGCAAGATGTATTTGCCTATGGAGGGGGAGAAGAAAACCTAAGAAAGAGAATGGAAGAGGAAAAATGAGATGAGAGAGAGTAAAGTTGGGTTATATATGGAGGGTTTGAGTATATGGACCATGGGTTCAACTCATGATAAAACTAAACCAAATAAATAAACCAAGAGCCAAGTGAACCAAAGAATGAGTCTAGTCTCTCGACAACATATAACTACGCTAGTAAGAAAAATAATTACGCTCTAAATATGTATATTGGGAACGGGGAGTGACAGTGAGTATGCGCTACTGACTAACGAAGGAGAGTCCGAAAGCTTTGTAGAGGCTATAAAAGATGAACACAGGAAGGAGTGGATGGAGGCTATGCAGGAGGAGATGAGTTTCTTACATGCCAATTCTACTTATGAGCTGGTGTGGTTGCCAAAGGGCAAGAGAGCTTTAAAAAATTGATGGATATTCAGAGTGAAGCTGACAGATAATTCTACTCGCCCTCGATACAAAGAGAGGCTGGTAATTAAAGGCTACGGTCAGCAGAAGGACGTAGATTATGATGAGATATTTTTGCCAGTCGTCAAGTAGTCGTCTATTCGTGTGGTGCTAGTATTGGCAGCCAGTTTTGACTTGGTGGTCAAGCAGATGACGTGAAGACGGTATTACTCCACGGTGATCTTGAGGAGGAGTTGTACATAGAGCAGCCAGAGGGATTATGTGAGAAGGAAAAGTCATACTTGGTCTGCCGGTGGAGGAAGAGCTTGTATAGTCTGAAGTAGGCTCCGAGGTAGTGGTACAGGAAGTTTGAGTCATTTATGGGGGAGCATGGTTATGTACGAATGACGTCGGATCACTGTGTATTTATGAGGTACTTTGCCGAGGATAATTTCATCATTTTACTACTCTATGTTGATGATATGCTACTGGTGGGTCCGAATGCCACTAGGATAGCGAAGTTGAAGCGCCAACTGGGCGCGTCCTTCTCTATGAATAATTTGGGCACAGCAAAGACTATTCTTGGGAGCCGCTTCCCTCACCCTATTCATGGTAGAGGGGATGAATCGAGGTTTATGGCTGCATTTTTGAGGTCAAGTGTGCTAGAGATTAGTCGAGAGATCAGTCGAGAGAGAGAGAGAGAGAAAGAGAGAGAGAGTCCAATGTCATGCCCCGATCCCGCAGGGGCCGTTCATCCTCGCTTGGATCCTTGAGGGACCGACCATCCTCACACGGGCGTGATGCCGTGCAAGCCTAAGTTGTGCTTGCACAAGACCAAATCTTGAACAAGGACAAGTAAGCTAATCAAGACGGAAGTAGCGACACATATTACAGAAAAGTAAAGAACATAATGTGTAAACCCCCTCACCCAAAAATAGGTATCTTGTGTGTATTTTGTATTTCTTGTATTTGTTTTAGATTATTTTTTAATCAATTAAACCAAATAATTATATTAGGACACTTTACCATGGTTTGAACATTAATAATATAGGATGGCCCCAAAATCTGTATCGTCCTTCATAGGAAGTAGCCTACACAGGAGACACTACCTGTAGGATCTTTTGTGACACAAATATTCAATCCCTTAATATTAATATGACATTAGTGTAACGACCATAGGTTAATTGTTATATATATATATATATATATATATATATATATATATATATATATATATATATATATATATATATATATATATAATTTATTTGTGGTTATTTTTCTATCCTAAACTTTCTACAACTAGCATCCCATAATTCTCCGTGCCAAACTAGGCAAAATTTCTTTTTGTAAGATGTGCATATTATTTACTATTATCCTATTTTGTTGAATATCTATTTAGTTATTTACTTAGTTAATTAGATAATATAATTATTTGATTTATAATTAGATAAATATCAAATTATTGATTATAAAATATTTTTAAAAATATTTTGGGTGTAGTATTTTATTAAAGCTTTACAAAGTAATTTTTAAGAATTTATTTTGTGTGCAAATATTATTTTTGAGATTTTTAACATCATCTATATATGTAAATATATATGTTAATAAATATATGGTTAATAATAATAGTAATGGAAGTAATAATAATAATAATAATGATAATAATAATAGTAATAATAATAATAATAATAATAATAATAAAAATAATAATAATAATAATAATAATAACAAAAGAAATAAAAAGAAAAAGAAAAAGAAAATAAAAGAAAAGAAAAGAAAAGAAAAAAAAAAGCTAATAAATAAAAACTTTAACTAAAACCTAAAGCTGACTAACTACCAACCCACGATCCCTATTCCTAATTCCCCCCTCACCCGCAGGAACCCCCTCCCAGACCTCTCTCTCTCTCCCTCTCTAATATATATATATACACATATATTATCACAAAAACTCTAAACCCTATCCCTATAACCCTAGCCCCGACGCCGGCGACCACTCCCCGACCTTCGGCCGACCTCGACGCCGCCGTTCCCGCACCGCCGCAGGTCGTCGCCGCACTATCGTCCGTCCGCCCCCCGCGCGCACATGTGCGGAGTTCCGTCCCTCTCTTCAAGGTATCATATCTCCCTCATTTTTGATTCTTTTTATGAGCCGTTTGTCCGTGTAAGTTCACAACCTAACCCTCTAGGATTTTTATTTAAGCGGGACGAGTTTTCGTTTTCCAGATTGGTCGAAAAATCGATCAGAAAACTGCCAAAAAACTGTCCAGATACTTCAACCCAAACCCCCATGTTCACGCCCAATTTGCCATCAACCTGTTTAATATTTTCAAAATCTAATTGAAGGATTTTCTTCTCAATATAATCAAGAATTTTTCTATTATTTTAGTTTTTTTTAGTTCGTTTTATGTGTTAAATTATTCGGCCTCCAAAACGACCAAAAACTTGATTTTTTAAAACTTAAATTTTGTGACACAGAATGCGTCCCACCAAACGAGACCGCCTCATCGTATACCAAATGCACCGAAAGGCGCATATGGTATATCCTGACGTGTGGGCTTTCATAAAAACTGATTCGGACGTGTGTGTCCGTCGGAATCAACCCATATCCGTAAAAAGTTTCCGTATCGCAACTTTTGCAAATCACCACCCCATTTTTTGTACGCTCTCGGAATATGACGAAACTTGCGCCATTGGATTTGTGGTATCACGCTGGTCCTGTGACCCAAGTTTCACACGATTCTGCGATAGTTGACCAAGCCGCCTATTCGCGGGTCCCACGACTTGACTTTAAGGGCAAATTTGTGATCGGCTTACCGGAATCCAAAATTGGATATACTGTAGAGTTTGTATCCATATTTAGAATTTTTTTGACCTATAACTTATCCCATTTTGAGAACTTTACCTCTGGCACGCTTTTCGGTGCAAAGTGGCCCATATGTGGACCCACTTTGACCCAAAATTACCGTTTTGCCCCTATGTCCAAATTGGATGAAAGGGTAGTATTTTTTAGCTATCTCGCTTATTCTGAGAATGTTTGTGATGTTTATTTCAGCATCTGGAGACGTTTATTCAGATGCCATGGTTTCTGATCCCTTGTGCTTGACGTCTGGATGCTTGCACTACGTAGTTTTTTTGCCAGGCAAGTATACCTTATCATTGTACTGTGATTTACATTTCATATGGTGCATGTATTTTATTTCTATTATTTAGTTCATATATTTTAACTGTTATATAAACTATGCGTCTAAGAATAACTTGGGTGCAACGACGGTGGCATCGTATTTTATCTTTGTTATATATTATGCATATTGACCTAGTTTTATGAGACACCCACATTATCATGAGGCATTCTTATATTTCATTGGCCATGACACATTTCTTACACGGGTTGTGAGTCTCATGTAGGACACAGACTTGCATATTCGGTTGGATACCTGTACGTGTAGGTCGTACAACGGATAGGGTATAACTGCTAATAGTGATGCATGTTAGAAGACTTAGCAGTTATTAGTAGTCCAGGAACATAGACTATTGTAGTACGGTGTTCCAATCCTTGTCCTTGTTTGGTTGTAGGGTTGGGCTATTATTCTAACGATATGCTATGAACCAAAGTTACGACGCCGATATTTGCACTCCGTCTCGGCGTAGTAGCTAAAACGTGTTGTGGATACAACATACGAAGAGCATGGGGTGGGGATGACAACTGGTAGGCATATTACACACATAGGAATTCGTAGTATATGGAGGAGCCACGGATCCAATGACTTCCTTTATACAGATACTGCGTTCTTCGAAGCGATACAGACGTATATATTTGCAGATATCTCATTCTTCAAAACGATGGATGTTATATGTACAAATACCACGCTTTTCGAAGTATGGACGTTATGCCTACACCTCCCTATACGTACCAAGGTTGTCCTCAAATTGTATTCACTTAGCCGGTTAGTTCACCCTCGAGTTTTCACAGTATTTACTTTATGGCATGCTTCTATGTATCTTGTTATGTCCCTCTGAGGACCTGGTCCCTTTCCAGGTGTAGACGATCATGACTATTCGTAGGAGCGCCAGGACTTGCTACTTATCTTTCGAGTAGGTCTTCCCTTCGAGCCTTATTGTTCATTAGATGTACTTATTTTGTTGCTCTTATACTCTAGTTTGGTAGTTGATTTGTCTCCACCCAACTACTTGTTCTTATTAAGCATCTTATACTTGATTCAGTTATATACCTGGTTGGTTTTTTTTTTATGATTTCTTGGATGAGATTTAGTTATGTCCTGTGACTTGTGATAATTATATACCACTTGTGAATTATTGTTCATAATACATCGTATGTATGTGTTATGGTTTCTATATATTAAAGTTGCCATATACATACGACTGGCATGCTTACGTATTCCTAGTCCTACGTATTTTGGGACTGGGGCATGACATATTTTAGTGGTGGTCCATGCAAGTCGAGAGTATATTGTCTCAGTTACGTTACTGTATCGAGCAAGCCTGCACCTAGGAGTAGAGTTTTAGGTCTCATCCATATTTGACTATGACTCACTTTCCTTCCAATCCGTTCTATTTAAATAATTGTATCCTGCTTGATTCATGTACTTCCCTAATAGTTCCTTGAGTATAGCCTTCTCCTAGAATATAGGAATCCTTGTTGTTAGGATGATAATTAGGATAACATTCCTACTAAGAATACAACTAGAATATTGACACAACACTAAGTTTAGAATACCTAATGAACCCTAGCATCCCTTACCTGTAGATTAATTGACCATTATCCCTTGATATATTTATGAAGGACTTGAGAGTAGTATAGACACTACTAGGGTTAGTTACAAATTTGACCATATCGTTTGACCCTAACATTGAGGAACCAATAGAAATCCAAGGTTGAATATTAGGACTAAACCTAACTTTTATAGTGAGATAGTATTAGAGAACTATAAATTTAGCTTATTGCCTTGATATTAGTAGAACAGTACCTTAGGAAGCCAAGAGGAATGAATAGAACATTTTTTCTTGATCATACCTCAAACACAGAGATTAGCATACCATATTTCCTTAGGAAACCATGATATTATCAAGAGTCTCCCTATTTAGTTTCATATCTTGTTTCTCCGAAACCTTAGCACTCGCATTTATGCGATGGCGAAAAAAAAATCTTCATCTTTCAATTCCTGCCACCTAACCCTTCTGATTGCAGGCTAAGTAATTTTATTTTATGTTAGGATATATAGTTTGCTAGGATTATAGTTGTATTCTTTAATTTTGAAATTATGTGCTTAGTAGTTAGAACTTGATAGTTTGAGTTGTTTATTTAGATTATGATTTTATGATTATCCTTTAGTTTCAAATCACGTAATTTTCATCCATAACTCAATATAGGTTATATCCTCCTTCACTTAAGAGCCAGTAACTTCTCCATTCTTAATATTAACACTTTTGTTCTATAAGCACTATGATTAAGACTTAAGATGACCATTACCTATATAATGCAATAGGATACCCTAATAAGTACCAAGATCTTTTTCTCGTGTACCCCAACAAGAGTTTCTACTTTATCCCCACAAGGTAATTACAGTATTAGTTTATTCTTTTAAGTTGGGTAGTATTCCTCACAATATACTATCACAAGTTCTTTTGACCGATTAATGAAGTATAATTGAATGACACCAACTATAGACTTGTATAAGAAGATAGTGTTTATCCAGACTGTAGAACTCAGAGACCCATACCCCCATTTAGTCGACTAGAGACTTAGACAAGGAGTTAGTATGGCAACTGTAGAGGCACAACACCGGACAAGTTTTATCTTCTTGGTGAATTTGAATTATTTTGTATCTTCTTTCATCATAATCCAGCGTACTTATATTTTTTTGGACTACCTCGACTTATGCTGCTATTTTAGCCTAGTTTTGCAAGCTTATTCTTTTATTGAGCTTGTTCATGACATATATATTATTGGGTGCACACACACTAATACAATTGTCTATTTAGAATTAGTGTATTATGGTCTGATCAACCTTAGTGCGCTTGGTTCGCTCTTCGCATGATAACCTTACGTGGATTGAGATATTTAGTTGACTAGTAGACAAATATACTTGCCATCTAGATAGGTCAGAGCATATCATATCAGGTACATAACTGTTCTGATATAAACATGCGAATAAAAATTTACCAAATAGGATTTTAATCCACAACTGCCCTGACTACTCCCTTTTGAATTCTTTAATCGCCTTGAATCCCGTACTTGTATTCTATCACCTCCTCCTTGAATTCTTTATAATCGTTCTCCGTCTTCCCCTATTTCAGAAAGACAAACACTCGTGCTTGGTATAAGTTTGATATACAGAGAGTACTAGATATACCCTATAGGCCAATCACATTACTTAGTGACTATCTTTTGTAGTTAAGGGCATATCATATGTGATATATTTGGTGTTAAAACTTTTTGAGGATATATTGAACAACACGATTAAATAATTTGAGAAAGTCTTTCTTAAAGGTATAGTCTTGTGTGATAGATCGGTAAATTTTAAGTTGGGTAGAAGTTGCATTGTCAAATTGAGATAAATTTTTTTTGATTGTGATCAAGTAAGATTAGATTGAGAGATTTAAGTCATTTTAATTTTGAGAAATTTTAGAAGAATGATTAAGATGATGAAAATTTAATAAATTTTGATATCATGATATTGTGGACCAAATATTTATACTGAGCATATGATTTAAATATTGAATATTAAAGGTTTAATCATCGATTGAAATTTTGAGGATAAATATAGAATCTTAGACTTGAACAATTGGTAAGTTAAATTTAAAATTTTATAATTTGATGATTTGAATTAAAAGTTAAATTTGATTGTAGGATCACCTATTTGAAATGTTGAGGATGGAAATTAAATTTAAATTTGAAGAGTACGAAATTCTTAAGTTGAGAATATGAATAAGATTTGATTATAATTGTTTATTATTCAAAATCTAGAGGAGATTATGATAGTTAAAAATTATGATATAAATTTTGATATGGGATGTCATATAGATTTGACTAAAAATTGGATGTTGATTATAAAAAAAATTGAGAATAGATTACGATTGGTTAAATTTTGATTTAAACAGTGGTTATTTTAAATTTGAAGTAATTGCGATGGATTGAATAGATTTTGTTATTTAAATTTTTGGAAGATATTGCGATTGACTTGCCTTATATACGAATATGAAGGATTTAGCAAATTATGCCTTATTTTTAATTTTGAGGACGAATTTCTTTTAAGTTTGGTAGATTGTAAACCCCCTCACCCAAAAATAGGTATCTTGTGTGTATTTTGTATTTCTTGTATTTATTTTAGATTATTTTTTAATCAATTAAAGCCCAATAATTATATTAGGATACTTCACCGTGGTTTGAACATTAATAATATAGGATGGCCCCAAAATCTGTATCGTCCTTCATAGGAAGTAGCCTACACAGGAGACACTACTTGTAGGATCTTTTCGTGGCACAAATATTCGATCTCTTAATATTAATATGACATTAGTGTAACGACCATAGGTTAATTGTTAGATATTTAGATATTTATATATATAATTTATTTGTGGTTATTTTTCTATCCCAAATTTTCTACAATTAGTATCCCATAATTCTCCGTGCCAAACTAGGCAAATTTTCTTTTTGTAAGATGTGCATATTATTTACTATTATCCTATTTTATTGAATATCCATTTAGTTATTTACTTAGTTAATTAGATAATATAATTATTTGATTTATAACTAGATAAATATCTATTATTAATTATAAAATATTTTATAAAATATTTTGGGTGTAGTATTTTATTAAAGCTTTACAAAATAATTTTCTAGAATTTATTTTGTGTGCAAATATTATTTTTGATATTTTTAACATCATCTATATATGTAAATATATATGTTAATAACTATATGGTTAATAAAAATAGTAATAGAAGTAATAATAATAATAATGGTAATAATAATAGTAATAGTAATAGTAGTAATAATAATAATAATAATAATAATAATAATAATAATAATAATAATAATAATAATAGTAATAATAATAATAATAATAAAATAAATAAAAAGAAAAGAAATAAAAAGAAAAAGAAAAAGAAAACAAAAGAAAAAGAAAAGAAAAAAGCTAATAAATAAAAACTCTAACTGAAACCTAAAGCTAACTAACTACTAACCCACGATCCCTATTCCTAATTCCCCCCCTCACCAGCAGGAACCCCCTCCCAGACCTCTCTCTTTCCCTCTCTAATATATATATACACATATATTATCATAAAAACTCTAAACCCTAACCCTAACCCTAGCCCCGACGTCGGCGACCATGCCCCCGTACCGCCGCGGGCCGCCGTCGCACTGCCGTCCGTCCGCCCTGCGTGCACACATGTGGGCAGTTTCGTCCCTCTCTTCAAGGTATCATATATCCCTCATTTTTTATTCCTTTTGCGAGCGGTTTATCCGTGTACGTTAACAACCTAACCCTCTAGGATTTTTATTCAAGCGGGACGAGTTTTCGTTTCCCGGATTGGTCAAAAAATCGACCGAAAAATGGCCGAAAAACTGCCCAAAAACAGTCCAGAAACTTTAACCCAAACCCCCATGTTCACACCCAATTTTCCATCAACCTGTTTAATATTTTCAAAATCTAATTGAACGATTTTCTTCTCAATATAACCAAGAAATATTCTGTTCTTTTAGTTTTTATTAATTCGTTTTATGTGTTAAATTATTCGGCCTCCAAAACGACCAAAAACTTTATTTTTTAAAACTTAAATTTTGTGATACGGAGTACGCCCCATAAAACGGGACCGCCTTGTCGCATACCAATTATACCGAAAGGCGCGTATGGTATATCCTGGCATATGGGATTTTACGGAAGCTGATTTGGACATGTACGCGCGTCGGAATCAACCCGTATCCGTAAAAGTCTCCGTATCGTGACTTTTGCAAACACCACCCCATTTTGTGTACGCTCGTCGGAATACGACGAAACTTGTGCCATTTGATTCGTGGTATCACGCTAGTCCTGTGACCCAAGTTTTACGCAATTTTGAGACAGTTGACCAAGCTGCCTATTCGTGGGTCCCACGGTTTGACTTTAAGGGCAAATTTGTGAGCGGCTTACCGGAATCTAAAATTGGATATACCATTGAGTTCGTATTGACGTTTAGAATTTGTTTGACCTATAATTTATTCCATTTAAAGACCTTTACCTCTGGCAGGCTTTTTGGTGCAAAATAGCCCATATATGGACCCATTTTTGATCCGAAATTATCGTTTTGCCCCTGTATCCAAATTGGACGAAAGGGTAGTATTTTCTAGCTATCTCGCTTATTCCGAGAATGTTTGTGATATTTATTTTAGCATCCAGAGATGTTCATTTGGATGCCATGGTTTCTGATCCCTTGTGGTTGACGTCTGGATGCTTACACTATGCAGTTTTCTTGCCAGGCAAGTATATCTTGCCATTGTACTATGATTTATATTCCATATATTGCATGCATTTTATTTTTATTATTTAGTTTATATATTTTAACTGTTATATAAACTGCGCGTCCAAGAATAACTTGGGTGCAACAACGGTGGCGTCGTATTATATCTTTATTATATATTATGCATGTTGATCTAGTTTTATGGGACCACCACATTATCATGAGGCATTCTAATATTTCATTGGCCATGACACATTTCTTACACGGGTTTTGAGTCTCATGTAGGACACAGGCTTGCGTATTCGGTTGGCCACCTGTACGTGTAAGTCGTACGACGGATAGGGTATAACTGCTAATAGTGATGCATGTTAGAAGACTTAACAGTTATTAGTAGTCCAGGAACATAGACTATTGTAGTACGATGGTCCAATCCTTGTCCTTGTTTGGTTGTAGGGTTGGGCTATTGTTCTAACGATAGGCTATAAACCAAAGTTACGACGCCGATACTTGCACTCCGTCTTGGCGTAGTAGCTAAAACGTGTTGTGGATACAACATGCAAAAAGCATGGGGTGGGAAGGACAACTTGTAGGCGTATGTGATACATTGGAATCCGTAGTATCTGGAGGAGCCACGGATCTAATGACTTCCTTTATACAGATACCGCGTTCTTCGGAGCGATACGGACGTATATATTTGTAGATACCTCGTTCTTCAGAATGATGGACGTTACATGTACAGATACTACGCTCTTCGGAGTGTGGACGTTATGCCTACACCTACCCATACGTACCAAGGTTGTCCTCAAATTGTATTCACTTAGCTGGTTAGTTCACCCTCGAGTTTTCACAGTATTTACTTTATGGCATGCTTCTATGTATCATGTTACATCCCTCTTAGGACCTGATCCCTTTCCATGTGTAGACGATCATGACTATTCGTAGGAGCGCGGATCATGACTTGTTACTTATCTTTCGAGGAGGTTTTTCCTTCGAGCCTCATTGTTCATTAGATGTACTTATTTTGTTGCTCTTATACTCTAGTTTGGTAGTGGATTTGTCTCCACTCAACTACTTATTCTTATCAAGCATCTTATACTTGATTCAGTTATATAGCTGGTTGGTTATTTATTTTTTTATGATTTCTGTGGATGAGATTTAGTTATGTCTTGTGACTTATGATAATTATATACCACTTGTGAATTATTGTTCATAATACAGTGTACATAAGTGTTATGGTTTTCATATATTCGAGTTGCCATATACATACGGCTGGCATGCTTACATATTCCTAGTCCTACGTATTTTGGGACTGGGGCGTGACACAATGGCATAAGGGAACAAGCATCTTTATTGATAATCAAAAGTGTTACAAGTGGCATTAAGCCGAGGTTACAAATCGCTCAAGCACTCTCTTGAATTCAATGACACCGTTCCATACATTACATCCTTATATACAAAAGTAGCTCAAAACATAACTCAATATAGCTCAAGGCTTCGACTCCAGATTTTTGGGTCATGGGGATGAGGCACGGCTATCGCTTCCTCGGACAATCTAGCACCTGCGAACAAGAAAACTGTTGGTGGGTCAGCACTTTGGAGAGTATAAAATTAACGAATAGAAGCAACACTCCCTGAAACCAATACTAAGTAAGCATGTGGCAAAATATTATATTACTAGTAATCTTGCTACTTTTACCTAGGTTCATTTCATGCAGCATAGGGTTAGAGTCAGTTTACTTCTTTCAAAAATATAGCTTTGGAAATAGTTTACATATTCAAATATTTAAGCATATAATAGGGACAATGTTCTATCATGCAGTGTACAACATGTATCGTGCACCATATTTATGAACTCTTTAGGAACACAAGTTATTATAGTGGACTGATCAATTCATTACTAATGTGTAGCAGTAAAACATCAAGTGAAAAATACAAGTCTAAGGGAAAAATAAGATTCAAAGCAATATCGAAAATCAATGCCTCATTTATTAAGTTATTCTTACCCTTCATCGAACAATTATCCCTACAAAAGACATACAAGTTAGCAATAATTTGCATAAACATATATGTTCTATTCCCTGTCTGTCTCTGCATCAAATAGTTAGGTATGCAAGAAGGCTAACCTAGCATGCACCCTAACTACATGATAGCCCATGGGTAGCCCCATGATTAGCAGCGGTGGCTTAAGGTTCAGCTCTGTACTAGCACACACGTATGTCAGCAGCTGTGACTCAAGGTTCAGCTCTTCACCAACACACACGAGTACTAGCAGCTGTGACATCATGGATTCTGCACAACACTAATAGACACATCACCCCCAGTGCCCCAGGAACCGTTCGAAAGATAGTACCTTGTGCGCAAGTTGTCCGAGACTAATGCATGGCATGAAACATCTATAATACAAGCAAAAGAATGATCAAGGAAAATATATCTTTCATATTTCACACAAATAATAGCATACCTCACTAGATCACAAGGACCATACCTTAGGGCATACTATTAGTCTCTACTTATACGAATCAAAGACTTATAGCAGTTCGATATAAGAAAACCGACAAGCAAAATATATATTAGCAAGCATTTAATATCTATCTCTTTCAGTACGATAGGAAACTGGCCATAAAACTTTATGTATGCAAGCATGATAGTAGTTCTTCTATCTCTTTTTACTAAAGCATGCAATTCTACTCTTGCTTCGCATATGACAAAGGGACTTGTTTATGCAATTACTTTTACTTATCTTTTTAGCAGGGCAGGGGTTCGTTTGATAGCGGTGTCAATGTAACTAAGCATGCAACATTTCTTTTCTATCTAGACTTAGCATGGCAAAGTTTTATTTCTTTTTTATCTAGACTTAGCATGGCAATGTTCTATCTCTTTTTAGACAAGCATACAAGTTCTCTTGTTAAGCATGCAGGTTCTAATTCTATCACTACCAGAATAAGTCAAATTAGCGACGTCATAAAACGTCGCTAAATGGCCAAAAAATGTCGCTAAATAATTTTAGCGACGTCTGTAGCGACGTTACGTTGAAGTTGCCTTTAAGCTAGTTGCTGACCAGAAAAATATCGCAAAACGTTGCTATTCCGGCATTTTTAGCGACATAATTGCGTCGCTATATTAGCGACGTGTAGCGACGCAACGTTGCTAAATTAGCGACGTGTTGTTTGTCGCTAAGTTTTTTTTTTAGTGACGTTGTACGACTCATTTAGCAACGCTATATTGACCTGGCAATACTGTCATGTCAGCATATTTGTGACGGGCAGCGACGTGGATAGCGACGTACTCAGCGACGTCTTTAGAGACGTATATAAACGTTGCTAAAAGTCACAAAACATCGCTAAAAATATCGTTAAAGATAAAGTAAAAAAATAAAAAATGAATATTGAATTATTTCCAAACCATTCTTCATGCAGTTTATGAATTCACAATTTGTACAAATAGACCTGGAGCAACCCTCCGTTGAATTTCCTGGGTTCGTCGATCCCCTTCGGTTGAACACCGATAAATTAACATATATTTAATATGAATAATATAATAAAATTTGAAGAAAATGAAATATTGAGATTACAAACCGAGTCAGGAGAAAATCTTATCGTAAAAAATACAACAAATATCCACACAACTAAATCTGAAAGCCTCGTCCTAAAGAATACAAGAAATAATGTCTAAATGCCTAAAAAATAAAGAATATTCATAAATGACCAAATATCATAGGTCTGAAACACAAATAATCAATAAACGGTCATAACTAGGACTATTGCGGATCTGCAGGAGGATGACCATCGGCCCACATCAAGGATAAGAATAGATTATACTACTCCCATAAAATTGAAACCGATGCCGATGGAGAAGACAGTGATGTTGGTGGAGTCTGTGTCGATGAGGCGCACCAGAAGGATGTATCTACTCCAACTCTGCTAGTCGATGGTTGTATGAATCCATGGTAGATAACAATCTCGTACTGCTATGAACCATTGAATCCTGCATCATCGTCAGCCTCTCGCCCATGGATAGCTGTGATGCCTGCAGCTCCGTCATGCTGCGCTCTGTCGATGCTCTAAGATCAGCTGTCATATCCCAGAGCGCCATAATGCTGCACTCGAGCATATCAAATCGTGCGATGAGCATCGCATCGTCCGCCTACGGCCGGGACAGGGGCTGCTCCTCCATCCTTCGCAGCAACTCGTCATGGAGAGACGCAATCTAACCGTCAACGGTCTCCTGGACTCAGACCGACGACTGCGAGGGCTGTAGGCAATGCGCACTTGCCGTGGAGGCCCTAGATGACTGCGTCACAACAAGGGCGCCATAGGATCCTGTACCGAAGTACGTACCCCTCTGGAGACCACCGGTCACCCACAGCTCATCCGTCGACGGAGCTGGAGAGGGTTGCAAGGAAGTACCAGCCTCTTCCGCTGTAGGTGTACAAGGAGTCGCCCTCTCAAGCAGCCTAAGATACTGGGCCTTGAAAAGTTTGAATACTCGATAATTGCCTAATTTATATTAAAATTAACACAAAGTAAAGTAATACTTATATAGGTCTGCGAGGCCCTCTCGTCAATGAGATTCCTGCCATTTCGATGGATGGCCAGGAAGACGGTCACCATATTTGCATCCTCACCCCTTTATACCTGTTAAAAATATATTATTTAGTACTAAAATAAAATATTTTATCCTACTACCATTTTATCGTACTTTTATTAAAAAAAAATATCTGAAATAAAAAATATACCAAAAAACAAAAATATTCCGTCATCGAAATCGAGTTACCATACCACTTTGCTGCCTTCTGCCTACCTGCTTTGGCCTTCTCAGACCTTTCCTTGTAACTCGGATCGTCGAATTTAGCCCTCATCGTAGTCCACTGCTCAGGCGTGATCCAACCTTGGATCGGTTTTTCTTCGCGATCATGAGCCTTCTGGTCATCCAGAGCATCACATATTAGCTTGGCGACAACGGCAGGAAACATCTGCTCGATCAACTCGGCCCAGTGCGGTGGATAGAAATACGTTTGCTATAATAAGTAATTTAGTAAGTTATATAATATGCATAAATTAGATGATTGATATAATATACTTTTACCTTAAAGTACGTAAACCAGAACGTCTTCCTCTCCTCCGGAGCATCAGAGTAGTTGATCCAAGGGCCACCATAGTTGTTTCTCAGAAAGAGGCCCAGGCGTCTCTGTACCGACAATGGACGATATCTATACAGAGATAATTATTTTATCATAAAAGTCAATATATAAGGAATAAAGAAATATATGATATATATGATGCTAAACCATCTAATTGACTTACTTTGTACCGTTGGCCCAAATCTCTGTCCTTGTCTCCTCCGGAGGTGCGCATGGAGGATCTAGTTGATATTGGGACGACGTCGGCTCGACCTCCTCCATATGCTCATATGTCTCCATGGTTCCGTCATCAGGAGGAATGATGGACAAGGGAGTACTATCAGGCCTGGAACTACTCGTCCCAGGAGTGCTGCCACGTAACATCGTCGCAGTCAGAGATGTGACTGGTCGATATACTGGAGTACTAGGCGACGAGGATCCAGAACCAACAGTAGGCAGTAGCGGAGGAGCACTCCGTCTACCTCGGGACCTGCCGAACGCTCCGCATCGTCCTGTCATACCTGATAACAACATATGATGAATAAAGAAATACACAAATATATAGTACATTCTACAGTCAAAATGTTATTCATATCTCACAGCATTCATAGAATTGTACAGTAAATAACTAGTAGTGTCACAAGTCTAAATAGATAGTACATTCAACTGTTAAAATATAATACATATCTTCGTCAAAATAGTATATTTTACAGTCAAACTATAGAACATTCTACAGGCAAAATATTTTATTTTCAATCATCTTCAGAAAATTTATCTTTTTCGCCTTCCTCGTCCTCCTCTTCCTCTTCCTCCTCGTCTTCACTTTCATCTACTTCGTCTTCATCTTCCTCTTTGGATAATTTTACATCTTCTACATTATTAGTCGTGTAATGAGTAACTTCCGTTGAGTCCACATCTACAATATTTGTTACAAGAGGTAGCTCGTCCTCCTGATAAACTATTTCGTCAACGTCAAAGGTATTTCTAGCTTTAGTCTTGCATACTACCCACCAATCCGACCTCGCTGTCCCCCTTCTAGGATAAGTTATGAAGTACACAAGCTGAGCCTGACTTGATAGGACAAATGGTTCGTAGCCTTGATATCTACGTTTGTAGTTTATATCTACAAGACCATGCTTATCAATTGTCCAACCTTGATCTTGAATCGGATCGAACCATTCACACTTGAATAGCACGATCTTAACAGGTTCTGTGCCTATATGTCAATTCCATAATCTCTCGTAAGATGCAAAACAAATTATTACTCTTGTAGACCAGGAGGACTTAGTTGCAGAGCCCGAGGAGGTCTAGTTATATTTGTATTAGATTATATTAGACTATTCTTTTGGTGGATTCACAGTTTGTATTATTATTTTAGATTATGGATTGTATCTTATTATTTTCTTCGTTATTCTATTCGTGCATTATTCTTTCTTAGTTTATTTTGTGATTGAGATTATATATACTTGTGAGATACCATATTGCTCCTCCGTTTGGAGTTGAGATGATTGACAGGTACCATATTATATTGTTGAGATGTTAGATAGTTAAAAATGACCCAAACAGCGTTCTACCGCCGATTCTGCGGCGTAGATTGGACGTAACCACGTACTCGTACCCAAATATCAGGGTACGGGTCATGACAATAATGAGTCACCATAAATATACCAGTATGAAGCCATGACAAACCATGTGAAGCCATGTACAACAAAGTAAAGCCTAGTGAAACCAAGTGAAGCCATGTAAAGCCAAGAGAAAACATAAATATAATTCCATCGAGATCGATACTATAATACTTAAACCAAACAAGGACCAGGATTATAGATCTATCTCGATAGGACGGTAAGCAGTAAGAAACTTGGGAACTTCTCGAGATTAATACTATAACCCTTAAACCAAACAAGAACCGAGGTTATAGATCTTTCCCGAGTCGATCCTAGTTCTTAGTCAATTGCCGATAAATAACTAACAGGGTGAAGCAGTTACACATAAACACCATACGAGAACAATAAATAACATGAGAACAAAAAGCATATGAAAAAAGAGTGCATGACCGGTATACCGTCGGTACTCACCAGTACACCATCGGTATGCCGGTCCAGAGATAATAAAAATACAGTAGCTAAATATTCCAATAAATTGGTATACCGTCGGTATTTTGGCCAAGAGCTAACAAAAAGACAGAAGGTTCTGGATTCCAATAAATGGGTATATCGTTGGTATACTCTAGTATACCATCGGTATGTCGGCCAAGATAATTATCTAATAATGTCGGCAGGATCGGTATACCGTCGGTATATTCCAGTATACTGTAGGTATACCGATAAGGTTCACATGAAAATATCTAGAATCTAAGTCGGTCAAAATTGGTATACCGCCTGTATACTGTAGTATACTGTCAGTATGCTAGTTTCCTGGAAAAACTAAACCAAGATCAAATCTAATTTCGGGATCCGAACTAAACCCCTAGAATCACCAAAACCAAGTCTAACAAGGAGTCAAGTCTAGTGGTAGGTCACATATCACAATATGGACTAGATCTCACGGTCATAACTCTGGTACCGTATCTGTTACTGAGTTACCAAAAAGGAACGAGACCAGATTCTACTAGAATTTAAAATCGAAATGGTCAAAACACTAGAAATCACGAGAAGAACAAGTATAGTAAAATAAGTCTAAGCTAAAAAGCAACAACCAAAGCTCCAAGAAGGAAAAATGAAAGAAAGCAAAAGAAGATAATATATTCAACAAGATATACTTGCCTAAAACGAGCTCCCAGGCTAACTCTTCAACTCCACCACCACGAAGGGGATCAAAAACTACTCTCCAGGTCTCAAGACCAAGCTCCAAGCTCGAGAGAAAAATAATGAACATAAGAGAGAGAAAGATAAAAAAAGAAATAAAATAAAACAAAGTACTATTTATAGAGAAATCTTGTAGAAGTAAAACAAATATCTGTTGGAAAGTTAACCGTCGGTAAACCGGTCAGGAAGTAAAGTTTTAATTTTTTAAGTTTTAAAAATCCCACGAAATCTAGGAAAATAAAACATACAGTATAAAATACGTATCAATATACCAATATAGATATAGTGAGACAAATTCTCACACTACATCGTTGTAATGACGTAGAATGCTGTCTAGGTCCACAATACTATCTAAGCATCTTACACAATATATATAAGGCACCTGTCATGCTATCTCAACTCCAAATTGAGGAAAAATATGATATATGATAATGAAACCAATACTCAATCACAATATCAAACTAGAGGAAGAAATAACACGATATGGAATAAAGAAAAGAAGTACAAGAGTCACAAATACAAGTCCAAGTCTAACATCTAGACACAACACAATAGTCTCTAAAATAATAATACATGCCAAGGCTCTAAAGGGTAAAATACAAAACAATAATAAAAGCTAAGTCTTCTTTGTGATTAGTGCTACGTCATCCTATACTGGAAGTGCTATATCTCCTGCTCGCTCACTATCTTTTGCCCCGTAATATGTGGGATACATCACCACTAACCAGTCATCTGAAAAATATATCCAATCTGGATTGGAGTGAAGTACAAAACTCTAAAAGTAGTTCCAAATACATGGTAAAGCATATATGACAGATAATAGAAAAGAATACAAGATGTATAAGTAACTAAAAAATAAAATAAACTAAAATAAGCATGTAAAGTACTGAAAAGGAAAGAACAGACAATATAAAATAACTGCAAGTAAGGGAAATAGATAATACTAGCTATGTGCCTAAGAGTACAAGTTTGTTATGTAACCGGCTTGGGTTGAACGTAAGGTAAATAGGGTAACTCAATTATACGTGGGGTGTATAATCAACATATACATGAGGTAAATAGGGTTTGATCACATAACCCACTTCTACTCCCCCGTCCCCAACCAATACTCATGGATCCGATCACGACACGTTACGAACACGAGTAATATGGGCACACTACACACGAGATAGTGTGTGAATACGAAGTACATGGTAAGTAATACCCGATGCACATGATGAAATACATGTGAAGGAGTACCTACTGAAATCGGTAAGGGGATAACATTTCTTGACATGATCCAAATAGTACCAGTCCGTGTAACCATTATGTCGGAATATGTATATACTTCTAGAACATGCGATATATACACTATCATAAAATAAAAACTAACATAGACATTTACTCGCCTCTGGTCCTGAGCAAAGGTGTATCTTGATGCCCAAGCTTGGTGTCACATAAATCCTTTTTAGAAAAATTATGTCAAATAGTGTAATAAGTGATAAAATGCTAAAATGAGCTAAAACATGATGTTCTAGATCTATACTAAGTCATACACTAATTTTTAGGTCCAAGCTAAGGTTATTAGTCTATATTGGTCACTATTAAGCTAATACTAGTTATACTAGGTCATTACCTTAGTGTGCAAGATATACTTAGTTATTAATTTATCATTAACTTACTATATATATACTACTAATTAGTAATTAGCTAACTGTTACATTAATTAGTAACTGACAATTTAGTAACTCTCAACTGCTGATATCAACATGTTAACATCTATACTTTATTATCTAATAAAATAACCTTCCTTATAACAACTCAGGATACCCCCTTCTCCCACAACAATCAACTTCTGCTACTAAGGTTGGTGACTGGTAACTTGAAGTTACAATAACAACCATCCTAATTCGATTAATCCTCACTTCCAGGTAGTCACTTCTACCTAAACCTCTCTTAACTTCACACACAATCTCCAGGTACCCTTACCCAATTTCTCTGATGCACACAAAAGTATCTGATATTGATATTGAATTTGACACTCCAATGATACTAAAACTGATATATGAACCCCATTACATTCACTGGTAGCTCACCCCCCTCTTGACCTTGATGTAAAGTAAGCACCAAGATAACTAATAATTCCTTAATAACTAATTGATAATAGTTACTACTGATCTATCCTATACACTATAGGCAACATTTGATACTTAACACAGTATCTAATTTGATACAATACTCACAGTTAACTCCAACTCTTGAACACCTACCTGATATGCATGCCTGCACATATCTCTTTCAGCTACTTAACTACACTGATACTTGATATCAGTTGGCTCACATTGCCAAGGATCAGTTCACTCTTGGGATCACTTCTCATATCAGTTTACACTACAGTTTGCATCAGTGTTTCCTCCACCACACTGATACCAGATCTAACACTTGTTATTACTGCTGCCAATTGCAGTTGATGCATCACCTTACTCTCATTGTTGAGCAACTGCTGTTGTTGACTCGAGTGGTATCAACTGATACCACTCTCCCTCTATTGTGTATTGAACCTGAATCCCTTCACACTCATACACATGGCTCACAACACACATACACCAATATATATATATATATATATATATATATATATATATATATATATATATATATATATATATATATAACAACACACGAACACTAATATTTAAGCAAACACATTAAGTGTATAACTACAATATTCATGATACTCATCTGTGTATTGAACCTGAATCCCTTCACACTCATACACATGGCTCACAACAAACACACACCAATATATATATATATATATATATATATATATATATATATATATATATATATATATATATATATATATATATATATATATATATATATATATATATATATAACACTTATATATCATGTACATAATATAACAACACACGAACACTAACATTTAAGAAAACACATTAAGTGTATAACTACAATATTCATGATACTCATCCCATTGAGAAGCCAAAATCCTAATTTGTCCACAATAATCATTCCTACGTATCAAATACTCAAAATAATAACCATTATAACTTGATACACTAAGAATTGAAGAAAATTAGTACAAATTACCCAAAATAAATCTTGTATCATAGCGTATCCCAAAATATTATGATACAGCCTACTCGTATCCATTTGTTGACAATTATCTAGTCCCACAACCCCGATCTAAGTCTAGTTAGGCTAAATTAGTCTCATGACACACTCTTGATGTGTCAATCTCATAATCTATCTAAATTGTGCACAAAATCTATGTAGAAGTGTCAATATACATCAAAAAAGCCTAGAACTTCTTCATATAGGTAGTCCAATGCCAAGGAAGAGTTCCTAATTGTCAAATGCACGATTTAGAACCTAAAATGAGGAGAAATTCAGATCTATACCTATTGGGAGATGAATTTCTAATAAATTGCTCAAATAGACACAATCCTGACACAAGCAATTTGCTAAATATTCCTCCTCCAAGTGCTCCATGCAAATCTAAGCTCTAATGCTCCTTGCTTGATGAAAGTAAGAGAGAATAAGAAAAATTAGGGTAAATTTGGTGGAGGGATGAAGTGAATTGGGGATGTAGAAAATTGGGGATCTAAAATGAATGGAAAGAATGAGAAGAAGAGACAGAAAGACCCCTTAAGTGGCCGGCCGCCCTTTCCCCATCTCCAAGTCACAATAAATGTCCATCAAGCCCCTACATGCTAAATTATGAAAAATAATTAAGAAGGGCCATTTTTGGAAGTCTCTAAACTAATGCCAATAAAGCTAATTCTCCTAATTAACTAGAAGGAATGGGTCTATTGGGCCTAGTCCATGTTGGGCTCAATTGTTGTCATGACAAGTCTAATTAGGTTTATTAGTGTCAAGTCTAAATAATAGCCTAGCCCTCTAACTATAAATAAATAATACAAGCCCTATTTAAATAAATAGCATACTATAATTAAATATTAATTCACCAAAATAAAATATACAAAATAACTAAAATATCCTCATTTAGAAATATGGTGGTGACAAGTCTACCCTCCTTAGAAAAAATATTTCCTCAAAATTTAAGGAAGAACTTAGCATTACAACAAACAATCACAAAAAGCAAGAAAGAATGATACCTCATGGCTCAAAGAGGTAAGGGTATCGCTCGCGCATCTCGGCTTCCCTCTCCCAGGTAGACCTCCTAGAGAGTGATGCCTCCACGCGACGCATACCAAGGGAATCCTCTAGTTCCTTGGTACCTTCTTTCTACTATCCAGAATCTCCACCGGTTGCTCTGGATAACTGAGAGTCGGACCCATATCGATCTCCGAGTGATCCAATACATGGCTAGGATATGCCATGTACCATCTCAACTATGACAAGTGGAACACGTTGTGCACTCCCTCTAGTGTAGGCAGCAAGTCTAGTTTGTAGGCCACTGTACCGAACCTCTCAAGAACACCGAAGGGTACGACGTACCATGGACTACGCTTCCTACCTCCACTAAAGCGAATCATGTCCCATGTCAAAAAAATCCACAGAACACCAGATCACCAAACTAGCACAAAATACAGATATAGCACTCTATCTAAAACAAGACAAACACAATAAATACAACAAACCTATACCTTAAACTCTAAGGGTCTCCGATAGCTGTTGGCCCAATGCCGCTGTCTGTCATGCGCCACACAAAGTCTATCTCTAATAAGCTTCACCTTCTCAGCTATATCTACAACCATATCAGGCCCTAACAAGGCTTTATCACTAACATTATCCCAGGATAACGGAGTACGATATCTCTGTCCATACAACGCCTCAAATGGTGACATCTCAATGCTGACCTGGTAGCTGTTGTTGTAAGCAAATTCGACCAGGTGAAGATGATCCTCCCAAGAGCCTCTGAAATCCAAAATACAAGTGCGAAGCATATCTTCGAGAGTCTGAATAGTCCTCTCCGACTGTCCATCTGTCTGGAGGTGATATGCGGTACTAAACTTGAGCTGGGTGCCCAAGCTAGCCTATAAACTCCTTCAGAAGTGGGATATGAAGCGACTATCCCGATTTGAGATGATGCTCATAGGAACTCCATGCAATCTGACTATCTGTTGCACATACATCTCCGTGAGCTTCTCCGTAGATGTACCTACCTTGAATGGCAAGAAGTGGGCCAATTTGGTCAACCTGTCTACGATGACCCAAATCATGTCTTCACCTCCTGGAGAACATGGAAGCCCCGAAACAAAATCCATCATCATATGCTCCCATTTCTACTCTGAAATGGGTAAAGGCTAAAGCAATCTACCTGGCCTCTATCTCACCGCCTTTACCTGCTGGCATACTAGACATCTGGATATGAAGCATGCTACCTCCCGCTTTATACCATACCACCAAACATGTTCCCTTTTATCTCTATATATCTTGTTAGCACCTGGATGCATAGAGTACTGAGATTGATGCAACTCCTAAATAACCCCCTCACGTAACGTTCCACTCGGCACACACAATCTGGTACCTTGCCATAATGATCCATCCTTAGCAATAGTGAAATCCTCTGCCAATCCCATCCAAACTTGTGCTCTGATACTTCTCAGAGACTCATCTTCAAACTCTGCAGCTCTGATTTGGTCCATAAACTCTGACTATATTTGTAGTCCCTACATCAATGCCGCAACTCCAAGAACTAGCACCTCAATACCCAAGCTATCAAGATCGGCCAATAAGTGTCTTTCCCTCGTCAAGTACATAGCTACTGGATACCTTCTTAAGACATCGGTGGCTATGTTGGCCTTTTCTAGATGGTACTACAAGAATATGTCAAAATCCTTTATCAACTCCAACTATCGTCTCTACCTCATATTGAGATCCTTCTATGTAAATACATACTTCAAGCTCTTATGGTCTGTGAAGATCTCTACATGCACTCAGTATAAGTAGTGCTTTCACAGTTTTAGAGCAAAAATGACCGCTGCCAACTCTAAATCGTGGGTGGGGTAATTCTTCTCTTGAGGGCATAATTGCCTAAATGCAAAGGCAATCACCTTCCCGTTCAGCTGTAAAACACAACACAAACCTTTAACCGAAGCATCACTATATATGGTAAAACATCTTGTCCTATATGGCAACATCAATACTAGAGCTGTAGTCAACCGCTTTTTCAGCTCCTCAAAGGCGGCCTGACACTCCTCTGTCCAGACGAACTCCACGTCCTTCCTGGTCATTCTAGCCATCGGTTCTGCAATCTTGGAGAATATCTGAACAAATCTTCGATAATAGCCTGCCAATCCAAGAAAGCTCCTGATATCTGCCACTGAACTCGGGGTAGACCCTGACTCAACTGTTGATATCTTCTTCGGGTCCACTAAGATCCCGTCTCCTGTAACCACATGACCAAGTAATTCAACCTCGTCAAGGAAGAACTCACACTTCGAAAGCTTGTCATAAAGCTTCTCCTTCTTAAGAGTCTCCAGAACTATCCTCAGGTGCTCCTCATGCTCCTCTGAGGTCTTTGAATACACCAGAATATCATCAATGAATACCACCATGAACTTATCAAGATACTGGTGGAATACCTTATTTATCAGGTTTATGAATACCGTCGGGACATTAGTCAACCCAAACGGCATCTCCAAGAACTTGAACTGGCCATACCGAGTACAAAAAGTTGTCTTCGAAATATCTTCCTTCTTCACTTTCACCTGGTGGTAACCCGACCTTAAGTCTATCTTCGAAAATACCTTCACTCCGCTCAAATGATCAAAGAGATCATCTATCCTCGACAGCGGGTATTTGTTCTTGATAGTGAGGTTATTCAAAGCTCTGTAGTCGATACACATACGTACCGACCCATCCTTCTTCGGTACAAGTAATACCGGAGCACCCTACGGTGATGAACTGGATCTGATGAAGCCCTTGTCCTGTAAATAATCTACCTGCTTCTTCAACTCTGCCAATTTATTATTGTTAACCTTATAGATATGTTGTAAAATTGGCTCTACTCCTGGCACTAAATCTATAGAGAACTCAACAACTCAGTCTAGTGGCAAACCCGGTAATTCCTCCGGGAAAACATCCATATACTCCGCTATCAAAGGATGTGGTGGCTCATTCTCTTCCACCAAAGCTCCACAGAAGACTCCCTCTCTGCTCTGCTGCTCCTCTGGCAAACTCAAACTCTTGATCTCCTGGCGGTCTAAACAAAACTCTACCTCCATGATAATCTATACTAGCATGGTGCCTACTCAACTAATCCATCCCGGGTACTAATTCGTAGCTCGAAAGTGGCATTATGAGTAAGCACGCACTCAACTTTTGGCCTCCTAATATGACTTTTTAATACTTGCAAACATCATTGACCAGGATAATGCCACCTCCGGTCATTATCTTGCAAGTCCTCACCAACGGTTTAACCACAAGATGATGCTTCAAAGCAAAAGATACATATATGAAACTATGTGAAGCATCAGAATCAAATAAAGCATGAGCCAAAAAAAGTCAAAATAGACTGAACCTGAAATGACATCTCCGACCGGCTCCTCCTTCTCAACTGTAATGGCGGAAGCTCGCCCCTGAAGCACACCTCTCTGCTGCTGCTAATACTGTACAAACCTCTACTGCTGTGTATGCAATAGTGGTCCTCTCTGCTATCCTACAAGTGGTCTGGTGGGTGCTCTCTGAGCTGGGGCTCCGCCCTGAGCTGGATGAACTAAAGTCTGAGGATAATCCCTCCGCTGGTAGTCCCCTGATCCGTCGAACAAGCACTTGCCCAATCTTATTCTCACATATCCCATCAATGACCCATCTTCTTGTAGAATGGGCAAGTAATAACTGGCTGAGTTGGCCTCTGAATCTGATGTGTCTGCTGTACTAGCGCTCTAGCTGGTGCAGGTAACTGCTACCTTGGCTGCTAGAAGTGTCTCTGATGGTAAAAGTGAGGTCGCTTTGCTGGGCCCGCACTACTACTAGCTCCTGGAGTATCCCTCATCCTCTTGCAGTCGAGCTCTAAATCATTCTCTGCCTGTTGTATCTCCGTTAGAATCTCCTCAAATGTAGCGGTACGGTGTCCACTAGTATGAGATTTGATCTCCCTGTTCAGACCCTTTCTGAACTCCCTAGCCTTCCTTCGTGGATTCTGCCCCTCCATAAAGTAACCCAATCTGCAGAACACTGTTGCGTACTCGTCCACTAACATGCTCCCCTGGACGAGGTCCTGGAACTAACTCTCCAGGGAACTCATAACCACGTCCGGAAAGAACTTCTTCTTGAAAAGCTCCTTAAAAGCCTCCCAAGTCAGTCCTGGTGTTGTGATCCTCGGGTTTGTCCTGAACTATGTTAAAGCAATATCAAACATTATGCCCTCCGCTGCCTCCATTTTTAGGCACTCTGGAATCTGCACCAGCCGTAGGTTTTGCTCAATATCCTCGATCCAATCATCCGCATACAAAATTCCCTTATTGCCTTTAAAGTCCTTGGGCCCCATCCTCTTGAAGTCAATGATAGTCCCCGGCCTTGGCTACTGCGTGGCTGGACTGAGGCAACCCTCTCCACTGTGTCGAGTGCTATCTGGTGGACATTCTCAATGCCCTATCGTATCACCTCAGACTAGCACTATTGGGCCTCTTCTTGGGCCCTCCGGGCCTCTATCATATGCTAGAATAACATAAATATCTGCGCCGGATCATCGGTTGGTGGTGGTGATAGAAGCTCCTCTGGTACTGCAGGCACTGTCCTCTGAACTAGAGGCAGAGCACCCCTAAAAGCTGTTATGGAAGCCCCCACCTGAACCGGTGAGGCGACCCTCTCGGCTGGAAATAGTGGAGCAGTGGCTGCTGCTGCTCGCCGCAGAGGTGGTAAAGTGACCGACCTCAAGGAAACTGTGCCAGAGCACTGGGATCGATTCTTCGGCAGCATCCTAAAGGAAAATTTAAAACAAAAGAATTAATATGACGCAAGATACAATATCATCAAAGAAGGATAATACTATTTAAAGAAAGTAATTATTCATATTGGTAAGGATAGTAAAGTAATAAATTAGAAGTTTTCCTGGCTGTTATTGAGTATACTCTCAGCCTATATCCAATATCCTAAAGCAGGCTCGTAGCAGTACTTTAAGTTTGAGCACTACTACGATATCACACTAATTGCGACCTTTTGACCTTTATTTGTCACCAGTAAAAATGTGTCATGACACGCACCCTGTGTAAGGGCACGAGTACATGAACAACACCCAACATATATCGTAGTAACAACGTAGAATGCTGTCTAGGTCCACAATACTATCTAAGCATCTTACACAATATATAAGGTACCTGTCATGCTATCTCAACTCCAAATGGAGAAAAAGTATGATATATGATAATGAAACTAATACTCAATCAAAATATCAAACTAGAGGAAGAAATAACAGAATATGGAATAACGAAAAGAAGTACAAGAGTCGCAAATACAAGTCCAAGTCTAACATATAGAAACAACACAATAGTCTCCAAAATAATAATACATGCCAAAGTTCTAAAGGGTCAAATACAAAGCAATAATAAAAGCTAAGTCTCCTTTGTTACTAGAGCTACATCATCCTGTACTAGAGGTGTTATCTCTCCTGCAGGCTCACCATCTTTTGATCCATAATATGTGGGACACATCGCCACTAACCAGTCATCTGAAAAATATATCCAATCATGATTGGAGCGAAGTACAAAACTTTGAAAGTAGTTCCAAATACATGGTAAAGCATATATGACAGGTATTACAAAAGAATACAAGATATACAAGTAACTAGGAAATGAAATAAACTAGAATAAGCGTGTAAAGTACTGGAAACGAAAGAACATACAATATAAAATAACTGCAAGTAATAAAAATAGATAATACTAGCTATGTGCCTTAGAGTTCAAGTTTGTTATGTAATCGGCTTGGGTTGAACATGAGGTAAATAGGGTAACTCGATTATACGTGGGGTGTATAATCAACATATACATGAGGTAAATAGGGTTTGATCACATAACCAACTTCTACTCTCTTGTCCCCAACCAATACTCATGGATCCGATAATGACACGCTACGAACACGAGTAATACAGGCACACTATACACGAGACAGTGTGTGAACATGAAGTACATGGTAAGCAATACCCAATGCATAAGATGAAATATATGTGAAGGAGTACCCGCTGAACGCGGTAAGGGGACAACATGACATGATCCATATAATACCAGTCCGTGTAACCACTGTGTCGGAATCAAGTATATAGTTCTAGAACATGCGATATATATATTATCATAAAATAAAAACTAACAGAGAGATTTACTCGCCTCTGGTCCTGAGCAAAGGTGTATCTCGATGCCTAAGCTGGTGTCACATAAATCATATTTAAGAAAATAATGTCAAATTGTGTAATAAGTGATAAAATAAAATGAGCTAAAACATGATGTTATAGATCCATACTAAGTCATACGCTAATTTTTAGGTCCAAGCTAAGGTTATTAGTCTATATTGGTCACTATCAAGCTAATACTAGCTATACTAGGTCATTACCTTAGTGTGCAAGACATACTTAGTTATTAATTTATCATTAACTTACTATATATACTACTAATTAGTAATTGGCTAACTGTTACATTAATTAGTAACTGACAACTTAGTAACTCTCAACTGCTGATATCAACATATTAACATCTATACTTAATCATCTAACAAACTAACCTTCCTTATAACAACTCAGGATACCCCCCTTCTCCTACAGAAATCAACTATTTTCCTATACATGGCTGGCCAAATCCTTCCCCCCCCATTCATTTCCATTCTTTTGCTTCTTCCCACTTCATTCTCCATTCTCTTCTTCTTCCTTCTTCTAATTTCTTTAATTTTAAGTAAGTGCTTCACCCCTTTTCTCTTCCTTCATCTATTTCTTCCATTAATGTAAACCCTAAGCCTTTGCTTTTCTCTAACCTAGGTGTGTAGAGCTTAGAATTGGTGTAGGAGCTTGGCTTGGAGGCTTGGAGGCTTGGTGTGGGTGATTTCTAGGTTTTTGGAGACTTTGGCCTTGGGATTCCAACTCCCAAAAGGTAAACCCTAATTTTTCCCCTTGTGACTATTCTAATATAGTATAATTAGTAGCTTAGAACCTTCCTAGACCTTAGGGCTACTCGTGGGAGAAAGTTAGAACTTGTTTGGTTGTGTTTGGAGACTTTGATATTAGGTTTTGTGTCAATTTTGGGTGAAATCCATGATTGGCCTAATTATGGGTGATGCCCTAGGTTAGACGGACCTAGCTAGACGTGCTTGGGTGTCTTGAGGGTAGGTACGTATCCCCGTTCGGGCACGTGAGATCGTGTCGCAGAGATTTGGGCATTTCGAACGATTTGGGGGTTTTTTATCGTCGTAGGTCCACATGCATGTGAGATTTTGCCACGGACCTAGAATCAGAGAGTTAACATTTTTTGAGGTTCTAGACATCGATTAGAACTCGTGGGTAAATTTTAGTTCGATTCCGATTAGGTTTGGTATGTGTTTCACGAGGTATCATGAGCCGCACACCAAGTATTTGTCGAAATAACCAAATGGCCATTTCGACTTGGTTTCTAGATTTTAGGCTTGTGCGCAGGTTGGTTTAGCCTCGAAGAGTATGTATTAGAGTTTTTGGGCTATATTTTATATATATGTGTATTTATATGTGTGTGGGTGAGTGTGGTTGAGTGTGTGTGTGGTTTGTGTGTGAGTGTAAGGTATAGTTGTGAGTGTGTGTGTGAGTGTGTTTGTGAGTTTGTGTATAGGTATAAGTGTGTATATATATATATAAATATAGGTATATGTATATATATATATATGTGTGTGAGTGTGTAGTGTTTGTGTGTGTGAGTAGTGTGTGTGAGTGTAGTGTGTTTGTATATAGGTGTGTTTGAGTGTGTGTTAGTGTGTATTTGTGTGTGTGTGTGTGTCGAGAGAGAGAGAGAGAGAGAGAGAGAGAGAGAGAGAGATATTAGAATAGAGAGATAGTGAGATAGAGAGCTAGCGCGAGAGAGATTGAGAAGGGAAGAGAGATTGAGAGATTGAGATAGAGAGCTAGAGCGAGAGAGCTAGATAGAGGGAGATGAGATGAGAGTGAGATAGGGGGAGAGTGAGATAGAGTGTGAGGGAGAGAGGTAGAGAGAGTGAGATGAGAAGGCAGCAGCAGCCAGCAGAGGCAGCAGCAGTCGCGGCAGCAAGCATCAACTGCAGCAGCAGTCAGCAGAGGCAGCAGCAGCACAAAGCATCAGTGCAAAGCATCAGTTGCATAGCAGTAGCTGCAGCAATTCGCATAGTAGTAGGTAGTAACAGCAGCAGAGTTTAGAGAGAGTGAGAGCTATATATATATATATATATATATATATATATATATATATATATATATATATAGATAGATAGATATATATATATATATATATATATATATATATATATATATAGAGAGAGAGAGAGAGAGAGAGAGATAGGTATATATATGTGGATATGTGTATATAGATATATATAGATAGTTAGAGGTATATGTATATAGATATATAGATAGATAGGTATATAGATATCTATATATAGATATATATAAAGATATGCATAAATATATATAGGTATGGTTAGATAGTGAGATAAGGTAAGGTAAGGTAAGGTAAGGTATCTCAGTACCTTGAGATATCAAGTTATTGATGCAAGTGAGGTATCGGAGGTAAGGTATTGAGGTAGCATAATACTAAGTTATATATATATATATAGATATATATGTATATTAATGTTATATATATATATATATATATATATATATATATATATATATATATATAGTTAGCTAGTTAGTTAGAGTTAGAGGGTAAGGTATCCCAATATCCTGAGATACCAAGGTATTGAGGTAGGTTGGGTATCGGAGATGAGGTATTGTCCTACACTAGGTTATATATATATATATATATATATATATATATATATATATATATATATATATATATATATAGTAGCATATGGTAGTATATATATAGATAGATAGTTAGTTAGTTAGCTAGTGTTAGTGAGGGGTTAGGCTTGAGTATCTCAATACCTTGAGATACTCAAGGTATTGAGCGTCGGGGCGAGGTATTGGATTTTAGCCTAGGAATGAGGTTAAAGATGCTTTTATATATAAAGTTTTATATATATATATATATATATATATATATATATATTATAGAGGGTATAGGAGGGGTATATAGCGTAGGTTGAGGTATCGGATACCGAAGGTATCCCGGTATCTCAAGGAGGCAAGTTTGAGGGTTTATTAGCTTAATGACCCAGTTTTGACCTAGAATTTTAGGGACACCCTAGTTTGACCTAATATTGACCGTAGTTGACCCGGTTGACCGCCAAAGTCAACTTTTGACCTAGATTTGACCTAGAGTTGACTTTTTGGATCCCGGGTTGACTTTTTGACCCAGATTTTATCGGTTTGACCGGTTTGACCTAGAACAACCCTAGAAGCTTGTTTTTAGCTATTTTATATTTGTTTATCTCTTTAGAACCCCGTTTAACCTTGCTTTTCGCAATAGGTCCTTGTAATGCCAGTTCGGATCGCTAGTTACTTAGGACGTCAGGCGAGTACATTCTCTAATAGTTTTTATTGTCTGATGATTATTATGATTCAGCTTCTAGTATAGTATTATCTGATTTTTCTAGGATGACACGGACTAGTATTTCTGGATTTATTTACTTGCGACACGTAAATTTTATATTTTTGGCTCTATTCTGGAATCACCTACTAGCATCACCTACTGGCATCACATCGTGGCTCACTACAGGCATCACTCATATTTCTGGCTGGACTCATACTTGATTTGCGTATCGGGTCTTGGATTCACTTGTACTAGTCGGGGCAGGGAAATACTCGAGTAGATATGTAAATATTCTCAATTGGAATCAGTGAAATCACCCCCTCATGTCTAATTTGGAATGATAGCAGTTGTGCACCCAGTGCACGGTGAGCCGTAGTTACCCCTAGCCGTTTACATGTCGAAACAGGTATTTCAAAGACACGAGTTTGTTCTTCTCGTCTTGACTCACTTGTATTTCTTGACTGGTCTCACTTATACTTTTTGGACTGGACTCACTACATTTATTCTTGCTGGACTTACTTCACGAGATTGTGCACACACTTAATCTTAGTTTAGATTTCTTGTATCCTGCAGTCATTACTATCTTGCTTCTGATTTTCATGCATTTTTACCTTTATGAACCAGTTGATAGAAATATATATTTCCTTGTTCATACTTCATTTCCTATACCTTGTTTATTTGCTACAACTGTTTTATAGTTTTTATCATTTAACTAGAACTGCTGTTAGAGGTGTACTTGCTCCAATCATGAATGGATATATTTTTCAGAGGATCTGGAAGATTGGTGTCCGACGTTTTATGGACCTCAACCAGTCGATGGTGCAGACAGGGATCGCCTAGTTCAGGAGTGATTTCCGGGTTGGTAGCCGGGATCACTAGGACCTCACTGTATTTATTAGCTTTTGGTACCGAATTTGTCCCCAACTTTTGGTTGAGACCTTGTATTGTATTTGATTCAGGATATTGTTGTATTATTATTATTATTGTTGTTGCCTTTAGTTGTAGTTGTTGGTTAGACTCTGTAGTTGTTAGACTTCTTTGTTATCTTATCGTGCTTAGATTCGTGATTGAGTACTTGTGTTATCTTATTATATTGCTCCTCCGTTTGGAGTTGAAATCTTGACAGGTACTTATATTATTGTGTGAGATTGTTAGCTAGATAGTAGACCTAGACAGCGTTCTACCGCCGATGCTGTGGCGTAGGCTGGATGTACCCACGACTCATGCCCAATTTTTTGGGTGTGGGTCATGACACGTTTTTGGTGGCGGCCCATGCAGGTCTTGAGCTGCGCAATTAGTACGATGTCGTGGTAGTACAACGATTTAGTTGTACTTCTGTGAGCCTGCTCTAGGAAATAGGATCTAGGATAAGAGTGTACTCAATAACGACTAGGAACAATTCTAATCTAATTATTCTGAAATTGCTTTCTTTTGAAATATTACTATCCTTCTTTGATGATATCATATCTTGTGCCGTATTGACTTCTTTTGATCTGTGTCCAGGATGCCTCCAAAGACACGATCCTATCGTACCATTCCAGCAGTTGCCACCGAGAGGTCTGCTACCTCTCGTCCAGCTCGACTTTAGGCAGCTGCTACCGCTCCACTCACCACTCCTGCGGTTGAGGGAGCATCTGCTTCTCTCGGGGATCCTCCTCCACCTGTCGATCAGAGGACTACCCCAGTCGTTCCGGTGGTGCCTCCTCCACCACCTCCTGCACTAGTAGACGTCGTACAGTCGTTTGTATTCTTCAGGGAGATGATGGACGCGCAGCACCGCCAGGTGTATGTGATGAGGCTGGGCATTAAGAATGCCCACCAGGTAGCCATGACGGCAGTAGACAGAGTGTCTCAGATCCAGCCACAGGAAGATCAAACTCAGCACCCGAGGCCGGGAAGCATTATTGACTTCCAGAGGATGCGGCCCAAGAAGTTCTGGGCTACAGAGGGGATCCTGTACGCGGATGACTGGATAGGGCAGATTGAGGGAATTTTTCGGCTGGCACAGATTCCAGATAGCATGTAGATAGAGGCAGCGGGTAGACAAATGTTCGACCTCACTTTGACGTGGTATCACAATGATACGAGGATCACGGCACCAGGGCTTACTTGGAAGGCTTTCAAGAGGATTTTTAAGAAGAAGTTTTTCTCAGATGTGGTGCTCAGTGCTTTGGAGAGCCAGTTCGAGGCACTCGTCCAGGGGAGCATGCTAGTGGACGAGTATGCAGCGGAGTTCTGCCGTCTAGGCAAATTTGTAGAGGGCTTGAGTGAGGCAGCAAAGGTGAAAAAGTTTTGCAAGGGCTTGGTCATGGCGGTCAAGTCTTTGACTAGGAGTGACCACGAGGCAAATTACGAGCAGATCGTAGGGGATGCTCAAAGGGCAGAGGATGACTTGGAGCTCAAGTACAAGAGAGGCAGGAATGATTCAGGTAGTGCGAGTGGTAGTACGGGACTGGCTAAGCGTCCCTATGTGCAGAAGATAGTACAGCAGCCGGGGCAGCAGGGTCAGGATCAGAGAGTGCCCACTTGTGCCTACTGTAGGAAGGCATGACACACTTGTGATGTTTATAGGAGGAGGCTGAAGGTGTGTCTCTTCTGTGGATCCACTGCTCACCAGATATGAGATTGCCCCACTGTACCTCCATTGGGTGGAGCACAGGTTTGGAGAGTTGGAGCTAGGCCACCTATGGCACAACATCATGCCCCGCACCAGCAGAGGGAGATACCCCAGCAGGGCAGGGCTTATGCATTGACGGTCGAAGAGGCCGATGCTACGGGTGTCGGGTTAGCAGGTCTGTCTTTTTGTTCTTCTTCCTGTTCTTTTCCATTCCTTGTGGTGTGCTTCATTAGTACCTATTAGACTTTTCTTTGTGTTATGGTAGATAGTGTAGTGACCTGATTGAGACTGTGATAACACGACCAGTAGGACCATGATCTTGCATGTTGTTTAGGTAGAATTTCTTGACTGTGATTGTTAGGGGTTTGACCTAGAAGAAGTGCGATCGACTTTAAATTTCGAGGACAAAATTTTCTAAGGAGGATAGGCTTGTCACTACACCATTTCCAGGGCAGGATAAATTTTTTAATTTTTTTTTAGTTTGGTAAATTGTGTATTGATCATAAATATTTGTATTAATATTTAATTAGTTGGTTGTATTTATTTTTATTAGCTATTTTAGGAATTTGGCTAGCTTGGACCCATGTCAGACCCTAGTGGACCCTTGTCAGACCTAATCAACACCCATGTCAGACTTATTTATTGGTTTAGAATAGTTATTTATATTTTAATTAGTTAGTTGGAGTGATTAGGGATTAATTAGAGTGCATTTGGAACCCCAAACCCAAACCCTATCTTAGCATGACTTAAGAAGGGGCATTTTGGTCATTTTACCTAACCCTAACCCTAACCTATTTTCCTATACATGGTTGGCCGAATCCTTCCCTCCCCCTATTTATTTCCATTCTTTTTCTTTTTCCCACTTCATTCTCCATTCTCTTCTTCTTCCTTCTTCCAATTTCTTCAATTTCAAGTGCTTCACTCCTTTTCTCTTCCTTCATCTATTTCTTCCATTAATGTAAACCCTAACCCTTTGCTTTTCCCTAACCTAGGTGTGTAGAGCTTAGAATTGGTGTAGGATCTTGGCTTGGAGTCTTGGTGTGGGTGATTTCTATGTTTTTGGAGACTTTGGCCTTGGAATTCCAACTCCCAAGAGGTAAAATCTAATTTTTTTTCCCTTGTGACTACTCTAATATAGTATAATTAGTAGTTTAGAACCTTCCTAGACCTTAGGGCTACCCATGGGAGGAAGTTGGAACTGGTTTGGTTGTGTTTGTAGACTTTGACATTGGGTTTTGTGTCAATTTTGGATGAAATCCGAGATTGGCCCAATTTTGGGTGATGCCCTAGGTTAGACGGACCTAGGTAGACATGCTTGGGTGTCTTGAGGGTAAGTACATGTTCCCGTTCGGACACGTGAGATCGTGTCACGAAGATTTGGGCATTTCGGGCGATTTGAGAGTTTTTTATCGCCGTGGGTTCCACATGCATGTTGGATTTTGCCCCGGACCTAGAATGTGAGAGTTAGCATTTTTTTAGGTTCTAGACATCGATTAGAACTTGTGGATAAATTTTGGGTCGATTCCGAGTAGGTTTGGTGTGCGTTTCACGAGGTATCGCGAGCCGCACACCAAGTGTTTGTCGAAATGACCAAATGGTCATTTTGACTTGGTTTCTAGGTTTTAGGCTTATACGCAGGTTGGTTTAGCTTCGGAGAGTGTGTATTAGAGTTTTTAGGTTATATTATATATATATGTATTTATATGTGTGTGGATGAGTGTGGTTGAGTGTGTGTGTGGTTTGTGTGTGAGTGTGAGGTGTAGTTATGAGTGTGTGTGTGTGTGTGAGTGTGTTTATGAGTTTGTGTATAGGTGTAAGTGTATATGTATATGATATATATATATATATATATATATATATATATATATATATATATATACATATATATGTATGTGTGTGAGTGTGTAGTGTGTGTGAGTGTAGTGTATTTGTGTGTAGGTGTGTTTGAGTGTGTGTTAGTGTGTGTCGAGAGAGAGAGAGAGTTAGAGAGTGAGATATTAGAATAGAGAGATAGTGAGATAGAGAGCTAGCGCGAGAGAGATTGAGAAGAGGAGAGAGATCGAGAGATTGAGATAGAGAGCTAGAGCGAGAGAGCTAGATAGAGGGAGATGAGATGAGAGTAAGATAGGGGGAGAGTGAGATAGAGTGTGAGGGGAAGAGGTAGAGAGAGTGAGATGAGAGGGCAGCAGCAGCCAGCAGAGGCAGCAGCAGCCGCGGTAGCAAGCATCAGTTGCAGCAGCAGCCAGTAGAGGCAACAACATCCAGTAGAGGCAGCAGCAGCCGTGGCAGCAAGCATCAGCTGCAACAGCAGCCAGCAGAGGCAGCAGTAGTGGAGCGAATCAGCTGCAGCAACAGCCAGCAGAGACAGCAGCAGCGCAAAGCATCAACTGTAGAAGCAGCCAGCAGAGGCAGCAGCAGCGCAAAGCATCAGTTGCGTAGCAGCAGCCGCAGCAGTTCGCATAGTAGTAGGTAGTAGCAGCATCAGAGTTTAGAGAGAGTGAGAGCTAGATATGTATATATATATATATATATATATATATATATATATATATATATATATATATATATATATATATGTATGTATTTATATAGATAGAGATATGTATATATATATATATATAGATAGATATAGAGATAAGTATATGTATATATATGTATGGATATATATATAGAGATAGGTATATGTATGTGGATATGTGTATATAGATATATATAGATAGATAGAGGTATATGTATATAGATATATAGATAGATAGGTATATAGATATCTATGTATAGATATAGATATATATATAAAGATATGCATATATATATAGGTATGGTTAGATAGTGAGATGAGGTAAGGTAAGGTAAGGTAAAGTATCTCAATACCTTGAGATATTAAGGTATTGATGCAAGTGAGGTATCGGAGGTAAGGTATTGAGGCAGCCTAATACTAAGTTATATATATATATATATATATATATATATATATATATATATTGATGTTATATATATATATAGGTGTATATATATATAGATAGATAGCCAGCTAGTTAGTTAGAGTTAGAGGGTAAGGTATCTCAATACCTTGAGATACCAAGGTATTGAGGTAGGTTGGGTATCGGAGATGAGGTATTTGCCTACACTAGGTTATATATATATATATATATATATATATATAGTAGTATATGGTAGTATATATATAGATAGTTAGTTAGTTAGGTAGTGTTAGTGAGGGGTTAGGCTTGAGTATCTCAATACCTTGAGATACTCAAGGTATTGAGCGTCGGGGCGAGGTATTGGGTTTTAGCCTAGGAATGAGGTTAAAGATGCTTATATATATATATATATATATATATATATATATATATATATATATATATATATATATGTGTGTGTGCTAGTATATATTATAGAGGGTATAGGCGAGGTATATAGCGTAGGTTGAGGTATCGGATACCGAAGGTATCCCGGTATCTCAAGGAGGCGAGTTTGAGGGTTTATTAGCTTAATGACCTAGTTTTGCATAGGATTTTAGGGACACCATAGTTTGACCTAGAGTTGACCGTAGTTGACCCGGTTAACCGCCAAAGTCAACTTTTGACCTAGAGTTGACCTAGAGTTGACTTTTTTGACCCTGGGTTGACTTTTTGACCCAGATTTTATCGGTTTGATCCGTTTGACCTAGAACAACCCTAGAAGCTTGTTTTTAGCTATTTTATAACTGTTTAACTCTTTAGAATCTTGTTTAATCTTGCTTTTCGGAATAGGTCCTTACGACGCCAGTTCGGATCTCTAGTTGCTCAGGACGTCAAGCGAGTACATTCTCTGATAGTTTTTATTATCTGATGATTATTATGATTCAGCTTCTATTATAGTATTATCTGATTTTTCTGGCACGATACGGACTAGTATTTCTGGATTCATTTACTTGCGATACATAAATTTCATGTTTCTGGCCTCTATTCTGGAATCACCTACTAGCATCACCTACTGGCATCACATCGTGACTCACTACAGACATCACTCATGTTTCTGGCTGGACTCATACTTGATTTGCGTGTCGAGTCTTGGATTCACTTGTACTAGTCGGGGTGAGGAAATACTCGAGTAGACATGTAAACATTCCCAACTGGAATCACTGGAATTACCCCCTCGTGTCTAATCTAGAATGATAGCAGCCGCGCACCCAGTGCACGGTGAGCCGTACTTACCCCTAGCCGTTTACATGTTGAAACAGGTATTTCAAAGACACGAGTTCATTCTTCTCGTCTGGACTCACTTGTATTTCTTGACTAGTCTCATTTATACTTTCTGGACTGAACTCACTACATTTATTCTTGTTGGACTCACTTTACGAGATTTTGCACACACTTGATCATAGTTTAGATTTCTTGTATCCTGCAGTCATTTACTATCTTGCTTCTGATTTTCATGCATCTTTACCTTTATGCACCAGTTGATAGATATATATTTCCTTGTTCATACTTTATTTTCTTCACCTTGTTTACTTGATACAACTATTTTATAGTTTTTATCATTTAACTAGAACTGCTGTTAGAGGTGTACTTGCTCCAATCCTGACTGGATATATTTTTCAGAGGATCTGGAAGATTGGTGTCCGACGTTTTATGGACCTCAGCGGGTCGATGGTGCAGACAGGGATCCCCTAGTTCATGAGTGATTTCTGGGTTGGTAGCCGGGATCACTAGGACCTCAGTGTATTTATTAGCTTTTGGTACCGAATTTGTCCCCGGCTTTTGGTTGAGACCTTGTATTATATTTAATTCAGGATATTGTTGTATTATTATTATTGTTGTTGTTGCCTTTAGTTGTAGTTGTTGGTTAGACTCTATAGTTGTTAAACTTCTTTGTTATCTTATCGTGCTTAGATTCGTGATTGAGTAATTGTGTTATCTTATCATATTGCTCCTCCGTTTGGAGTTGAGATCTTGACAGGTACTTATATTATTGTGTGATATTGTTAGGTAAATAGTAGACCTAGACAGCGTTCTACCGCCGATGCTGTGGCGTAGGCTGGATGTACCCATGACTCATGCTCAATTTTTTATGTGCGGGTCATGACAGTCACTGCTACCTAGACCTCTCTTAACTTCACACATAATTTCCAAGTACCCTTACCCAATTTATCTGATGCACACAAAAGTATCTGATGTTGATGTTGAATTTGATACTCCAATGATACTAAAACTGATACATGAACCCCATTGCATTTACTGGTAGCTCACCCCCTCTTGAACTTGCTGTAAACTAAGAACCAAGATAACTAATCATTCCTTAATAACTAACTGATAACCGTTACTACTAATCTATCATATAGAATACACGATAGGAACATATAATACTTAAAACCATATCTAATTTGATACAACACTCATATTTAACCCCTACTCTTGAACACCTACCTGATATGCATACTTGTATATACCTCTTTCAGCTACTTGTTCACACTGATGCTTGATATCAGTTGTCTCACATTTCCAAGGATTAGTTCACTCTTGGAATCATTTATCATGTCAGTTTACAATACAGTTTGCATCATTGTTCTCCCATCACACTGATACTGTAGCTAACACTTGTTGTTACTGCTGCCAATTGCAGTTGATTCATCACTTTACTCTTATTATTGAGCAACTTATGGGGTTGACTCGAGTGGTATCAACTAATACCACTCCCCCTCTATTATATATTGAACCCGAACCCCTTCACAGTCATATACATGGTTCAAAACACACACACCAATATATATATAACACTTATATATCGTGTACATAATATAACAACACACACACACACACTAATATTTAAGCAAACATATTAAGTGTATAACAAGAATATTCACGATACTCATCCCATTGAGAAACCAAAATCCTAACGTAAACACCCGGATTTTTCTAAAATTAAAAATAAATTTTTGGGAATTTTCTGTCATTTTTTTAAAATAATTAAAATAAATGTTTCCTGGAATTAAATATTTTTAAGTATTTTATTAAATATTAAAATATTATAAAAATATTATAAAAATAATATTTTCGAGTGTAAAATAAATAAATAGACATAGTATAATTTTTCTGGAATTTATTGGACCCAAAAACTATTTTTAATAGCTAAAAATAGTATTTTAAAATAAATCGTATTAAACCAAATCCTGAACCGAACCGAAACCCTAAATAAACCAACCCAAACCCAATTTAACCGGACCCTATCTGAACCCAAGCCTTATTGGATCAGATTTGGACCCATACTCGTACCCGTACCCGCATCCAAACCCGACCCGCTACCCCTTTTGCTACAGTAACGGTAGAATAATTAATCCCCGACCCGACGCCTACCGTAACCGCCCAACGGCCGTAGCCGTCGCCTCTTCACCTCCTCGCCAACCTTCGACCTTTCCCCTTCCGGTAACCGTCGAGGTGGCTCCCTATAAAACTCGATAACCCCGAGCCCGCTATCATCAACCCACCTCTGCCACCACTAAGATCTTCGGCCGCCTCCGCGAGCCTGACTCTGGCCGACCGAGCTCCCCTGCCTCCACCACCTTCTTCCTCCGACGAACGCCGATGCCGTCGCCGCCAGCGCCGAGCACAACAGCTGTAGCAGACGCCGCCACCCACCGTCGACCGGTCGTCGTGCCACCCTGTGAAAGCAAAATTCAGTCATTTCTACCCTTTTTCAGGTGAGTTGTTCTTTCTCCTCATCGCGCCAATTTCTGATCGGTCTGTTAAGACAGGTTCGTTGTGTAACCCTCTCGAACCTCGTGCCCTTAGACTGGGGTATCTTGTCCTATGTCGATCATAAACTGCGATGAAAAAACAGGAAAAACAACCCCAATTTCTGTAAATTAGAAACTGTCCCGAACTCACAAGTTCACGGCCGTTTAAATTCCAACATGTTTTAGTAATTTAGACCAAATAACCAAGTTTTAAAACCATGTATTAGTTTAATTTAATGTATTTTAGATTATAATTTATTCGAGGGTGAAATTGACCAAAAACTTGGTTATTTGTAAACCTAAATTTTCTCGGAACTGGGTGCGTTTCGCTAAACGAGGCAACTTGGTCGTGGGCAAATTTTACCGAAAGGTGTGCACCATCAATACGAATGTGTAGGATTTTACGGAAGTTGATTTGGATGTGCGTGCATACCGGAATCAACGTATATCCATTGAAATCGCCCCTTATCAGCCCTGTTCTGAAACTCGTTGTAACTTTGTGTGTGCTCGTCGTTTTGAAACGAAACTTACGCCATCGGACTCGTAGCGATACGTTGGTCCTGTGACCCAATTTGGTTCGATTCTGAGAACATTAACAAAATCCCGTATCGTGGGTCCCGCGGCTCCACTTGACGGACGATTTTATGATTGGCTCATCGGAATCCAGTTCTGGACATTCTGTTGGGTTTGTATTGTCGTTTTGGACTTGTAGACACTAAGTTTGACGAATTTGGAGAACTTTGTCTCTGGCACATTTTTCGGTGCGAAGTGGGCCACATGTGGACCCCGCTTTGACCAGAAACTATCAAGTTTGCCCCTGTGTCCAAATTGGACTTATGGATAGGCAGTCCTAGCTATTACATATCTTCTGAATATGATGGTAATTTTTATTTCAGCAACCGGAGGAGTACTTGAAGATCCTGCTGATACAGGAGCAACTGTTGGAAACCAAACCCCAAGCAAGTATACCTTGCCAATCTTGCAGTACTTGTTTTATATAATTCTTGATTTATGTTTATGTTGTATCTACTTAACCTAGGACCGTGTGATATTGCTTAATATCCGAATAATATTCGGGTGTCAACGATGTACCTAGAGTTGTGTAACGTCACCTAGATATTGATATCGTGATCCTATACATTTTCGTGCTTGCATTATCGTCATACCATAGGATACCTGATACTATTCATGAGACAAAATCTTCCTGAGTCATTCAAGGTGATTCTATATAGGCTACAGGATTCGTGACATAGACATTATATATATGCATAGCTATCATTATGACTTGCTGCATTGGATATGATCTTGCGTGTTATGGACATGAGCCATCGTGGACATGTGACGTGTGATTACATTGGGTGGGAAGAGACACACATGCTACAGGTTGATTTTATATATATTTATTATTATGAGGCCATAGACTCTATATTAGAGCTAGGTACATTACATGATATTACTGCTACCGGCTCCCCGACACAGAACTTGTAGTGGTCTCAGCCTGAGTACTAGTGATGCTTTCACTTGCATATCACATAGCTGGTTACATAGTTTATCCTATTGATTCATTTATTATTGTACTGCATTTATTTTGGCTTAAGTTATTCTTGTACCTTGCTATGTCCCCTGAGGACTTGGATCCTGATTATGTCCCTAGGTATAGCAGAGGAGATCTATCCCGAGGTATACGGGACAGGAGCAGAAGCAGAAGCAGAAGCAGAAGCAGGAGCAATACTGATACCTGAGGACGAGGTGATGGCGGAGGATTTCTTCTGAGTATCTGCTTTATCTATACTCAGTCTTTGCTGTTATTAGACTCTTTTATTTCTTGTCTATTGAACTGCTGTATCAGACTTATTATTGGATTATTTTCCGGGATACTTTATTGAGACTTGATGTTGGTTTATATTTCATTATGCTGATATTGATCGTATTTATCTTCCATGGATGAGATTAGAATGTGACATGTTTCGTAGACCCTTATTGTTGTTTTACAGCTTAGGTAAACTCTAACGGGTCAATTAAATTGGGTTTGCCTATTGGAGTGTGCTGCTGGCCATTGCCACGTGGCTAGTCCCTCGGTATTTGGGACTGGGGCGTGATATGGGTTTTTGTGGTGGCCCATGCAGGTCAACGACTAAATTATTTTAGTTTCTAAGGGACCGAGCAAGCCTGCAATAAGGATAGGATAAGTTATAGGATCTCATCCACTTGATTGAATCGTTTTTGATCTCTATATTGGATTCGAATTAATTTCTTGACTTGCATCCTGCCTTGATTCCTCTATGCGCCTTTTATAGTTTATTTTGGATGTAGAGTAATGGATCCACAAGCCGAAGACGAGACTCCCGCAGGAATGCCACAAGTTGCAGTTATCACCTATGACGATGAAGTGACACCAGTGGATGGAGGGCAATCAACTCAACAAAGCAATCAAGAAGATCAGCATGACTCAAGATTTCGACGAGACGACATTCTACCACCACCGTAGTTTACTCCACTGATGTCTGTTTTTCTACCAGGGCAAGCTATAGACGGGCAGTAGATGTTTCAAATATTTTACATAATGATGAAATCCCAACAGTAGGTTCAATAAGAGGCTCAGTGTCACGAGGTGAAGAATTTGAGGAACAGCCTAGTAACCGCATTAGAGCAGGCGAACCCACCAGCTATGCGACCATCGACGGAATCTATCACTGATTTTTGTCAGCTGAAGCCCCATACCTTTTCTGGCAAGGAGGAGCCCACTGAAGTTCATGAATGGCTCACAAACACACAACACCAGCTGGAAGCAGGTGAGCTTCCAAATGAGCGATGGATGACTGCCGTCAGGATGCAGTTGACGGACAATGTGCACCATTGGTGGCTATCTAAAGAGAGGCGGCTCGGACATGACCGAGTCACTTGGGAAGAGTTCTCTAGACTCTTTCAGGAGATGTATATTCTAGCTATTGCTCGATCAGAACTTTGAGGCAAGTTCAACCGCCTTATTCAAGGCAATATGACGGTGGAAGAATACAATACGGAGTTCATTCGACTGAGTCGCTTCGCCCCTACTCTAATTCCGACAGAAGAAGAGAAGGCGGAGAAGTTCTTCGATGGACTCAGGATTGAGCTCCAGAGGTTGATCGGATCTATTGCACCTACATCGTACACAGACGTCCTTGCTGTAGCATGACGCATGTAGTGCGTTACCAGGAGAGAGACCAGTCTGAAGCGACCATTCACATCAGTACCATCTAGAGTACCACACGGAGAGTCTGCAAAGCGACCCCAGAGGAATCCACCACAGAGAGCAGCACCAAGAGCCTTATCCCTTCCTACTTGTCACTAATATTACAAGGTAGGCCATATTGAGAGGAAGTGCAGACGCTAGTTGGGACTATGCTTGATTTGCGGATCAAACCAACATCCATCCAAGGACTGCTCTGAGCGCCGAGAGGGAGCACCAATGGTAGACCAACCAGCTTTACCAACAACGAGGCCAGCTTATCCAGTATTGGGAGCACCACAAATGGGAGTTAGAGGAGTCAGACCACCAGCTCCAGGAGGGTATCAGCAGAGACCACCTTTGGCACCACAGGCAGCACTATTCCAGCAGGCTCGTCAGTAGAGAGGTCCATCTCAGGGATGAGGGCATGCATTTGCATTGGCTATTGAGGAGAAAGCTACTGCAGGAGAGGTCATAGCAGGTACTATATTAGTAGCTTCGTTACCTGTTGTAGCTTTATTTGATTCTAGAGTATCATATTCATTCATAGCTGCTAGCTTCGTAGCCACACATAGAGTAGCTACACACCCCTTCTGAAGACTAAGAGAATTCTTACGGTAGGTAAAATTATCCCAGTTAGTGACATCTGTAGATCTTGTTCGGTAGTAGTCTGTGGAAGAGGGATGCGAGCTCAATTTCTGATCTTTTCCATGCCGAATTATGATATTGTACTTAGTATGGACTGGTTAAGTCAATACCATGCGACCCTAGATTGTCGACTTGGACGGGTTATATTTAGACCGCCTGGACATCTAGAGTTTGAGTTTCTTTGGGGAGCCATAGAGCAAGGTGTTTAGCCTACTCTTAGGGTACTATCTGTAGAAGGGGAGTCAGGTTACCCAAGAGTTATATCAGAGTTTGTGGATGTATTCCCCAATGATCTTCCAGGTTTACCACCTGATCGGGAAATAGAATTCACAATAGACTTGACTCCAGGAGCGGAGCCTATCACTTCATCAGTGTACCGGCTAGCACCTAAGGAGTTAGTAGAATTGAAGGAGCAAGTTGATGATCTTCTAGAGAAGGGTTTTATTCGACCCAGTATTTCACCATAGGGAGCACCCATACTATTTGTGCTAAAGAAGGATGGGACGGTATGCCTGTGTATTGACTACAGGGCACTGAACACTGTAACCATTAAGAACCGGTATCCCTTGCCACGCATTGATGAATTATTCGATCAGTTGAGTGGTGCTAGGGTATTCTCAAAGATTAATCTTAGGTCCGGTTATCACCAGATTAGAGTGAGGAAGGAGGATATACCGAAGATATCCTTCAGGACCAAGTATGGACACTATGAGTTCTTAGTTATGCCATTTGGTTTAACCAATGCGCCAGCTGTATTCATGAGTTTGATGAACAGAGTTTTTTATCAGTACTTGGACAAGTTCGTGGTTGTGTTTATTGATGACATCTTAATATATTCCAAGTGACACGAAGAGCACGAGGAGCATCTCAGAATCGTGCTAGAGACGCTGAGATAGGAGAAGCTATATGCTAAGCTCAGTAAATATGAGTTTTGTATGGATAAGGTGCTTTCCTGGGATATATTATCTCAGGAGACGGACTTTCAGTTGATCCAGAGAAGGTTGTTACAATAGAAACTTGGCCTACACCTACATCAGTTGTGAAAGTGAGAAGTTTTCTAGGACTTGCTGGATACTACCGGAGGTTCGTAGAAAATTTCTTAAGGATTGCGGAGCTAATGACGCGGTTGACATGTAAGGACAAGGAGTTTGCATGGACGAAAGATTGTCATAAGGCCTTTGAAGAGTTGAAGAGGCGATTAACAATAGCACCGGTCTTGACTCTTCCTTTAGGATTGGGAGGCTTTATTGTTTATAGTGATATGTCAGACAGTGGACTAGGATGTATTTTGATGCAACATGGCAAAGTTATCGCTTATGCATCGAGACAGCTGAAGGTCCATGAGAAGAACTACCCAACGTACGATCTTGAGCTAGCTGTAGTAATATTTGCACTAAAGATATGGAGGAGCTATCTTTATGTAGAGAAGGTAGAAATCTTTATTGATCACAAGAGTCTGAAGTATGTATATACTCAGAAAGAGCTCAATATGAGACAGAGATGTTGGCTTAAGTTGATGGTCGACTTTGATATAGATCTGCAGTACCATCCGGGCAAAGCGAATATAGTAGCAGACGCACTAAGTAGGAAGCCCACAGCTTATTTCTTGACGATACAGCCCCAGCTATTAGAGGATCTACTTGAAATCAAGCTAGAGATTATTTTGCCTAGACAAAGTAGCTTATTGGCGAATCTTGAAGTTAAGTCATCATTAGTAGAGAGGATTAAGGCGGCATTACCCACATATGCTAGATTTTGAAGACTTAAAGAGAAGACGGAAACTGGCATGCAGACGGGACTTCAAATCCATGAGGATGGGACATTAAGGTGCAAAAATTGCCTATATGTTCCAAATGGGGAATTGAGACATGAGTTGATGTCTGAAGCACATAGCTCCATGTATTCTATTCATCCGGAAGATTTAAAGATGTAACGGGATTTGAGGCAGTATTATTGGTGGCATAGGATGAAGAGAGAGATTGCACGATTGTGGCAAAATATTTGGTCTGTCAGCAAGTTAAGGCTGAGCATCAGAGAACTGCTGGTATGTTACAGCCACTTCCCATACCCTAATGGAAGTGGGAACATATAACTATGGATTTTCTTACAGGATTTCCAATAAGCCCTAGCGGGAAAGATGCAGTATTGGTTATTGTGGATCGACTCACTAAATCGGCATATTTCTTGCCGTTTAGAGTTGGACAGTCCACGGAATTTTTAGCCGATATGTACATATGACAGATCATAAGATTATATAGAGTACCGGTTAGTATTGTGTCAGATCGTGACTCAAGATTTTTATCCCATTTTTGGTGAAGCATGCAAGAGAGTCTTGGCACCCGACTCAAGTTTAGCACTGCTTACCATCCACAGATAGATGGTCAGTCGAAGCGCACGATTCAGATCCTGGAGGATATGCTACGATCATGTATGTTAGACTTCGGAGGGTCTTGGGAAGACCATTTGCACTTAGTGGAGTTCTCTTACAATAACAGCTACCAGACGAGCATCCAGATGACACCATTCGAGGCTTTGTACGGCAGGAAGTGCAGATCACTGATATATTGGAGTGACGTTGGCGAACGTCAAATACTGGGTCCAGAGTTAGTGATGCAAAGAGTTGAGAAGGTGAAGTAAATTCAGAATCATCTTCGTGCAGCTCAGGACAGACAAAAGCATTGGGCTGATACACACAGACGACCTTTGGAGTTCAAAGAAGGAGAGCATGTATTCTTGAGGATTTTACCTACTCGAGGTACTATTCAATTTGGGAGCAGAGGCAAGCTGAGCCCAAGGTACATTGAGCCATTTGATATTTTAGAGCGTATTGGTGAGGTGGCATATCGTCTTACATTACCCCCATCTTTAGAGGGAGTGCATGATGTATTCCATGTCTTACAGCTGAGGAGGTATGTTACTGACCCAAGCCACATAATCGATCATTTTGAGATTGCAGTAGGCCCTAGCTTGAGATATGAAGAGCAGCAAGTTGGGATACTCGACATCAGTGAGAAGATATTACGAGGTCAGACGATTAGACTGGTTCGAGTAGCTTGGAAACATCACTCCTCCGGAGAATCTACTTGGGAACGAGAGAATGTCATACGAGATTGTTATCCTCACATATTCGACGATACAGGTATAACCTAAGCATTTCTTATAGGTGACCATGTTTAATTTTTCCTTAGTAATTAATTCTTTGATTGCGAGCAATCCTTTTACGGAGGGTAGATTGTAAACACCCGGATTTTTCTAAAATTAAAAATAAATTTTTGGAAATTTTCTGTCATTTTTTTAAAATAATTAAAATAAATATTTTCTAGAATTATATTTTAAAGTATTTTATAATATTAAAATATAATAAAAATAATATTTTTGAGTGTAAAATAAAAAATAGACATAGTGTAATTTTTATGGAATTTATTGGACCCAAAAACTATTTTTAATAGCTAAAAATAGTATTTTAAAATAAATCGTATTAAACCAAATCCTGAACCGAACCGAACCCCTAAATAAACCAACCCAAACCCAATTGAACCGAACCCTATCTGAACCCAACCCTTATTGGGTCAGATTTGGACCAATATCCGTACCCGTACCCGCATCCAAACCTGACCCGCTACCCCTTTTACAACAGTAATGGTAGAATAATTAATCCCCGACCCGACGCCTACCGTAACCGCCCAACGGCCGTAGCCGACGCCTCTTCACCTCCTCGCCAACCTTCAACCTTTCCCCTTCTGGTAACCGCCGAGGCGGCTCCCTATAAAACCCGACAACCCCAGCCCGCTGTCATCAACCCATCTCTACCACCACCAAGATCTCCGGCCACCTCAGCGAGCCCGACTCCGGCCGACCGAGCTCCCCTTCTCCGCCACCTTCTCCCTCCGACAAACGCCGATGCCGCCGCCGCCAGCGCCGAGCACAGTAGCTGTAGCAGACGCTACCACCCGCCGTCGACCAGTCGTCGCGCCACCCTGTGAACGCAAAATTCACTCGTTTCCACCTTGTTTAGGTGAGTTGTTCTCTCTCCTTATCGCGCCAATTTTCGATCGGTCTGTTAAGACACATTCGCTGTGTAACCCTCTCGAACCCCGTGCCCTTAGACTGGGGTATCGTGTCCTGTGTCGATCACAAACTGCGACAAAAAAACCGAAAAAATAACCCCAAATTTTGTAAATTAGAAACTGTCCCGAACTCACAAGTTCACGGCCGTTTAAATCCCAACCTGTTTAATTATTCAAAAAATTGCTTGAACAGTAATTTAGGCCGTATAACCAAGTTTTAAAACCCTGTATTAGTTTAATTTAATGTGCTGTAGATTGTAATTTATTCGAGGATAAAATTGACCAAAAACTTGGTTATTTAAAAATCCAAATTTTCTCGGAACTGGGTGCGTCCCACTAAATGAGGTGACTTGGTTGTGTACGAATTTCACCGAAAGGTAGCATACCGTCAATACGGATGTGTGAGATTTTGTGAAAGTTGATTTGGATGTGCGTGCACACCGAAATCAACGCGTATCCGTCAAAATCGCCCCGTATTGGCCCTGTTCTGAAACTCGTTGTAAATTTGTGTATGCTCATCATTTCGAAATAAAACTTGCACCATCGGATTAGTAGCGATACGTAGGTCCTGTGGCCCAAGTTTGGTTCGATTATAAGAACGTTGACAAAATTCAGTATCGTGGGCCCCCCGACTCAACTTGACGGACGATTTTGTGATTGGCTCATCAGAATCCAGTTCTGGATATTCTATTGGGTTTATATCGTCGTTCTGGACTTGTAGACACTAAATTTGACGAATTTAGAGAACTTTATCTCTGACACATTTTTCGGTGCGAAGTGGGCCACATATGGACCTCGTTTTGACAAAAACTATTGATACATGAGGAGAAGGTAGATCCTGCTGATACAGGATATGATGGTAATGTTTATTTCAGTAACCAGATGAGTACTTGAAGATCCTGCTGATACAGGAGCAATTGTTGGAAATTAAACCCTAGGCAAGTGTACATTGCCAATCTTGCAGTACTTGCTTTATATAATTCTTGATTTATGTTTATGTTGTATCTACTTAACCTAGGACCGTGTGATATTGCTTAACGTCCAAATAATATTCGGGTGACAACGCTGTACGCGGAGTTGTGTAACGTCACCTAGAGATTGATATCGTGACCCTATACATTTTTGTGCATTATCAAGTACGTCATACCATTGGACACCTAATACTATTCATGAGAGATAATCTTCCTGAGTCATTCATGGTGATTCTATATAGGTTACAGGATTCGTGACATAGACTTTATATATTTGCATAGCTTACTATCATTATGACTTGATGCATTAGATATGATCTTGCGTGTTATGGACATGAGACATCGTGGACCTGAGACGTGTGATTACATTGGGTGGGGAGAGACACACAGGCTACAGGCTGATTATATATATATATTTATTATTATGAGGTCGTAGACTCTACATCAGAGCTAGGCACATTACGTGATATTACTGCTTCCGGCTCCCTGACACAGAGCTTGTAGTGGTCTCAGCCTGAGTACTAGTGATGCTCTCACTTGAATATCACATAGCTGGTTACATAGTTTATCCTATTGACTCATTTATTATTGTACGACATTTATTTTGGCTTGAGTTATTCTTTTACCTTGTTATGTCTCTTGAGAACATGGATCCGGATTATGTCCCCAGGTATAGCAGAGGAGATCTATCCCAAGGTATACGGGACAGGAGCAGAAGCCGAAGCAGGAGCAATACCGATACCCGAGGACGAGGTGATGGCTGAGGATTTCTCCTGAGTATCTGCTTTATCTATACTCAGTCTTTGCTGTTGTTAGACTCTTTTATTTCTTGTCTATTGAATTGTTGTATCAGACTTATTATCGGGTTATTTCCTGGGATACTTTATTGAGACTTGATGTTGGTTTATATTTTATTATTTTTATATTGATCGTATTTATCTTCCATGGATGAGATTAGAATGTGACATGTTTCGTAGACCCTTATTATTGTTTTACAGCTTAAGTACACTCTAACGGGTCCATTAAATTGGGTTTGCCCATTGGAGTGTACTGCTGGCCATTGCCACGTGGCTAGTCCCTCGGTATTTGGAACTATAGCGTGACACCTAATTTTACTACAATAACCATTCCTTTGTATCAATTACTCAAAATAATAAGTAATATAACTTGCTATACTAAGAATTGAAAAGAATTAGTACAAATTATCCAAAATAAATCCTGTATCATAGCGTATCCTAAAATACCATGATACGGCCTACTCGTATCCATTTGTGGACACGTATCTTGTCCCACAACCCCGATCTAAGTCTAATTAGGCTAAATTGGTCTCATGATACACTATTAATGTGTTAATCTCATAATTCTCCTAAATTGTGCACAAAAACCTATGAAGAAGTGTCAATATACATTAATAGAGCCTAGAACTTCTTCCTATTGGTAGCCCTATGCCATGGAAGGGTTCCTAATGGTCAAATACATAATTTAGAACCTAAAATGAAGAAAAATTTAGATCTATACCTATTGGAAGATGGATTCTCAATGAATTGCTTAAATGGACACGATCCGGACACAAGCTCCTTGCCAAATATTTCTCCTATAAGTGCTCCTTGTAAATCCAAGCTCCAATGCTCCTTGCTTGATAAAAATGAGAGAGAAAAAGGTAAATTATGGTGAATTTGGTGGAGGGATGAAGTGAATTAAGGATCTAAAAAATTGGGGATCTAAAATGAATGGAGAGAATGAGAAGAAGAGAGAGAAAGACCCCTTAAGTGGACGGCCCCCCTTTCTCTCTCTCCAAGTCATAATAAATGTCTATCAAGCCTTTACATGCTAAATTATGAAGAATAATTAAAAAGGACTATTTTGGAAAGTCTCTAAACTAATGCCAATTAAGCTAATCCTCCTAATTAACTAGAGAAAATGGGTCTATTGGGCCTAGTCCATGTTGGGCTCAATTGTTGTCATGACAAGTCTAATTGGGTTCACTAGTGACAAGTCTAAATAATAGGCTAGCCCACTAATTATAAATAAATTATACAAGCACAATTTAAATAAATAGAACACTATAATTAAATATTAATTCACTAAAAATAAATATACAAAATAACTAAAATACTCTCATCTTGAAATGTGGTAGTGACAACCTCCTTAGAATAATTTTGTCCTCAAACTTTTAACTAAGGTAAATCATAACAATCAACACAATCACTATATTATCTGCAGGTTGATATATAAAAATCATACAGTGAAGAAAAGCAAAGATCCATATATACAAACATATCCCTATCTACTAAAAATTAGATTTGAAGGCATAAGAAGGAATATACTTCTAGAGTCGAATAAATGTTGGTATCTGGCTCATATATCGTCTGTGCACTCCCATATCAAATTTTTAAGCGAGTGATGGTCCCAAGAAACACAGACAAATGATAGACTAACTTTTGAGTACCTTCTCTCTCTATTCCAAAATAGATACCAGCTGTTCCTCACAGGACAAGTTGGTATTGAAGACTAGCTTTGAATGATCGAGTATATAGCTCGAATCTGGAACATACCTATACAACTAAAACATATAAAATGCATCGTGTACCTCACGAAGCGAAGCCAAAAGGGTGAGATAATAAACATCTTCCTCTACCCATTCGAGAATGTTAAACGAACTGATATATTGCGGACTAAACTTTTTCATGACTCCAAATCTGAAAACTCCACGGGTAGGCAAAATTTGTAAGAATATATCGACATTGAACACTAAAGGCCTCTAAATGTTGATATGCCCAATGCTGATTTTGCTTCTGTGTAAAAAAAAGTTGCTTCCTTGTCAACCTGACCATCTCTACTGTCTATATGATCATCTCTGGTCCTAATATCATCCTCTCTCCCATATTATCCCATGATAGCGGAGATATGCACTTTCTTTTATATAATGTCCCAAATGGAGCTATCTAAATGCTCTCTTAAAAGTTGCTATTATAAGAGAACTCTACCAAATGGAGGTGATCTTCCCAAGTTCTACCAAATTTTAAGGTACATGACCATATCATATCCTTCAGAGTCTAAATGGTATGCTCTAACTGAATGTCTATGTGAGGATGATATGTTGTATTGAACCTTAAACTGGTGCCCAAGCTCTGGTATAAACTCATCCAGAAGTAAGAGGAGAACCAGATGTCTCGATCGGATATAATGCTCACCGAAATAACATGTTACCTCATTATTTACCTCATGTACATATCTACAAACTGTTCGATAGACTTTCCACTCTGAAAGAAAAAATATGCCACCTTCGTGAGCTAATACACTATAATGCAAAATATATCTTAATAAGACTGGGATCTAGGTAAACTAATTACGAAATCCATAGTAATATGCTCCTACTTTCACTCAAAAATAGGAAGCGACTAAAATAATCCTATTGGCTCTACTTCTCTGCCTTTACCTACAAGCACCCAAATAATGAGAAACAAACCTTGTTATCTCTCTCTTCATCTCATGTACTTAGAGATATTCTACTTGATTTCTAACACGATGGTACACGGATTAGTATAGTATGGATCCCCGTCATGAGATGTTGCCTTTCCTGCTTACTGTGGAAGTATTCTTATGGGATGTGTCATGGTTTGGATCCACTGTACTAGTCGATGGTGGGGAAGTACTTACTAGATGTTTGATCATACCCTTACTGTGCAAGAGAAAGTACTTTGAGTGTTAATCATATACCTTACATATGATTAGCTAGGCCCTATCATATTGTGCAAGTTCCCAAGCCGATTACATGTCAAGACTAATACTTCAAGGCACGTAGTGAGTATAGTTTCTTTCTACCTGTTTTATTTTTAATGAGATATTCTCTTTTGCTTTGTCTATTTATTTCTCTGCCATATAGTTGTGCTTATCCATTTCCCATATTGATATTGTCAGTTATGATTCAGTTATTTATTCTCATCTTGTATTGCACTCTCTATTACTATTTTATAGTCTTTGTCATTTAACTGGAACTGCTGTTAGAGGTGTGCTCGTTCCATCCTGACTAGATATATTTTTTAGACGATGACTTAGAAGACTGGTGTCCGACGTATTACGGACCGCCGGAGGGAGTGGCAACCTTGGGCCCTGACATTCAGGAGTTATTACCAGAAGGGCTAACAGGTGTCACTAGATACCTTAGTTTTATTTATTAGTTTTTGTATTGGATATGTCTCCAACTTAGACATTTGGCATGTTATATGTATTTAAGATTCATTGTGTTTTGTTAATAGATAATTTAGACTTGGATTTGGTTATAGTTCTGACTCTGTTATTCCATTCTTCTATTTGATATCGTGTCATTATCTTCCTCTAGTTTTTTTGTGATTAAGTATTGATTTATACACTATTTCTATATTCATCTTGTCCTCCTTATGGAGTTGTGATATCATTGACATGTTATATATATTTGTGAGATATGATAGATAGCATTGTTGACCTATACAACGTTCTTCCGATGCTGCGGCGTAGGATGAACGTACCAACGTACTCCTGTCCTTATTCCTGGTGTGGGTCATGACACTACTAATGTATTTAATTATTTTGTTTTCCATTTTGAGAGAAATCCCCTATGATTAAAGCTTCTTGATCCTCCCCTGGTGTGGGGCATTCATATGTGTTAGATGTAATTTTTTTTGTTTGAAGGCATTACAAATCCAGCAAATATTGTCGTATAGTTCAATGTGGTAGACTACCTTTGATCGTGTAATATTTATCTAGCCGAGGTTGAAACACGATAAGTTTATTTAATGGCCTACTTGTTGTAGATATTGTTTTCTAGGACAAAGGTGAAAATATCCAATTAAGCATCAAACTACTACCTTACTTTTGTCGATCGCTCGTACTAAAAACCGTGATGTTTGAATGAGTTTAGTTTACCCATATAAGATAGTTGGCAACCATGTGTTTGAGATTTCTTTACCTCCATAGGTTTCCAAAACTATATTCTTTCAGCTATATATTTTTTTAGTTACCGGGTGGATTCCTAACTCAGGAGCACTTGAGCTAGGACTATATATATATATATATATATATATATATATATATATATATATATATATATATATATATAATCCCCTTATCGCAAAAGTACTCTAAATTCGACAAAGTTTCCACATCACTAAAGTATTAGTAAATATCTCCACATCACCTACAATATCCCCACATCGCCAAATATTAGTCTTTTAAGAGGTAATCTCAGACTGAACTACTAAACAAAATAGTACTGCAAACAAAACTAGTATATGTGCTCTTAGATTTCCTCTACCCATCATGACCCAACAGTTCCCATGTAAGCTCTATGAACCCTTGAAGTAAGGTTTGATACTGTCTTTTAGTTATATTTTGATTTTCCATAGTTATTGTGTTGCTTCTGCTTTTAGTTCAAGTAATACCAAACACAATTTTAGGTGAAATATGTTCTTAAAGCTCTCTACTACCTCTGTACTTCTTCTACCAAGAAAGAGATCTCGAACCCATAAGTAATCGAAGTCATAAGAAGATATGATGCAGCTGGTGATGTTAGTATGAGCTTCAACAATCTGGCTAACGCATTTATGGGCAAGTATATGGGCCATTGATATTATTAAAGCATCTTATAACAAGGTTGTTAATTATCAATGCTACTTAGATCCAGTTCCTTATCTATAAACTTGATCACATCATCATGATTTTTGTTACTCTCTCTGGTTTTTGTAAATATTTTCCATTACTTACCTACATAATATAATCTTGATAAAAAGGAATTCTTTTCCTTTTCTCTTCTTTCTTTGGAGTACTGGAATAGGAAAGGGGTGAAAACTTGGATAATGGATATTCCCAATCACCCATCTTTTGGTAGAAAAATATTTCAAATCGGATTGAGGCAAAAAACAAATCTATAGGTTTCCAAACATTTTCAAGATCCTTTAAATATATACCAATTCAAGACATTTCAAATGAAAATAAATCAAACATTTGAAAAAAAATTAGGTTTGTAATAGGCATTTTCCATCTTTGCATCAAGATGGATAAAATGCACCCAATATGCAATTAGGATCTAAATTAAGTAGTTTCCATCACACGACGGGGTTTGACATTTGGGTTCAGATTATCATTGATAAACCTTATTTATAAAGGAATTTAATTAATACAAACCTTTATCTTATATCTGAACTATGACACTTTCAACAAAAGTAGATATTCACTGTTCAGATATGATGATTGCTACCACTCTTATTATAATTAAGTAGGTAATGCACATGAGAACATATAAAAAAATATAAGCCAAGACCTATAAAATATGAGGAAAAGATCTATGTTTCATATTAACAATATTCATTTATGTCCTTGGTATAATGTCTCTTCGAAGTAACCATGTTATAGGAATTTCCCATCTTATTGTCGAGTTTACAATTTTTTTTGCATATAAGAGTAAAAAAAAATTTCTATTCCACAATTTAAGTGACATAGTAACTTTAGGTGTTCAAGTCTACTACTTATAAATCCAAATAGGAACATATATTAATATAATTTTATCATAATTTTATTTCTTTCATATTTACAAGTGTATCTAGTTCCAAATACAGATTATTAAATATATAATATTGATGGTGTTTAGAAAGAATGTTATCTGATTTATAACTTTTGATGCATGGGTGTATTTTTTGTTGTTGACTAGGATACTATATCATACTTATAAGTATCGTACATGCTCCCTAATTATATTTAACCATGGTAAATATAAACCATCTTTAGTATATTTATATCAGCTAGGGGTATTTTCTTACATCAGTCAATAACCATCTTAATTTTTGGGTTGTAATTGAACAGACCCATGTTTCATTATGAGAGTCTTTTAGCATTCTCTTAATTCTAAAAGTCTTAATTTATCTATTTATCTTAGTTAATTAATCTGTATACACATCATACAAATGGAAGGTTTTTATTGTGATCAACTGATCACACATCAATTTTTTTTCGAAAGTTATGTTTTTTTTGTTTCTTTAGGCTGCAGTTAAGGCTCCCACAAAACCAAGGATGGGAGAGATAAGGAATTAATTAATAGCTCTTCATCAACAAGTAGAGGTGCTTTAGGCCTTCTTTCCCTCCTATATTTATTTTTATATTGCTAGTTTTTCGCTCAACTTAGTAGTAGATTCATGTTAATCACAATCAACTAGTTTTTTCGTGATTAATTGTATTTATTGTTTTCTTTTTATATTTTATTTATTCAAAAAAAGAAGAGGCTGCATATGTAGTAGATCAACTAAGAGAAGCTAAAACTAAACATAAAGGTCTCCATTCTATGACTCGGAGATGATATTAACCCAGGAAGAGATGGTCTGCAATTTTAGCACTGACTAACTTTTAGTGATTCAGCTAGATGCTTAATCAACCACTTGGACCTAATAATTTCTTAACTTAACTAGAACCTGAAAATTTATTTATTTAACTAGTATTTTGCATTTTGCTTACTCTCATTCTTATTTTTCATACAGTTTCTACTTCTTTCCAAGAGTTCTTGTTTGCAAAAGTTAGAAACCACAGCCAACGATGAAACTCACAACGAGATCCACAATTTCGACATCCTTGTATTATGGCATGATCGTCACCCTCAATACCTACAATATAATCAAAGCTCGATGTGTAGCAAAGTATCTCGGCATGAGTGAAGCCACAAAGAAAGGCAACCTTATCTACAAGATTGATGTCTTCCTCACCTCTAACATATTCCGCAGCTGGAAGCATGGAAAGATTTTATCGCCCTCCTAGAACATAATCTCTTCTACCTTGGGCTATCTTTTCATATAAAATTTATATATTATTTGTATTTTTCACTGTATATACTTTTGATAACATTTTATAAAGATTAATATTTAGAATATGTTATTAGTTGTTTTATATGAAGTTGACAGTTTTGGGAATTTAATAGAGCTCTTGAATGTTGATTCATGGATTGTGTAAAATATATTGCACCACTTATTATGTATTTCAATGGTTAGTTTAAGAATCATTAGATTTGTGGTTCAAACTAAAAATTGTAACACTAAATTAAAATTAAAAAATATACACCAAAATGTTAATAAAGTGTTTCAAAACTAGCCACAAGAACAATGCAAAAGCATTGTAAATTATATTTAGGAACGAACATAAAATGTTTCAAAATGACATTATATTTCAAGGGTGTTCCTAAATTTTAGTAACACATTATATGTGTTTTAAAATCTAATTTTAGCAATATTTTATAATCGTTCCGAACTAAATTTAGGAATACTTTATAATCGCTCCAAAAATTCTAACACCACTTTTAGGAATAGTTATGATATGTCCCTAAAAATATTAGGAACATTTGTAAATTATTTTTAAATACCTTTTTGGGTGTAGTGAGCGAACCGCTGAATATGCCATCTTCGAACATCGTTGCACCATTGTGTCATTTGAATCATCTCACTGAGCTGGGCAGAGCAGGTCGTTACATAATATACCACTCAGAAAAAGTTATCCTCGAAACTTCCAAAGCACACTCGCCTTATTGTACCATTTCTATCTCCAAATCGAATTCGTCTTGCTTGACATCCAAGATCGCTCGGAATAACTTCCTATCCATTACCTTAAATCACGTCGCGCTCATGCTTAGTCAAAGTTTCTTGAACAACTGTATCGTCCAATTCAATCAATTATAGCTAACTTTTAATCATTAAATCCTTTGTCTCAATCTCTACTATGTCTAGGGGCAGAGATTGCACTACTCAACACAGGGTATGCTATAACTCATTGTGCATAGAGAAACTTAGAAACTATGGCAAGCTCTCGTCCAAGTGAGACTCCTCAATCATCTCGAATCCAAGAACATAACCTACTGATACTCGACGTCAGCTGATCAAAACCAAGTATTATGCCTAGACCAAATCCCAACAAACCTTCAAGGCTTCACATAGAAATCTCAACCAATTATTCAATCTCATCTTGCATCAAGATCTAAATCCAATTGTATATCGATACATAATTTATCTTCGAGCCATCGCCTATTTTCGCTATAGAACTTCACTATCTTTCTAATTTACTATTCGATTTACCAATGCTCTATCTTCTAAAAACTTTCCAACACTATGGAATAATCAACCAAAATCAGAATCCTTATTATGCCTTACTCGATCACTCTCTTCCGGACATGACTTTAATTTTTGCTAATATCATCCGAATCTGACCAAGCCTCAATCTATTTTCATTCAATTCTCAAGTAACAATTTTAACTTATCTATCTTACAGCACATCAACTCATATCCAATCCGTTCATCAATATTTTCTTTGATAATATAATATTCGAACTACAAAATTATGTTTCATTTTATCAACTATCTATCTATCCTTCCGATCAATCATCAAGATGACACAATCTGTTTTACCAAGTATTATCGTCTTTCGAAACTACAATGTTATCTCGAGCAGGGTCGATCAAAATCTAAGCCAATTCAAATCCAATCCAAAACCCAAGTATTGCACTATCGTCAAGTACGTATTTCGAGCACACAATTTTAATTTTGATTCAATTAGTCGCCTAACTTCCTTGATCAATTCCATACGTTCGATAATAACATCAATCCGGTTAGTCCTCGATACCATCCCATTCCTTTCAATCATACGATTTATCCAATCTTTTCTTCGCAACTAACATCCAATTTCATCGTTTATTCCGTTCGCGTCAAACATAAAACTTTTCTAGTGCATACTTCAAATCCAAGTCCTAACTCTAAGTCTTGTTTTCCTAGCTCTATGGTCTATCCAGGCATTCTTCAAGGTCATTCGCACCAACTCTAACTCTCAATATTGGGGCATCTGCCTAACCATTAGGTCGGCTCACCAGGTCATAGTTACGTATCAAGATCATCATCATCATCATTATGCAACCAGTATCCATTGCACTCACCCAAATCCTAGGGTCAAACGTTAGTCCATTCGTACGCGATATTCTACCAAGCTCATCTCACTCAGATTTTTAAACATCGAACATAGATTCTCCTATTCGTATTAACAACTTAAACCAGGGGTTTGAGTTCGTTCAATAAAGCCATTCCTATGGTAAGTCTATTCTAACAAAATTCTCGATATATCCCGATTGACAAACATCAATCCAAATACACTTATAGTCTAAGTCCTCCAACTAATTTGATAGCGTCCACCAAATCATAAGTCAAAATCTTAAATCACTGATCACAACTCATAAACTCTAAGTCATTTTTCATAACTATGTATTCGATCATAAATCTATCGAGCATAACTTGCTTCCATTTTTGACTAACTTATCCTCGAAACACATATCTAATTTTACTCGTATTCTCAAACTCGCCTTATCATCCAACCATAAATTCGTAAAATCATTAGAATCACCAATCACTTAACTGTTACGCGTTTGTTTTATCCTAAGTTATAGATCAATTTTAAAATTTTCTCTAAGTAATTAATATCGTTACTTCGAATCAAAGATAAATTGTACAAGTTTTAACATCCATCAAGCTGAGTTCGTTTAATTATATATGCCAAGATCAATATTCGTCTAGTCAAGTCGTCTGAAACTTTAATTTTATCGTTCGATTAATTCATAGTTATCATCTAGCATTCCTCAAAACAAACAAGTTCATAGTTTCAATCGATAATCTACTCAACATTCATCCAACTTAAAAATCCTTGAATCAATATCCATCTATCCTCGATATGTTTCTATGTCCACAAATATGTTCACGATCATTCCTTCGTATGATATCGTTTCATTTTATCGAAAGCTATCTTCCGAACTAGATTCAAAATTGACTCATCTAACCTTAAAGATCAAATCCGATAACGTCTATATCTATTACTCAGGCAACATGATTCTTCAATCGTATCAACTTATCTTGATTCGAAACCAAAACATCCATACTCAACTCAATTCTATCGAGTGATATCCTTCACAATCTTCTGAGTCCTTTCCATAACTTCTAATTCAAACTTCCATTAGCTATACTCCCGTAGCTCTATCCACTAGTTGCACTAACTCCGATCGCATCTTCGAGTTTTTTGATCTCAACTCTAAGTTTTATTTTATTTGATTCAATATGTACTTACATATATGATCTACTATGATTCCTCGACTAAGCCATTCGTTTCACCGTTCTAAATCCTTATTCGATACTATTTTTGATTCACAAAACTCATACTCAAATCATGCAAATGAACTTCATATGAGACATTAGAATTCACGACTAACTAAATAATACTCATTCTAAGGGTATTGCTTACTGATCGACTCGTTGCTATCCCAAAATTCTCGATCCATTGAACGTTCCCAAGTTACTCCATACACCACTCAGGGTTCAAGTCATTCGACAATTCCTCAAAATTAAATTTGTATTGTCCACTTGAACATATACTCGATTCATCCCTCAAAATCCAAGCACAATCCTCGATATTCACTTAACAATATCTTCTTTCGACAACACCTATATCGATTATTATCCAAAAACCCATGATTTGAATCTAACTTATCCTCATCCGAATAATATTTTAAACCCCACACAAACTTACTCAACTAACATAAGTCTAATATGTAATGCCCAATGCTTAGCCAACAAGGCCTTTTTGCATAGCTATCCATGGTCAACCAAAATACCCGATGATATTCATAAAATATCTAGACTTATTGTATGGAATATTTCGTACATCATCGAGAGAGAGTGTAAATAATATTACCCATGAACGCAATTCAAAGTGAAAGAGAAACGATACGAGGGAAATTCAAAGTGATTTGAGAGGAATTGGTGGAGGGATGAATCAATTTGGGGAAGAACTAAATTGGGAATCTAAAATAAAATAAATTATGGAGAGGAGAGAGAGAGAGGCCCCTCTAATAGTGGCTGACCCCCCTATAGCCCCACTTTCAAGCAACAAGTAATGTCCACTATACCCCTACTAGTTAGTTATGAAGTATAATTAGGGAGAGCTATATTAGGAAGCTTCTAATATAATAAAAATTTATCTAATCTTCTTAATTAACTAAGGGAATGAGTCTAATGGGCCTAATCCAAAATTGGGCTCAAAATGTTATGATAATCTAATCGGGTTCATTAATAACAAGTCCAATAATTAGGCTAGTCCACTAACTAATGAATAAATAGCTCAACATAAAATAAATAATTAGTCACTAAATATGAAATATGCTAAATGATAAAAATATCCTCATCTAGAAATGTTGTAGTGACAAGTCTACCGTCCTTAGAAAAATTTTGTCCTTAAAATTTAAAGAAGAAATAATACTACAAAAAGCAATCACAGCAAGCAAGAAGGAACAATACCTCACGGCTCAAATAGATAAGGGTATCACTCGTGCATCTCGATTTTCCTCTCCCAGATAGACTCTTCCGGAGAGTAATGCCTCCACGTGACACGTACCAAGGAAATCGTCGGGTTTTGCAGCACCTTCTTACAGCGATCCAGAATATCTACTGGCTGCTCTGGGTAGCTGAGAGTCGGACCCACCTCAATCTCCAAGTGATCCAATATGTGACTAGGATCTGCCACGTACCATCTCAGCTGGGACACATGGAATACGTCATGCACTCCCTCCAGTATAGACTGTAAGTCTAGTTTGTAAGTCACTCTACCGACCCTCGTAAGAATACCGAAGGGTCCGATGTACCATGGACTAAGCTTCTCAACTCCACCAGAGTTCATCATGTCCCATGTCAGAGAAATCTGCAAGAATACCAGATCGCCAACCTAGAATAAAATATAGCCTTAACACCCAACCTAAAATAAAGCAATCACAAGCAAAACAACAAAACCTATATCTCAGACTCCAAGGGTCTCCGGCGGCTATCGGTCCAATGCTGCTATCTGTCCTACACCACCCGAAGTCAATCTCTAATAAGCTTTACCTTCTCAGCTACATCCACAATCATCTCTGGAGCCAATAAGTTTCTTTCACCAATATTATCCCAAGATAGAGGAGTGCGATACCTCTGTCCATATAAAGCCTAGAATGGTGACATCTCGATACTGTCCTGGTAATTGTTGTTGTAAGCAAACTCTACCAGGTGAAGATGATCCTCCCAAGAGCCTCTGAAATTAAAAACATAAGTGCACAACATATCCTCAAGAGTATGAATAGTCTTCTTCGATTGCCCTTCTGTCTGGGGGTGATATGCAGTACTAAACTAGAGCTGGGTGCTCAAGCTAGCGTGCGAACTCCTCTAGAAGTGGTATGTGAAACAACTATCCCGATCTGAGACTATGCTCACAAGAACTCCATAAAATATGATAACCTGTCGCACACACATCTCTGCTAGCTTCTCCGTAGATGTACCCACTTTAAATGGCAGGAAGTGGGCCAATTTGGTCGATCTGTCTACGATGACCCAAATTGCGTCCTTTCCTCCCGAAGAATGCGGCAATCTCGAAATAAAATCTATGGTAACATGCTCCCACTTTCACTTTGGAATGGGTAAAGGCTGAATTAAACCACCTGGCCTCTACCTCTCTGCCTTTACCTGCTGGTATACTAAACACCTGGATACGAAGTGCACCACCTCCCGCTTCATACTAAACCACTATACATGCTCCTTTATATCTCTATACATCTTGTTGGTACCTGGATGAATATAGTACTAAGATCGATGCACCACCTAGAGAACCTCCTCGCATAACTCTCCACTCGACACGTATAGTCTGATACCGTACCACAATGATCCATCATCAGCAATAGTAAAGTCCTCTGATAATCCCATCCGAACCAGTGCTCTGATGCTCCTTAGAGTCTCATCATCATACTGTGTAGCCCTGATCCTGTCTGTCAGCTCAGACTATATCTGTAATCCACACATCTACATCTCAATACCAGAAACTAGTACCTTAATACCCAAACTCTCAAGATTGGCCAATAAATATATGTCCGTCGTCAAGTACATAGCCACTAGATACCTGCTCAAGGCATCAGTGACTACGTTGGCCTTTCCTGGATGGTACTGCAATGATATGGCGAAGTCCTTCATCAACTCCAACCACCATTGTTGTCTCATGTTCAACTTTTTTTGTGTAAATATGTACTTCAAGCTCTTGTTGTCAGTAAAGATCTCCTCATGCTCTCCGTATAATAGTATTTCCATAGCTTCAGAGAAAAAATGATCGCTCTTCACCACTACAACCAATCCTCACTCAGATCCACCCTCTATTCCAGCCACCCTCACCCTTACCTTAGCTGCTCAAGGGGTGCAACACAGACCCAGTATAGCATTCAGACCTCTATAATGCTTCTCTTTGCTGTGGAAACTGGCGATAACCCACTAAGAATCTCCCAAACCTTCCCTTTTCTTCAATTAGCTGCCTACATCTACCTCCAAGTTTGACTACAGCTCCTCCCTCAAACTGAACACCAAGCACAACTATACCCCCTTTCTAAACACTATACATATCAACATCAGCACCTCAACTATACTCCTAGCACCAACACTAACACATCTAGACAATACTCTCATCCTACACATCCTCTTGTACTAAGACAGTTTATAACAACACAACCTCACACTAACAAATAATACAACAAGCATCTAGTGTGCACTAAGCTAAGATACTCTCCAAACCTATGATACACCCTCCAAATATCTATTCCATGTAATACCACTACTCAAAATACATGAAACACATCCTAGTATACTAAATACAATACAAAATATTGGAGAATGACACACTAGGCATTCCATCAAACACTTGGTATACAAATTTATACTTTTCTCCAAATGGACACAAAACTCAATATTCCATAAGAGTAAAACCTAGATCTAACAAAATAAAAGCTCATACCATCTAGATCTAGCTATATATAGTCAATTCCACCATGGAAAAATTTCTATAGGTCCAATGGGTGTTCTTAACCATAAATAGAGAGTTACCTAGGTTTTGAGTGACCTCCTTGAAGAACTCCGAATTTGGACACGAGAAAGATGAAGTGGACACGATCCTCAATACTAGGACTCCTCTTTAAGCTTTCTCTAGCAATAACAAGCTTCTAGCCTCCTTGGAAAATAAGACTGAGAGGGATGAGGTTTAATGTGGAGAAATTAGGGTTTGCTCTATAATTTTGGGGATGAACTAAATAAAAATAAATTGAGGCTACTCATGAATAAAGATGTTTATATAGACTTCCCCTTAGTGTTAGGGTTAGGTTTGTTTGAATTGACACAAGTGCCCTTCTCATTCCTTCATGAATATAATCTTAAAACTCTTAGGAGGGTGTAGAAGCATGAAAAATACGCTGGATGGCTATACGCAGCATATTGATGCAGAGCAGCGTAAACAGAGCCCTTCAAAGCCATCAAGCATGCAACAGAGCTTTCTCCGCCAAACACAGCATGAAATATAAGCTCAATGTAAGGCAGTACGTCCAAACCGCTTCAGCGTAAACAGGGTGCTTCATCGACTCCTGGGCATGAAACCCATCCTCTTGCAACGCAGCATTGAAGTGTACGAGAGACGCTTCGTATTCTCCGAAGTGAACCTGTCAGATCCTGCAATGAACTTAACGTCTGGACTTCTGACAAAGGAATACTGCTCGACTACCCAGGGATACTGCTCGACTACCCAGACGACGGCTATAATGATGGCACGGCACTGCGACCCAGGCTGTCATTTACCGCCATCTCCTTTGCATAAACTGCTTTTACGTGCACGAAGGGATACGCTGCCTTGTTTTACACAGGCAGACATGAGCTGTTTACGCTCTACAATAGACAAACTGCCTGCCATATCAAAAGCTGTACTCCATACGGGGCTCGAGGCACGTCTCTACGACCAATGCACAGAGAGATGACAGTTGCTCGAGGCACGTCTCTAAGTCTAATGCACAAAGCGATGACAGTTGCTCGAGGCATGTCTCTACGTCTAAAGCACAGAGCGGTGACAGTTTCTCAAGACACGTCTCTGCGACTGATGCGCAGAAGGGCTGCAGACCTTCAAAAATACTCATCCATATTTAATGCACAGGATGGTGGCAAATCTCTGCATTTAATGCAAGAGATTTGATTATATCTTCAAAAGCCATAATTTCGGCTAAGACGTCCATATCAGCACTCTGGCACGGTGCGCAGCGGCTTCTACGCCCATTCAACTCTTGTGCTCACTTGGCTTCTACGTGCACTCGGCCTCTACGACCATTTGGCTTCTACGCCCACTCGGCCTCTATGACCACTCGGCTTCTACGCCTATTTCGGCTTCTATGCCTACTTGGCTTTTACGCCATGGTGACAGACATTGGCTTCTACGCCCACCTCTTCTAAACAAAGAATACCTACCTACGTGGCTTCTACGCCATGATCTTCGTAGCGATTATACGCGTTTTGTCCCTTAGTTGGACCCGCGTCACACGCTCATTCAAAGGATCATCTATACGCAGGCATTGGTTATTTTAACCGTTGTGTAAAAGAGTGCTGTACTTTCCACTCCTCGGTTTCTACACCGACAGAGTGGTCACTGTCACTAAAACTCTATAAATAGAGACCTCTATCAATGAGAAACAAGGTCAAAAAATTGGTCAAGAAAACCAATATCAGATCCAAGGTCGAACTTCCAAGAAAGATCGAACCAGAGGTCAAGAGAGAGAGAAAAAGAGAGAGAGAGAGAGAGAGAGAGAATCCGGAGCTCAGGCAAAGAGTAGGGATCGACGACTTTGGCATCGTATATCCACCCTCTTTTGCAACCTTCGAAGCTGCTTCCTGTCTTATACGACACTTCTTCAACATCGTGTGGTCCAAGGGCTAAAGTGATTGACTGCAGATCAGACACCTATAGCAATATTTATCCAGATTAATAAATTGTACTCCCATATCCTCGTATAGGATCAAATTATACAAGTTTGTTTGTAAACCAAAGAAGGCGGGTTTCGTGTAAACCCTATCTTGAATACATTTTTATTCTTTCGTTTTCTACCACAAACAAGATGGCGACTCTGCTGGGGACGTCTTTCTCTTCTGATAAGAAAGTAATTGCTCAACACGATGCGGTATCTGTAGGAACCATGAAGAAGACACCGGTCGTCCAATTCGACCAGTCTGCCTACGAAGACATGCTTCGAACCGGGGGTAGCTCTCACCCTCTCTCCGTCCAAGACAACAAGAAGCTGCGCAAGGTTTGGATGCCCAAGACATCCTCTACCATTCCTGTGGACTCTTCAATCTCTCCGACCAATAAGGTTGTAGCATTGCTCCCTCCGTGCCCTGCACGTAAAATTCAGTCTCCCGCTACGCGCGATACAGACGAAACTTTGGGCAAAGTCTCAGCGCTAACCCAGAAGTATCCACTACGCTCTACGCGTAGAAACCAGTCTCCCGCTACGCGCGGTACAGACAAAACTTCGGGCAAAGTCTCAGCGCTAACCCAGAAGTATCCACTGCGCTCTATGTATAGAAACTAGTCTCCCGCTACGCGCGGTACAGACAAAACTTCTGATGATGCCTCAGCGCCAAATCGGAAGTACAAATCATGCTCCGTGCACAAGACAACATGTGACCTCTACGAGGAACCAGATGAGCGCTGTGATCTCCGCAAGGGAAAGCAAGCGGCAGAGTACTCAACTTCTCGGCCTTTACGCCAGCGAGGGAGCAATCTGCCTACCCTCCGGATTACGCGAGAAGTCGATGGCCGACTGAGGACCTCTTCAGCTTTACGCCAGTCTGAGCAAATCTCCAAATTACGCCAGGCGAAGTCCCACGGCATAAAGCAAGCTCAAGTTGCGAAAAGACACCCTTCCCGGGGATTATCCACCACCCAGATGGCCAACCTATTGTACACAGGTGGCACAGGGAAAACCATGGTGCCCAATCTCCGCATGCCCACTGATGGGAACAGAAGGAACAAGCCGTCGTCTTCTTCTTCGAACAAACTCTCCAAGTTCATATTACCTCCGAACAAACTCTCCGAGTTTTTGGCTATCGATTATCACGTCGGTTGTCATCTCAACTTAGCACCCGTACTTAACTCTAAGTACGCCAGTGGTGTTAGGTCCACAAAGAATGCCATGTCCATATTACCTCTGAGCAGATATGCACTTCCATCCTCGATGGAATTGCATCCAAGAAGTTTGTCATGTTCATATTACCTCCGAACAAACTCTCCGAGTTTTTGGCTATCGATTATCACATCGGTTGTCATCTCAACTTAGCACCCGTACTTAACTCTAAGTACACCAGTGGTGTTAGGTCCACAAAGACTGCCATGTCAATATTACCTCTGAGTAGATATGCACTTCCATCCCCGATGGAATTGCATCCAAGAAGTTTGTCATGTTCATATTACCTCCGAACAAACTCTCCGAGTTTTTGGCTATCGATTATCACATCGGTTGTCATCTCAACTTAGCACCCGTACTTAACTCTAAGTACGCCAGTGGTGTTAGGTCCACAAAGACTGCCATGTCCATATTACCTCTGAGCAGATATGCACTTCCATCCCCGATGGAATTGCATCCAAGAAGTTTGTCATATTCATATTACCTCCGAACAAACTCTCCGAGTTTTTGGCTATCGATTATCACATCGGTTGTCATCTCAACTTAGCACCCGTACTTAACTCTAAGTACACCAGTGGTGTTAGGTCCACAAAGACTGCCATATCAATATTACCTCTGAGCAGATATGTACTTCCATCCCCAATGGAATTGCATCCAAGAAGTTTGTCATGTTCATATTACCTCCGAATAAACTCTCCGAGTTTTTGGCTATCGATTATCACATCGGTTGTCATCTTAACTTAGCACCCGTACTTAACTCTAAGTACGCCAGTGGTGTTAGGTCCACAAAGACTGCCATGTCTATATTACCTCTGAGCAGATATGCACTTCCATCCCCGATGGAATTGCATCCAAGAAGTTTGTCATGTTCATATTACCTCCGAACAAACTCTTCGAGTTCTTTGGCTATCGATTATCACATCGGTTGGCATCTCAACTCAGCGCCATCCTCGTCTCAGAATGGCTCATCACCCTCTGACCCACCTGATGCTCTCGAACAAACACTATCAGTGAATATGGTAGTGGCAGATCCCTTTGAAGCAGATGAACAGGATCCTGAGCCATTTGAGAATGACTCTTGGGCCCAACAAGTGGATACTCAGTGGGAATTCCGCTTCAAGCAAAGGGAACCTCCCACCAAAGACGAAGTTTCCAGGTTGATGTTGGGGGTGAACTTTCGCCAAAGCCGATATTTATCAGTAACAATCTTCCCCCAGCTGAAAGGGAAGAAGTTATCCATCTGATAAAAGAGTATATCGACGTCTTTGCATGGGATTATGAGGACATGCCGGGCCTTGACCCAAAGGTGTCTACTCACAAACTCAACATATTGACCGACTCAAAGCCTGTGAAGCAGCACCAACGCCGGTTCCTCCGGATATGATGGACGCCATCGAAGCTGAAGTCAAGAAGTTGATAGCTTGCAATTTCATCTGGAAAGAAAAATATCCCCACTGGGTCGCCAACGTTGTCCCAGTCATGAAGAAAAATAGGAAAATATGTATCTGCATCGATTACCGAGATCTGAATGCAGCCTGCCCCAAGGATGAGTTCCCTCTTCCCATCACGGACATCATGATCGATAATACCTGCGGTTTTGAACGCATGTCTTTCATGGACGGATTCTCAGAATACAATCAGATCAAGATGCATCCCGAAGACGAGAAGCACACTGCCTTCCGGACACCGTTAGGGGTATATTGTTATACGGTCATGCCCTTCGGATTGAAGAACGCCGGGCTATGAGTAACATATTCCATGAGCATTTACGCAAGCTACATACCAACGGGCTATGAGTAACATATTCCATGAGCATTTACGCAAAACAGTAGAATGTTACGTGGACGACATAGCCGTCAAGAGCCGCATCAAAGATAATCACATTCAAGACTTGAGGACGGTATTCGAGTTAATGTGCCAACATCAACTCAAGATGAACCCTACGAAGTCCTTTCTGGGTGTATCTAGTGGCAAATTCCTGGGATTTGTCATTACCACCAAAAGCATCCAAGTGGACCTTGACAAAGTCCAGGCCATCGTAGAAATACGATCGCCCCACAATCTGAGGGAACTCCGGGGATTTCAAGGCCGTTTGGCTTATATCCGGAGATTCATATCCAACCTCTCGGAAAGATGTCAGCCCTTTTCGCATCTCATGAAGAAAGGTGTATCCTTCGTATGGGACAAAACCTGTCAACAAGCGTTCGGAGATATCAAATGCTACCTCACCAGTCCGCCAGTTCTGGTGCCTCCCGTCATGGGAAGACCATTCTTGCTGTACGTCCGAGCGATGGATCATTCGCTAGGAGCTCTTCTCGTACAGAAGAACGATATGGGTCATGAACAGGCTATCTTCTACCTCAGCAGGATGATGGTCGGAGCCGAACACCGGTACAACCCAGTGGAGAAATAATGCTTGGCTCTGATATTCGCTATCCAGAAGATGCGGCACTGTCACTGGCCAGACTATTCATATCATCTCCAGGATCAACCCTCTTCGAGTACTGATGAGCAAGCCAAGTGCTCTTAATTCGCGACTTGGGCGATGCTGTTAACACCATATAACATGGTATACGTCCCGCAGAAGTCCATCAAAGGCCAAGCGCTGGCCGACTTCCTAGCTGCTCATCCGATCCCGGAGGCCTCCAAATTATACGAGGACATCCCTGACGAAGTTGCAGAATATAATTTCGCAATGGAAAGTGACGCATGGCAACTGTTCTTCGACGGCGCCTCCAGGACTGGTCCCAAGGGAAACGTGGTTTCAGGGGTAGGAATCGTCCTGGTCATTCCTGATAAACTCATCATCTACCGAGCATATTCTCTTAGCGAGCCATGCTCCAACAATGTGGCAGAGTACAACGCTCTGCTAATCGGGCTCCAAGTCACCAAAGAGCTGGGGGTCGAGTCCCTGGAAGGTTTCGGTGATTCTCTGCTTATTGTCAATCAAGTCAGGGAAATATATGAAGTCCGAAATCCAGACCTCATCCCCTATCACCAAGCAACGGTCGAGATATCCATGACATTCAAAGGGTTCTTCCTAGAGCATGTACCTCGATCTCAGAATCTGGAAGCTGATGCCCTGGCCAGTCTAGCTGCGGATTTAGCCACTCCTATAAGAAGGCATGATTCGGTAATCCTTCTTAACAGAGATTTATTCTGTGTGAAGAACAACTTTCACATAGAACGCAGCTACGCTGTGAACACAGATCCCCCTAGAAGAGACTGGAGAAGTCGCTTCATAGATTTTGTCGCATACGGAATCTTGCCGGAGGACCCCAAAGAAGCAGTATCCGTCAAAAGACGATCATTACGCTTCTACTTCGATGCATCTTCACAATGCCTATATCGCCGGACCTACGACGGACTGCTATTGAGAAGTCTCTCTAACGACGAAGCACAGCAGATTATCCGGGAAGCTCACAACGGCGTGTGCGGAGCGCATCAACCCGGTCCTAAGCTACAGGATCGTATCAGGAGAATGGGCTATTACTGGCCCACCATGATCGCAGACGCGATCAACTATGCAAGACAATGCAGAGCCTGTCAGGTTCATGCAGACTTCATACATCAACCGTCTGAATATCTACATCCTACGGTTGTATCCTGGCCTTTCGAAGCATGGGGTATGGATATCATTGGTCCTATTCACCCGTCTTCTTCCAGAGGTCACCGGTTCATACTGGCCATCACGGATTACTTCTCCAAATGGGCAGAGGCAATCCCTCTTGCTGAGGTAAAGGCTTCTAATGTAATCAGCTTCATCAAGCATCATGTCATTTATCACTTTAGGATTCCCCAAAGGATAATCCATGACAATGGGCCTCAGTTCATCAGCCAAGCGTTTCATCGATTTTGCGATAAAAATCGGATACATAATATTGCCTCTACGGCGTATTATCCAGCTGTTAATGGTTTGGCGGAAGCTTTCAACAAAACCATTATCAAACTCTTGAAGAAGTTCGTCTCTTCAAACAAAAGAGATTGGAATGAGAAGTTGGGCGAATGCCTTTGGGCATACCGCACAACAGTACGAATACCGACAGGTTGTACCCCATTTTCACTGGTCTACGGGAGCGAAGCAGTTCTCCCCATTGAAATCCAGATCTCGTCGCTCAGGATAGCCGTGACTAATGAGCTGACTCAAGAAAAGAATGACCTGTTAAGGCTTCAAGAGCTATAAAGATTAGACGAGAAATGCCTCCAAGCTCAACAGCACATCGCGCTCTACCAAGCACGCATTTCCAAAGCTTTCAATCATAAAGTAAAGGAAAGAGTGTTCAAAGTCGGCGAGCTAGTTTTAGCCGTAAGAAGGCCGATGATCCTTACTCACAGGAGTAAAGGCAAATTCCAACCCAAGTGGGAAGGCCCTTATGTGATCGAGATAACGTTCTCAAACGGCGCTTACCAGTTAGCCCAGCTTAATGGTGACCTGTTAATGGCTCCTATCAACGGCAAATTCCTGAAAAGGTACTATGCTTAACCTACTCTGCTCAAGTGGAATATAGCGAGAATCTCAATTCTGACAAAACTACTTCCAAAACGAAACTAGTTGGGTCATATTCTATCATGTCCGTATGACCTCTGAATAGATATGTCCTGCTAAAAGGTTATCAAGAGTCTATCACGTTCATACTACCTCTGATATCACTCTCGTCCAAACCTGTTATTTACATTCCGAAATGATGGGTCCACAAAGTCAGAAAAGAGTCGCTTTTATTTATTCCCAAAAAGAACAGAATTATATTTGGGAAGCAAAAAGAAGAAAGGGTACATCATTGTGGGGGAGCGGTCAGATTATGAATCAGCTGTACCAGTGCAGCTATCCTCTCATCCTTGGAAACCAAGGCATCAGCGCGGGCCCGCTCCAGCCGTGCCTCGGGATTGTTCATAAAGGACAGCTCGGTTCTTGCCCGAAGAAAGCCAGCACGGGCAGCTTCTGCGCGCTCCAGATCCCATCGTGCCATGCTCAGTCGACCAGTCGCTGTATCTAAACCTGCCAACGACTGAGAAGCCCACTCCTCTGCCAGAGCGAGTTTTTTTTCAACTTGTGGGCCCTCGCTATGTTCCCTTCATGCTCAAATTGGCACTTCGTCTGAAGGGCAAGAGCCTCCTCCACGACAGCTTTTCTTTCATCCATCTCCAGCTTATGTGATTTGATGGAGTCATCTAGGCTTTCCAGCTGTTTAGTAAGCCGCGCAGTCATGAGGTCACATCTGGCCTGGACCTCATCTTCAAGGCTGCCCCGAGCCAGCTGTAAGTATTCGTTAATAGGTTGCTCCAAACCATTAACCATCGCCTCCAGGGCGTCAGCTACCCCTGAATCGCCGAACTCCCTGACCACCCCGATCGGAAACTAAGAAGCCTACTTCAGACGCTCGAAGTCTAGATTCTTTGCCAACACCATTGATATCAGCATTTTCAAACTGGTGTAAAAGAGGTTGGTGTATTGCTCGGTCAGCGCAACTAGATCCGATTGGACGTCAGGAGTGGCCGCGATATTGGCAACTCCCCCTCCAGGAATGATTGCAGACGAGGTGGCCACAGCCGCCGCCTCGACGGGTGGTGCGACCGAAGGAGGTACGACAACGACGGTCGAAGTCATCGGCATACTCGCGAGAGGCGAGGTCACGACAACGGGTTCGTCCTCCTCTTGAGGTAACGAAACCACTCCGGGCGAGCTGGCCCCCGAAGATATTTCCTCCCCGAAGTTGAGCGCCTCCGTATCATCGCCAAGAGCCCTAGCAGAGCCAGAAGGCGCTTCAACGCTATACTCCCTGTGGACGCCGTCCCCTGAGAAGAGGACAAGAAAGTTGATATCAATATGATGGTAATCTTTCTAAGAGGAGACATAAAGATGATATTTACCCGTAGCCAACGGTATATATGTCGCATCTGCAGCCCACGTAGCTAAATCACGCCTTAATGACGCAATGCAAACTATCATACTTGGAGAAGGGGGTGGGCCCACCGACACCGCCAGGTGCTCTACCGAGCCTTCACAAAGACGCAGTCGAGGCTCGTCAGCCGGAATCTCGCTAGGCATGCTCACGGACGCGGCAGAAGTTTCATCCGTGGCTGGTCCAGGGAAAGATTCTCTCATTTGCCTCGGCCACGCAGGCAATTTCGTTCCACTACCGGAGGCGGTGGCAGCAACGGCAGCCCCAGCCAGGAGTTCTCCGGCATCGCTAGCCGAAACTAAGGGTCCCTCTCCGAAAGGCAAGGAACCTCCAATCAAAGAGACATCCCCAACAGGGGAGACAGCAGGTTCCTCTCTAGGAGCCTCAATACCAGGAATCCAAAGAGAACGAGCAACCGTCTTCTTCTTCCTCTTGCGAGGGGAAGTCTGCTTCGAAGCAGGAGCCCTTCGCTTCCCAGAGACTGCCAAAGCCCCCGCAGGCGGAGGCACTTCACACCTCGGCACGGACACCAGAGGCTCATCCGGAGTAACGGACCCCTCACCCTCGTCAGACAAAATCGAGGGGACTTCAACTCTTCCCCCAGACTTGGGAGAAGGCATCCTAAAGCTTCTACGCATGTCAAAATTGCGATGGAAGGTGTTGATCGCCACGTAGAACTGGGCATACGAATGGAGGATGCGCAGCTCCATGGAGAGTGTGACGACCGGCACGATAAAGATTGCTCCCTTGCAACCCATGATAAAATACCGCCATCCTCTGGCTCCATCAATGAGTCCGCCCCTGGACCTGAAGCTGGTGACGACATTGCCCACGTGCAGCTGATCGTACCCAAACTGCCTGACGAACCGACTGGGCAAGTAGGGCTCGAAGAAATAATGATCTTCGCTTCTGTACAGCAAATGGGAGGGTCTGATGTAGACCAACCAATTAAAAGCTTCCGGAGAAAGAATGGTCTTCTCTCCACCTAAATCCTCAAGCCTAATCCCCGATTGATTGCGATGTATAGAGGGGACAGTGCAGAGGAGCTTCCAGCAATAACCGAGGCTCAACACCAGCCGACAGTCTAAAATTGTATTCATGTTCCAGGGAGAGTCCTTGTAGTTCAGCAAGAAACTACCCCCTGAGCTACTACCAAGGCCGGGAGACATCACCCGGGGGTTGTGGAGAATTAACCATCCCATCAAATACAGGTATGGTAACTCTACCCGGGAAAAGCTATCACGTCGAGCTTCATCGACGAGCAGTCCATCAGTCATGGCTCTCAGGCCAGCCTGTATATGGCACACCATGGCAGGGAGCAAGCCCAGTCTTGCCCCCAAATACCAGACGCACGGCAGGCCACAGGATGTTCCGGTGAATGCGGTCCACGGATGCGATATCGGGCACCACTACTCGACGCAGCCATATGGAGAGAAAGCCAGCCAGCCGGGCTTCCTTAGACAGAGGCCTGCGATAGCGCCTTAAGTAACTGTAGGCCTTAGTGCCTTCAGGATACTTTCCTACCCCGTCATTGAGAATCTGATCTGGAGCTTTAGCATCCTCCATAAGATCCTCGACGACCTGGGCACTGAGCACGCCCAAACAGTTCACGGGCTCATTCTTGCCCCCCGAAACTTTCTTCGACTTGACGGCCCTGGCCCGGTAAAAGAAGAGGTAGGACATCCACTTAGTGGTGTGAGCCAAATCAGAAGGCTCATCATAAAAAGTAGTGCACGCGAAGTAGTGGCACATCAGCTCCTGATACACCTCCACAACCCGAGGGTCCGAGTCCTCCAACTCCCGGTTGGTGGGAACATACTCTTCATATGGGGTATCCCCCATCGGCAGTCTCGAGATCACTGCCATCTCATGGAGGGCCAACTCCAACTCCCCCAGTGGAGTGGCGAAGGTCCCGGTGAGCGAAACGTATCGCTCCATCAGTGCCAGAAACAGGTTAGGGTTGGGAGGCAACCCAACACTTGTCGCACTCACAGCAGCATACAGTCCGATGACCTCCAGCTCTCTCCGAAAATGCTTTAAGGCCCAGTCAACTAGGCAAGCCCATCGGAGGTTTGTTGGGGTGATCCACCCATTGCACCGAGGATTCTCCTTGGGGTATACACCCCCTCACCCCATGAAGTCATTACAGAAAGTCGGCAACTAGACCGGCTGGATCACAGAACTGTCTTCACTCGGGACGCTGCCAGGGCACAGTCCCCTGAACAGCGTCACAACGCCAGAAGGGCGACTGACAAACGACCCCTGGTCAGCTCCTTTCAGATGAAAGATCTTCCCTGGCTTGCCGTGAAGATCGGGAGTCAGCGTCCATGACATCCTCCTGGAATGTGTCGCATGGGAGAAAGCCGAGATGGGATAATCTCTCGACATCGTTGGCAGATACAAGACCACACTCTCGGCGGAGAAAACCCAGGGTTCTCTCTTGGGCTTCGTTTGGGACTGTTTGTCAATTATGTCCCCAAAAAAAAAGCCGGCTTGATGTACTAGTCCCCGTCTATGTACGTCAGGGGCTCTCCGTTAATCATGTTCAACAACGTCCGCTCGCCCTGAGCCAATATCAAGATCTTCCTTCCTTCAGGATACTGGGGTCCGAAGATAGGAAATGTCACGTGGGACAGATCCTCCAGATAGTTTGAGTGCAGCATCCCGGCAGCGGAACCCATCACCTCGGCCAGTGGAGACTCATGCAAGTTAACTGCAAAAGTGCAAGAAAAATACGTAATTACAAATCTTGCAACATAAAGACCAAGAAACGACAGTCTGTGCTTTACGCCAAGACTGTAAAAAAATTGGTCATTTTACCCCGGAAGTCACATCCAGAAGTGTAATTGGCGGTATACAGTCCATGCTTTATGCCAGACTGCCAAAATTTTAGTTATTACACCGGAGGTCCCATCCACAAGCGTTAAACTAAAAATTTTATAGTATACACCGAGTTTTCGGCAGTCAGAGCTTTTACGCTTAAAACTGCAAAAACATGGAGTTTTTACGCTGGCACATTAGAAATGTGGGCGTAAAAGATAAAAACGTCTCCGTGCGTCATCTTCCTCAAAGAGGCTATCAGCACAGAAGACGACCTAGCGCGGTCACGTTCAACGTGTGCGAAGAATTTTTCGTCATTCTTTGTCATCCCAAAGGCTCTACCTCTAAGGCCGGGTGCGCTACTCGTCGGCGGGATGCTTCGCTCAGAAGAAAGTTTACCTTGCCCGATCGAAGACTCTCTCGCTGGGGCAGAAGAACGAGAAGAAGAACATATACTCTTTCCCTTAGTGGAGGGGATTTGCTTCGGCACCATTTCTGAAAACTCGGAGTGTTCGGAGGAAGAACGAGGGGAAAAACTCAAAACCGTCGAAGGCTCTCTTTCGCAGAAGACGGATGAAAAGTTTTTCTCTCAAAAGCTTGGGATATATATAGAGTTCGGGTCGACTCCTCGAATCCTCGGACGGGCTCCTCGAAACCCCAACCAAAATCTCATAATTATTATTTGTTTATGATTGGGTACTACGTCAGCCCACTACTCTCGAAAGACGGACAGTCAGCAAATTCGAAGAGTTTTTCGTGCAAAAAATAGGTCAGCGGTTCCTACGCTAAGGAGCTTTCTACGCTCGACAGCAACAGATCTACGGTTTTACGCTCGCAAGCTACAAGTCTATGGTTTTATGTCCGGATGCCTTTGTGCTCGGTAGCTTTTATGCTCGAGAGGCTACAAACCTATGACTTTACGCTCAGCAGATACCAAATCGATGATCTCACGCTCGGTGGCGTTTAGTTTACGCTCGGAGGCAACGGATCCACAACCTTACGCTCGGAAGATTTCTTTTATTCACAGGCTACAAATCTACAGTTCTATGCTAAGGAGCTTTCTACGCTTGACAGCTACAGATCTATGGTTTTATACTCGCAAGCTATAAGTCTATGGTTTTATGCCCGGATGCCTTTGTGCTTGGTAGCTTTTATGCTCGAGAGGCTACAAACCTATGACTTTACACTCAGCAGATACCAAATCGATGATCTCATGCTCGATGGCTTTCTACACTCAATAGGCTACGAACTCAGGATTTTCAGCTCATCTACACTACGGATCTCTGACTTTCTGCATATCCGAACAGTTCTCGAGGCGGTCGATTACAGGAGTTCACACAGAAGATACTCCTTCTTGACCTCAAGATATCCCAAGTACCCGAAACATACAGAGTTCAAACATCGAGAAATTACTCTTCTCGGGTCAATTGGAGGTTCATCCAGACTCCAGTCCGAATATTTCATCTATCAAGATGGCAACTCAGTTTGACAGCCATTTCTCGACCCTGTTCCAAGGGATTTTTCGAGAAGTCATTCTTGAGGATGAAGTCTGAAACAAGAATTCTGTTTACACAGAAGTGAAAACAACAGATCAGAATTCTACGCGGTTCCTCATTCCTGACAACAGAACAGTTCGAACACTCGAACGCTAAAACGGCTTTCTACGCAGGACAGGGCCTAAATACTCTTTCTATCATAGTCGGCGTAAAGAATCAGACGTGTCAAAGCTACAAATATTTAGACTTCACAGCAACGTATGACAAGATGATCATATGAAGAAGCAAGACAATTTTATTAAAAGATTAAAGTCATGATTATATATGAGGGAAATCCAATCTACAAGGGTCTTTCTCTATTTTCCATGATTACATATGAGGGAAACTCCGTCTACAAAGGATTTCTCTATCGTCATCTGAAGATCGCCCAGAAGCTGTTCTGACAGGTTCTCACTGGGCACAATTCTTCATCCATCTTCTCCAGCAGTCAGTCAGTTCCAGCAAACTGACTGACATGGCAATGATCAACGGCGGAAGAATACAGAGTTGGGGCTTGCATAAATTATGCAGATCCCATGCTCCATGCACCGTGACAGATTGAGTTGATATATTCCACCCAACTCAATGCCCGAGGTCAGAGCTAGTTGCTGCTCTTATCCCCGGAGGTAACAGGAGAAAACGCCACTTGCAAGCAGTGTGGTAAAATATGATCCTTTCCTTCTCTTGGAAGAACCGCCATATAAAGTTGCTGATTATCCTGAGCAAGGGAGGCTAAGATATCCTTCCATGATCCATCGTTGCAGTGGACACTTGCTCGAAGATACCGTCTTTTTCGGCTCCTTATACGCTGGAAGAACATGATCTCCTTCTTCCTCAGATCGACCCGACGAACTCCGGCGATCATCTCTGCGTGGTGATAGAAATGTGGGGAGAACAGGTTAAACCCTCAACCTTTTTATAGGCGAAAGAGGTCACACCGGTCCCCAATAAATCCGCCATAAAGTCAGCATCGACCGTTTTAAACGCTCCATTCAGAAACGTTTCGAGTTACGAGGAGCGGTTCATGCTTCATTCAAAGCATTTCAAATTCCGAGAAATTTAAAAGCTTTAAAGAGGGTCTTGTAGAAGCATGAAAAATACGCTGGATGGCTATACGCAGCATATTGATGCAGAGCAGCGTAAACAGAGGCCTTCAGAGCCATCAAGCGTGCAACAGAGCTTTCTCCGCCAAACACAGCATGAAATATAAGCTCAACGTAAGGCAGTACGTCCAAACCGCTTTAGCGTAAATATGGTGCTTCATCGACTCCTGGGCGTGAAACCCATCCTCTTGCAACTCAACATTGAAGTGTACGAGAGACGCTTCGTATTCTCCGAAGTGAACCTGTCAGATCCTGCAATGAACCTGACGTTTGGACTTCTGACAAAGGGATACTGCTCGACTACCCAGGGATACTGCTCGACTACCCAGACGACGGCTATAATGATGGCACGGCACTGCGACTCAGGCTGTCATTTACCGCCATCTCCTTTGCGTAAACTGCTTTTACGTGCACGAAGGGATACGCTGCCTTGTTTTACACAGGCAGACATGAGCTGTTTACGCTCTGCAGTAGACAAACCGCCTACCCCATTACGGGCTCGAGGCACGTCTCTACGACCAATGCACAGAGCGATGACAGTTGCTCGAGGCACGTCTCTACGTCTAATGCACAGAGAGATGACAGTTGCTCGAGGCACGTCTCTACGTCTAAAGCACAGAGCGGTGACAGTTTCTCAAGACACGTCTCTGCGATTGATGCGCAGAAGGGCTACAGACCTTCAAAAACACGCCTCCACATTTAATGCACAGGATGGTGGCAAATCTCTGCATTTAATGCAAGAGATTTGATTATATCTTCAAAAGTCGTAATTTCGGCTAAGACGTCCACATCAGCACTCTGGCACAGTGCGCAGCGGCTTCTATGCCCATTCAACTCCTGTGCTCACTTGGCTTCTACGCCCACTCGGCCTCTACGACCATTTGGCTTCTACGCCCACTCGACCTCTATGACCACTCGGCTTCTACGTCTATTTTGGCTTCTATGCCTACTTGGCTTCTATGCTATGGTGACAGACATTGGCTTCTACGCCCACCTCTTCTACACGAGGGATACCTACCTACGTGGCTTCTACGCCGTGATGTTCGTAGCGATTATACGCGTTTTGTCCCTTAGTTGGACCCGCGTCACACGCTCATTCAAAGGATCATCTATACGCAGGCATTGGTTATTTTAACCGTTGTGTAAAAGGGTGATGTACTTTTTACTCCTCGATTTCTACACCGACGGAGTGGTCACTGTCACTAAAACTCTATAAATAGAGACCTCTATTAATGAGGAACAAGGTCAAAAAATTGGTCAAGAAAACCAATATCAGATCCAAGGTCGAACTTCCAAGAAAGATCAAACCAGAGGTCAAGAGAGAGAGAGAGAGAGAGAGAGAGAGAGAGAGAATCCGGAGCTCAGGCAAAGAGTAGGGATCGACGACTTTAGCATCGTACATCCACCCTCTTTTGCAACCTTCGAAGCTGCTTCCTGTCTTCTACGGCACTTCTTCATCATCGTGTGGTCCAAGGGCTAAAGTGATCGACTGCAGATCAGACACCTATAGCAATATTTACCCAGATTAAATAAATTGTACTCCCACATCCTCATATAGGATCAAATTGTACAAGTTTGTTTGTAAACCAAAGAAGGCGGGTTTCGTGTAAACCCTATCTTGAATACATTTTCATTCTTTCGTTTTCCACCACAAACAGAGGGTATATTCTATTCTTGAGTACAAATTGGATTAATAGTCATAATCTAGTCATGACTAAATAGTGGTTCAACATAACTAGTCTAAATTAAGTAAATAACCCATTAGCCACATATTATAAATATAATATTCTAATATTCAAATAATGTCAAATGACAAAAATATCCTTGCTATGGAAATATGGTGGTTACAATCAGTCACGACCCGTACCCGATGTAGGGATGCAAGTCGGAAACAATGCCCAGCCTACGCAGTAGAATCGGCGGTAGAACGCTGTCTGGGTAATCTATCTAGCAATATAATGAACCACCAACAATAACAATATACTCAATCACAGATCTAAGATAAAAACGAGCACGAATATGATAAAGAATAGAATAGTCACATACAACTCATAAGTCTAAAATAATAACATCAATGAGTCTGAAAGAATACTAAACAATAAGCTGGAGATAAATCCAGTACAAAAGAATACTAAGAAGCTACAAGTCCCGGGTCATCTGTCTCAGTCGGGATAAGTTCCTCCTGAGCCAGGGTCTCTGACTCTAAGCCCACAATATCCTGAGATCCATAATGTGTAGGGTACTACTCCTCAGTATCATCTGGGAAGAATATATCCAATCAGGAAAGGAGCAGAGTACATCTTTAACAAAAGTTCTAATCAATGATAAAGACTATATAATAATAAATAGATGTGAATATACAAGATGCACAATAGATACAAGAGATATACAATAAAGAAATACTTGAATAAATATAATAGTGAACAATATGATAATGAACAAGAATACTAATGATTAAGTGTGTGAGTACTAGCTTTAACATGTGCTTGGGAATATGATACAAGATTTATGGCTTGGCTAATCATACGTGCGGTGTATGAATAATACTATTCAAGAGCAAGAGTTGATACAAGGAGGGTATAATCACATATCTATACTAAAATACTCTTCACCCTCGACTGGTATAATAGATCCAACCATGGTACCCTATGGCACGAGATTCTCCAAGAAGATAGCTAGTCTTCCCAAGAATCAATGTCTGTACATATACAAGATAATCAATGAAACAAGGCTTGCACAAGATACACCATATACCAAGGAATAACATCTCATGATAAGGTCCGAATATACCAATCTGTGTAACCATCATGTCAAGAGAACAAGGATATCTACACTAGATACAATGAACATAGAGGATATCATAAATGAGAAAATATCAGAGAATGTACTCGCCTGAAGTCCAAAGAATAGTCTCACAGATGTCTGATACGGTGCCTCAAAGACCTTGATATGGAATATAATATCAATACAAGATTTTGGAAAGAAAATAAGTTAAACTAGTCAAATTCTAGGTCAACAAATTAATTCTAAGTCAAAAGTCAAACTAGGTCAACTCTAAGTCAAATTGGTCAAACTATGGTCAACTACCTACTTCTAGGTTGCATGAGTCTACCTCAAAGATATTGGGTTCAAACACTAAGAATCTTGGATACCTTGATTTCAATCCAACATGGTATCACAACACTAAACTTAAATCTTGATACCCAAACCCAATACCTTGGTATCCTTAAATACCTTGATACTTACCTTGGTATCTCAAGGTAAATCACAACTTCAAATATAATACTAACTACCCATAAACTATATACTAACAACTAACTATTACAAACATAGTATAATAAAACATAAACATCAATTAGGAATAAATATACATATATACTAATACCATATATATACATAAATATACTATTATAATAAAAAACATAATATCTATACTAAACCGCAGAACTGTCGCTGAAGACCCTTGCTGACCGTCGTTAAAACCGCGGATACGCTGCTGATACCGCTGCTTTCACTGCTATATATCGCGACAGTTTTCCTGCTGTTGTCGTTGTTGCTGAGTTGTTGTTGTCGCTGTTGCTGCACTGCTGTTGCTATTGCTGCTGCGGCTGCTATTGCTAAATTCGTTGCTGCTACTGTTGTCGCTATTGTTGTCGCTGTTGCTATTGCTGCTGCTGTTTGTGACGCTGGAACTGTCACTAAAGCTGTTGTCGCCTCTTCCATCCACTTATATATATATATATATATATATATATATATATATATATATATATATATATATATATATATATATATATATATATATATATATATATATATATAACACAATATATATATATATATTGTGTTATATATATATATATATATATAACACAATATACATAACTATGTATACATACATACACCTCTACATACATATAAATGTATACAATAAATACATATAACATAACATACATACATATATATATATATATATATATATATATATATATATATATATATATATATATACATAGGTAAAATGGATACATAGATCTATGACACATTAATACATAATACATATATATATATATATATATATATATATATATATATATATATATATATATATATATATATAATTACACGTCACCAAGAGTAAGAATAATTTAGAATAGATCTATAATTAAATTGCACAAACACATGGAGCGTATCACCCCATATCCCACTAGATCTAGGATACGCTTGCGACACGAGTCCACCACACATCCAAACGTACTCCGAAGGACACGAGCAAGTCTAATATATTATTTATGAATAATACGAAGAGTCAAACACATATCTACATGTCCGTATCAAAATATGACATATCTCAAAGTCCCGTGTCAGAGGAAAAACTCCCAAATCAACACGTATCAGCAAATTATTGGGATACGACCTACACATACCCAATTATGGACACGACAATAGCCCCAAACACACAAGCACATGCCAAATTGATCTATAGGACCAATTGACACACACAACAAATGTCAATCTCGGAATTCTTCCAAAATTGACATAAAAAGTACAATAACTTTCTCAATAGGCCTCCTATGAACACAAAACCAAATCCTATGGTAGCCTATGCATATGGGTTGATTTCTTATGGTTAAATCTCAGATTTAGAACCTAAATTAAGAGAAAAAACTGAATTGTACCTATTGGAAGATGGATTCCCAATAAAATCTCCAAATGTGATAAAATTGGCCTCCAACTTGTAGATCCTTGCTCCTCTTTGTAGATCCTTTCTTCCTCTTTCTAGATCCTTACTCCACTAGCCTCCATGGTAATTTAGAAAGGAATTGGGATAAAATTTGGTAGAGAAAATGGTGTGGAATGAAGAAATTTGGTTGAGGGAAATTCTAGATCTAGTTTTCAAATGAAAAGAGGAAAGAGAAACTTTCTCCCTCTTCTTTAATAGGCCGGCCCCCTCTACCCCTTTATCAAGTCACTATATAATGTCCATTATACCCCTTGGGGCCTCTCATGAAGAAATAATTAAGGAGGGAAGCTTTTAGTCTAATAGTTTAATCATCCTCCCAATTAATGGGCTTTCTAAATGGGCTAAATTCTAACAATTAATATATGTTGGTCCATGAGTCTAAATTAAACTAGTTAGGTCCACTAATACAAGTCCAAAATAAATAACTAACATCTAACAACAATTAAATAATACAACAAATAATTATTTAACATGGACAATATTTAATTAATTATAAAATTACTAAAATATTATTTCCTAGAAAATATGGTAGTGACAAGTCTACCCTCCTTAAAATAATTTCGTCCTCAAAATTCAAAGATGAAAACTACCCCAAGAAAATAACAGAACATAACAAAAGAACAAAACTAAAGAACAAAACTAATTATGAAAGAACATACCTCAAGGCACAAATAAATATGGATAATGCTCTCGTATTTTATCCTCTCTCTCCCAGGTAGACTCTACCGGAGAGTGATGCCTCCATGCGACGCATACCAAAGGAATAGTCTGTTTTCTCAGCACCTTTTCTCTCTGATCCAGAATCTCAACTGGCTGTTCTGGATAGCTAAGAGTAGGGCCCACCTCTATCTCCGAGTGATCTAATATATGACTAGGATCTGCCATGTACCGTCTCAACTGTGACACATAAAATACGTTGTGCACTCCCTCTAATGTAAGTGGTAAGTCTAGTCTATAAGAAACTTTACCGACCCTCTCTTAAATAGTGAAAGGTCCGATGAATCGCGTACTAAGCTTCCCGCCTCCACCGAAGCGAATCGTGTCTCGTGTCGGAGAAATCCTCAGAAACACCAAATCACCCACCTAGAACAAAACACAACCTTAAGAACTTAATCTATAACAAACAACTAATAACAAGCACAAAAAAATCTAAAACTATACCTCAAACTCCAAAGGTCTTCAGTGGCTATCGGCCCAATGCCGCTGTCCGTCCTGCGCCACACGAAGTCTCTCTAATCAACTAAACCTTCTCCGCTGCATCCACAACCAACTCTGGCCCAAGCAAAACTCTCTCTCCAACATCGTCCCATGACAAGGGAGTACGATATCTCCAACCGTACAGAGCTTCAAATGGTGACATCTTTTTACTAGCCTGGTAGCTATTGTTATAAGCAAACTCTACCAAATGGAGCTGGTCCTTCCAAGAACCCTCGAAATCTATTACACAAGTGCGTAATATATCCTCGAGAGTCTGAAAAGTCCTCTATGACTACCCATCTGTCTGGGGATGATATGCAGTACTGAATTTGAGCTGAGTGCCCAAACTCGTCTGCAAACTCCTCCAGAAATGAGAAGTAAAATAACTATCCTGATCCGAGACTATGCTGACGGAAACTCCATGTATCCTGACGATCTACCTCACATACATCGCTGCCAATTTTTTCGTAGACAAACCCACCTTGAAAGGCAAAGAGTGGGCCGGCTTGGTCAACCTGTCAACGATGACCCAAATCGCGTCTTTTCCTCCTGGAGATCGTGGAAGTCAGGATACAAAATCCATAGTAATGTGCTTCCACTTCCACTCTGGAATGGGTAATGGCTGAAGTAAACCTCCTGGCCTCTGCCTCTCGGCTTTCACCTGCTGGCACACTAAGCATCTGGATACTAACTGTGCCACTTCCCTCTTCATGTCATACCACCACATACTCTCTTGCATATCCCGATATATCTTGTTGGCACCTGGATGTATGGAATACTAAAAGCGATGCGCTTCCTGCAACACCTCCTCATGCAGCTCCCCACTAGGCACACACAATCGAACTCCATACCGCAAAGAACCATCCTCGGCAATGGTGAAATCATCCTCCAATCCTGCTCTCACCTGAGCTCTGATGCTCCTCAGAGATACATCCTCATACTGTGCTAACTTGATCCTGTCCATCAAATCTGAATGTATTTACAATCCCCATATCTGCATCGCACAACCAGAAACTATCACCTCAATGCCTAAGCTCTCCAAGTCCTCCAACAAATATCGATCCTGCGTCAAGAACATAGCTACCGGATACCTGTTCAAAGCATCGGCAACTATATTAGATACTACTAAAATTGTAGGATTAGCGACAATTTTAGCGACGTCCAAATAAAACATCGCAGAATTATAGGTATTTAGCGACGTCCATATAAAACGTCATAATACGTCGGTGATAGCAACGTTTAGCGACTATAATTATTATAAATATATAATATGTCTCTAGGTAGTAGCTAAACATCGCTAACATTTTAATTTTAGCGATGTTTATGTATTTAAATTGCAGTATATTATTATATCCGTAATGTTTAGCGACGTATAGACCGACGTCGCTAATTTATTTCATATAGGGTTTGACAAATTTCTCTTCCCCCCATTTCCTTCGATCGAAATCTCAAAAAATATAAACAGCCCCCTCCCATCCCGGCGCCCCACCTAGGCGACCCCCCTCCGGCCGCGTCCTCCCCCCTCCGGGGTGCTCCTCTCTCCGTCAGCTCCTCCTTCCTCCGGCTTCCCTCCTCCCTCCGGCGTCCTCCCCCCTCCGGCGGCTCCTCCTCCCTCCGGCATTCTCCTCTCTCCAGCTCCCCTCCTCCTCACTCAGTGAGATCCTCTCTTTGTCTCCTTTCTCTGTCTCTCTCTCTCTCTAATACGACACAACATGACACGACACGACATGACATGACACACACTAACCCTAACCCTGACCCTAACTCAGACACACACACACGTATGCGGACACACTAACACATGCAGACACTAACCCTAATACTGAAACGGACACACGGACACACATAAACATAGACAAGACATGCTATGGACACACAAACCCTCCCTCCTTGCTAGCTAGTAGTGTCTCGCCAATAATAATAAAAAAACAACAATAAACTATATAATTCAAGAAATTACCTAAACCTAACCTCAAAGAAAAATTTTAAAAACCAAAACAAGAATACACACACATGCAGAAGAGACGTGTACAAGGAGGGAGGGGAAAAGATTTGAAAATAGTTAATGGTCTTGTATGTGTATAATGGGAACAAGTGCAGTAATTAATTAAGGGCTTTTTTGGGAAAAAAATCCTGAAATGAGACTCTGCAGCTTCCACTTGGAAGCCGCCAACATTCAATGGTTTCGTCCAAAAATATGGAAGCAATAAATTACTATTCACCTAATCTGCAGCTAAAAAAACTCAAAAGTCAGGAAAGATAGACATCACTGTTTTGACTTGTCCTTTACTTTATTTATCATATTTAAGTGTGCACTCTATTGGTGCACTCCATTATTTTAGACACAGACCCTAACCCTATCTCTCTTCTAGTTAGCTGACTGAGTTTAGACGCAACCTTGCGTATCTGCAGCGTATATAATACGATATAGATCTTGACTCAAGGAGAGTCGTATACACGGACACGGAAATGACTCTTCAAAGCCGAGACACGATATACGGTATTGGCTTCTTCTAGAACTCGTATCCAACTTAGGCTGATGCTTCTTGCTGCACGAGCTATTGTATTGGCTACTGTAGACTGCTAAACCTGCTGTTGAAGGTTTTACAGTGCACTGGCTCTGGTGCTACTTGCTGAGTTTACTTGCTGCTGTGCATCCTTCCTGCTGTGTACTACACAGTGTTGCTGCACACTGATTCCTCAAAGCTGCACTGTGCAGTACAGGTAGCTGCTACTGCTATAAACTGTTGTATGCTTCCCTTGTACTGGGGTAGTACAGAGCTGCATACTGCTCAGTTATGCTCCCCCTTGCTGTGCTAGCACAGAGCTGCACACTGCTCTCCCTTCAGTTGATCACTACCAAATGATGCACACTGAAAACTGTGAACTGCTCTCCCTAGTGACCCGAGCTCACTCAAACACTCAAACAACAATACTTGAAGGTAGCAGTGAGTATCAGTGCATGTATTGTATTTAACGATGAGTATATATGCTAGGACTAGGAGTATCAGTCCATGTACTATATTTAACGATGAGTATATACTTGAAGGTAATTATATATTTATTTTTGCTGCAGAAGTATCTAGAAATGGATATGAATTACTATTTACGTCATCATTCATGGATGTGCAACCATCATCCTGATGACATATGCGGTGTGCGGAATAAATTTATTGAGGGTGTACATCAGTTCCTACAGTTCTCCAAGGCATTCCCTCAGTACATAGACGGTACCAAAATTAAGTGTCCGTGTGTGAGATGTCGTAACTTGAAATATTATCCAAAAGTGGAAGTCACATATCATTTGTACTCGAAGGATTTTATGCCAAATTACTATCAGTGGACCGCGCACGGAGAACTTGTATCTTTAGCATCGGAGTCAGAGCCTTATGTGGAGCCGTATATGGATGTCCATGACCACGCTGCTTACGATGAATGGTGGGTGAACATAGTTTTTGATGCGGCAGAGCCTAGTTTCGATCCGGACAATCATGATGCAGCTGAAGAGGCACCGAATACCGATGCTACGAAGTTCATGGAGTTGGTAGAGAATGCAAGGACTTTATTATATCCTGGTTGTGAAGATCATTCACCGTTGGAGGTTGTTACAAGATTGTTGAGCATCAAGTCCAATTTTAACATGTCGCAAGAATGCTATAACCGACTGATGGATTTGATTATAGAGATCTTACCAGAGGATGCAAAGTTGTCTAAAGACTTCTACCGATCTAAGAGGATGGTGAGATCTCTCGGGATGGGATACGAGAAAATTGATGCATGTCGCAACGGGTGCATGTTGTACTACAAAGACGACAAGGATGAAGATGCGTACAGATTCTGTGGTGCTGATCTCTACAAGGGAAGAGGAAAATCTGTCAGTGCAAAGAAGCCTACCGATTCGATGCATTACTTGCCTTTGACGCCGCGGTTGCAGAGGTTGTTTATGGTGAATGAGACTGCAGAAAATATGAGTTGGCACAGGCAAAAATAGATCGAAGGAGTATTGGATCATCCATCCGATGGAGAAGCATGGAAGCACTTTGATCGAGAGTATCCTGATTTTACTTTGGATCCACGTAATGTCAGATTGGGGCTATCCTCTGACATTTTTACCCCATTCAGACTTTTGGGTTCCCAGTATTCGTGTTGGCCTGTGATCGTCACTCCGTACAATCTACCGCCTTGGATGTGCATGAAGACTCCGTATATGTTCCTAACCATTATTATCCCGGGTCCGAACAATCCGAAGAGAAACATCGATGTATATTTACAGCCTTTGATAGATGAGTTGAATAAGCTGTGGGAAGTAGGTGCCAACACGTACGATGTTTCAAGAAAGCAGAATTTTCAGATGAGGGCAGCACTTATGTGGACCATCAACGACTTTTCGGCATATAGAATATTATCAGGATAGAGCACTCTTGATCGTCTCTCATGTCTGTATTGCATGGACCGCACTAAGGTTTTTTATTTAAAACATGGAGGCAAACCGTGTTTCTTCGATTGTCATCGACAATTTCTGCCGAAGGATCATCCGTACCGGAGGAACATAAATGCTTTTCGTGTGGGCACCGCCAAGGTGGCCCGGATACACGATATGGAAAGAGGTAAAAGATTTACCAAGTGCTATCAAAGAGCCTGCTAAGGGGTACAAGTGTGACAGATTTGGTCGCACCCATAACTGGACGAAGGGGAGTATATTATGGGATCTGCCATATTGGAGCACCAATTTGATCAGACATAACCTTGATGTCATGCATATCGAGAAGAATGTGTTTGATAACATAATTAATACTATAATGGAGGTAAAGGAGAAGACAAAAGACAATGCGAAGATAAAGTTGGAATTAGAAGAAATATATAGACGTCCTGCGTTGCATTTGATAGAGGAGGGGAATAGAAAGTTAAAGCAGCCTAAGTCAGTTTTTTCACTGGAGAAGGAGGATAAAGGAAGACTTTGTAGGTGGATTCAGGGTCTAAAATTTCTAGACGGGTACGTGTCGAACTTAAGAAGATGCGTCGACCTTAAGGAGAACAAACTGGTGGGTATGAAGAGCCACGATTGTCACATATTCATAGAGTGGTTAATTCCGATTGCATTTTGGAAATTCTTACCGTAGGTCGTTTGGGATCCATTGACAGAGCTCAGCATATTCTTCAGAGATCTTTGTTCTACTAAGTTGCTCGCCGATCGCCTGGAAAAGCAAGAGAAGGACATTACGGTAACACTATATAAGCTCGAGAAGGTGTATTCTCCTAGATTCTTTGACTCTATGGAGCATTTGCCAATTCATCTTTCCTATAAGGCATGTGTTGGTGGTTCTGTTGGTTATCGATGGATGTACCCCATCGAGCGGCATCTGAATTACCTAAAGAGAAAGGTGAAAAATAAGGCACGGGTTGAGGGCTCTATTTGTGAAGCTTATGTTCTCGAGGAGATTACAAACTTTTGCTCGACGTATTTCAAACCTCATGTTGCTACTAATAGAATGAAAGCTCCGAGAAACGACGACGGATATCAAGAATCTAATGATGCAATACTCAAAGTATTCAATGCGTTCGAAAAGCCTTCGGGGAAAATAAAGAAGAGATATTTGAATGACGACGAGCTAAGGGCTGCTCAGTTGTATATATTACTCAATTGCGACAAGAATAAAGTGGAGAAGCTAGAGGGGTAAGTAATTAATACATCCACGTTTACATCATCTTAATGTAATAGTATAAGCTACTATTATGCTACTAATCAGCGGTTGCTTCATTTTAGCACATATAATGATGAGTTGAGGTCGGTTAGACCCTACATAACAGACGAAGAAGTAGAACAAGAAATGAGATGTCATTTTCCTTCTTGGTTGAGCGCATATGTAAGGAGCTTGGTAATTACTTTTTCTTTCTGCACTTGCACAACAAATAACTTACTATCACTACTTTGGTATTTAGGTCGATCGTCTAATAACACCCGAGATTGAATCTATTAGAACTCTAGCCACGGGACCAATTAATGTCGTCAAAATATGGCCAAGTTTCTGTGTGAATGGGTTTAGGTTCAAGTCAACAAATGCTCTGATCAGAGACAGCTTTCTGGATCTTGATTCCACAAAAAATAGTTGTTTGTGTATCAAATCTTTGAACTACAAAGACGTTGATCCAGGCAATAATTTCTTTGGCATCTTACGAGAGATTGTAGAGTTGACATATAATTATGGCACAGAAACTGCTAAGATCGTGCTATTCAAGTATGAATGGTTCGATCCGATTCAAGATCAAGGTTGAAAAATTGACAAGCATGGCCTTGTGGATATAAACTACAAGCGTAGATATCAAGGCTACGAACCATTTGTCCTATCAAGTCAGGCTCAGCTCGTGTACTTCATAACTTATCCTAGATGGGGGACAGCAAGGTCAGATTGGTGGGCATTATGCAAGACTAAAGCTGGAAATATCTTTGAAATTGACGAAATAACTTATCAGGAGGACGAGCTACCTCTTATAACAAATATTGTAGATGTGGACTCAACGAAAGTTACTCATTACACGGGTAATAATGTAGAAGATGTAGAATTATTCGAAGAGGAAGACGAAGACGAAGATGAAGTAGATAAAAGTGAAGATGAGGAGGAAGAGAAAGAGGAGGACGAGGAAGGCGAACAAGATAAATTTTCTAAAGATGATTAAAAATAAAATATTTTACCTGTAGAATGTACTATATTTTGACTGTAGAATATACTATTTTGACGAAGATATATATTATATTTTGACTGTAGAATATACTATCCATTTAGACTTGTGACACCACTAGTTATTTACTGTACAATTCTATGAATGCTGTGAGATATGCATAACATTTTGACTGTAGAATGTACTATATATTTGTGTATTTCTTTATTCATCATATGTTGTTATCAGGTATGATAGGACGACGCGGAGGGTTCAGCAGGTCCCGAGGTAGACGGAGTGCTCCTCCGGTACTACCTACTGTTAGTTCTGGATCCTTGTCGCCTAGTACTCCAGTATATCGATCAGTCACATCTTCGACTACGACGATGTTACGTGGCAGCACTCCTAGGACGAGTAGTTCCAGGCCTGATAGTACTCCCTCGTTCAGCGTTCCTCCTGCTGACGGAACCATGGAGACAGATGAGCATATGGAGGAGGTCGAGCAGACGTTGTCCCAGCATCAGCTAGATCCTCCATGCGTACCTCCGGAGGAGACGAGGACAGAAATTTGGGCCGACGGTACAAAGTAAGTCAATTAGATGGTTTAGCATCATATATATCGTGTATTTCTTTATTCATCATATATTGACTTTTTCGATCAAAATAATTATCTCTGTATAGATATCGTCCCTCGTCGGTAAAGAGACGCCTGGGCCTCTTTTTGAGAAACAACTACGGTGGCCCTTGGATCAACTACTCTGAAGCTCCGGGGGAGAGGAAGGCGTTCTGGTTTGCGTACTTCAAGGTAAAAGTATATTATCTCTAATTTATGCATATTATATAACTTACTAAATTATTTATTGTAGCAAACGTATTTCTATCCTCCGTACCGGGCCGAGTTGATCAAGCAGATATTTCCTGCTGTTGCTGCCAAGTTTATCCGTGATGCTCTGGATGACCAGAAGGCTCATGATCATGTTGGAAAACCGATCCAAGGTTGGATCACGCTTGAGAAGTGGACTGCGATGAGGGCTAGATTCGACGATCCGAGGTACAAAAAAAGGTCTGAGAAGGCGAAGGCGGCTAGGCGGAAGGCAGTAAAGTAGTGTGGTGGCTCGATTCCGATGACGAAATATTTCCGTTGCTTGGTATGTTTTTTATTTCTGATATATTATTTTAATGCAAGTACGATAAAATGGTATTAGGAATAAATATTTAATTTTAGTACTAAATAATATATTTTAACAGGTACAGAGGGTGATGATGCAAATATGGTGACCGTCTTCCTGGCCACCCATCGAAAGGGCAAAAATTTTATTGATGAGAGGGCCTCGCAGACCTATGTAAGTATTACTTTACTTTGTGTTAATTTTAATATAACTTAGACAACTATCGAGTATCCAAACTTTTCTAGGCCGAGTATCATAGGTTGTGTGAGCGGGCGACTGCTAGTACACCTACAGCGGGAGAGGCTGGTACTTCCTCGCATCCCTCTCCAGCTCCGTCGGCAGACGAGCTGTGGGTGACCGTCGTTGGGGGTCTCCAGAGGGGTACATACTACTGTACAGGATCCTATGGCGCCCTTGTTGCGACGCAGTCATCTAGGGCCTCCCCGACAAGTGCGCAGTCCCCACAGCCCTCGCAATCGTCGGCCCGAGTACATGAGGCCGTTGACCCTCAGATTGCGTCTCTCCGTGACGAGTTGCTGTGAAGGATGGAGGAGCAGCCCCTGTCCCAGTCGCATGCGGACGGTGCAACGCTCATCACACGATTTGATATGCTCGAGCGCAACATTATGGAGCTCCGGGATTTGACAGCTGATCTTAGAGCGTCGACAGAGCGCAGCGTGACAGAGCTGCATGCATCACAGTTGTCCATGGGCGAGAGGCTGACGATGATGCAGGATTCAATGGTTCATAGCAGTACGAGACTGTTATCTTCCATGGATTCATACAACCAACGACTAGCAGAGTTGGAGCGGATACGTCCTCCTGGTGCGCCTACATCGACACAGACTCCACCGACGTCACTTCCTTCTCCATCGACATCGGTATCAATTTTACGGGAGCAGTATGATCTGTTCTTATCCCTCATGAGCGCTGGTGGTCATCCTCCTGCAGATCCGCAGTAGTCCTAGTTAGGACCGTTTATTGATTGTTTGTGTTTCAGACCTATGATTTTTGGTCTTTTGTGAATATTTTTTATTTTTGAGGCATTCAGACATTATTTCTTGTATTCTTTAGGATGAGGCTTTCAGACTCAGTTGTGTGGATATTTGGTGTATTTTTTACGACGATATTTTCTCCTGATTCGGTTTGTTTTCTCAATATTTTATTTTTTTCAAATTTTATTATATTATTCATACTAAATATATGTTAATTTAACGGTGTTTTGTGTTCAACCGAAGGGGGTCGACGAACCTAGCAAATTCAATGCAGGGTTGCTCCGGGTCTATTTGTTCAAATTGTGAATTCATAAACTACAGGAAGAATAGTTTGAAAATAATTCATTATTCAATTTTTTATTTTTTCACTGTATCTTTAGCGATATTTTTAGCGACGTTTTATGACGTTTAGCGACGTCTACTCACGTCGCTAATTACGTCGCTGAATATGTCGCTATATACGTCGCTAAATCCGTCGCTAAACACGTTGCTAAACAAGTCGCTGTCCGTCGTAAATTGCTGACATGGCAGTATTGCCAGGTCATAATAACGTCGCTAAATTAGTAGCACAACATCGCTAAATAAGTCGCACATACGTCGCTATAAAAGTTGCTTACGTCGCTATAAACGTTGTTATCTACGTTGCTAATTTAGCGACAAAAATATACGTCGCTAATTTAGCTACGTTACGTCGCTAAACGTCGCTAATATAGCGATGCATATACGTCGCTAGAAAACGTCGGAATATCGACGTTTGGCGACATTTTTTTTTTCAGCGACTAGTTTAAAGGCGACTTGAACAAAATATCGCTAATTATGTTGCTAAAATTATTTAGCGACATTTTTTGGCCATTTAGCAACTTTTTTTATGTCGCTAATTTGGCTTATTCTGGTAGTGAGATTTTTCAGGATGATACTGCAAAGATATATCAAAAAATTTCATCATTTCCAACCACCGATGCAGCCTCATGTTCAACTACTTCTGCGTAAAAAGGTACTTCAAGCTTTTATGGTCTGTGAAGATCTCCACACGCTCTCCGTACAAATAGTGTTTCCACAACTTCAGGACGAAGATGACTGCTGCCAACTCCAAATCATGGGTAGGATAGTTCTTCTCATAAGGACGCAATTGCCTGGATGCATAGGCAATCACTTTCCCATTCTGCTGAAGAACAGAAACCAAACCTTTTTTCGATGCATCACTATAAATAGTGAAACCTCCAGACCCTGATGGCAACGTCAAAATAGGAGCAGACGTCAACCTCTTCTTCAATTCTTCAAAAGCAGCCTGGCAATCCTCCGTCCAAATAAACTCTATATCCTTCCTGGTAAGTCTGGTCATCGGCACAGCAATCTTCAAAAAATCTTGTACAAACTTCCTGTAGTAGCCTGCCAATCCCAAGAAACTCCTGATCTCTGCTACCTAACTCGGGGTCTTCCAAGATTTTACTGTTGCGATCTTATTTGGATCCACTAAAATACCATCACCAGTCACAACATGCCCCAAGAACTCCATCTTGTCCAGGAAGAACTCACACTTGGACAACTTTTTATACGACTTCTCCTTCATCAGCACATCCAACACAATCCTCAAATACTCCTCATGCTCCTCCGGTGTCTTCGAGTATATGAGTATATCGTCGATGAACACCACCATGAACTAGTCAAGGTACTAATGGAACACCTTTCTCATCAAGTTCGTAAATACCATTGGTGTATTAGTTAACCCAAACGGCATCAACATAAACTCGTACTGACCATACCGAGTTCTAAAAACAATCTTTGGTATGTCCTTCGGCTTCACTTTCACCTGGTGGTAGCCTGATCTCAAATATATCTTAGAAAATACCTTGGCACCACTCAACTGATCGAACAGATCATCAATCCGTGGTAAAGGGTACTTATTCTTGATAGTGAGATTATTCAATGCCATGTAATCAATGCATATGCGCACCGATCCATCATTCTTTGGTACAAACAATACCGGGACTCCCCATGGTGAAGAACTCGATCTGATAAACCCCTTATCATGCAATTCGTCCACCTGCTTCTTCAGCTCGACCAGCTCATTGTTGTTTACTCTATAGACATGTTGCAAAATTGGTTCTGCACCTGGCACCAAGTCTATAGAGAATTCAATATTTTGATCTGGCGGCAATCCTGGCAATTCCTCAGAAAACACATCCAAGAACTCTGCTATCAACGGATGCGGCAACTCCTTATCTTCCACCATAGCTCCACAAATAATGCCTTCTTCCTGCTCTGCAGCTCCTCTAGCAAACTCTGGCTCTCCCGGCAAACCAAACAAAACTCTACCTCCTCTACAGTCTATGCTAGCACGGTGCCTACTCAACCAATCCATCCCGAGTACAATATCGTAGCTCGAATGTGGCATTACAAGTAGATACGCACTCAACTCTCGACCTCCAAGGGTAACTCTTCGATCCTTGCAAATATCATTAACTAGGATAATGCCTCCCCCAGTCATGATCTTGCATGTCCTAAGCAAAGACTCAGCTACTAAACCATGCTTCAGAGCAAAAGAAACAGATACAAAACTATGAGAAGCACCACTATCAAACAAAGCTAAAGTTGGAATGGAATCAATATGACATATGATGTAAGACACTCAAAGAAGGACAATTTTATATATCAAGTATCAATATCAAGAAAGAATAGTTGAATGAATCAAAAGAATTTTTTCTAAATGTGATTGAGTATTCTCAGCCTATAGCATATATCATATATCCTGAAACAGGCTCGTAACAGTACTCAATTCAGAGCACCACTATAAATCGCACTAATTACGACCTCAAAGAAGACCTGCATGGGCCACCACTAAAAATGTGTCACGACCCATACCCGATGTAGGGATGCAAGTCAGGAACAACACCCAGCCTACGTCGCAGAATCGGCGGTAGAACGTTGTCGGGGTAATCTATCTAGCAATATAATGAACCACCAACAATAATAATATACTCAATCACAGATCTAAGATGGAAACGAGCACGAATTTGATAAAGAATATAATAGTCACATACAACTCATGAGTCTAAAATAATAACTTCAATGAGCCTGAAAGAATACTAAACAATAAGCTGGAGACAAGTCCAGTACAAAAGAATACTAAGAAGCTACAAGTCCTGGGTCATCTGTCTCAGTCAGGATAAGTTCCTCCTAAGCCAGGGTCTCTGACTCTAAGCCCACAACATCCTGAGGTCCATAATGTGTAGGGTACCACTCCTCAGTATCATTTGGAAAGAATATATTCAGTCAGGAAAGAAGTAGAGTATATCTCTAACAGCAGTTCTAATCAATGATAAAGACTATGTAACAGTAAATATATTTGAATATACAAGAAGCACAAGAGATATACAATAAGGAAATATTGGAATAAATACAATAATGAATAATATGACAATGAATAAGAATACTAATGACTAAGTGTGTGAGTACTAGCTTTAACATGTGATCGGCTTGGAAACATGATACAAGAATTATGGTCTAGCTAATCATACGTACAGTGTATGAATAATACTATTCAAGGGCAAGACTTGATACAAGGAGGGTATGATCACATATCTACACTAAAATACTCCTCACCCTCGACTGGTATAATAGATCCAACCATAGTACGCTATGGTACGAGATTCCCCAAGAAGATAGCTAGTCTTGTATTATGTGATTCCTCAAGAAGATAGCTAGTCTTATATCATGTCTTGAAAGAAAATAAGTTAAAATTGTCAACTTCTAGGTCAACAAGCTAATTCTAAGTCAAAAGTCAAACTAGGTCAACTCTAAGTCAAATTGGTCAAACTATGGTCAACTATGGTCAACTACCTACTTCTAGGTTGCATGAGTCTACCTCAAAGATATTGGGTTCAAATACTAAAAATCGAGGTCATACTAGCTACATCTTAGAATGCTAGGGTACCGTATCTCAGGATACGTAAACAAAAGATAAAGCATCACATATACATATCAACAATATTAATTATATAAAATCTTAATTACAAATGCTAATTGGATACCTTGATTTCAAACCAACGTGGTATCACAATACTAAACTTAAATCTTGATACCCAAACCCAATACCTTGGGTATCCTTAAATACCTTGATACTTACCTTGGTATCTCAAGGTAAATCACAACTTTAAATATAATATTAACTACCCATAAACTATATACTAACAACTAACTATTACAAACATAGTAAAATAAAACATAAACATCAATTAGGAATAAATATACATATATACTAACCATATATATACATATATATATATAGATATATATATATATATTATAATTAAAAACATAACATCTATACTAAACCGCAGAACTGTCACTAAAGACCCTTGTTGATCGTCGCTGAAATCGCGGATACGATGCTGATACCGCTGCTTTCACTGCTGCTATCGCGACAGTTTTCCTGCTGCTGTCACTGTTGCTGTTGCTGAGCGGCTGCTGTTGTAGAAGCATAAAAAATACGCTGGATGGCTATACGCAGTATTTTGATGCAGAGCAGCGTAAACAGAGGCCTTCAGAGCCATCAAGCGTGCAACAGAGCTTTCTCCGCCAAACATAGCATGAAATATAAGCTCAAACGTAAGGCAGTACGTCCAAAACTGCTTCAGCGTAAACAGGGTGCTTCATCGACTCCTGGGCGTAAAACCCATCCTCTTGCAAAGCAGCATTGAAGTGTACGAGAGACGCTTCGTATTCTCCGAAGTGAACCTGTCAGATCCGGCAATGAACCTGACGTCTGGACTTCTGACAAAGGGATACTGCTCGACTACCCAGGGATACTGCTCGACTACCCAGACGACGGCTATAAAGATGGCTCGGCACTACGACCCAGGCTGTCATTTACCGCCATCTCCTTTGCGTAAACTGCTTTTACATGCACGAAGGGATACGCTGCCTTATTTTACACAGGCGGACATGAGCTGTTTACGCTCTACGGTAGACAAACCGCCTGCCACATCAAAAGCTGTACTCCGTACGGGGCTCGAGGCACGTCTCTACGACTAATGCACAGAGCGATGACAGTTGCTCGAGGCACGTCTCTACGTCCAATGCATAGAGCGATGACAGTTTCTCAAGGCACATCCCTGCGATTGATGCGCAGAAGGGCTACAGACCTTCAAAACACGCTTTCGCATTTAATGCACAGGATGGTGGCAAATCTTGGCATTTAATGCAAGAGATTTGATTATATCTTTAAAAGCCGTAATTTCGGCTAAGACGTCCACATCAGCACTCTGGCACAGTACGCAGCGGCTTCTACGCCCACTCGGCCTCTATGACCACTCGGCTTCTACGTCCACTCGGCCTCTATGACCACTCGGCTTCTACGCCTATTTTTGGCTTCGATGCCTACTTGGCTTCTACGCCATGGTGACAGACATTGGCTTCTACGCCCACCTCTTCTACACGAGGGATACCTACCTATGTGGCTTCTAAGCCGTGATCTTCGTAGCGATTATACGCGTTTTGTCCCTTAGTTGGACCTGCGTCACACGCTCATTCAAAGGATCATCTATACGCAGGCATTGGTTATTTTAACCGTTGTATAAAAGGATGCTGTACTTTCTACTCCTCGGTTTCTACACCGACGGAGTGGTCACTGTCACCAAAACTCTATAAATAGAGACCTCTATCAATGAGGAACAAGGTCAAAAAATTGGTCAAGAGAACCAATATCAGATCCACGGTCGACAAATAGAAAGATCGAACCAGAGGTCAAGAGAGAAAGAGAGAGAATCCGGAGCTCAGGCAAAGAGCAGGGATCGACGACTTTGGCATCGTACATCCACCCTCTTCTGCAACCTTTGAAGCTGCTACCTGTCTTCTACGGCACTTTCTCAACATCGTGTGGTCCAAGGGCTAAAGTGATCGACTGCAGATCAGACACCTATAGCAATATTTACCCAGATTAAATAAATTGTACTCCCACATCCTCGTATAGGATCAAATTGTACAAGTTTGTTTGTAAACCAAAGAAGGCGGGTTTTGTGTAAACCCCATCTTGAATACATTTTTATTCTTTCGTTTTCCACCACAAACAAGACGGCGGCTCTGCTGGGGACGTCTTTTTCTTCTGATGAGGAAGTAATTGCTCAACACGATACGGTATCTGTAGGAACCGCGAAGAAGACACTGGTCGTCCAATTCGACCAGTCTGCCTACGAAGACATGCTTCGAACCGGGGGTAGCTCTCACCCTCTCTCCGTCCAAGACAATAGGAAGCCGCGCAAGGTCTGGATGCCCAAGACATCCTCTACCATTTCTGTGGACTCTCCGATCTCTCCGATCTCTCCGACCAATGAGGTTGTAGCATTGCTCCCTTCGTGCCCTGCACGTAAAATTCAGTCTCCTGCTACGCGCGGTACAGACGAAACTTTAGGCAAAGCCTCAACGCTAACCCAGAAGTATCCACTGCGCTCTACGCGTAGAAAATAGTCTCCCGCTATGCGCGGTACAGACAAAACTTCGGGCAAAGCCTCAGCGCTAACCCAAAGGTATCCACTGCACTCTACGCTTAGAAACCAGTCTCCCGCTACGCACGGTACAGACAAAACTTATGATGATGCCTCAGCGCCAAATCGAAAGTACAAATCATGCTCCATGCGCAAGACAACATCTGACCTCTATGGGGAACCAGATGAGCGTTGTGATCTCCGTAAGGGAAAGCAAGCGGCAGAGTACTCAACTTCTCGGTCTTTAAGCCAGCGAGGGAGCAATCTACCTACTCTCTGGATTACGCGGGAAGCCGTTGGCCGATTGAGGACCTCTTCAGCTTTACGCCAGTCTGAGCAGATCTCCAAATTATGCCAGGCGAAGTCCCACGGCGTAAAGCAAGCTCAGATTGCAAAAAGACACCCTCCTCGGGGATTATCCGCCACCCAGATGGCCAACCTGTTGTACGCAGGTGGCACAGGGAAAACCATGGTGCCCAGTCTCCGCATGCCCACTGATGGGAACAGAAGGAACAAGTCGTCGTCTTCTTCTTCTACTCCTCCTGACTTGCGCAAATATCTAATCCAGAAGCGTAAGAAAAGGGGACCTTCCAGCATGTCTATTACGCCCCCTGGCGAGCAATGTTATAATAGTCATAAGATTGTGATTGACTGTTGTTGTTCTAAAGCAAAACGGTCGGTTTTTGATCGGTTGAGCTACTCTCTGTCTTTCCAGGAAGAAGAGCTCGCGCATGCATCCGTGAACATGGCTTCGCATATACCTGGAGGAAGCTCAGGCTCAAGTCATCCATCCTCTAGAACTCCGAGCCGAAGGAGATCCAACATGCTCCTCAGAGACACTAAAGATGGGGTGTTCCAGAACACTCATTCAAGGTAACAACAACTGACTTCGTACTCCTCTGATTCCGACGCTGGGGGTCGCCATTCTCCCGAATCAAATACTGAGAGTATAGAGTCGACTTCTGCAACAACCTATACGCATCCTTCGACGATGCCTAGGGAAATGGGAGTTTATGCCGTTGAAGATGAACGCGAGGAAGCTTCGCCGTCAGGAAATGCGGAACAACGCATCACTATACTGGAGACATCTCTGAAACAAATGCAATCCATAATGGAGAACATGCACCAGATGATGCTAACTCAGCACGCAACCGCCACGGCTCAAGCATCGGTCCCGCCAACTCAGATACGTGTGGGGGTGGACTTACCACCATCCAATCCGAGCCAAGAGCCTGCTCTAGATCAAGAGTCAGCAGTTCCTCCGCTTCCTCACTCAGAGAATGCATTACCTCCCGTTGGAGTTACGATACAACCAACTCCGTACTACACCGTAGTCCCGCTTCCGACTGAGAATCTGATGCAGGCAGTACGGGAGTTGAAAGCCCAGTTTGATACCTTGAAGCACAAAGATCAGCTCAAGAAACTGGGAATCAACCAGCCTTACCCAGCTATCTGGGAAGAGGTACCTTTCCCTCCGAGGTACAAACCTCAGACTATGGCTCTGTTCGAGGGAAAAACATCACCAAGTCAGTACATGAACTATTTCAGTATGATGACGGTGTTGCTACAAGGGAACGACGCCCTCCTCACTCGGGTGTTCAAAGGCTGCCTCTCAGGAGTAGCCTATCAGTGGTACTGTAGCTTGGCGGACAACTGCATTACTTCCTTCGAAGACTTCAAAGCTTTATTCTTCACGCGATTCTACGAGGGAGGAATGGACATGTCTATGTCCTCTCTCATCGAAGTCAAGCAGAGGAAAAAGAAGGACGTTCGTACCTTCGTCGAACGTTTTTGTCAGGCCACCTTACAGATGCCCCCAGGAGTTCCAGACTCTGCGTTAGTAGACATTTGCAGGAAGAACCTCCTTTCCGTAATCTCGGTATTTACAGGACCATATCAGTTCCATGATTGGCCCTCGTTCATCATCTCGGCAGTGGCCGCCGAAGACAACAGTCGCAAGGCGCGCGACAATGGCATCATGATCTCCGCCTCTTACAGAGGCAAAAGGTCATCTCCCAGTGTCATGACCCACACCCGGTATAGGGGCACGAGAGCGTGGGTACGTCCAGCCTACACCGCAGCATCGACGGTAGAACGCTGTCTAGGTCACAATAATACTATACAGCTAACACCTGTCAATGATGTCCATCTCCATAAGGAGGTCAATATATATCTCACAATAATCTTACAAGTAACTCAATCACAACAACTATAAGGCACGATAAAAGATAAAAGGAATGACATAGTTGAACACCATGTCTCAAACATAAAGATAACCCACAGTCTAGCTGTCCAACATAAGTCTCCAATTAAACTTAACATAAGTCTAAACATAAACTGAAATAACCTCTACAAGTCTCAATCATAAATAAATACTATCTAGATAGCTGTAGGCAATGCCTTATCTAGAAGCATGGTCTCCTTTAGGATCTCTGGTATATAGTCTGCATCTATACCTGGTCCGAAGTGAGTGGTACAGAAATCCTCAAGATTCTCTGGAAAAAATATCCAGTCAGGATTGGAACGAAATACACCTCTAACAGCAGTTCTACATATATTGACAAAAACTATAACACAGTATAAAGAAATACAAGACAGATATGAACAACTGACAATAAGAAATACTGGAATAAAAGAAATGCTGGAATAAAGTACTGGAACATCATCATCAATATGCATCTGACAAGGAATAGAACTACAAGTGTACGCAAGTACAAAGAACTGGTATGTAAGTGCATATAAGAACAACAACTAGAACATGTAGAGATGCTAGATCAATATACTAGAGATACATGTCAAGAACATCTAACTAAGTGTGTGAAACATCAGTATATCATGTGATCGGCTTGGGACTATATGACTCATTACATGGATTAGCGATCATCCCCAACAGGTCAGGCTAACCAGATGTAACAGCAATGAGGCATGTAAAGGTAAGGCTGTACCGACGTAAAATGTGGGTGAACTAATGCTGCATGTAAAGTGGGGTATGATCACATAAACTACTAATACTTCCCCATTTCCCCAACTAGCACGATGGATCCCAATCACGACTCCTCGTGACAGGTCTCAATGATGCCAACTCGTGTAAAGAACAGTATCAGAGTCATGTATGCTATACAACAAGAATTATAAAGATAATCAACATAATGGAAACTGTCAGAGAATGTACTCGCCTGTGGTCCTTAGCTGGCAATACCACTGTCCGGGTTCCAAGGTGTCGTCTGGATGATCCAACAGTCCTATAAATATACCATATAATACAATACTTCATCAGACACTACTCTAGCTCACAATCAACATAATAATCTCAACAGGCTACGCTAGGGGTGGTCACGTCTGTCGTTGCTGTGAATAACAGACAGTCAATGGTACGGTCTTGCCAGTACGTCAGTGTACATTTGGCAGTTTGTTATCATGCTACGGGGTCACCTAGTACACGGGCATACAATGCCTATTATTGTTTATCATAAACATCAACACTACAAATTCAATTTAATAGATATGTGCTTTTAGCTACTTAATAGAGTCTACCTTATGCATGTTCATATGCGTATAGTGATACATATTAATCAATTATACTATGTATATATATACTATCAAACTTATACCATGCATACAATTTATTAAGTATATATACTAGGATACTTATAATACATATAGGGGCATGTATAGATATTATTTGAGAGCATATAATATCTATATACCTATACGTATGCAACTACGTACATATATGTATATACCGATACATACGTATACTAATGCATGCATACGTACATGCATACTCAAACGAGATTAGGTTCACGTCAAACCTGCGCGTGTGGACGAGGCGTAGATGATGAGGCAGGCCGATCGTCGTGCACGGGGGTGCGCAGTCGGACTGGGCAGCGGGACCGCTGCTCAGGCATTCCGGCAAGTCGGGATAGGCGGGCTCCGGCTTCAGCAGCGGGGTCAAGCTCCAAGCATCGGTGGTCGGGCAGTTGGTCGAGTCGCTGCTGCTCCGGTTGACAGCGACGGTGCTTGGCGGTTCGGTCGAGCCCATGGGGACGAGTCGAGGTGGACAAGCGGGATGTTTCGGCGGGTCAGTCAGGCGCGGGTGGTCGACGAGCCGGGGAACCGAGTGCAGGTGCTCGGGTCGGTTGGATCACCGATCGTCACAGCGGGTTGGCAGGGATTGGCGGCGGTCTCAGGTACGACTCCGGCGAGTCTTCGGTCAGGCGGCGGTGGGAACTGAGAGGTGATGAACGGTGATGGGAAGGGGGTCGGCTGAGTTAGGGTTGGGGGTTTAAGGAAAAATAAAAAGGGAAAGGAATATGTGTATATATATATATATTGGTGTTTGATTTGACCTAGAATATATTGACCTTGGTCAACACTAGGAAAAAGGCCTTGGCTTGCTATGGAGATATTCCAATGGGCTAGGGTTCGAATGGATTTAATGGAATTGCGAGAATTGCATTGGTCTAAGGGTTTGGAGGCCATGGTTTCAAGGAGTTGATGTTAAATTACACACTCCCAAAATTATGGAAAAATAATAATGAAAGTACGTATCGTGTCCAACGGGTGTATACTTAATGCTCTTACATAACAGTGCCAATAATAAATTAAGGTCACCGTAAATTAATTAAAATTGATTATCATGCAATCATTTAATCATTAATTACGAAAAGACGAAAATACCCCTAATCCAAAAAGTAGGGGTGACAAGTCTACCCTCCTTAAAGAATTTTGTCCTCAAAATTAAAAAAAAACTATCACAAGAACAAGCAATCAATTAATGAATTATACCTCAAGTCTCGAAGAGATATGGATACCGCTCGCGCATTTCGTCCTCTCTCTCCCAAGTTGATTCTCCTGGAGAGTGATTTCTCCATGCAACACGAACCAAGGGAATAGTCTGGTTCCGCAATATCTTCTCTCTACGATCCAAGATCTCCACCGGTTGTTCAGGATAGCTGAGTGTCGGTCCAACTTTGATCTCCGAGTGATCTAATACGTGACTAGGATCTGCCACGTACCGTCTCAGTTGTGACACGTGGAACACGTTATGCACTCCATCTAGAGCAGGTGGCAAGTCTAGTCAATAGGCCAATACACCGACCCTTGCAAGAATACTGAAGGGCCCGATGTATCGTGGACTAAGCTTTCCTCCTCTGCCGAAACGAATCGTGCCCCATGTCGGAAAAATCCGTAGGAACACCAAATCGCCAACCTAGAACAACGATCTTAACATGCAACCTAAACAAAGCAATCACAAACCAAACAAAACAAATCAAAACAATACCTGAAACTCTAGGGGTCTACGGTGACTATCTGCCAAATGCCGATGTCTGTCCTGCGCCACTCGCAGTCTGTCTCTGATAAGTTTTACCTTTTCTGCTGCATCTACGACCATTTCTGGTCCTAACAAGGCTCTTTCTCCAACATCATCCCAAGATAAAGGGGTACGACACTTCCGTCCATATAAAGCCTCGAATGGTGACATCTTATTGCTGGCCTGGTAGCTGTTGTTGTAAGCAAACTCTACCAAGTATAGATGATCCTCCCAAGAACCTCCGAGATATAATACGCAAGTGCGTAGCATATCTTCAAGAGTCTGAATAGTTCTTTCAGACTGCCCGTCTGTCTGAGGGTGATATGCGGTACTGAACTTGAGCTGAGTGCCCAAGCTAGACTGCAGGCTCCTCCAGAAATGGGAAGTGAAACGACTATCCCGATCTGAGACAATACTCACAGGAACTCCATATAATCTGACAATCTGCTGTACGTACATCTCTGCTAGCTTCTCCGTCGAAGTACCCACTTTAAAAGGTAAGAAGTGGGCTGATTTGGTCAACCTATCCACGATGACCCAAATTGCGTCTTTTTCTCCTGGAGAACGAGGAAGTCCTGAAACGAAGTCCATAGTCACGTGCTCCCACTTCCATTCTGGTATGGGTAAAGGTTGAAGCAATCCCCCTGGCCTCTGTCGATCTGCTTTCACCTGTTGGCACACTAAACATCGTGATACGAAGCGTGCTACTTCGCGCTTCATACCATACCACCATACATGCTTCCTCAAATCTCGATACATCTTGTTGGCTCCGGTATGCATCGAGTACTGAGAGCGGTGTGCCTCCTGTAAAACTTCTTCGTGCAGCTCTCCGCTTGGCACACACATCCTCGTGCCATGTCGTAAGGATCCATCATCCGCAATAGTAAAATCGTCTAACAATCCTGCCTGAACTTGTGCTCTAATATTCCTTAGAGTCTCAACATCGTACTGCGCAGCTCTAATTCTGTCTATCAGCTCTGATTGAATCTGCAGTCCCCATATCTGAATTTCAGCTCCTGGAACTAATACCTCGATTCCCAAGCTCTCAAGATCAGCTAATAAGTGTCTATCCGAAGTCAAGCACATAGCCATTGGGTACCTGCTCAAGGCATCCGCGACTACGTTGGCTTTCCCTGGATGATGCTGTAATGAGATATCAAAGTCTTTCATCAATTCTAACCACCTTCTCTGTCTCATATTTAGCTCCTTCTGTGTAAACACGTACTTTAAGCTCTTGTGGTCTGTGAAGATTTTCATACGCTCCCCGTACAGATAGTGCTTCCATAGGTTTAGGGCAAAGATAACTGCCGCTAACTCCAGATCGTGAGTGGGGTAGTTCTTTTCATGAGGGCATAATTGTCTTGAAGCATAGGCAATTACTTTCCCGTGTTGTTGAAGAACGCATCCCAACCCTTTTCCTGAAGCATCACTGCAGATAGTGAATCCACCTGTCCCTGATGGCAATGTCAAAACTGGTGCTGTCGTCAATCTCCTCTTCAGCTTATCGAATGCGGCTTGACATTCTTCTGTCCAGACAAATTCTACATCCTTCTTGGTCAGCCTAGTCATTGGCTCTGCAATCTTGGAGAAGTCATGTACAAATCTTCTGTAGTATCCTGCTAGTCTGAGAAAACTCCTGATTTCAGCTACCGTAATGGGGGTAGCCCATGACTTCACTGCCTCTATCTTCTTTGGGTTAACTGAAATTCCGTCACCCGTTACCATATGTTCAAGAAATTCAACCTTTTCAAGAAAGAACTCACACTTTGAAAGCTTCCCGTATAATTTCTCTCTCCTGAGTGTTTCTAAGACTATTCTCAAGTGCTCTTCATGCTCTTCTGGGATTTTTGAATATACTAGAATGTCGTCAATAAACACCACTACAAACTTGTCAAGGTACTGATGGAACACCTTGTTCATCAAGTTCATAAATACTGCTGGTGCATTGGTTAAACCAAACGGCATTACTGTAAATTCAAACTGGCCATATCTGGTTCGAAAGGCGGTCTTCGGTATGTCTTCTTTCTTCACTTTCACCTGGTGATAGCCGGACCTCAAGTCTATTTTTGAAAATACCTTCGCTCCGCTCAATTGATCGAAAAGATCATCTATCCTCGGTAGTGGGTATTTGTTTTTGGTAGTGAGGTTATTCAAAGCTCTATAATCGATACACATACGTACCGTGCCATCCTTCTTCGGTACAAATAATACCAGTGCTCCCCATGGCGATGAACTGGATCTAATAAAACCTTTGTCTTGTAGCTCCTCAACTTGTTTCTTTAGTTCTACCAACTCGTTGTTGTTGACTCTATAGACATGTTGCGAAATAGGCTTCGCTCCTGGTATCAAGTCTATAGAGAACTCAACATCTCTGTCTGGTGGCAAACCTGGCAACTCCTCCGAAAATACATCCAGGAACTCCGCTATAAGTAGATGCGGTAACTCTTCTTCTTCCACCCTGGCTCCGCAAAAGTGCCTCTGCTCCGCTCCTCTGCTCCTCTGGCAATCTCAAACTCTGGCTTTCCTGGTGGTCGAAATACTACTCTACCTCTGTGGCAATCTATAGAAGTATGGTGTTTACTTAACCAGTCCATTCCGAGTACAATATCGTATTTCGGAAGTGGCATGACGAGTAAACTCACGCTCAACTCTCGTCCTTCCAATGACACTCTCCGATTCTTGCAACAATCACGGACTAGGATAATGCCTCCTCCTATGGTGATCTTGCAAGTCCTATCTAATGGTTCCGTTTCTAAATGATGCTTAAGGGCATAAGATACAGATACAAAACTATGGGAAGCGCCAGAATTAAATAATGTAAGTGCTGGAATAGAATTGAGTAAAACTGAACCTGAAATCACGTCTCCAGTTGGCTCGACCTCCTCAGTGGTCATGGCGTAAGCTCGTCCTTGTGGTGCTCCTCTCTATTGCTGCTGCTGCTGAGCAAACTTCTCCTACTGTGATGGAAGTGGAGGTCCTCTCTGCTGGCTTCCTGGTGCAATAGGTGCTCTGGCTGGTCCTCTCTGAGCTGCTCCTCCTCCTTGGCGAGTCTGAATAGTTGGGCAGTCCCTCAGCTGATGTGCTGCTGATCCACACGATAAGCAAGTGCCCAACCTTTTTCTGCAGATGTCTCTTGTATGTCCCATCTTTCCGCAATACGAACATGGGGCAAGGAGTTGATTATGTCTTTGTGGTTGCTGTTTTTGAGCATGTCCTTGAACTGGTGCCTGTTGCTGGTGTTGTTGCTGGTGTTGTTGCTGGTACGGCCTATGTTGTTGTTGAAAGTGTGGGCGCTTGGCTGGTCCTGTGTTACCTCCTGTTGCTCCGGATGTATCGCGTCCTCTCTTGGGCCTGAGGTCCAAGTCGTCTTCGGCAATCTGGGTATCCATCAGAATACTCTCAAATGTAGCAGTACGTCGTCCCGAAGTACGAGACTTGATCTCCCTATTCAATCCCTTCCTGAATTTCTGAGCTCTGTCTCCTGGGTCTCGAACCATCGATGGTGCAAATTGACTCAATCGACAAAACTCTACAGCATATTCGTCGACTGACATACCTCCTTGGACTAAGTCATGGAACTGACTTTCTAATGCTCCCAAGGCTACGTCAGGAAAGAATTTCTCTTTGAAGAGTTCCTTAAAGTCCTCCCAAGTAAGTCCTTCAGCGGCGAGTCTCGGCTCTGTACGATACCACGTCAGTGCGATATCAAACATCTGGCTGCCAGCGGCCTCTATCTGAAGAATTTCTGGAATCTGTGATAAGCGCAGATTTCTCTAGGTCTTCTAACCATTCGTCAGCATATAGTATTCCTTCTGTGCCTTTGAACTCCCGAGGCATCATCCTCTTAAAGTCCACTATGGTACTGGGCCTCTGTTGTTGTTGACCTTGATGTTGTGGTTGTCGTGCTACCCTCTCCACAGCTTGGAGAGTCACCTGATGAGCATTCTCCATGCTCTCTCTCATCAGTTCGGTCTACGCCTGGTGTGCTTCTACTTGCATTCTCTGAGCCTTAGCTTGAACACGCTGAGCCTCTGCTGTTACTCTCTGGGTCTCTAGCATGCCCTGTATCAGTGCGAACATCTGTGCCCCGTTAGTGGGCACTCCTCCAAAAATTGGCGTCGGTGGTGGTGGAAGGTTGTCTGTCATAGCTGGGGCAATCCTCTGTATAGGTGGAGGAGGAATCCCATTAGCTGCAGACACTCCCACACGAACAAGAGATATAGGAGGATCTCCAGGTATCTGTTCGTCAGGTTGAGAGGTGACAGTCCTCTCTGAATTGGCTGATCCCATTCTCATGGATCTAGTATTTGACGACATCCTGGATATAGATCAAAGAATCAATTAAGGTGATAGATATGATATTATCAAGGAAGGACACTAAAGTGCTAAAGGAAGTAATCCATTAGAATAGCAATAAGAAGTTCAAAATTTCCTAGTGTGATTGAGCATATTCTCATACTAGATCCTAATTCCTATATCCTAGCACAGGCTCGCAGTAGTACAACTAAGTTGTCGCACTACCACGATATCGCATAACTTGCAAAACTCGACCTGCATGGGCCTCCACTAAAAATGTGTCACGACCCGCACCCGATATAGGGGCACGAGAGCGTGGGTACGTCCAGCCTACGCCGCAGTATCGACGGTAGAACGTTGTCTAGGTCACAATAATACTATACAGCTAACACCTGTCAATGATGTCCATCTCCATAAGGAGGTCAATATACATCTCACAATAATCTCACAAGTAACTCAATCACAACAACTATAAGGCACGATAAAAGATAAAAGGAATGACATAGTTGAACACCATGTCTCAAACATAAAGATAACCCACAGTCTAGCTGTCCAACATAAGTCTCCAATTAAACTTAACATAAGTCTAAACATAAACTGAAATAACCTCCACAAGTCTCAAGCATAAATAAATACTATCTAGATAGCTGTAGGCAATGCCTCATCTAGAAGCATGGTCTCCTCTAGGATCTCTGGTACATAATCTGCATCTATACCTGGTCCGAAATACGTGGTACAGAAATCCTCAAGATTCTCTGGAAAAAATATCCAGTCAGGATTGGAACGAAATACACCTCTAACAGCAGTTCCACATATATTGACAAAAACTATAACACAGTGTAAAGAAATACAAGACAGATATGAACAACTGACAATAAGAAATACTGGAATAAAAGAAATGCTGGAATAAAGTACTGGAACATCATCATCAATATGCATCGGACAAGGAATAGAACGACAAGTGTACGCAAGTACAAAGAACTGGTATATAAGTGCATATAAGAACAACTAGAACATGTAGAGATGCTAGATCAATATACTAGAGATACATGTCAAGAACATCTAACTAAGTGTGTGAAACATCAGTATATCATGTGATCGGCTTGGGACTATATGACTCATTACATGGATTAGCGATCATCCCCAACAGGTCAGGCTAACCAGATGTAACAGCGATGAGGCATGTAAGGGTAAGGCTGTACCGACGTGAAATATGGGTGAACTAATGCTGCATGTAAAGTGGGGTATGATCACATAAACTACTAATACTTCCCCGTTTCCCCAGCTAGCACGATGGATCCCAATCACGACTCCTCGTGACAGGTCTCAATGATGCCAACTCGTGTAAAGAACAGTGTCAGAGTCATGTACGCTATACAATAAGAATTATAAAGATAATCAACATAATGGAAACTGTCAGAGAATGTACCCGCCTGTGGTCCTTAGCTGGCAATACCACTGTCCGGGTTCCAAGGTATCGTCTGGATGATCCAACAGTCCTATAAATATACCATATAATACAATACTTCATCAGACACTACTCTAGCTCACAATCAACATAATGATCTCAACAGGCTACGCTAGGGGTGGTCACGTCTGTCGTTGCTGTGAATAACAGACAGTCAATGGTAAGGTCTTGCCAGTACGTTAGTGTACATTTGGCAGTCTGTTATCATGCTACGGGGTCACCTAGTACACGGGCATATAATGCCTATTATTGTTTATCATAAACATCAACACAAATAATTTAATTTAATAGATATGTGCTTTTAGCTACTTAATAGAGTCTACCTTATGCATGTTCATATGCGTATACTGATACATATTAATCAATTATACTATGTATATATATACTATCAAACTTATACCATGCATATAATTTATTAAGTATATATACTAGGATACTTATAATACATATAGGGGCATATATAGATATTATTTGAGAGTATATAATATCTATATACCTATACGTATGCAACTACGTACATATATGTATATACCGATACATACGTATACTAATCCATGCATACGTACATGCGTACTCAAACGAGATTAGGTTCACGTCAAACCTGTACATGTGGGCGGGGCGGAGATGATGAGGCAGGCCGATCGTCGTGCACGGGGGTGCGCAGTCGGACTGGGCAGCGGGACTGCTGCTCAGGCGCTCCGGCGAGTCGGGATAGGCGGGCTCCGGCTTCAGCAGCGGGGTCAAGCTCCAAGAGTCGATGGTCGGGCAGTTGGTCGAGTCGCTGCTGCTCCGGTTGATAGCGACGGTGCTCGGCTGTTCGGTCGAGCCCACGGGGACAAGTCGAGGTAGACAAGCGGGATGTTTCGGCGGGTCAGTCAGGCGCGGGTGGTCGACGAGCCGGGGAACCGAGTGCAGGTGCTCGGGTCAGTTGGATCACCGGTCGTCACAGCGGGTTAGCAGGGATTGGCGGCGGTCTCAGGTACGACTCCGGCGAGTCTCCGGTCAGGCGGCGGCGGGAACTGAGAGGTGATGAACAGTGATGGGAAGGGGGGTCGGCTGAGTTAGGGTTGGGGGTTTAAGGAAAAATAAAAAGGGTATGGAATATGTATATATATATATATATATATTGGTGTTTGGTTTGACCTAGAATATATTGACCTTGGTCAACACTAGGAAAAAGGCCTTGGCTTGCTATGGAGATATTCCAATGGGCTAGGGTTCGAATGGGTTTAATGGAATTGCGAGAATTGTATTGGTCTAAGGGTTTGGAGGCCATGGTTTCAAGGAGTTGATGTTAAATTACACACTCCCAAAATCATGGAAAAATAATAATGAAAGAGGAATGGGTTCATATTACGTATCGTGTCCAACGGGTGTATACTTAATGCTCTTACATAACAGTGCCAATAATAAATTAAGGTCACCGTAAATTAATTAAAATTGATTATCATGCAATTATTTACTTATTAATTATGAAAAGACAAAAATACCCCTAATCCAAAAAGTGGGGGTGACACCCAGCAGCGACCATCCTCGCAGCTCCAAGGGAAAAGAAGCTCTGGCGATCAATACGGCCAGACAAAAGACCGCGGCAACCGCACAAGCGAGACCCGGGATCTCCAGGCCCGTCGGAGTCTACTCTTTCGACGACGACGATATCCCAAGTATATTCGAGTGTCTCATCAAAAGTGGCAAGATCACCCTTCCAGAGCTAAGACGGCCCCAAGAAGTCGGTAGTACTAACGACCCCAAATACTGGATCTTCCACAGATACGTGCACCACCCGACAAAGGCATGTTACATACTGAAAAGGAAGATCCAGGGGTTAATCGATGATAAAGCCATCACTCTGCACAACACCGAAAAGACGGTCACGGCCAACATGATCTCTCTACGGTTTGGCAACCTGCCTTCCCAAGAAGTCTCGAACGGTGTCACACCTATTTCCCGGATCATATTGAACATCGTCAATCTCCCTCCGGCTAGGGGTCAAAATCATGACCTGGTACCCCTAACCACCCGACAGGGCGAGATTATGTGGGTTCATCCGGATTTGATGTCAGAGCTCGAGGAGGAGACTAAAGCTACTAAGGCTACGTCTAGAAAGAGCTCCAAATACAAACCATGCCATATGGTCGCAACTTCTTCGCCATCAGACGAAGACGAGGTATTTGCTGCAACCCGTTCAGGGAAAGCCTACCTCAATGACTACGGAGCGAGTCAGGAAGATGCACCGGCGGACGCTTCAGCTGCCAAACCTTCAGGACCAGACCCCGTCGTACCAGATGCCGGTCCTTCAAAACCAACTCCGGCGGACAAGGGGAAGCAAAGAGAAGTGCACTTTGATAAATTTGTGAAAAATATTCCAAACAAAGGTTTAGAGAAGCCATACAACTTCGACATACTGGCCCAACTGGCTAATACACCAGCCAGGCTGTCCATCTTCGAGCTACTCAGGCTCTCCCAAGACACTCGTCTAGCCCTGAGTGAAGCACTGATGCAGACGGAGGCATGCTTGACCCAGCTCAAGTCCCCCGACGAAGAACCGGTGGCATGTCCTCAATGCCACAGTGTAATGGAAGTGGTCCCAAATATCACTTTCACTCAAGACGACATGCTGTTAAAACATAACAGGCATGATAGGCCCCTCTATTATACCGGGTACATCGATTCTATGGAGGTCGATCAGATTCACATAGATCCTGGATCGTCGATCAGCATCATCCCTCACAGTCTGCTCAGACCGTTGAGGATTCCTACCAACGAATTGGCTTACACCTCCACTACAATCGTGGGTTTCAACGCCGGAAGAAGTAAGCCATTGGGGAAAATTCGCCTGAGGATCCAGATTGGCAACCTCAGATCGGTGGCCACATGTTACGTCATCGATTCAGAGGTGTCCTATAACATTTTGCTGGGAAGATCGTGGATCCACGACCACAATATCGTTCCTTCAACTCTATATCAATGCCTCAAATATGTAGACCCCCAAGGAACAGTACAAACGGAGGTTGCTGACCTAAACCCGTTTAAAGGAGTAGAATCCTACTATTTCGATGCCGTATTATACTCTCAAGACCACACGAAAGAAGGGTCAGGCGAGGCAGAGAAGGAATCCCACCGGGAGCCAGAAGAATCCTCTGTCGCACTACCGCTGTCAATCAGGGTGAAAGGACGAACCACTCGTCCAAAAGCCATGGCGCCTATGGCTATTCACCTGAACAAGACCAAGTTAGGAAAAGGGAGTGATCCTCTAGTGATCACTTTGAGACAAACCTCCACCCTTGGTCATCAACCTTCGGCGCGACAGGTAGCCGACTGATGTAAATGCAACCAGGAACGGAGTTCCAGATGATAATAAACATCCTCTTTCCCAGTATATTGATGCTCAAATTCCAAATCAGGAATCCACTCCCCGTGACGAGGTAGAACCCATAGCACAAAAATTCTTGGAAGTTATAAACTCCTACCGTCCGTATGTCTGGGAAGTAGCGTCATCATCCAACGTCGTCATGACATATAGACCACATGAGGATTCTATCTTCATTGTTCCGCCTACCTGCAGCAGCCAGCGAGCAATAGTCTTCGGCCGCATGCGCAATCAATCGGCTATCAAGGAAGATCCTTTCAATGACGACGCTAGAAAAATGTAAGTTCACCGATACAGCCCACAAGCGTTGAGGATCATGCAAAACATGGGCTACGACTTGGAGCGGAAGCCAGGCCTCAACTATGAAAGAGGCAGACGAACGCCGCTGCGCGGCGACCCCCGCTATCAGCAAACTCATTTTGGGTTAGGGTATGCCACCTCCCTTACGACTTCTAAGTCAGACGAGGATATCTTCTATTTTTCTCAGAACGGCTCGTCGCCCTCCGACTCACCTGATGCTCTCGAACAAACACTATCAGTGAATATGGTAGTGGCAGATCCTTTTGAAGTAGATGAACAAGATCCTGAGCCGTTTGAGAATGACTCTTGGGCCCAGCAAATAGATAAGCAGTGGGAATTCCGCTTCGAGCAAAGGGAACCTCCCACCAAGGACGAAGTTATCCAGGTTGATGTTGGGGGTGAACTTTTGCCAAAGCCGATATTTATCAGTAACAATCTTTCCCCAGCTGAAAGGGAAAAAGTTATCCAGCTGATAAAAGAGTATATCGACATCTTTGCATGGGGTTATGAGGACATGCCAGGCCTTGACCCAAAGGTGGCTACTCACAAACTCAACATATTGATCGATTCAAAGCCTGTGAAGCAGCACCAACATCGGTTCCGCCCGGATATGATGGACGCCATCGAAGCTGAAGTCAAGAAGTTGATAGCCTGCAGTTTTATCCGGGAAGAACAACATCCCGACTGGGTCGCCAACGTTGTCCCAGTCATAAAAAAAAAAGGAAAATACATATCTGCATCGATTACCGAGATCTGAATGCGGCCTGCCCCAAGGATGAGTTCCCTCTTTCCATCACGGACATCATGATCGACAACACCTGCGGTTTTGAACGCATGTCTTTCATGGACGGATTCTCAGGGTATAATCAGATCAAGATGCATCCTGAAGACGAGAAGCATACTACCTTCCGGACCCCGTTGGGGGTATATTGCTATACGTTCATGCCCTTCAGATTGAAGAACGCCGGGGCTACATACCAATGGGCTATGAGTAACATATTCCATGAGCATTTACGCAAAACAGTAGAATGTTATATGGACGACATAGCCGTCAAGAGCTGCCTCAAAGACGATCACATTCAAGACTTGAGGACGGTATTCGAGTTAATACGCCAACATCAACTCAAGATGAATCCTACGAAGTCCTTTCTGGGTGTATCTAGTGGCAAATTCTTGGGATTTGTCATTACCGCCAAAGGCATCCAAGTGGACCCTGACAAAGTCCAGGCCATTGTAGAAATGCGACCGCCCCGTAATCTGAGGGAACTCCGGGGATTTCAAGGCCGTCTGGCTTATATCCGGAGGTTCATATCCAACCTCTCAGGAAGATGTCAGCCCTTTTCGTATCTCATGAAGAAAGGTGTATCCTTCATATGGGACGAAACCTGTCAACAAGCGTTCAGAGATATCAAACGCTACCTCACCAGTCCGCCAGTTCTGGTACCTCCCATCATGGGAAGACCATTCTTGCTGTACGTTCGAGCGATGGATCATTCGCTAGGAGCTCTTCTCGTACAGAAGAACGACATGGGTCATAAACAGGCTATCTACTACCACAGCAGGATGATGGTCGGAGCAGAAGACCAGTACAACCCAGTGGAGAAAGAATGCTTGGCTCTGATGTTCGCTATCCAGAAGATGCGGCACTATGTCACCGGCCAGACTATTCATATCATCTCTAGGATCAACCCTCTTCGAGTACTGATGAGCAAGCCAAGTGCTCTTAATTCCTGACTCGCGACTTGGGCGATGCTGTTAACACCATATGACATGGTATACGTCTCGCAGAAGTCCATCAAAGGCCAAGCGCTGGCCGACTTCCTAGCTGCTCATCCAATCCCGGAGGCCTCCAAATTATACGAGGACATCCCTGACGAAGTTGCAGAATATAATTCCGCAATGGAAAGTGACGCATGGCAACTGTTCTTCGACGGCGCCTCCAGGACTGGTCCCAAAGGAAACGTGGTTTCAGGGGTAGGAATCGTCCTGGTCACTCCTGATAAACTCGTCATCTACCGAGCATATTCTCTTAGCGAGCCATGCTCCAACAATGTGGCAGAGTACAACGCTCTGCTAATCGGGCTCCAAGTCGCCAAAGAGCTGGGGGTCGAGTCCCTGGAAGCTTTCGGTGATTCTCTGCTTATAGTCAATCAAGTCAGGGAAATATATGAAGTCCGGAATCCAGACCTCATCCCCTATCACCAAGCAACGGTCGAGATAGCCATGACATTCAAAGGGTTCTTCCTAGAGCATGTACCTCGATCTCAGAATCTGGAAGCTGATGCCCTAGCCAGTCTAGCTGCGGATTTAGCCACTCCTATAAGAAGACAGGATTCGGTAATCCTTCTTAACAGAGATTTATTCTGTGTGAAGAATAACTTTCACATAGAACACAGCTACGCTGTAAACACAGATCCCCCTAGAAGAGACTGGAGAAGTCCCTTCATAGATTTTGTCGCATACGGAATCTTGCCGGAGGACCCCAAAGAAGCAGTATCCGTCAAAAGACGATTATTACGCTTCTACTTCGAGGCATCTTCACAATGCCTATATCGCCGGACCTACGACGGACTGCTATTGAGATGTCTCTCTAACGACGAAGCACAGCAGATTATCTAGGAAGATCACAACGGCGTATACGGAGCACATCAGCCCGGTCCTAAGCTACAGGATCGTATCAAGAGAATGGGCTATTACTGGCCCACTATGATCGCAGACGCGATCAACTATGCAAGATAATACAGAGCCTGTCAGGTTCATGTAGACTTCATACATCAACCGTCTGAATATCTACATCCTATGGTTGTATCCTGGCCTTTTGAAGCATGGGGTATGGATATCATTGGTCCTATTCACCCGTCTTCTTCCAGAGGTCACCAGTTCATACTGGCCATCACGGATTACTTCTCCAAATGGGCAGAGGCGATCCCTCTTGCTGAGGTAAAGGCGTCTAATGTAATCAGCTTCATCAAGCATCACGTCATTTATCGCTTTAGGATTCCCCGAAGGATAATCCATGACAATGGGCCTCAGTTCATCAGCCAAGCATTTCATCGATTTTGCGATAAAAATCGGATACATAATATTGCCTCTACGACATATTATCCAGCTGCTAATGGTTTGGCGGAAGCTTTCAACAAAACCATTATCAAACTCTTGAAGAAGTTTGTCTCTTCAAATAAAAGAGATTGGAATGAGAAGCTGGGCGAATGCCTCTGGGCATACCGCACAACGGTACGAACACCGACAGGTTGTACCCCATTTTTACTGGTCTACGGGAGCGAAGCAGTTCTTCCCATTGAAATCCAGATCCCGTCACTCAGGATAGCCGTGACTAATGAGCTGACTCAAGAAAAGAATGACCTGTTAAGGCTTCAAGAGCTAGAAGGATTAGACGAGAAACACCTCCAAGCTCAACAGCGCATCGCGCTCTACCAAGCATGCATCTCCAAAGCTTTCAATCATAAAGTAAAGGAAAGAGTGTTCAAAGTCGGCGAGCTAGTATTAGCCGTAAGAAGGCCGATGATCCTTACTCACAGGAGTAAAGGCAAATTCCAGCCCAAGTGGGAAGGCCCTTATGTGATGGAGACAACGTTCTCAAACGGCGCTTACCGGTTAGCCCAGCCTAATGGAGACCTGTTAATGGCTCCTATAAACGGTAAATTCCTGAAAAGGTACTATGCTTAAACTTCCCTGCTCAAGTGGAATATAGCGAGAATCTCAATTCTGACAAAACTACTTCCAGAACGAAACTAGTTGGGTCATATTCTATCATGTCCGTATGACCTCTGAATAGATATGCCCTGCTAAAAGGTTATCAAGAGTCTATCACGTTCATACTACCTCTGATATCACTCTCGCCCAAATCTGTCATTTACATTCCGAAATGATGGGTCCATAAAGTCAGAAAAGTGTCGCTTTTATTTATTCCCAAAAAGAGCAGAATTACATTTGGGAAGCAAAAAGAAGAAAGGGTACATCATTATGGGAGAGCGGTCAGATCGCGAATCAGATGTACCAGTGCAGCTATCCTCTCATCCCTGGAAACCAAGGCATCATCGCGGGCCTGCTCCAGCCATGCCTTGAGATTGTTCATAAAGGACAGCTCGGCCCTTGCCCGAAGAGAGCCAGCACGGGCAGCTTATGCGCATTCCAGATCCCGTCGTGCTGCGCTCAATCGACCAGTCGCTACATCTAGACCTGCCAACGACTGAGAAGCCCACTCCTCTGCCAGAGCGAGTTTTTCCTTCAACTTGCGGGCCCTCGCTACGTTCCCTTCATGCTCGGATTGGCACTTCATCTGAATAGCAAGAGCCTCCTCCACGACAACTTTTCTTCCATCCATCTCCAGCTTATGTGCTTTGATGGAGTCATCTAGGCTTTCCAGCTGTTTAGTAAGCCGCGCAGTCATGAGGTCATATCTGGCCTGAACCTCAGCTTCAAGGCCGCCCCGAGCCAGCTGCAAGTATTCGTTAATAGGTTGCTCCAAACCATTAACCATCGCCTCCAGGGCGTCAGCTACCCCAGAATCGCCGAACTCCCTGACCGCCCCGATCGGAAACTGAGAAGCCTTCTTCAGACGCTCGAAGTCTAGATTCATCGCCAATACCATTGATATCAGCATTTTCAAACTGGTGTAAAAGAGGCTAGTGTATTGCTCGGTCAGCGCGACTAGATCCGATTGGACGCCAGGAGTGGCCGCGATATTGGCAAGTCCCCCTCCAGGAATGATTGCAGACGAGGTAGCCGCAGCCGCCGCCTCGGCAGGTGGTGCGACCGAATGAGGTACGACAACGACGGTCGAAGTCATCGGCATACTCGCGAGAGGCAAGGTCACGACAACGGGTTCGTCCTCCTCTTGAGGTGACGAAACCACTCCGGGCGAGCTGGACCCCGAAGATATTTCCTCCTCGAAGTCGGGCACCTCCGTATCATCGCCAGGAGCCCGAGCAGAGCCAGAAGGCGCTTCAACGCTATACTCCCCGTGGACGCCATCCCCTGAGAAGAGGACAAGAAAGTTGATATCAATATAATGGTAATCTTTCTAAGAGGAGACATAAAGATGACATTTACCCGTAGCCAACGGTATATATGTCGCATCTGCAGCCCACGTAGCTAAACCATGCCTTAGTGACGCAATACGAATTGTCATACCTGGAGAAGGGGGTGGGCCCACCGACACCACCAGGTGCTCTACCAAGCCTCCACCAAGACGCGGTCGAGGTTCGTCAGCCGGAATCTCGCCAGCCACGGATACGGCAGGAGTTTCATCCATTGCTGGTCCAGGGAAAGATTCTCTCATTTGCCTCAGCCACGCAGGCGATTTCGTTCCACTATCGGAGGCGGTGGCAGCAACGACAGCCTCAGGCAGGAGTTCTCCGGCATCGCCAGCCGAAACTAAGGGTCCCTCTCCGAAAGGCGAGGAACCTCCAATCAAAGAGACATCCCCGACAGGGGCGACAGCATGTTCCTCTCTATGAGCCTCAATACTAGGAATCCGGAGAGAACGAGCAACCGTCTTCTTCTTCCTCTTGCGTGGGGAAGTCTGCTTCGAAGCAGGAGCCCTTCGCTTCCCAGAGACTGCCAAAGCCCCCGCAGGCGGAGGTACTTCACACCTCGGTACCGACACCAGAGGCTCATCCGGAGTGACGGACCCCTCACCCTCATCAGACGAAACCGAGGGGACTTCGACTCTTCCCCCAGACTTGGGAGAAGGCACCCTAAAGCTTCCACGCATGTCAAAATTGCGATGGAAGGTGTTGATCGCCACGTAAAACTGGGCATACGAATGGAGGATGCGCAACTCCGTAGAGAGTGTGACGACCGGCACGATAAAGATTGCTCCCGTACAACCCATGATAAAATACCGCCATCCTCTGGCTCCATCAATGAGTCCGCCCTTGGACCTAAAGCTGGTGACGGCATTGCCCACGTACAGCTGATCATACCCAAACTGCCTGGCGAACCGACTAGGCAAGTAGGGCTCGAAGAAGCAATGATCTTCGCTTCTGTACAGCAAATAGGAGGGTCTGATGCAGACCAACCAATTAAAAGCTTCCGGAGAAAGATTGGTCTTCTCTCCACCTAAATCCTCAAGCCTAATACCCGACTGATTGCGATGTACAGAGGGGACAGTGTAGAGGAGCTTCCAGCAATGACCGAGGCTCAGCACCAGCCGACAGTCTAAGACTGTGTTCACGTTCCAGGAGAGTCCTTGTAGTTCAGTAAGAAACTACCCCCCGAACTACTGCCAAGGCCGGGAGACATCACCCGAGGGTTGTGGAGAATTAACCATCCCATCAAATACATGTATGGTAACTCTACCCGGGAAAAGCTATCACGCCGAGCTTCATCGACGAGCAGTCCATCAGTCATGGCTCTCAAACCAGCCTGTGTACGGCACACCATGGCAGGGAGCAAGCCCAGTCTTGCCCCGAACACCAGGCGCACGGCAGGCCACAAGATGTTCCGGTGAATGCGGTCCGCGGACGCGATGCCGGGCGCCACTACTCGACGCAGCCATATGGAGAGAAAGCCAGCCAGCCTGGCTTCCTTAGATAGAGGCCTGCGGCAGCGCCTCAAGTAACTATAGGCCTTAGTGCCTTCAGGGTACTTTCCTACCCCGTCATTGAGAATCTTATCTGGAGCTTTAGCATCCTCCATAAGATCCTCGACGACCTGGGCACTGAGCACGCCCAAACAGTTCACGGGCTCATTCTTGCCCCCCGAAACTTTCTTCGACTTGACGGCCCTGGCCCGGTGGAAGAAGAGGTAGGACATCCACTTAGTGGTGTGAGCCAAATCAGAAGGCTTATCAAAAAAAGTAGTGCACACGAAGTAATGGCACATCAGCTCCTGATACACCTCCACAAACTGAGGGTCCGAGTCCTCCAACTCCCGGTTGGTGGGAACATACTCTTCATATGGGGTATCCCCCATCGGCAGTCTAGAGATCACTGCCATCTCATGGAGGGCCAACCCTAACTCCCCCAGTGGAGTGGCGAAGGTCCCGGTGAGCAAAATGTATCACTCCATCAGTGCCAGAAATAGGTTAGGGTTGGGAGGCAACCCAACACTCGTCGCACTCACAGCAGCATATAGTCCGATGACCTCCAGCTCTCTCCGAAAATGCTTCAAGGCCCAGTCAACTAAGCAAGCCCATCGGAGGTTTGTTGGGGTGATCCACCCATTGCACCGAGGATTCTCCTTGGGGTATACCCCCCCTCGCCCCATGAAGTCGTTACAGAAAGTCGGCAATTGGACCGGCTGGATCACTGAACTGTCTTCACTCGGGACGCTACCCGGGCACAGTCCCCTGAACAGCGTCACAACGCCGGAAGGGCGGCTGACAAACGACCCCTGGTCAGCTCCTTTCAGATGAAAGATCTTCTCCAGCTTGCCATAAAGATCGGGAGTCAGCGTCCACGACATCCTCCTGGAATGTGTCGCATGGGAGAAAGCCGAGATGGGATAATCTCTCGGCATCATTGGCAGATACAAGACCACACTCTCGGCAGGGAAAACCCAGGGTTCTTTCTTGGGCTTCGTCTGGGACTGTTTGTCAATCATGTCCCCAAAAAGAAAAGCCGGCTTGATGTACTGGTCCCCGTCTATGTACGTCAGGGGCTCTCCATTAATCATGTTCAGCAACGTCCGCTCGCCCTGAGCCGATATCAAGATCTCCCTTCCTTCAGGATACTGGGGTCCGGAGATAGGAAATGTCACGTGGGACAGATCCTCCAGATAGTTTGAGTGCAGCATCCCGGCAGCGGAACCCATCACCTCGGCCAGTGGAGACTCATGCAAGTCAACTGTAAAAGTGCAAGGAAAACACGTCATTACAAATCTTGCAAAGACCAAGAAATGACCGTCTGTGCTTTACGCCAAGACTGTACAAAATTTGGTCATTTTATGCCGGAAGTCACATCCAGAAGCGTAATTAGTGGTATACAGTCCGTGCTTTACGCCAGACTGCCAAAATTCTAGTTATTATGCCGGAGGTCCCATCCACAAGCGTAAAACTAAAATTTTATAGTATACACCAAGTTTTTGACAGTTGAGCTTTTACGCTCAAAACTGCGAAAACAAGGAGTTTTACGCTGGCACATTAGAAATATGGGCGTAAAAGATGAAAACGTCTCCGTGCGTCATCTTCCTCAAAGAGGCTATCGGCACAGAAGATGACCTAGCGCGGTCACGTTCAACGTGTGCGAAGGATTTTTTGTCGTTCTTTGTCATCCCAAAGGCTCTACCTCTGAGGCCGGGTGCGCTACTCGTCGGCGGGATACTTCGCTCAGAAGAGAGTTCACCTTGCCCGACCGAAGACTCTCTCGCTGGGGCAGAAGAACGAGAAGAAGAACCTATACTCTTTTCCTTAGTGGAGGGGATTTGTTTCGGCGCCATTTCTAAAAACTCGGAGCACTCGGAAGAAGAACGAGGGGAAATACTCAAAACAGTCGAAGGCTCTCTTTCGCAAAAGACGGATGAAAAGTTTTTTCTCTCAGAAGCTTGGGATATATATAGAGTTTGGGTCGACTCCTCGAATCCTCGGACGGGCTCCTCGAAACCCCAAACCTAAATCTCACAATTAATATTTGGTTATGATTGGGTACTACATCAGCCCACTACTCTCGAAAGGCGGACAGTCAGCAAATTCGAAGAGTTTTTCGTGCAAAAACAGGTCAACGGTTCCTACGCTAAAGAGCTTTCTACGCTCGACAGAAACAGATCTACGGTTTTTACGCTCGCAAGCTACAAGTCTATGGTTTTATGCCCGGATGCCTTTGTGCTTGGTAGCTTTTATGCTCGAGAGGCTACAAACCTACGACTTTACGCTCAGCAGATACCAAATCGATGATCTCACGCTCGGTGGCGTTTAGTTTACGCTCGGAGGCAATGGATCCACGACCTTACGCCCGGAAGATTTCTTTTATTCACAGGCTACAAATCTACAGTTCTATGCTAAAGGAGCTTTCTACGCTCGACAGCAACAGATCTACGGTTTTTACGCTCGCAAGCTACAAGTCTATAGTTTTATGCCCGGATATCTTTGTGCTCGGTAGCTTTTATGCTCGAGAGGCTACAAACCTACGACTTTACGCTCAGCAGATACCAAATCGATGATCTCACGCTCGGTGGCTTTCTACGCTCAATAGGCTACGAACTCAGGATTTCCAGCTCATCTACACTACGGATCTCTGACTTTCCGCATGTCCGAACAGTTCTCGAGGCGGTCGATTACAGGAGTTTACAAAGAAGATACTCCTTCTTGACCTCAAAATATCCCAAGTACCCGAAATATACAGAGTTTAAACATTGAGAAACTACTCTTCTCGGGTCAATTGGAGCTTCATCCAGACTCCCGTCTGAATATCTCGTCTATCAAGATGGCAACTCAGTTTGACAGCCGTTTCTCAACCCTGTTTCAAGGGATTTTCGAGAAATCATTCTTGAAGACGAAGTCAGAACAAAAATTATGTTCATCAGAAGCAAAGATAACAGTTCAGAGCTCTACGCGGTTCTTGCTTCATTCAAAGTATTCCAAATTTCGAGAAATTTGAAAGCTTTGAAGGGGGTCTTGTAGAAGCATGAAAAATATGCTAGATGGCTATACGCAGCATATTGATGCAGAGCAGCATAAACAGAGGCCTTCAGAGCCATCAAGCGTGCAACAGAGCTTTCTTTGCCAAACACAGCATGAAATATAAGCTCAAACGTAAGGCAGTACGTCCAAAACCGCTTCAGCGTAAACAGGATGCTTCATTGACTCCTGGGCGTAAAACCCATCCTCTTGCAAAGCAGCATTGAAGTGTACGAGAGACGCTTCGTATTCTTCGAAGTGAACCTGTCAGATCCTGCAATAAACCTGATGTCTGGACTTCTGACAAAGGGATACTGCTCGACTACCCAGGGATACTATTCGACTACCCAGACGACGGCTATAATGATGGCTCGGCACTGCGACCCAGGCTGTCATTTACCGCCATCTCCTTTGCGTAAACTGCTTTTACGTGCACGAAGGGATACGCTGCCTTGTTTTACACAGGCGGACATGATCTGTTTACGCTCTGCGGTAGACAAACCGTCTGCCACATCAAAAGCTGCACTCCGTACGGGGCTCGAGGCACGTCTCTACGACTAATGCACAGAGCGATGACAGTTGCTCGAGGCACGTCTCTACGTCCAATGCACACAGCGGTGACAATTTCTCAAGGCACGTCTCTGCGACTGATGCGCAGAAGGGCTGCAGACCTTCAAAACACGCTTTCGTATTTAATGCACAGGATGGTGACAAATCTCGGCATTTAATGCAAGAGATTTGATTATATCTTCAAAAGTCGTAATTCTGGCTAAGACGTCCACATCAGCACTCTGGCACAGTACGCAGCGGCTTCTATGCCCACTCGGCCTCTATGACCACTCGGCTTCTACGCCCACTCGGCCTCTATGACCACTCGGCTTCTACGCCTATTTTCGGCTTCTATGCCTACTTGGCTTCTACGCCATGGTGACAGACATTGGCTTCTACGCCCACCTCTTCTACACGAGAGATACCTACCTACGTGGCTTCTACACCATGATCTTCGTAGCGATTATACGCGTTTTGTCCCTTAGTTGGACCCGCGTCACACGCTCATTTAAAGGATCATCTATACGGAGGTATTGGTTATTTTAACCGTTGTGTAAAAGGATGCTGTACTTTCCACTCCTCGGTTTCTACACCGACGGAGTGGTCACTGTCACCAAAACTCTATAAATAGAGACCTCTATCAATGAGGAACAAGGTCGAAAAATTGGTCAAGAGAACCAATATCAGATCCATGGTCGACAAATAGAAAGATCGAACCAAAGGTCAAGAGAGAGAGAGAGAATCCGGAGCTCAGGCAAAGAGCAGGGATCGACGACTTTGGCATCGTACATCCACCCTCTTCTGCAACCTTCGAAGCTGCTACCTGTCTTCTACGGCACTTCTTTAACATCGTGTGGTCCAAGGGCTAAAGTGATCGACTGCAGATCAGACACCTATAGCAATATTTACCCAGATTAAATAAATTGTACTCCCACATCCTCGTATAGGATCAAATTGTACAAGTTTGTTTGTAAACCAAAGAAGGCGGGTTTTGTGTAAACTCCATCTTGAATACATTTTCATTCTTTCATTTTCCACCACAAACAGTTGTCGCTGTTGCTGCACTGCTGTTGCTATTGCTGCTGCGGCTGTTGTTGCTAAATCTGCTACTGCTGATATTATCGTTGTTGTTATTGCTGCTGCTGTTTGTGACGTTGGAACTATCACTAAAGCTGTTGTCGCCTCTCCCATCCACTTATATATATAACACAATATATATATATATATATATATATATATATACTAATATATATAACACAATATACATAACTATGTATACATACATACACCTCCACATACATATATATGTATACAATAAATACATATAAGATAACATATATATATATATATATATATATATATATATATATATATATATATATATATATATATATATATATATATATACACGTGTATGTATATATATATATACTTTACATATACATACACGTATATATATATATATATATATATATATATATATATATATATATATATATATATATATATATATATATATATATATATATGTATATATATATGTATATGTATATATATATATATATATATATATATATATATATATATACACACACACAATACATATATAATTATACTACTACATTTAAAAGCTAATACATATGTAGAGAATTAGGTACACAATATATATATATATATATATATAGGTAAAATAGATACATAGATCTATGACACATTAATACATAAATATATATACACAACAATATATATATATATATATATATATATATATATATATATATATATATATATATATATATATATAATTACACATCACCAAGACTAAGAACAATTTAGAATAGATCTAGAATTAAATTGCACAAACACATGGAGCGTATCACCCCATATCCCACTAGATCTAGGATACGCTTGCGACACGAGTCCACCACACATCCAAACGTAACCCGAAGGACACGAGGAAGTCTAATATATTATTTATGAATAATACGAAGAGTCAAACATAAATCTACGTGTCCGTGTCAAAATATGACATGCTCAAAGTCCCGTGTCTGAAGAAAAACTCTCAAATCAATACGTATCACCAAATTATTAGGATATGACCAACACGTACCCAATTGTGGACATGAAACTAGTCCCAAACATACAATCACATGCCAAATTGATCTATAGGACCAATTGACACACACAACAAATGTCAATCTCAGAATTCTCCCAAAATTGACACAAAAAGCACCATAACTTTCTCAATATGCCTCATATAAACATAAAACCAAATCCTATGTGTAGCCTATGTATATGGGTTGATTTCTCATAGTTAAATCTCAGATTTAGAACTTAAATTAAGCAAAAAAACTAAATTATACCTATTGGGAGATGGATTCCCAATGAAACCTCCAAATATGATAAAATTGGCCTCCAACTTGTAGATCCTTGCTCCTCTTTATAGATCTTTACTTCCTCCTTCTAGATCCTTACTCTATTAGCCTCTAATGTGATTTGGAAAGAAATTGGGATAAAATTTGGTAGGAAAAATGATGTGGAATGAAGGAATTTGGTTGAAGAAAATTCTAGATCTAGTTTTCAAATAAAAAGAGGAGAGAGAAACTTTTCCCTCTTCTTTAATAGGACGCCCCCCTCTACCCCTTCCTCAAGTCACTATGTAATGTCCATTATACCCCTTGGGGCCTCTCATGAAGAAATAATTAAGAAGGGAAGCTTCTAGTCTAATGGTTTAATCATCCTCCAAATTAATGGACTTTATAAATGGGCTAAATTCTAACAATTAATACATGTTGGTCCATGAGTCTAAACTAAACTAGTTAGGTCCACTAACACAAGTCCAAAATAAATAACTAACATCTAACAACAATTAAATAATACAACAAATAATTATTTAATATGCACAATATTTAATTAATTATAAAATTACTAAAATACCCTTTTCTAGAAAATGTGGCAGTGACACAATCCTACCCCCCTTAGAAAAATTTTGTCCTCAAAATTTAAAGAGGGTCGTACCCCTTTCTAGGTCAAACCTTGAACCCATCTAAAATCATACAATCATGCAATTTAAAGAAATCACTAATTATCATCATATGTAAGATTATGGTCTCTGTCTATCAAGATATTATTGTCTCTATCAGGGTATACTACTAATTACGCTAACTATATAGCACAAACAACTATAAGCTACTAAGGAATCAATCAGTCAAATGCATAAAAAATGACAGAAAGAAGGAACAGAACTTGCTAACCCATCACCTGTAGCGTTGACATCCTCGACTCTCATCGCAAATGCCCCGCCCTGCTGGGGTGGCTCCCGCTGCAGGTGCTGGGCAATCTGTGGTCCCACAAGTGACCTACTGCACTTCTCTGCCCTTGATTTGCACATTGGCCTGGACGGTGAAGGTTTAAGAGACAATCCTTCACCAAATGCTCCGTTGATCCACAATGCAAGCACGCTCCTAACCTCTTCCTGCACACCTTCCAAGTGTGCCCAGTCTTTCTACAATAGGTATATTGAGGAGCTCGTTGCACCTTCCTCTGAGGCTGTTGGGGCACCTATTATACCGGAGCTTGAACTGGAGTACGAATCAGCGCCTGAAACTGCTGCGGCTGAAACGCTCTTGGCTGCTGAAAATGGGGCCGTTTAGTTGAACACGCGCTACTGCTGCTAATTATCTTCCGGTCCCTCTTGGGCCTTAAACTCATGTCCCTCTAAACCTTGTGGGCCGCCTTAAGTATCGCCTCATAGGCCTCATGACTCGAAGAAATAAGGGCCTTTACGTCCCAGTTCAAGCCCTCCCTGAAATGACTCACCCTATCCTCCAGATCTTGTACCATATTAGCTGCATGGTGGCTCAACCTGTCGAACTCTGCTGCGTACTCCTCAACAAACTGGCTCCCCTGGTGAAGGTTCTCGAACTGTCATCCCATATCAAGTCTCTCGGTAGGCGAGAAGAACTTCTTCTTGAACAAGTCCTTGAAGTCGTCCCATGTCAATCCTGGGGTAGCGATCTGTGGTTCATTCTGGAACCAAGTACTGGCAATGTCTAACATCTATAATCCGGCCACCTCTACCTTCAGATCCTCTGCTAGGCGGGATAAATGCATGATGCGCTCCATATTCTCCAACCAGTTATCGACATATATAATGCCCTCCGTCCCTTGAAAATACGGGGATCCAACTTCTTAAAGTCTTGTATATTGCCCGACATGGGCTGGGCCTCCTTTAGCTGTGGTAGTGTGCTCTACTGCTGCATTAGCCACCTAGTAGGCATTCTCAATGCCCTGACGTAGTACATCCGTCTGCCTCTTATGTGCCGCCATCATCTCTCGAAATATGACGAACATATATGTCGTATCCGCTGGCACTAGTGGCCGGAGTGGAAATCCCTCAAAAAAAGCCAGAATCGGATCAACTCTACGACAGGCGAGGAAGGAGGACCCCCAAAAGCAGCGAAAGCTCCCACCTTAACCGGGGAGGAAGCCCTCTGAACCGTAGGAGGTGGAATGGTATCAGTGCTGCAGCTACTCGAACAGGGGGTGTAGAAGTCGTCGACCTCTCAAAAACTGCTCCAGCATGCTATGAATGGGTCTTCGGCGGCATACTGAAGACAGTTCAAACAAAAGATATTAATAAGGCATAAGATACGATATCATCAAGGAAGGACAATAATATTTTAAAAGAAAGCAATATTCAAATGATAAAGATGGCAAGAATTAATAGGTGAATTTGTTTCCTAATTATGATTGAGTATTCTCTCTCATCCTAGTGTCATATATCCTATATTCTAACGCAGGCTCATAGAAGTACAACTAAGTTGTTGCTCTACCACGACATCGCACTAGTTGCAAAACATACTTGTATGGGCCATCACAAAAATATGTCACGATCTGTGCCCGGTGAAGGGGCACGAATACGTGGGTACGTCCAGCCTACGCCGCAACATCGACGGTAGAACGTTGTCTAGATCATCACTAACCAACTAGCATCTCACACAATATATAATATGTCAATAATATCTCAACTCCAAGGAGGAGGACAATATGATAATAATGGTATGATAAATACACAATCATAATTCTAAAGCACGATAAGGTATCAAAGAAGTCTAACATAACTATGAAATCTAAACATCAACAAGATCCATTAATATCAACAATAACCAAGTCTCAAATATAAGCCGGAAACAAATCTGGTACCAAATGCAAATAAAAATTAACTAGGATAACTAGTGATTCCAGCTAGACCTCCCTGAATTACTCCTGAATGTCAGGGCCCATGGTTGCTATCCCCTCATATGGTCCGTAGTAGGTAGAACACCAGTCCTCTAAGTCATCATCTGAAAAATATATCCAGTCAGGATTAGAGCAAAGTACAACCCAATAGCAGTGCCAATTAATTGACAAAGACTATAAAATAGTAAAATAGAGGATGATATATACAATGAGAAAGCAATAACTGGTGCAATGGCAATAGTAAAGATAGACAGTCAATGTAAGCAATAGAGTATAGCCAATGCATATATGAGATGAAAGGAACTACAATATTAGATACAAGGTAATGTAATCTATGAACTTGATATGAAGAACTATAACTATACTATGTATTTTAAAAGACTATTTAGATATGTGATCGGCTTAGGAGATTCAATGATTTACACGAAGGAAAAACTAGCTCAATCATACGTGAGGTGTATGATTAGCTAGTAGCCGATGATTTACACTACTTGCCAATAGTTCTTGATTAAACATCTAGCTAGTACTTCCCCCGACCCGACTGATACGATGGATCCAACCATGACACGTTACTAGCTAGTGTATCCAATATTAACCAATATTATCCAATGTTATCTAATATCAAACGATAAGTAGTATTCGATATCATTGCGATGAGTCAAGGTAACATCTCATGACTGAAGATCCAATGTCAATACCAATCCGTGTACCATAGTGTCAATAATCAAATGTAACAGTTCTAAATACTTGAAATATAGTAATTATCAAATAATAAAAACTATCAGAGAATGTACTCGCCTGTGGTCCTTAGCAATGAATGTGAAACGGTGTCCGAACTGGTGTCACGCTGACCTATATATGAAATATCATGTCAAATGGTGTAATAAAGTCATTACAAGTTTAAATAAGCTAAAATATGGTTTTCTAGTTGAAGACTAGGTCACACTAGTCAAACTAGGTCAAACTAGGTCTTTACCTTAGTTTTAGGTCCATATCTAGCTTCTAGGTTGATTACAAGGCTATACTAGTTAATACTGGTTGTGACTAGGTTACTAGTCCATTTCATGAGTATCTAGTTACTAGGTATCATATAGCTATATAGACTATATATAGTGACTCGTAATACTAGCTAATATTACGGATACTATATATATGACTTATAAATATACTAGTATTAAGCTATAACTAATACCTCACCTAGGACTTAATACTTATCCTATTACATTATGCCAATACCTTGGTAGCACCCACCACCTTACCTACACTAGGCATCTTGATACACTATATGAACTTATATAACACTAGTATATTAATACCTTAACTATATTACCTATAACAATATTACTGACACTAACCTATTTAATACCTTAACCTATCTTATATCTTAACATTTAGCCATATTCAACCTCAACTTGACATCCCCACTACACACTAGCCTAGTACACATTAATATTTAATACCCATACCCATATCAAGGTCTAACCCAAGTATCTTGGGATACACATCTCTAACATAGCCCTCACACACTAGCACTCTTATTTACACCATATCAGTCCATTACCCTCACCACCTACCCTAAATCCTCACTCATATACCTATTGCTATTGTTACACAAAAATGCAGTTATACACTACTGATCTCTACTTCAAAATATGACCACAACTCATCCCTTCATCATACCTCAGTTCAAAGCAACTGACTGGCTAAACCATGTGCTCTTTTCCCCCTCAAAATTTGAACAAGGTACAGTTACCCCCAATACTTGTCTCAGGTATCAGACCCCTGGACCCGGGCCTACCCATCCTGTAGTGCCCATCTGAAACTCATCCCACTTCTCAGTGCCCTGAAGTAGTGCCTACCCAAGACTTGGCTTTACAAGCCCAGGTCTGCAAAACCCCTTACACTTCACACATGATATTCATTGGTACACTCCTACACAAACCCACAGTACACCAATACTAACATCTACAAATAATACTCACCACATTATGATGCACCTTCTCACTGCAGGTATGACTGAGCACTGTTATGCCTGCTTACACACACTGCTATACCTGTGTACTACAGGCCTATACCCCTCTATTGTTGCACACTGAACCTGACCCCTCTTGACCTAGGGTACACCCTTACATCTCACTGGAATTTACATCAACTAACCACTCTTGCAGACCCCCAATACCCTACCACATGCACTTAGTCCCCTCTTCTTAATGTGCAGACTCCTTGCTTATATTGCTGCAAATAGCATGCAGTTACTACTGATGTTGGTTTCTTACTGTGCTCGAGCTCCCCCCTTGCTCACTGCTACTGATCCTCTTCACAGTCACTTTAGCCCCCTTCACCTAAGCACACACAACACACACTCAAATATTAACCTTCATGAGCACACACCCTACCACTGCTTACTTGGTACTCCTCAACTAGTAGTTGATACCACACTTCCATACTCAGTTGCACACACGATACACAATACACTTAACCTTCAGAGATACTAGAGTGCCACTTCTGAAAGCAACCCAAGAGAACCCCAAACTACACGTCCATTGATACTAACTCCTTATCAGTCCCCTGCCCACACATTTCACTTGCACGACTACAAGCTTCCCTTGCACCATAATACAGTTCTCTCCAATATTCTTGCACTCGACCTACATCATCGTTCCTCCATCACCAATTACCTGAGTTTGATACCCCACTAGCTCACTGATACCAATAGTCAATCTCCTCACATCTACACTAATGTAACCCGACTGATACACCACCTTCAAACACCCCATATCTGCACATAGACACAGGCAACCCCACTTCGTTGCCTCACTTGGCATGACACTCATACTCAAATACCCGATACTCACAAGGTTGTTCTCCATCTCACATATCATCATTACGTAAACACACTAAACATTCTAATATGTATACACATACCCACCCTATACTCTGTTTTGCAGGGTATACACTAACACTCGCATCCTTGCCAATACCCTCAGAAAAAAGAACTCAAGACTCAAGAGATGAAAGTGCCGATATCTCAGAGCTGGACTTTCAATCTCTTACTTTGGAAACGCTACTGAAGGAGGAGCTGAGCAATAAACTTCAACGAAAGAAGAACGACGGACAACAAAAATTTTTTAGAAGACTTGTACATTTTTTACAAGCTTTATGCAAATAAAATATTATTTACAAGTTTCTATTTTTTTTGTTACTTAATGTTATAATACATTTACAATTTTATTGCCATTAATAAAAGAAATTCAGCCTTTTCTTACTTAATGTTGTTAGTTGTTTACATTTAACTTCTTTATGTCTATATAAATAACTTCTTTAAATTTCAAGTTATAAATTTATATTTAAATTCAAAAAAATAGACTACATTTTTTATAAGTTATTCCAAAAAAAAATTAAAAATAAATTCAACTGATAAATATTTATATTTAAGTTATACTTAAAGTTATATAAATATTGATATAAAAAACTAAATAAATTTTCTATCAAAAAAATTTAGAAATTATACTAAACATATAACTTATAAATTTTAAATAAATTTATACTTAAAGTTATACTAAAAACTTTCTAACAAATAAATTATAAATTTCAAATTATACAAAAATAACTTAGTAACAAAAAATCTATAAATTTTAACTTGAATTTATTAACATATTAATTATATCATATAGATTATATATAAAATATATATAAATAAACGTAAAAAAACAAAAAAAATCGAGCCGGACCGGCCCTACCGTGAACCGTCCCGGACCCAGACCGTTTTGGCCCAGTCCTCCCTTGACCGGGTCATAGGTCCGGCCTGGGTCAGAATTTTTTCTGACCGGTCCGGTCCGACCCGGTCCGTCTCTCCTTTCAGATTGAGCCCGATCGAACCCTGTCAAATCTGGTTGACTCAGGCCACGGACAGTCCAGACCGGCTCAATACACAGCATGAACTATAGAATCGACTCTGCAAAAGATAATTTTTGTATGCAGCAATGGCATTTTACATTATTCTTGTAGGGTAATATTTATATCATTCGATCATGTCCAGATATTATCCCAAAACTGCTACAATCTAGAATGAGGTTCAACAAAACAAAGATAAAAACGTTAATATGTAAAATTGTGCAAATTATTTTGTTATGACTATCATTTCATTGATAGTAATGGAAAAGCATTCTGATCCACGTCCAGATATTATTCCAAAACTACAACGATCTAGAATGAGTTTCAAGAACACAACTTATTTCTTGTAGATATAAAACGTTAATAATAAATTTGTGCAAATTATAAATACCTTAGTTGATGATATTGGAAAAGCATTCTGATCCATGTCCAGATATTATTCCAAAAAAATCTAGAATGAGGTTCAACAGAACAAAGACGGTAGAACACAAATTATTTCTTGTAGATACAAAACGTTAACAAGTAAAATTGTACGGACATCAGAGTGTCTGCTTCTATTCTCCTCGTCTTCTATCAAATTAGACATAGAAGTACCTTAATTAATGGTAATACTCCCCTCGAACTCCGTTGATCAGACAGCAGAACCTAAATATATGGCCCGGTGATATCGGAGATGATTCAAAAATATTTGAACTATGAGTATTATTTGCCCACCATAATTTCTTAATTTGTATAAGTCCATCTTTATTTATTATATTTTTACAAAACACATATTAGACGAACAAAACAATATAAATAATAGCAAGTATAATAAAATAAATGTTCATTATGACTATATCAAGTTTAAGTATTAACAATATAGTAATTTTATAATCATTAATAATTTTAGAATGTTAAATATAATTAATTTATGATGATAAAAAACTTAAACAAATTAGTGGACTAACAATTTTTTTCTTTTTTATTATAACTAATTGGTTAAATTAAGTTTAATAATTATATCACTAATATGCTAAACTTAATTGATTAACCATAACCAAAAACTCATTATAATCATTGGGATAACATGAACTTGCTTGCATAAATGAAATATAGGATTTCTTATAGACCATAGAATTGAAATATTTGATTGTTTGTAGACCATATAATTGTCTTGTATGCTAAAATAACCAAATATAATCTTTTACCACGGGGTGCTGTTGCACTAAATATTATGAAGTTGCCAAATTACGTTTCCATTTTCCATATTTTGGTTCCAGGCCCTTTTTTTTACCGCTGAATCCACTGCATATCTTGATAGAGAACATTGTTGTACTAATTAAAAAAATTATTTAGTTTTAAGATCTGGTGTAATATTAAAATTTTAAATTTAAGTTTTCGTATTGTCCAAAAGAGAATTTGGGTATCATTCTAACAGTTGGCTTGAGCTGACCGTCCAAAATGGATATCTAAATGCAGAATTTGAATATTATACAAGACCTTAAAACTAATCGAGAATGGGAGTAGTTGTGACTGCCCTATCCAAAATGGGTATTTACTTTTACATGGTGAGTTTTGTTCAACTTGGGTTATTTAGTTTTTTTTCATGACCAATCGAGAATGAGAGTACTTGTGACTACACTGTTGTATATTTCTATCCATATAATCTCAACCACCACAGCCCTCCAGGGCTCTTGAGTTGCAATAATTCAACAATTTGATTGATACAAGAGACATCTAACAATACACGATGCAAGTCCCCATCTAAGCTATAGTCAGGAGAGTTGTGTGGCTATTGAGATTATGATAGAAATAAACAACAGTGTTACAAGTCTCATTCTAGATTGATCATGACAAAACTAAATAACCCAAGTCACACAACTCTCATCATACAAAACTAAATAATCCAAGTCGTACAACCCTCACTAAATAATCCAAGTCGTACAACCCTCACATATTTTCGTTTAGATCTCTATTTTGGACGGTCAGTCCAAATAAACTGTTAGGATGATACCTAAATTATAGTCGTGGCAATATGAAGACCTAAACAAACATTTTCACTATTTTAAGAAACTCTAAAATTAAATAAACCTAAAAAAAAAATCCACTAGGAAATAAACTCTGCAAAAGATATTTTTTGTATGCAGCTATGGCATTCTTGTAGGGGAATATTAATATCATTCGATCCATGTCCAGATATTATTCCAAAACTACAAAAATTTAGAATGAGGTTAAACAAAACAAAGACGGAGGAACACAAATTATTTCTTGTATATATAAACCGCTTATAAGTAAAATTGTGCAAATTATTTAGTGATGACTATCATTTCATTGATAGTATTGGAAAAGCATTCTGATCCATGTCCAGATATTATTCCAAAATTTAATATCTAGAATGAGGGTCAACAAAACAAAGACGAAGAACACGAATTATTTATTGTAGATATGAAACATTAATAAGTAAAATTGTGCAAATTATAAATACCTTAGTTGATGATATTAGATAAGCATTCTGATCCATGTCCAGATATTTTCCAAAACTACAAAAATCTAGAATGAGGTCCAACAAAACAAAGACGGTAGAACAAAAATTATTTCTGGTAGATATAAAACGTTAAAAAGTAAGATTGTGCAAATTATTTAGTGATGACTATCATTTCATTGACGAACATCAAAGTGTATGCTTCCTCTCTCCTCGTCTTCTATCAAAGAAGTCACATAGAAGTACCTTAATTCATGGTAATACAACTTTTAATCCTATGCAGTAATTTTGATAGCAATAATTTCTATCAAATGAAATTATCAGCATAGCAATAATTTGGAAAAGCAGCACTGCATGAAAAAATGAAACAGAAACCCTAACCCTAGAATCATAGCAGTAGTAACCTCAAGTAAACCATACTTCATAGATCAAACAAGAAGTTATCAGGATCATCCCACAAGGCAGAAACCACAGAAGCATACTCTTCGTTAATCCACAATGACCCAGCTCCCGCCACAACATCCGCCGGCTGCGCCAAAGAAGGCTGCGTTGACGACGCTACGGGCGGGCAAGCACCGATAGAGAGCCCCGAGTCAACGCATCCGGCTAGCGAGCTGATCTCGTCGAACACTGCGACATCAGTTGTAAGCTGCAGGCTACTACTATTGATATTCATCGGAAGCATAGGAGTCGAGGAACTGATGTCTATTCTCCTTTGTTGCTGCTGCTGCTGATGCTGGTCATTGATTGTCGGCTGAGTATATAGATTCAGCCCGCAATCATTGATCGAATGGTTCGGTACTGCTATGTTGGGCTGTAGATATATGTGATTATGGTGGTGGTTGTAGAAAGGGAGGAAACTGGGAGGAGACGGGCGTGGGAGCAACGGGCGCAGAGTGGGAGCGGAGGAGGAGGAGGAAGTGGCAGAAGTGGAGTGGGAAGTGGGGTTGGAGGGCTGGAGGTTTAGCTGTGCGCGGGGGCCGTAGAGTATGAGAGCAGCCCGGTCGTAGGCTCGGGCGGCTTCCTCCGCGGTCGAGAAGGTGCCGAGCCACTTGCGGGTGCGCTTGCGCGGTTCGCGAATCTCCGCGACCCACTTCCCCCAGCTCCTCTGCCGGACGCCTCGGTAGCGGAACTTGCCGTTGTCTGGCCCGCCTTTTCCTTTGCACTTTCTGCTGCTGCTGCTTGGCCTGGTGGTGTTTGTGGTGGTGGTGGTGGTGGTGGAAGAGGTGGAGTTGTTGTTGTTGGGGTTGTACTGTTGTATTTGAGGAGCATTAGTCTTGGTGTCCATTTCTGGGGAAGAGGGAGTCGAAGAAAAAGAAAAAGAAAAAGAGGAGATTTGCTATGGGAAGGGGAGCCTCGTTCTCTGTGGTGGGTTGGGGAGGTGGGGAAGAGGAAAAGATTTTCTCTTGCTTGATCTCTATGGGCCTCAGGGGCGGTGCGCTCTCATGCATTATTACACAGTAAGAAAGAAAGTCTTTGATCAATCAAAACAATTCTATATATACTATTGTGGATATTCATCCTATCACTTAAAGTTAAGACTTATTTAGTAATAGAATCTCACGTAATAATTAAAATTAGAGTTTGAATCTTCAAAATATTCAACATTAGATTTTGGATCACAAAATTACTGTTTACGTAGGTTAGTGAACAATGATATATAATATCTTATTACTAAATAATCCCAAAGTTAATATATATCAAATTAGTTTGAATATTCATCGAACTATTTTTAAAATAATTTTAAGTTGGACGAAAGTAACGTATACTAATATGTATGTAGAAGGATGAATATTTATTCTAATTTTAATTTTAATAGGTGAAACAAAAATAGACTCAGGGTGTGTTTGAAAACTTTTTGCGGAAAGGAAGAGAAAAATTTGAGAAAAAGAAAAATGAAAGAAAGTAAAATTAGGATAAAATTAATTTTTTATTCTCTTATTTTGATGACAAAAAAGTAGAGAAAAGAAAAGTGAATAATAAATTTTTATTTGTTTCTGTGATACAGATATAATTACTCTTTAGTCCTTAGTTTTCTCAAATCATATTTTATGTTTAACTTTTTGAAGAGTAGCTGAGTAAATTATTCAAATTAAATTCACTCATCTCTCTCCATATTCCTACCACTTTTGGAAGAATTTTTTGTTTTGGATTCCAAATGTTTTTTTCCTCTCAAGTTCCTCTCTTCCATTTCTCCTCCTCATTTTCCAAATATCCTTACTTTTCATTTTTTCACACTTTTTTTTTTACTTTTTCCTTCCTCACATTTTATTTCCCTTTCCAAACAATACATCAGTAAAATAGATGTCAAATGCAAGGACAAGATAGCATGTATGAAGGAGTTGGTAGCAGCAGATCATTAGTTCCTAGGGATTGGCAGTGTTGAGGATTTCTTAGGGTTGCACTTTTGCTTACTAGCAAAGAAATATGTTTTCACCTAGAGTGATGCTATTCATCCCGCACATCTTAGGGTTGCACTCATTCTGTCGTCACGTGATAATTTTTTATTGACCAATAGTTTTGGCGATAGACCCCGCACGTATATTCAGACAAATTGGAGGAAGCAGTGGGATGGGAGGAGAAATGGAGTTTGAAGAAATTTCTAGCATTTTCCTTTCAACTATCTTTGAAATATTGTTTCTCGTTGATCACAAGAGATCACTCAAGGGTAGTGTTTGGTAATCCACGAATGCAAATGAGGAACCAGGATTTCGAGCTGAAGTAAACTGGAATGGATTAGGGTATTGGCTGGTGTGAGATATAACCTGATTCATATGGAAAAAAGAAAAGAAAAGATGGGCTGGAACTCATCTCAGCCTCAAACTGGTTCCTCAAGCTGGTTCCGTAAGTGCAAATACTATTGTTAGGTTTCTTATTCAAAAACCTGTTAGAAATAGTGTCGTTTACTTATTGAAAAAATTGTGAATAAAATAAAATTACACTGATGTTACCGGCCTCTGGGGAAGTCGTGCACGAAGCACTGTCCGAAGAGTTGATTCGGGATCTGTGTGCAGACGTTCCCGAAGCTCCTAGTGGTAAAACCCCCGCACTACCGGTATCTCGTCGTCGCACACGACTCAGAGAGAACGACCAGGACTTAGCTATGCCCAGAGCTCAGAGACGACGAAGATTTGACAGAATCGAATGTTTCCAGCAAAAGTTTAGAGATAAAATTTTTGATAGAGTTTACAAAGAAATCAGTCCAATATATAATACTAATATGTAACGGTCTGAATTAATTCTCCTATTAATTCAGCCGTTACAGAAAATAAAGAATAAACCTGGACACAATAACGGTTCAAAAATAATTTGTAACGGAAGAAATTAATTTTCTAACGTTCAGAAAATTAAATGAAAATGAAGAGGAGCAAAAAGAATTTTAGGGTCCCAACCCGAACCCGAAGAGGAAATCGAATCGGCATTCGGCGCCCGCAGATGTGGGCGCGTACCCGCACCCGTTACGCGCGCCGAACCAAACCGAGCCGAGCCGGGCCGGGCGGCGGGGCGGCGCGCGCGTGTGGCCCAAGGGGTTCCCTACACAACAACTTAAGAGAGAAAAGAAGAGAAACTAATATATGTACACAAGAAAGCTTTGGCCCATCCGATGTGGGACTAAAGAAAGAAAGAGGAAGCTTGAGCTTTTGAAAGCAAAAGCAAAACCAACAATCCCCCCCCCCCCAAAAAAGTCAAGTTTCGAAACAGAGATAAGGGTGAAGTAAATAGGGAGAGAAAGAGAGAGCATCTGGGCAGTAAAATACTATGCATAGATGAGATGGACTACAGCCTTGAATCTCACGTAGTGACTATTGCCTTAATCTGAAGAAGTGCTTGATGGACTATGCCTTGAATCAGACTTCTTGAACCAGATTTAGAAAAATAGCACACATAGTACGCTAGAGGTCCTTGGTCTATCGGGTGGCGCTTTTAAATGGCCATGCGCACTTTTCCACATTCATGAGAGTTGTCTGGGATCGCCCTGTCCCATAGTCGCGGCCTTCACGACCTCTCATATAGGTAAGTCCTTAATGGTTGGTGATATGAATCAACCCAGCATTGCAGCTTGGACCTATTAAGAGTTTAACCTCATCCTAACCATATCACACAGGAACACTGTCACCATAGGGATGGGGAGTCATTGTACACTTGTACAGCCGCTTGGGCTTTATTTTAATGAGACTTTAATCTCGAGTCAATGTTCCATAAAGTCACCTAAGTTCAGCTTGTTTCTATCCATTGAACCGGCTTCTTGGGATCTCCAGTCAGACTCGGTTGGGTTCCCATTGCTGGTGACTAACTTATGGGCTTAACCCCATCCTCCTCGATGATTCTAGGATCAAAGTCCTAGACAGACCCTTCGTCAAGTGATCTGCTAGGTTCTTTTCTGACTTTATATAGTCAAGAACCACATATTTGCCTAGTAGGCTTTTAATTGACTTGAAGCGCAGCTGCAGGTGCCTGTTCATCTTAGCATTCACATAATCATGCTTTAGTAGTTCAATAACAGATTTATTATCATAATTTATAGAAATTACAGGAACAGGACTAAGAGAAACAGGTATATGCATAATAAGATTTTTAAGCCATTCAGCTTCTGTGCAAGTTGTATCTAAAGCTATCATTTCAGAGTCCATTGTACTCCTAGCTATGATAGTTTGCTTACAAGAGCCCCAGGAGATTGCAGCTCCTCCAAGAGTAAATTATATCCAGTAGTAGATTTTATATCATGTGAGTCAGTTACCCAGTTTGTATCTGAATAACCTTCTATGATATCATGGTGCCTAGTAAAATAAAGTTTGTAATCTAGGGTGCCCTTGAGATATCTAAATACCCTATCCAAGGCAGTCCAATGTGACTGATTTGGGTTACTGGTATATCTACTTAGTCTCCCAATAGCAAATGCAATATCAGGTCTTGTCCTGTTTGTTATATACATAAGGGAGCCTATCATCTGTGAATATTTATGTTGTTCCAAAGGTGATCCTTCATTCTTTTTTAGTACAATACTGCTGTCATAAGGAGTAAGAACAGGTTTCTTATCAAATAACTCAAACCTTTTTAGCATTTTTTCAATTGAATGTGCTAAAGATAGAGTATAACCCTATTTGCCTTTGGTCACTTGCATTCCTAAAATTAAGTTGGCTTCTCCTAGGTCTTTCATATCAAACTGGCTAGATAAATAGTTCTTTGTAATATTTATCAATTCCAGTGATGAACCTAGGATAAGGATGTCATCTACATACAAACATAAAATGACACAACTTTTACATGTACCTTTAGAGTATATATATTTGTCATACTCAGTTGACAAGAAACCATATTCACAAATTACTTTGTCAAATTTATTGTGCTATTGTTTGGGAGCTTGTTTCAAGCCATAGAGGGATTTTACTAGTCTGCAGACTTTCTTTTTTTGACCTTTAGCAATAAAACCTTCAGGTTGATCCATATAAAGTTCTTCCTCTAGATCTCCATTCAAGAATGCTGTCTTTACATCCATTTAATGGATTAGCATATCATGAATGGATGCTAAGGCCAAGAGAGTTCTAATGGATATGATCCTAGCTACAGGAGAGTAGGTATCAAAATAATCTAACCATTTCTTCTGGGTAAAACCCTTAGCAACTAATCTAGCTTTGTATTTCTCTACAGTACCATCGACTCTGAGTTTCTTCTTGAAAATCCACTTACAACCTATTGGTTTATTGCCTAAAGGTAGATCTGTTAGAAACCAAGTGTTATTCTCCATGATGGAGTTGTATTCACTGTAAATGGCTTCTTTCCAAAAGGGAGCATCAAGAGACGACATTGCTTCTTCATAAGTTGAGGGATCACCCTCTATCAAAAAAGTGAAGAATCCTTCTCCTATTTTTTTTTCAATCCTATTCCTTTTACTCCGTCTAGGTTCTAAGTCTTGTTCAGATTGTGAGCTACATATTTGGACTTGAGAACTAGTAGAGGGTATGGAGGAAGAGATTGAACTTCTATCCTTAAAAGGAAATATATTTTCAAAGTAAACTATATCTCTTGCTTTGTAAGCCCCCTGATTTTCAGGAATTATTAATTTGGACTTTTCACAATTTTCTGGAATTTTTTGGAATTTTTCTGTAATTAAAACCTAGGCTCTTGGTAATTAAATAAATTTTATTTGCTGTTAAATATATTAGAATATTATGAAAATAATATTTTTAGGTGTAAAATGAAAAACTGGATTTAGGGTAATTTTTCTAGAATTTATCGGGCCTCGGACCTATTTTTTTATCACCTAAAAACAAATATTTATTTATTATTTATTTATTTATTTATTTAAATCATTAACCCTAAAACCTAACCCAGCACAATACCCAAACCCGAGCCCGGCCCAACTGGCCCGGCCCAACCGGCCTGGCCCAACCGTCCCCCCTAGCTATCGGGTCGGGTCGGGTCCGCCCGACCGAACCCGCCCGACCCGTGACCCGCCTCTCTTCCCCAGCCCACTCCCCGTAAGGCCCGACCGAACCCCGCCGCCCGCCGCTCCGCCCGGCCCACGCCTCGCGCCCCGCAGCCACGACGCCACCTGGCCGCCTTTCTCGGCCCCCCAGTCTCCTCCACCACCTATAAAACCCCCCCGTCCGGCTCTCCGGTCACCTCCCTCCTCCGCCACCGCACCAGAGCTCCGCCGCCGCCCGCTGCAGCCCCCGCCGTAGCTCCCTCCTCTGCCTCCGCCCCTCCGGCTCCGCTCCTCCGCGCCTCAGTCGCCGGAGACCCGAGCCCCATCCTCCCCGCGGCTCCGCTCCGTCCCAGCGCCTCGCCGGAGACCCGATCCGCCGCAGCGCCACCCTCCTCCGGCCGCCGAAGCACCGTCTGAGAACCCTAAACCCTAACCCTAGGACTCTGTGTACAGGACGCGTGTCGGACACGTGTCGGACACAAAACTTTTTGGGTTTTCGAACCATGTTCAGGTACGCGTATCTCCCTGCTCGTTTACCCGTTTTTGATTCTGTCAGTTGCGTCGCGTAGCCTGCATGACCCTCTCGGTGCCCGGGTAAACCGTTCGGTGCATCGCGTCCTGTGGTGATCGCGAACCGCGATCCAAAAACAGGAAAAACAATGCCCCGTATCCGATTTTCTGAATTGCTTCCTAACTTTGTGTACACATGTCGGATCGAAACGGAACTTGCGCCATCGGACTCGTAGCAATACGCTGGTCCTGTGACCCAAGTTTGGTTTGATTCCGAGAACGTTGACGAAATCGCGTGTCGTGGGTCCCACAAGCCCCGCTCGACGGGCGATTTTGTGATCGGCTCATCGGAATCCAATTCTGGAAGTTCCGTTGGGTTCATATCATCTTCCTGACCTGTTGACACTAAGTTTAGTGAATTTGGAGACCTTCGACCCTGACACATTTTTTGGTGCAAAGCGGGCCCACATATGGACCCCGTTTTGACCCAAAATTGCCGTTTTTCCCCTTGTCTCCAAATTGGACTCAAGGACAGGCATTTCTAGCTATTTGATATCTTCTGAGCATGATGGTAATGATTATTTCAGCATCCGGAGACATATCTGGAAATTTCTCGAGGACAAAACCGTAGTTGGAATCCAAACATCAGGCAAGTACCTGCACTTCAAGTTTATTCTTTATATTATAATAATTAGTTCCTTGCTCTACTAGCACCATTGGATGATTACACTTAGTGTTAGAATTTTGGATTTCATGTCTTGCTTTTCGTGTCGGGAGGGAGAATACTAGGAGGCATGTAGTTTACCTTTCCCTCATGTCCTGACTGCTAGCTGTTGAGTACGTGACTGTACCATCAGCCTGATACTCGATTATTCCTGACTGCTAGCCGTCTATGACGTGCCTGATTAGCCTTATAATCCCCTATATGCCAACTATGTATTCTAAATACACAATTTCACACACACATAGTTTTTGTTGTCTTATTGCAGTTCTATTTTCTTGTCTCATTATGATCCTGTTTTACTCATATCCCTGATTTATAGCAATTAACCCTTAGTTAATTTTACTACTTATTATGTATAATTTTTATCGTGATGCTTAGTCAGTTTTTTTACTACTTGTCATAATTATTTAGTTTAAGCTTTGTCGTGTATTGGTACTTTGCTCCTTTCCTGACTGGATCCGTTGACATTTAGGCGATGATGAGGACTATGCCCCCACCTTTTATGGCCCATATGACGTAGCAGATGATACTATTGAGGAGCCGGTTCCTACTCAGGAGACTACATTTGAGGAGTAGTTAGCCAGTTAGCTAGTATTTTCTTTCAGCATAATACTCGGGTTTGTCCCCGATTTATCTTCTGGTTCTGTATTAAACTGTGGATTTGGATGTCACAAATTTGTCTTATGAAATCTTAGCATTCTTATTTCCTGTTATTATCCTTGCCTATTTATTCACTGTGAATGAGCTAGATTTTAAATTACCTGTGAATATGATCTAGACAGCGTACTACCGCCGACACTGCGGCGTAGGCTGGACGTACTCGCGAACTGGTGCCCGATTCATCTGGGTGCGGGTCGTGACACATTTTTATGGTGGCCCATGCAGGTCTACGACTAAATTGTTCGGTTTTAACTTAGGGACCGAACAAGCCTGCAGTAAGAATACAATAAGTTTTTAGGATCTCATCCACTTGCTTGAAACGTTCTTGATATCCATATCGACTTCGAATTAATTTCTCGACTTGCATCCTGCCTTGATTCCTGTGCGCATCTTATCGTTTATTTTGGATGCAGAGTAATGGACCTACCAGCAAGCGAGGAGATTTCTACAAGATCACCACGAGATGCTGTAATAAACCAACAAGCTCTACCAGCACCCGAACCGAGACCACCCTTGGTACCACAAGCAGCACTCTTCCAACAGGCCCAGCAGCAGCAGAGAAATCCACCACAAGGACGCGGACAAGCTTTCGCCATGACCGTGGAGAACGCGCAGACTCTTGGAGTAGCTAATGCGCGTAAGTGATTTGTAGCTGCCGTTTCTAGTCTTGTTTTAGCTCGTGCCTATTGGTTCGTGACCTCAGCCCCAACCTAGTAATTTTGAACTTGCTAATAACCTGGTATACTTTTATATTTGATAACTGTAGAGATTGTAGAGCCTTTTGTTATTGTACTTATTGTGTATTGTTTTGTGAACTTGAATTAAGTTGTACCTCCTTCCATCATCATCTAGCGTACTTATAATTGTTGTACCACCTTGACTTATGCTGCTAATATAGCCTAATTTTGCAAGCTTATCCTTTTATCAAGCTTGTTCATGACATATGTATTATTGGGTCGACACACTAATACAACTGTCTATTCAGAATCAGTGTATTACGGTCTGATCAACCTTAATGTATTTTGGTTCGTACTTCGCACGACTACTTTACGTGGATTGAGATATATAGTTGACTAGTATACTTGCCCTCTAGATATGTCCGAGCATATCGTATCAGTTACATAACTGTACTAATACGAGCATGCGAACAAAGAATTACCAGAATAGGATTTTAATCCACAATTGTCTTGACAAATCTCCTTTGAATTCGTTAAACGCCTTGATCCTGATACTTCTATTCTATCACCTCACCCTTGAACTCTTTATTATTGATCTTCGTCTTCCCTTATTTCGGAAAGATGAAATCTCGTGCTTGGTATAAGTTTGATATATAGACAGTACTAGATATACCCCACAGGCCGGTCGCATTGTTGATGACCCTTTTATAAATGACTAAGGGAATACCATAGGTGATGTGTTTGGTGTTAAAGACTTAAGGATTCAATACCATGATTAAATAAGTTAGGACATAGCTTTATTAGATGTATAGCCTTAGATGATAGATGGGTAAATTTTAAGTTGGGTAGAGACCGCAATATTCACTTGAGAGAATCCTTTAGACTGTAATCAAGTGAGATTGGATAGAGAGAACCCTACCATATTTTAATTTTGAGGACGAAATTTTTATAAGTTGGGCAGATTGTAAGCCCCCTGATTTTCAGGAATTATTAATTTGGACTTTTTACAATTTTCTAAAATTTTTTGGGATTTTTCTGTAATTAAAACCTAGGCTCTTGGTAATTAAATAATTTTTATTTGCTGTTAAATATATTAGAATATTATGAAAATAATATTTTTGGGTGTAAAATGAAAAACTGGACTTAGGATAATTTTTCTGGAATTTATCGGGCCCCGGACCTATTTTTTTATCACCTAAAAACTAATATTTATTTATTATTTATTTATTTATTTAAATCATTAACCCTAAAACCTAACCCAGCCCAATACCCAAACCCGAGCCCGGCCCAACCGGCCCCCCTAGCTATCGGGTCGGGTCGGGTCCGCCCGACCGAACCCGCCCGACCCGCGACCCGCCTCTCTTCCCCAGCCCACTCCCCGCAAAACCCGGTCGGCCCCCGCATCCGGCACCGCGCCGCCCGCCGCTCCGCCTGGCCCACGCCTCGCGCCCCGCGGCCACGACGCCACCTGGCCGCCTCTCTCGGCCCCCCAGCCTCCTCCACCACCTATAAACCCCCCCCCGTCCGGCTCTCCGGTCACCTCCCTCCTCCACCACCGCGCCAGAGCTCCGCCGCCGCCCGCTGCAGCCCCCGCCGCAGCTCCCTCCTCCGCCTCCGCCCCTCCGGCTTCGCTCCTCCCCGCCTCAGTCGCCGGAGACCCGAGCCCCATCCTCCCCGCGGCTCCGCTCCGTCCCAGCGCCTCGCCGGAGACCCGATCCGCCGCCCTCCCCGCCGTGCAGCGCCGACGTAGCCCCGAGCCGACGACACCGCCACAGCGCCGCCCTCCTCCGGCCGCCGGAGCTCCGCCTGAGAACCCTAAACCCTAAACCCTAACCCTAGGACTCTGTGTACAGGACGCGTGTCGGACACGTGTCGGACACGAAACTTTTTGGGTTTTCGAACCCTGTTCAGGTATACGTATCTCCCTGCTCGTTTACCCATTTTTGATTCCGTCAGTTGCGCCGCGTAGCCTGCATGACCCTCTTGGTGCCCGGGCAAACCGCTCGGTGCATCGCGTCCTGTGGTGATCGCGAACCACGATCCAAAAACAGGAAAAACAACGCCCCGTATCCAATTTTCTGAATCGTGTCCTAACTTTGTGTACACACATCGGATCGAAACGAAACTTGTACCATCGGACTCGTAGCAATACGCTGGTCCTGTGACCCAAGTTTGGTTCGATTCCGAGAACGTTGACGATATCGCGTGTCGTGGGTCCCATAGGTCCCGCTCGACGGGCGATTTTGTGATCGGCTCATCGGAATCCAATTCTGGAAGTTCCGTTGGGTTCGTATCATCGTTCCTGACCTGTTGACACTAAGTTTGGTAAATTTGGAGACCTTCGATCCTGACACATTTTTTGGTGCAAAGCGGGCCCACATGTGGACCCCGTTTTGACCCGAAATTGCTGTTTTTGCCCTTGTCTCCAAATTGGACTCAGAGACAGGCATTTCTCGCTATTTGATATCTTCTGAGCATGATGGTAATGATTATTTCAGCATCCGGAGACATATTTGGAAATTTCCCGAGGACAGAACCGTAGTTTGAATCCAAACATCAGGCAAGTACCTGCACTTCAAGTTTATTCTTTATATTATGATAATTAGTTCCTTGCTCTACTAGTACCATTGGATGATTACACTTAGTATTAGAATTTTGGATTTCATGTCTTGCTTTTCGTGTCGGGAGGGAGAATACTAGGAGGCATGTAGTTTACCTTTCCCTCATGTCCTGACTGCTAGCTGTTGAGTACGCGACTGTACCATCAGCCTGATACTCGATTATTCCTGACTGCTAGCCGTCTATGACGTGCCTGATTAGCCTTATAACCCCCTACATGCCAACTATGTATTCTAAATACACAATTTTACACACACATAGTTTCTTTTGTCTTGTTGGAGTTCCATTTTCTTGTCTAATTATGATCCTGTTTTACTCATATCCCTGATTTATAGCAATTAACTCTTAGTTAATTTTACTACTTATTATGTATAATTTTTATCGTGATGCTTAGTCAGTTTTTTTACTACTTGTCATAATTATTTAGTTTAAGCTTTGTCGTGTATTGGTACTTTGCTCCTTTCCTGACTGGATCCGTTGACATTTAGGCGATGATGAGGACTATGCCCCCACCTTTTATGGCCCATATGACGTAGCAGATGATACTATTGAGGAGCCGGTTCCTACTCAGGAGACTACTTTTGAGGAGTAGTTAGCCAGTTAGCTAGTATTTTCTTTCAGCATAATACTCGGGTTTGTCCCCGATTTATCTTCTGGTTCTGTATTAAACTGTGGATTTGGATGTCACAAATTTGTCTTATAAAATCTTAGCATTCCTATTTCCTGTTATTATCCTTGCCTATTTATTCACTGTGAATGAGCTAGATTTTAAATTACCTGTGAATATGATCTAGACAGCGTACTACCATCGACACTGCAGCGTAGGCTGGACGTACTCGCGAACCGGTGCCCGATTCATCTGGGTGCGGGTCGTGACATGCTTCTATAATGGTATTGTTAGAGATTTCATTTACTTCTGAGTGAGTCACTAGAAATCTATTGGCATAGCTGTCTAAGGCATATCCTTTGAAAACAGCGTCTACAGTCTTGGGACCAATCTTTCTCTTTTTAGGTTCGGGAATTCCGACTTTACCAAGGCATCCCCAAACTCTAAGGTAATCAATCCTAGGAGCTCTACCTTTCCACATCTCATAGGGAGTCTTATCTTTTGTCTTACTAGAAATCCTATTAAGAATGTAACAGGCAGTTAAAAGGGCTTCTCCCCACAAGTTATCAGGAGCACCAGAGCTGAGAAGCATGGCATTCACCATATCTAACAGAGTGCGGTTCTTGCGTTCAGCAACTCCGTTAGACTGAGGTGAATATGGAGCAGTTACCTCATGAATTATTCTATGTTCTTCACAGAAGTTAATTATTTCGTTTGAGGTATATTCTCCACCACGATCAGATCTAAGGATCTTAATCTTCCTTTCTAATTGATTCTCAGCTTCAGATTTGTAGACCTTAAATCTATCTAGAACTTCATTTTTGGTTTTGAGAAGGTAGATATAACAATACTTTGAATAATCATCTATAAACGTAACAAAGTATTTTCTACCGCCTCTGGTCAAAATTCTATTTGAGTCACATACATCACTATGGATAAGTTCTAGAAGGTCAGAATTTCTTTCTACAAATTTGAAAGGTAATCTAGTGTGTTTGGCTTGAACACAAATCTCACATTTGTGTTTGTCATCTATTGGAGTCTTGGGAATAAGATCTAAGGTCATCATTCTTTTAATGGAACCTAGGTTCACATGACCTAGTCTGCCATGCCAAACATTTGAATATTCTATATTAGAGACAATGAGAGAACAATCAAAAATTTTATTCATTGTGCTTAAAATAAAAAGACTGTCTTTTACAAAGCATTTTCCTATAAAGGAGTCATGCTTAGAAAATACTACTTTATTTGCCTCCATTACAATTTTGTATCCTGAGGCTACAAGTAGGGATCCACTAACTAGGTTTCTCCTGACAGACGGCATATGAAGAACATCATGAAGAGTTAACATTTTTCCTGATGTTATCTTCAGGTCAACTTTTCCTCTTCCAATAATTTGTGCCGTTGAGCCATCTCCTAGGATCACACCTCCTCCACTTGATTTCTGATAGTTTGAAAAATAGGAGCGATCAAACGAAACGTGAACATTAGCTCCAGAATCCAACCACCAATCATCAGAATGGTAAGAGAGGTTAATAAGGGGTGGAAAGCTTACAGACCTGAAGGAACTCGAAGAACCTTTGTGAAGCATGTTTGCTTCTGGTCTAACTGAGCCCTTTCCTTTGTAGGAGGTCTGGACAGCTTCCTTCTTCCTGTGGTAGCAGTTGATGGCCATATGGTTTGTTTTACCACACACAAAACAAAATCTCTTTTGATCCTGAGTCTGACTGAAGTTTCTAGGTTTTTGGTTTTGATGATGATGGTTTTGGTGGTTAGGCTGAAAGTTTTTCTTCTTCTTGACGAAATTTTTTTTGGATTTATAAGAAAAATTAGATTTGGGTTTTCCTTGGCCTTCTACAAGGTTTACCTTAGCTTTAGATTCAGTCTTAGGCTTAGACCTCAATCTAATTTGTTCTTCGGTTCTAATTTTCTTTAGGACTTGATTGTATGTAAGATCTCCTTGTGTATGGATAAGTTCCTTAGAAATATCAGACCAAGAGGGAGGTAGCTTGTCTATTAGGCATACTATTTTATGCTCATTGGAGAAAGATGTGCCTTTGGCTTGAATATGCCTAAGGTATTCTTGGAATTAATGGAGCTGGTCATTCATTGGCTTGTTATCTACCATGAAATACCTATTAAAGGTTGAAGAATTAAACTTTTCTATTCCGACATCATCACAACCGTATTCATCTTCCAAGGCTTTCCAAAGTTCTTTAGCGCTCTTGTATTCCAAAAATATATCATACAAGGATTCAGATAATGCGCTTAGAATTCTATGAAAAAATAGAAGTCTATCTCTTTTGGGGTTTTTGGTTTCGATGAGGTGGACACTTCTATGTCAGACTCAGTTTCATCAGAATCATTTGTGATGGGTGTGGACCCATCAATGGCTGAAATAAGTCTTAAGATCGTGAGCCAAAATTTCATTTGGCTCTGCCATCTCTTAAAGTATGAGCCATCAAACTTAGCAGGTTTTGTAGTAGAGGATTCCTCCTTGCCAGTCATGATTGCGGTCTAAAAATATAAATGTATTTAATAACAATGTCCAAGATAATAGTTTAGGTGGTCTTTGCTAATCAATCTTAAAATCTTTAGTTTTTCAAGTGTTGATCAACTCAGGTTAGTTGTAGGGGCCGGTTCCCAGCTAGCGGCGGTCCGAAGACTCTTAAGTACCGTGTCGCTTAGGGCTATTTATACCCGGTTGACAAAAGGACCCTTTCGGCTTGTGCCCGATTTTGTCTCTACTTTGAAACTTTAGATTTGAAAATTTTATCTGCAATTTTCTTTTTACTAAACTATTTTCTTTTGGTCCTATATTGCTTTCAAAATACTAAGTGATTAAAAATGAAGCAAATTGTATGTTACAATTAAAAGAAATTTTATGATAAAAAAATTGCAATTGACAAAATTATCAAATATGCTAACAATTTTAAAATACTTTAAGCAAATTTACAATTTGACAGTATAGTAAGCAACTTGACAATTAACTCAATTTAGGAAATGAAGTAAATTTCTAACAACTATTTTGAGTTAACGATTATGGTCAAAAGCAAATATTAAATATGGTTATTTGCTATGGTAAATATAAAAAATTAAGCTACTGCAACTTAACGATATTGGCTATAGTAAGAGTAATTTTCTACAAGTTAAAGCACAGTATAGTCAGAAATTATCAGTAACTCTAACTATCAACTTGAATATGCTATGGTCAAAAATTAAGCTACTGCAACTCTTTATATTGTTAGAATTTGCTATGCAACTTAACGTTTGTTAGAATTTGCTATGGTCAAAAATTAAGCTACTGCAACTCTAACTATTGTTAGAATTTGCTATGCAACTTAACGTTTGTTAGAATTTGTTATGGTCAAAAATTAAGCTACTGCACCTCTAACTATTAACTTGAATAAAATATTTATCAGTAAGTATTTTGCTATCAACTTGTGAATACAACTCTAACTATCAGTAAGTATCAACTTGTGAATACAAAAATATCAAGTTGTGAATACAAAATGTTACAGTAACTATTTTCTTCTCTAGAATAAATCAACAGTAAGCGTATTTATCAGTAACTATTTAAATTCTAACAAATGAATCAACTCTTAGATTGTTAGAAATAGTGTCGTTTACTTATTGAAATATTTGTGAATAAAATAAAATTAGACTGATGTTATCGGCCTCTGGGGAAGTCGTGCACGAAGCACTGCCCTAAGAGTTGATTCGGGATCTGTGTGCAGACGTTCCTGAAGCTCCTAGTGGTAAAACCCCGCACTACCGGTATCTCATCGCCGCACACGACTCAGAGAGAACGACCAGGACTTAGCTATGCCCAGAGCTCAGAGATGACGAAGATTTGACAGAATCGAATGTTGCCAGCAAAAGTTTAGAGATGAAATTTTTGATAGAGTTTACAAAGAAATCAGTCCAATATATAATACTAATATGTAACGGTCTGAATTAATTCTCCTATTAATTCTGCCGTTACACAAAATAAAGAATGAACCTGGACACAATAACGGTTCAAAAACAATTTGTAACGGAAGAAATTAATTTTCTAACGTTCAGAAAATTAAATGAAAATGAAGAGGAGCTAAAAAAATTTTAGGGTCCCAGCCCGAACCCGAAGAGGAAATCGAATCGGCATTAGGCGCCCGCAGATGTGGGCGCGTACCCGCACCCGTTACGTGCGCCGAACCGAACCGGGCGACGACGGCGGCGCGCGCGTGTGGCCCAAGGGGTTCCCCACACAACAACTTAAGAGAGCAAAGAAGAGAAACTAATATATGTACACAAGAAAGCTTTAGCCCATTCGATGTGGGACTAAAGAAAGAAAGAGGAAGCTTGAGCTTTTGAAAGCAAAAGCAAAACCAACAAAACCATCTCAGATTTTGTGTACATGTTGTAGCTAGTGCTGTAATCTATTTGTTTGATTATTTAGAAGAACCTATATTTGGAAAATTTTGTAGGATACCCTCAAACTTTCTGAATTTTCGTAGCTTATTATGTTGACATATCTTTTTTCTAAATCCTCTCTCTTCATCTATTTCATTTAATAATTGAATGTCGTTCTAAAATTAAACTGAAATGATTTTTAGATCCTTTTGTTAAAAGTGGACTCTCTCTAATGATATTAGTGTGGTATGTATTATCTTTCTAACTCTCTCACGTCCTGCATTAGATTTAAATGGTGAAAGAATCTCACTACAATGACTACAACAATATTCTAAATTATTTTGTAACTTCTGAAAAAAAATACAGTGTAAAAATATGTAGCAAAATAAATAAATTATTCTTTAAGTAATTATCAAGAAACCAAGAGTAGAAATATGTCATGCATGACATAAAATCATGTTACCTTATTATTTTTATTTTTTATTTAGATATGTATTTATGTAATGTGAATCATCTACGTAACTATAGTTGTCATGTGACTTGCTCCCAAATATTTTGGTACGAGTTCAACATATACATGCTAGCAAACTCCTTATATATATATATATATATATATATATATATATATATATATATATATATATATATATATATATATATATATATATTTGAAGAAGGGTAATTTTTATAGAAAAATACAAATATTACAACTTTAATCTAGTCCTGATTAAAAAATTGTCATATAGGGTCTAGTTTATCTATGTCCACTTGTACATTTTTTTGTACATCTATATTACTGAGGGAAAGACACTCGAAGATGCGCCGATTACGTTCCCTCCAAACATGCTAAACTACTGCCCCAAAGCTAAGCCGTAGAGGACTGTAATCGCTCGCTTTGCTGCCATTCTGAACTTTAACTTCTTCTATAACTGAGAAAATGTCTCTATTTTGCACGACAGTGAGACCAAACCTATCTGGACGCTCAATTTGTCCCAAACGAAGTCTCAAGCAGAAAACAATTGATCCCTAGATTCATCTGTCTTGTCACATAAGCAACACTTCATATCCTCGCAGGAAATCCCGAACACGGCAAGCCTGTCCCTCGTAAGGAGTATATTCTTGATCATTTTGTGCAGAGAGAGAATTTTTTTAACCGCCATCCCTTTCTTCCATACCACATCTGCCCAATCGGCCTCCTCATGTAATGTCCTAATCTGGTTCACTGTTGTCCAAAAGTTGAAAGTGCCTATTTCTCCATATCCTTCCACACCTGGTAGTCCTCCATCCCATATATATATATATATATATATATATATATATATATATATATATATATAAACATTCATATATACTAATTAATGAACAAGAAATAATAAGTACAATATAGCCTAAAAGTATCAAATAAATTAATATTTAAATCATCTAATTAGTCCAAATCAAAGTGTAGTATTCATTTTCCAAGAAATCCTAATTAGTACTATAAACATTTAATTTATAGAGTGGGTAAATTTTTATTTGTATTTTGGGATGGAAAACCCTACGTAAGACAATAATTACCTAAGAAACGGATCATAAAGTTGTGTTTGATGAACGATGTATCAAGATGACACACCTAAGCCTGTAGCTAATAAGTCGAAACTACAGCTTATAAACGGTGCAATAAGTTGTAGTTCATGTTTTCCTAAAAATTTTGATTTTTGATTTAAATTTGATATCTTTTTTTTCTTAGAAAATAAATTCTCTTGAAAACTATTATGGAATTATAATTTTAAGAATTTAAATATTTCTATGAAAAGATTTTCGTTTATCCTAAAATAATTTTTATATTTCTTTTAATGATGGAAGAATATTTCAAAATATCTTTTCGAATATATCTAATCACTAATTATTAATTTGTAGGTTTTGGATTAAGTAGGATCAAAGAAATAATTTAGGAAACGTATATGTATATATTTTACTAATAAACGAATTTATATATTTTTAATTATTAAAAAGAACAATCTAAAACTAAGTATTCGGTTATGATTGATTAATTAGTTTTGATGATCATTGTGTTTTAATTTAAATGGTAGTTAACTATTGGAAGCTTTTAGGAAATATTCTTTTAATTCTCATCCATTCACCTTTATGGTTATTTACCACTGGTTCCACTCTTGGAGAGCAAGTCAAGACTGGCTTATATAAACCAATATTTTAGGGTTTCATTTCCAAAAACAAATTTCCAAACATTCCATACAAGCCACCATTTCCAAATTCAGCTACCACAGCCATCACCATCTTTGTACCTGTATGTCCGTGTCAGCCTCGGGTCCGACCGGTGTCTGTGTAGCCTCTGTTTTACAAAACCTGAAATTAGAAATTACTTTTGTCAACTTAATATTATTACTAAATAATGTTACGTTAAACTAATTTAATTAGTTTGGTTTAGTGTTAATTATATATTAGTTAAGGATAGAATATTTCCTTCCTAACTAATTAGATTCAATCCTAACTAATAGATTCCTTTCCCATTGGATCTAAAATTCAAATTAGGATGGGAAATGGCAAACTTGTAATTATCACCAACTTCAAAACCTACCTGTAGTGGCCAGCCCCTCTTTCTCTTTTCCTCCGTTTTATTTCACTCTATCACATCATCTTCTTCCTCAAGTCATCTTCTCCACCTCTCTAATCCAACTCTAAACCATAATTTCTTCTCTACCATCCAAAATCAACAAATTTTACCTTCAATTCTCTTTCCAATGGAGAGCTAGAGCTTGGGAGTACAAGAGGAGCTTGGAAAGAGTGTCAAGCAACGAGGATCGTGTCCAATCTATCTTTCTTGTGTCCTCAATTTGTGGATCTTCATTGGGAATCCACTCCCAATAGGTAATTGTTGCTTTTCTCCAATTTTTATCATGCCACGGTCCCAAACACGTAGGACCAGGTATACGCAAGCATGTCAGCTGGTATGTATACGTAGGCTACTCTAATATATGGAACCCACAAATACACACGTATGATGTAATATGAACTTTACCTCACAAGTGGTATATAATTGTCACAAGTCAAAGGCATAAACTAAATCTTATTCACATAAGCAAGTAAAGGAAATACTAATCAAATAGATCAAATAATCTAGTACGAAAAAGCCCAAGAATAAATAGTCAGGTGGAGACAAATCTACTACCAACGGCTGTGTCAAAACTAAGAAAGATAACGGAGTCCGACTTCCAAACTAGAATAAAATAGTAAAAGAGTGTATTAACTAAAGGTTCCATCAACTAAGAGAAATCAGATATGCTCGGAGGGTAAGACCTCCTCAACAATGAATGATGAGTCAGGCCCTGGTCCGTACTCCTGAGGATAGTCCTAATGGCCTACACTTGGAAAGGGACCAGGCCCTTAGAGGGACATAATGTAAATCCCTTATCCCAAATTTTAGAATTTCTGAAAACTTTCGCTTTCCTAAAATGAAGCTATCATTATTAATAATGGGTTATAAGAAAATAAATAGTAATGCTAGTAATTTATCATAAGTAGTATACACATAAGTTGATTACTAAATAATGATAGCTATTAAATGAGAAAAAAATAACTATATTATCCTTCTTACTATATAATCGCTAATACTTTTAAATAAAAAAATTTACTTATAAATAATTAGAAAAGGAGGGTTATTAATATATGTCCTTAATTCTTAAAATAGGGCATGAGAAATATTTTCTTCAAAATATTTGAATTCACCTCAAATTAGAGAGATTCTATCCAAATCTAAATAATTCCAATCTCAAACAACCGAAACTAGCTTGAATTCTTACAAAATTTAAATATGATTTAATCTATACATCTAAAATACAAATAGTATATCGATTCCTTCTTCCACTAATCAAACTGAGATACGAAAAATACAAAATCTTCAATAATAATTAAATTAAATCCATCCTTATCCTATTTAAATCAACCACCCAGCCACCCATCTGTTCTTATAAATACACATAATATGTATATTAAACATCTCTTCTTCTCTATCGAATTGATTCTTCTTCCATCACCATTGCCTACATCTCCTTAGCCTACTCGGCCCCTTGTCTCATCTGCTCATATAGTCGCACCTCCATGTCTAGGATAACCACACACCCATGCATATACCATCTACATGTGAGACACCAACGGGATGTGGTGCATCCTGTACTTGCAGTCGAGTCATCGTGCACGACCGACCCTGCCCCCTCGATTGTGTGATTTCAATTATAATCTCTTTCTTTTTTTCTTGAGTGTGGTGAAGGGGTTAAATCTATTAGGATAAATGGTTCAACATTAATTTTGTCAATATTGTAATTTCACTTGAGTTATAAAGGTTATAATTTTTCCAAGTGACGTAGTCACCGCCATATGCTTGTCGCTATTTGTGCTTGGTGTTCGGTTGCAAGGAAGGACCGGGTTAGGGCAGCGCGAGCTCATGGGTAACCTCGTTAGACAGGGGTTGGTTATCTCAGGTGGGTTGACCTAAAGTTTCTATTACGGACACTCTCAGACACGGTGTCGGAATGCTTGCAGGACGTATCTGATTCCCAATATCTAGTATCCGAGCTACTGGTTTTGGTTTTGGAAACTATGTCTATAGAGTAGATGAACACTCATATGATCACCCTCACTGGGGAAAATTGGACAATTTGGAAGCCAAGGATGGAGAATCTACTCCGGTGCAAGGACTTGCATGGTCCGTTGGAGGGCGACAACGCTAAGCCATCGGACAAATATATTAAAGACTAGAAATGATTAGATCGGAAGGCCGTTGGATTTAATAATCAATGGCTGGATGACTCGGTGTTTTACCACATTTCCATGGAAAGTTCGACAAAAGCATTGTGGGAGAAGCTGCATTCGTTGTACGAAAAGAAGATGATTGGAAACAATATATTTCTGATTTTCCAACTCGTTAACTTGAAGTACACGAAGGGTGCTCCAGTGGCACAACATCTAAACGAGATTTAGGTATTATTAATCAGTTGCCTGCAATAAAGATGGTGATTGATGATGAGCTTTAGGCCCTTTTTCTTTTGAGTTCTTTGTTGGAAGCTGGGAGACGTTGGTGGCACCGCTGAGAAAATTCGTGCCTGGTTAGTTGTCACGATGTAGGAAGTCAAAAGCAGATTATTGAACGAGGAGATCTAACGTAAGCAAGTGAAATCGTCGCAGGAGTCCGCTCTGGTGGCTTCCTACATCAAGGAAAGACCCAAGTCATATGTGAGGATATGGGAGAGTCTCGGGATATTGCGACTGTGGACCGCAAGGAGAGCTGCTATCACTGTGGCTAAAGGGGTCATATTAAGAGGAACTGCATGAAGCTCAAAGCTGAGAAGGCCAAAGGCAAGGATTATCAGGAGGATCTCACAGCTATGGGATATCTCATCATCGCAACAACCGACACAGAGAAACCTTGTGGCATGTATCATGATGGCGATTGGGTCATTGACACGGGAACGTCGTATTACGTCATTCCATATAGAAGGATCTTCACGTAATACCATTACTGCAGGTTTGGACGTGTAAAGATGGACAACAAGGGGACGATTGCAGTTGTAGGCATCAATGATGTACAGTTGATAATGGATCTTGGTGAGAAGCCTATTCTCAAGGATGTGCGACATGTACTGAGTTTGTGCTACAACTTGGTTTTGATAGGGAGGCTGGCGGATGATGGATGTCGTAGTTTTTTTGGGACAAAGATTGGATGCTTACGAAGGATTCCCAACAGCTAGATCGAGGAGATTTATGTTGTGGCATGTACAAGCTTAAGCTGCCGAGTTGTACAGACAGACCACAAACATCGGATAGAGGCTCGAGGGGTATTCGACAGGAGTTGTATCGTCGGAAACTTGCTAAGAAGGGGGCTTCGAGATACTTTGAGGATTACGGAGGATTAGGTTAGTCGAGACAAAGCGACGAATAATGATGAGTCAAAGATTATAGGCCAATTTGTCAGTCCTATGACAGCTAGTCGGTCTTCAGGTGGGGGGTACTTCACGGATCCTATTTTGGTGATAGATGTTTTGCCAAAGCTTCACGGAGCGACATCGGTTTCAACAGTTCGAGGCCAGAGAGGAGATCAAGGTTTACAGTAAACTCAATCTGAGGCGGGAGCATCATCATTTACACAGTTCAGGGGCAGTTGTGTGTCATATATGATATGCACAGTGCGTGATATTCTTCTCGGAGAAGCATATGTATGGGGGAGTTTCAAGTTCGGACACGAAGGTGGGCAGATTCAGGAGTTTAATCTTGGGATAATCGTACCGTCCGCTTGGTTGGGCTAGCCAAGGGTGAAGAAGCTCGTTGGAACATTAACATATTTTGGTGGAAGACGAAAGTTGGGGACAGGCAGCCAAGACTCACGGTAAGGCTGATAGTCAGGGACATTGGTCTCAGCCGTGTCATTGATATCGGCGGGATCCCAGTGGTACAAAAGGTGCTACGCATGGCAGCTAGCATCGTCGTAATGGTCGAGGAGCCAGAGACAAAGGAAGATGTAAATTAACTCGGAGGATCGAAGATCGGTGGCATGGGGGAGCAGGAACTCTATCACGCGACGACATGCATGGAGTCCAATTGAGAAGCCATGGGATCAACACCCTTTCATCAGACTGGAGGGGGAGATTGTTGGGATCTAGTCTGGAATTGGTAAATTTTGTAGCCCAAATATAGTCAAAAATTTGATTTGATATAATTTAAAAATCTACATTATATATAAGATTTGATTAAATTTTAAATTTGTATCAAATATTTAATTTGACCAAATTTGGACTTCCATAATTGGTGTTGGACTATTTTAGGTTGAATAGGATTCTTATTTTAAGGTTTTCTATTTAGGAAATCCTATTATGACCTAAAATAGAATTTATTATCCTATAAATATAAGAGGAGGGTGGAGGCACAAAGTATAGCACAAGTTGGAGATTCGGGGTACTCACCCACAGAAAATCTAAGAGAAAGTTTGTGCTCTGCTCTTAGGACTTCACTATCCAAGACAGAAGGAAAAAAAAGATCTGATCGAGTAGTCGTCGCCTTCGCTCAGGAAGATTGCTACGGGTTGGTGAGTGATTTCAATTGTAATCTCTTTCTTTTCTTCTTGAGGGTGGTGAGTGGGTTGAATCTATTAGGACAAAGGGTTCAACATTGATTTTGTCAATCTTACAATTTTACTTGAGTTATAAAGGTTAGAATTTGTCCAGGTGATATAGTCACCGCCATATACTTGTCTTTATCTGTTCTTGGTGTTTGTTAGACAAGGGTTGGTTATCTCAGGTGTGTTGGCCTAAAGTTTTTGCTGTGGGCACTCTCAGACACGGTGTCAAAACGCTTGTAGGGCATATCCGATTTTCAATAATTGTAGTGCCCCACTCCGTATTGGCACTATATATAAGAGATATCGGTTTGCTGACTCAAAAAGAAAACCTTCTTGGAGAGCTCCTTGTTGAACCAGAAGATGACTGATCTAGGTGAGTAGGCAGAACTTTATTCTCTAATTTTTACATGCCTTAATAATGAATATGAGTTTTTGCAATGCTTGTTTGCTTAATAAGATAATATTGGCATTGAGAATGATAGAACGAGAACTGCATGCTTAACTAGAGAACTTGTATGCTTGTCTAAAAGTGATAGAACCATTGCCATACTAAGCTAAAGAATATAATATTGCATGCTTAGTTACACGGATACCACTATCGAATGAACCGCTGCCATGCTAATAATCAAGAGTAAAAGAATATTCATATGTTTTCATCACATGCTAAAACAAGGGTAAAACTGCATGCTTAACTAAAAGAGATAGAAGAATCGTGCCATATTTTGCTTGTTATTAATGCTTGAAAGATAGAACTGTTTGAATAACTTGTATTGTATGTTATTGAACCTATCGATTGATTGAAAGAAAGAAGATTGAACCTATAAAAATGATTGAACCTATTAAATTGATTGAACGTATCGAACCTATCGAATTGATTGAAAGAATTGAATTGAGAGCTCTGGCTCTATCGCTTGATATCATGTTTTCTTGTTCATGGACATGTGTATTATATAATCTTTATCTAATAGAATTGTATTTATGCATTGGTTTGACAACTTGTGCACAAGGTATCGGGTCTCTCGAACGGTTCTTAGGGCACTGAGAATCGTTTATCCTAAGAGAGACCAATCGAACACCCTGAGGCTTAAAATCCTCGTGATTAGGGGGGTGGCTTTAAGTATAGTACTGAACCATGAGTCTCGGTTGCTATTTTAAGCGTATTTTAGTGCACAGCAACCGTGTGTCTCAACAACTATTAGCCGATCTGTTATTAGTTATCCTGGGCTTTTAGTTTCAGCTGTTATTCATGGGTTTTTCCAGGGACCATCATATAGTTAGGGCGCATGCTAGGCTAGCCTTCTTGTATACCTAATTGTTTTATGTGGCAGAGATGGATAGAAAAAGAGAACCTTGTTTATATATGCATATATTGCAAACTTGTATGTCTGTTGCAGAGATAACCGTTCGGCAAAGGGTAAGAATCACTATATAAGTGATATATTATTTTGCATATTGTCATGCATCATACTTAGACTTGCATGCTTCCTTGAATATGATGATCGCCTTGAATAGTATAAAAATGATAGTCCACTAGATGTATACCAGAGTCTTTAAAGAAAAGGATATGACTCACGAGACACCCTACGCACTAGAGATAGTAATTGAACTTGCTTATCGTGCATGAACTGCTTGCCTTGCCTGCTTGCTTGTATATCGAACATGAACTCTAATTTCAAAGATGTTTCCAAAGAAAGTAATATGACATTGCTCTTGTACTGCATGTAATGAACCTAGGTAATACTAGAAAGATCACTAGTAATATAATATTTTATAACATAATTACTTAGTGTCAGTTTTAGTGAATGTTGCTTCTGTTCGATGATTTTATACTCACCACTACTTACTCCAAAGTGCTAACCCACCAACAGTTTGCTTGTTCGCAGGTGCTGGATCGTTTGAGGAAGCGATAGTCGTACCTAATCCCAGGACCCAAAAATCTGGTTTCGATTCCTTGAGCCATATCAATATATTTTGAGCTACTTTTGTATAGAGGGACATAATGTATGGAGCAATACCGTTATATTTAGAGAACCTCGTGCCTTAAGCTTTGCCTCGAATACTCAGATGGACTACTGTTGTAACACTGTCCCTCCACTACATACTCGATCGGTTCGATGATAGCTACAACTTTAACGATGTTGCCTTATGCAAGCGCAACCCCAGGCTCGTACGACATTACGTCTTGATGGCAAACGATATACGTCCCGCGGGAGCGCCGGGGCACGATAATTCGCGACCGTCGGGGGCATTTTTGGGACCTTCGGGATTGGGGCATGACAGAATGGTATCAGAGCAACTCGATTCTCTGGCCTTACGCCATTTTTGCTGCTATTCTTAGATGATGATTCATTGTCCATTGATATCATTACTGAGTTGAGCGTTCCATACAATAAGTTCACAGATATTCTCAAAGATGCTAGCAAAAGTTTTTTGGATTTGATTTATTGCTTGAGAGTTATGATTTTGTGCTTCTTGATTGCTAGTATTTTTTATTGAGGATGCTGAGGGATGAGGACTATCGCTGCTCTGGATATTGAAAGTTTCTCCTTAAAATTTTGAGGATAAATTTTTTCTTGGTGGGTAAGTATGTAGTGCCATGCTTTGCGTTGGCATTATGTACAAGAGATATCGGTTTGCTAACTTAAAAAGGAAACCTTTTTGAAGGGCTCCATGTTGAACCAGAAGATGACTGATCTAGGTGAGTGGGCAAAACTTTATTATCTGATTCTTGCACGCCTTAATAATGAATCTGAGTTTTTGCAATGCTTGTTTGCTTAATAAGATAATGTTCGCATTGAGAATGATAGAATGAAAACTGTATGCTTAACTAGAGAACTTGTATGCTTGTCTAAAAGTGATAGAACCATTGCCATGCTAAGTAAAGAATATAATATGGCATGCTTAGTTACACGAACACCACTATCAAATTAACCGCTGTCATGCTTATTATCAAGAGTAAAAGAATATTCATATGTTTTCATCGTATGCTAAAATAAGAGTAGAACTGCATGCTTAGCTAAAAGAGATAGAAGAATCGTGCCATGTTTTGCTTGTCATTGATGCTTGAAAGATATAACTGTTTGAATAACTTGTATTGTATGCTATAGAATCTATCGATTGATTAAAAGAAAGAAGATTGAACCTATCAAAATTATTGAACCTATCAAATTGATTGAACGTATCAAACCTATCGAATTGATTGAAAGAAGAGAATTGAGAGCTCTGGCTCTTTCACTTGATATCATGTTTGCTTGTTCATAGATATGTGTATCATATAGTATTTATCTGATAGAATTGTATTCATGCATTAGTCTGACAACTTGTGCACAAGGTATCGGGTCTCTCGAACGGTTGCTAGGGCACTGGGAACCATTCGTCCTAAGAGAGACTAATCGAACATCCTGAGGCTTAAAATCCAAGTGATTAGGGGGTTATGGATTTTAGTGTAGTGCTGAACCATTACTCGGCTGCTATTTTGAGCGTATTTTTGTGCATAACAACCATGCGTCTCGGCTGTTGTTAGCCGATCCGTCATTAGTTAGCCTGGTCTTGTAGTTCCAGCTGCTATTCATAGGTTTTCCCGTAGAAAAACATATAGTTAGGGCACATGCTAGGCTAGCCTTCTTGCATACCTAACTATTTGATGCAAAGACGGACAGGGAAAGAGAACCTTGTTTATATATGCATATGTTGCTAACTTGTATGTCTGCTGCAGGGATAACCATTCGGCAAGGGGTAAGAATCACTATATAAGTGATATGTTGTTTTGCATATTGTCTTGTATCACACTTAGACTTGCATGCTTGCTTGAATATGATGATCGCCTTGAATAGTATAAAAAAGAATAGTCCACTAGATGCATGCTAGAGTCTTTAAAGAAATGGATATGACTCACGAGACACGCTGCGCACTAGAGATAGTAATTAAACTTGTTTATCGTGTATGAACTGCTTGCCTTGCCTGCTTGCTTGTATATTGAACCTGAACTCTAATTTTAAAGATGTTTCCAAAAGTAGTAATATGACTCTACTCTTGTACTGAATGTAACGAACCTAGTTAAAACTAGAAAGATCAATAGTAATATAATATTTTATAACATAATTACTTAATGTTGGTTTTAATGAATATTGCTTCTGTTCGTTGATTTTATACTCACCAGTACTTTCTCTAAAGTGCTGACCCACCAACAGTTTGCTTGTTCGCAGGTGCTGGATCGTCTGAGGAAGCGATAGCTATGCCTCATCCCCAGGACCCAGAAATCTGGTCTCGATGCCTTGAGCCGTATCGAGATATTTTGAGATGCTTTTGTATAGAGGGACATAATGTATGGAATAATGCCATTATATTCAGAGAACCTCGTGCCTTGAGCTTTGCCTCATATACTCAGATGGATTACTGTTGTAACATTGTCCCTCCACTACGTACTTGATCAGTTCAATAATAGCCACAACTTTAACGATGTTATCTTGTGCGAGCGCAACCCCAGGCTCGCACGATATCACGTCTTAATGGCAAACGATATACGTCCCATGGAAGCACCGGGGCGCGGTGATTTGCGCCCGACGGAGGCGTTGTTCGGACCTTCGGGATTGGGGCATGACAACAACCTCCGAATCCTACCTTTTGTTGACAGAACCAATCGACCGACTCCTCCAAACTCTCGCACAAGCCCCGCCGTGAACCGACGTACACAGTTTGCCTTCCATAGCTGATTTCCCTTGATGAGCGCATATATCGTCTCGAATCCATATGCATCCTACTTCGAGCATCGCTGCTCAACGCCAGACGAGAAGATCGTCGAGCAGGCTTACCTTGCGATCCTGCCTCGACACGTGTCAGACGTATTATAAAACCCCATATTTTTAAATATTATTTAGTTAATTAGTTATTGAATTTATCTATATTATTTCGTAGTTAATTAGATAATATATATTATTGATTTAATTACCTAGATAAATTATTCATTTAGAATTGTTGCTCAAAGTCCTATTATTTTATTTTAGGAATCTTGTGGAAGGGTGATAGAATTTTTAGAATTTAATTGGGTTTAAATGTATTTTTATACCTTAAATATAGATGCAAATAAATAGCATAATAATAATAATAATAAGTATTAAGTAATAGTTATTATTTATGATAGTAATAATAATCATTAGTTATAATAGTAATAATAATAATTAGTTATAATAATAATAATAATAGTAATAATGTAATAATAATCATAATATATATTCATAATAATAACAATAATAATAAATAGTTATTGTATATGATAATAATAATAATTTTAGTAATAATAATTAAAATAAAATAGTAATAGAAAAAGAAAAAGAAAAGGAAAAGAAAAAGAAAAGAAATAGAAAAGAAAAAGAAAAGAAAGAAAAAGGAAAAAGAAAAAGAATTAGAAAAAGATAAATCCTAACCCAATATCCTAAACCCTACCCGCAACCCGCCTAAAACCCCAAACCCGGCCCGTTAGAGTAAAAATAACAGCAACAACAGCTACAAACCTAGCACAGCGCGCAGCGTTCCCCCCCGCTCCCTCTCTCTCTATATATATATACTATTTCCAAAACCCTAACCCTAAATCTTCATCTCCACCTCGACCTAGCCGCGACCGCGCCGACCCAGATCCACCACCGCCGCCGCCGTTCACCGCAGAGCCGCCTCCCGCCGCACGACAGCACGCATACCCGCGACAACGAGTACTGAGCAGCAACTTACCCCTGTTCGTGCCTCATTTTTCGCGACATCGCTCGACCAAACTCGACCCCGTCTTCACCGGTATATTTTTGACCTATCACTCTTCCAACTCTGTGTATTAGTTTCCACCGATCGGCGTGTAACCTTAGGTAAAAATCGACGCCAAGTCGAGGAAAAACTACGTCATTTAATCTCAGAAAAACTATTGCAACCACCCCTGTTTAAGGACTCGTATCTCCCACCACAGAGATCCGAATTTAGTTTTTTTCTTGCTATGCGAAGACCACCTAACCGAGATTAATTTCTGTCAATTACATTATTTTATTTGATGCTGTATGCAGAATTAAACTGAGTTAAAAATTATGAAAAACCCGTTTTCCAACTTCCAAAATTTATGATACGGAGCGCGTCCAGCCAAACGGGACCGTTCCGTCGTATACCAATTGCACCGAAAGGCACGTATGATATGTCTATACGTGTGGGCTTTTACGAAAACTGATTTGGACACGTGTGCACGTCGGAATCAACCCGTATCCGTAAAAAGTCCTCGTATCGTGACTTTTGTAAAACCTCGTACCAATTATTGTATGTTCGTCAGAATGCGTCGAAACTTCGCTATTGGACTCATGGTATCGTGCTGGTCCTGTGACCCAATTTTCACACAATTCTGAGATAGTTGACCAAACTACCTATTTGCGGGCCCCACGGCTGACTTTTTCGTCGAATTTGTGTTCGGCTCACCGAAATCCAAAATTGGACGTACCGTTGAGTTCGTATTAACGTTTAGAATTGGTTTGGCCTATAATTTGTCCCTTTTAGAGACCTTTACCCCTGGCACACTTTTCGGTGCAAAGTGGGCCACTTTTGGACCCCGCTTTGACCCGAAATTACCGTTTTGCCCCTGTGTCCAAATTGGACGAAAGGGTAGTGTTTTCTAGCTATCTCGCTTATTCTGGAAACGTTGGTGATATTTATTTTAGCATCCGGAGATGTTCATTCTGAGGCCGTAGTTTTTGATCCTGTATGCTTGACTCCTGGACGTTACACTTTGCACTCTTTTGCTAGGCAAGATACCTTGCCAAATTGCTTACAGTACTTTGCATGCTTATTATATTTCTGTATATATTCATTGCATGTGTGTTTTCTTTCAGTCATACGTATATGCTATATATAAATATATATGTTGACACACACGACACATAGTATCATGAGAGGGGAGGACAATCATTAGGCGTATGGGCTATAACCACTCTAGTAAACCGTAGTATCTAGCTCGCACTACGGTAGTGTGTCGCACTGGTCGCTAACCCCGCGGTATGTCAATTTCTGGAGTCTCGCTGGTCGCTACCCCCGTGGTATGTCGATTTCTGATGTTCCTGACGTGTGTGTGAGTTGTGAGATTTAGATCGAGTAGCCTACCCATGCCCATACGTCAAAAAATTGTCCTCATTATGCATTTCATATAGATTGTCTTGTACAGCGTACTTATATATTTTTTGTCTATATTGCATGTTTATAGTATTCAAATTGGCATGCTTCTATGTATCTTGTTACGTCCCTTTGAGGACTTGGTCCCTTTCCAGGTGTAGACGATCTTGATTATTCGTATAAGCACGAATCAGGACTTACTACTTATCTCTTCCGGGGAGGTCTTACCTTCTGAGCATCATTGATTATCTCTAGTGATGGATTGCTTCGCTGATACCTTTATATCATCATCTTATTTATATTGGATATTTACCCTTCTCCCTTATTTTAGTATTAATATAGTCATTGGTAGTGGATTTGTCTCCACCCAACTATTATTTTGGATTATTCAGACTTATTATTCTAGTATAGTTATTTCTTTTCTATGACTTGTTGTGTGGATGAGATTAGTATTTCTGTGAGTTGTGACTATATTTATACCACATGTGAGTTAATATTCATATTACAGCGTACATATATATTATGGTATCCATATATTGGAGTTGCCATATACATACTGCTGGCATGCTTATGTGTTCCTAGTCCTACGTATTATGGGACTGGGGCGTGACATATTTTTATGGTGGCCCATGCAGGTCAAGAGCATATTGTCTCAGTTACGTCACTGTATCGAGCAAGCCTGCACATAGGATTAGAATATAGGATCTCATCCACTTAATTATCACCTTCGTTGATTTTTCTCCCATTCTTATTTGATTGCTTGTATTACATCTTGCTTGATTTTTTCACAACGTCAATCTTATCTTTCTTTCGTGCTTGATAGGGGTTAAGAAGATGACTTGTACTAGGTACATACACCTTGTTGTTCAATAACACTATTAGTTAAATCTTTGTAAGTTTTGTAGTATGCCTCATAACCTAGTATCATATAGTCCTTCTGACCAATTAATGAAGTATAAATGAATGACACCAACTATAGACTTGTATAAAAAGATAGTGTTTATCCAGACCCTAGAACTTAGAGGCCCATATACCCATTTGGTCGACTAGAGACCTTGACAAGGAGTTATTATGGAAACTGTAGAGGCACAACACCGATCTTCTTAGTAAACTTAAATTATTCTTTACCTTCCTCCATCATAATCAAGCGTACTTATATTTTCTGAACTACCTCGACTTATGCTGCTATTATAGCCTAGTTTTGCAAGCTTATTCTTTTATTTAGCTTGTTCATGACATATTTATTATTGGAGGCCCACACTAATATAATGTCTAAATCAGAATCAGTGTATTATGGTCTGATCAACCGTAGTGCGCTTGGTTCGCTCTTCGTATCACTACTTTACGTGGATTGAGATATACTTGACTCAACTTGTTAGACGAATATACTTGCCCTCTAGACTGGTCAGAGCATATCATGTCAGGTACATAACTGTTCTGATATGAACATGCATATAGGAATTTACCAAAATATGATTTCAATCCACAACTGCCTTGGCAACTCCTTTTCGAATTCTCTAATCCCTTTGAATCCCGTACTTGTATTCTATCACCTCCTCCTTGAATTCTTTATTGTTGTTTTCCGTCTTTCCATATTTCGGAAAGACGAACGTTCGTGCTTAGTATAAGTTTGATACACGGCTAGTACTAGATATACCCCATAGGCTAAGCACTCATGATGACAAACAAGAGAGCGCAGGCACAGGAAGTCGTAGATACAGTTACAACCTTAGTTATATGTGTCATTTTATACTCATGACCCCCTTTTATGACACGGGATCTTAGGTGCATAGTAGACGTAGAATTGTATACATGGTGGTTTAGCAGTTATGAGGATATATTAATATTTTACCCAGATGGCATACACACAATGCTAATAGATGACGCGAGTAGCAGTAGTAGTACTCTTTTCCTATCACCATCTTTTCCCTTGGGGTGGCTCATTTTCTCCTTTATATCCATTCCTTATCTCGTACTTAACTCTTCCTATCATAGTCGTATCCTTTCGTGCCATTATGAATTGTTTGATTTACTTCGACCTCACCCTTATTTTGGTTAGTTAAAACATAAATGGTTTAGTAAATTATTAATAACTAAAATATGAGTACATAATGATAACCCTTATGTATATGCACTATAACAATATCTATATCCTCTTATTATTTTAAAAAACTATGTATAGCATCCCTGAGTCTAATAGAAATTAGTTGTATTGTTGAATTAGTTTATACTTCTAATAGTTTTATAAGTTAGTCAAGACCTTAACTATTGCCAAAAAACTTAGACTAAGCTTAGGAAAGAGTTAAATGCACTTGTTACGAACTGACGACTATGATAAATTGCTGGCGAATTAGCGACAGCTACAGCTAGACCGTTATAGTAGAGTAGTCGAAGTATTTGCAGACATATTGGTCAGGTGGCATGGCAGTATTAGACTACGAAACTTGACGGTTACGGGAAAAATTATAGTTATAAGATTCCAGACAAGTATTCCAAGATTCTCGACCCAATGAATAAATTCGTCCTACAACCTTGGCAATAGCTTCAAGAGACTTTGACTACTAGTAGAATTCTTATAAGTTGGGTAGTGTAGATGAGTTAGAAATAGAATAGTGTAAGGACAATAAATGAGAAAGTATTAGAATGACAGACCATGACTTTTAGTAAGTACTGCTAGAAGGCAATATAGTATAATAGCTATAGTGATTATTATGAATATGGGTTAGTGTCAATTTCGAGGAAAAAATTTTGTAAGTTGGGTAGAATGTAAAACCCTATATTTTTAAATATTATTTAATTAATTAGTTATTAAATTTATCTATCTTATTTCGTAGTTAATTAGATAATATATATTATTGATTTAATTACCTAGATAAATTATTCATTTAGAATTGTTGCTCAAAGTCCTATTATTTTATTTTAGGAATCTTGTGGAAGGGTGATAGAATTTTTAGAATTTAATTGGGTGTAAATATATTTTTATACCTTAATTATAGATACAAATAAATAAATGGCATAATAATAATAATAAGTATTAAGTAATAGTTATTATTTATGATAGTAATAATAATCATTAGTTATAATAGTAATAATAATAATTAGTTATAATAATACTAATAATAGCAATAATGTAATAATAATCATAATATATATTCATAATAATAACAATAATAATAAATAGTTATTGTATATGATAATAATAATAATTTTAGTAATAATAATTAAAATAAAATAGTAATAGAAAAAGAAAAGGAAAAGAAAAAGAAAAGAAATAGAAAAGAAAAAGAATAGAAAGAAAAAGGAAAAAGAAAAAGAATTAGAAAAAGATAAACCTTAACCTAATATCCTAAACCCTACCCGCAACCCACCTAAAACCCCAAACCCGGCCCGTTAGAGTAAAAATAACAGCAACAACAGCTGCAAACCCAGCACCGCGCGCAGCGTTCCCCCCTCGCTCCCTCTCTCTCTCTCTCTCTATATATATATATATATATATATATATATATATATATACTATTTCCAAAACCCTAACCCTAAATCTTTATCTCTAGCTCGACCTAGCCGCGACCGCGCCGGCCCAGAGCCACCACCACCGCCGTCGTTCACCGTAGAGCCGCCGCCCGCCGTACGACACCGCGCACACCCGCGACAGCGAGTACTGAGCAGCAACTTACCCCTGTTCGTGCCTCATTTCCCGTGCTATTGTTTGACCAAACTCGACACTGTCTTCACCGGTATGTTTCCGACCTATCCCTCTTCCAACTCTGTATATTAGTTTCCACCGATCGGCGAGTAACCTTAGGTAAAAATCGACGCTAAGTCGAGAAAAAACCACGTCATTTAATCTTAGAAAAACTGTTGCAACCAGCCCTGTTTAAGGACTCGTATCTCCCACCATAGAGATCCGAATTTAGTTTTTTTTCTTGCTATGCGAAGATCACCTAACCGAAATTAATTTCTGTCAATTATATTATTTTATTTGATGTTGTATGCAGAATTAAACTGAGTTAAAAATTATAAAAAACCCATTTTCCAACTTCCAAAATTTATGATACGGAGCGCGCCCCGCCAAACGGGACCGTCCCATCGCATATCAATTGTACTGAAAGGCGCGTATGGTATGTCCAGATGTGTGGGCTTTCGCAGAAACTGATTTGGACGCGTGTGCGCGTCGGAATTAACACGTGTCCGCAAAAAGTCCCCGTATCACGACTTTTGTAAAACCTCGCACCAATTGCTGTACGCTCGTCAGAATGCGACAAAACTTGTGCCATTGGACTCATGGTATCGTGATGGTCTTGTGACCCAATTTTTATGCAATTTTGAGACAGTTGACCAAACTACCTATTTGTGGGCCCCATGGTTGACTTTTTGGGCAAATTTGTGTTCGGCTCACCGGAATCTAAAATTGGACGTACCGTTGAGTTCGTATTGACGTTTAGAATTAGTTTGACCTATAATTTATCCCTTTTAGAGACCTTTACCCCTGACACGCTTTTCGATGCAAAGTGGGCCACAAGTGGACCCCGGTTTGACCCAAAATTACCGTTTTGCCCCTGTATCCAAATTGGACGAAAGGTTAGTGTTTTCTAGCTATCTTGCTTATTCTGAAAACGTTGGTGATGTTTATTTCAGCATCCGGAGACGTTCATTCTGAGGCCGTAGTTTCTGATCCTATGTGCTTGACTCCTGGACGTTACACTTTGCAGCTCTCTTGCCAGGCAAGATACCTTGCCAAATTGCTTACAATACTTTGCATGCTTATTATATTTTGTATATATTTATTGTATGTGTATTTTCTTTCAGTCATAAGTATATGCTTTATATATATATATATGTTGACACACACTTGACACATAGTATCATGGGAGGGGAGGACAATCATTAGGCGTATGGGCTATAACCACTCTGGTAAACCGTAGTATCTAGCTCGCAATACGGTAGTGTGTCGCGCTGGTCGCTACCCCCACGGTATGTCAATTTTGGGAGTCTCGCTGGTCGCTACCCCCGCGATATGTCAATTTCTGATGTTCCTGACGTGTGTGTGAGTTGTGAGATTTAGATCGAGTAGCCTACCCATGCCCATACGTCAAAAAGTTATCCTTATTATGCATTTTATATATATTGTCTTGTACAGCGTACTTATATATTTTTTGTCTATATTGCATGGTTACTGTATTCAAATTGGCATACTTCTATGTATCTTGTTACGTCCCTCTGAGGACCTGGTCCCTTTCCAGGTGTAGACGATCTTGATTATTCCCAGAAACACGGATCAGGACTTACTACTTATCTCTTCCGGGGAGGTCTTACCTTCTGAGCATCATTGATTATCTCTAGCGATGGATCACTTCGCTGATACCTTTATATCATCATCTTATTTATATTAGAGATTTACCCTTCTTCCTCATTTTAGTATTGATATAGTCATTGGTAGTGGATTTGTCTCCACCCGAATATTATTTTGGATTATTCAGACTCATTATTCTAGTATAGTTATTTCTTTTCTATGACTTGTTGTGTGGATGAGATTAGTATTTTTGTGACTTGTGACTATATATATACCACATGTGAGTTAATATTCATATTACAGCGTACGTATGTATTATGGTATCCATATATTGGAGTTGCCATATACATACGGCTGGCATGCTTACGTGTTCCTAGTCCTACGTATTTTGGGACTGGGGCGTGACACGTCCCTCGTGAATACCGGAGCCATTAACCCCTACTCGCCAACGATCAACGTCATATTCTCCTCCTCGAGCTTGCGGTACCGAGTTTTCGCATCATCCATCCTTGTCATTCCCAGCTTATGTCAAAGACCTCGCCTTACCGATATGCTCTACTACCTTGGCTGCTGACCCAAGATATTAGGACATCATCACCAACACTCGAAGCAACAAGTGCATTAGTCCATGGAGAAGAAGGTACTACCACCCTCTTGTATTTAAAACCTTTTGTTTTGAATACTTGATTTTACTTAAGACTCCCTAAACCATTAAGTAATTACTACTTAACCCAAAACTAAGTTATTAAGTAAAATCCTAAACAAACAAGTAATTAAAATTGAATCTAGAATTCTGTTAAAAATAAAGCCTAGTATTATTGAATTTAATATTTTTTATTGTATTCATTAAGAACTTAATAGATGTTCTGTGGACCTAGATGGCTATTCGTACCTGCAAACAGGCTACCTAAGTGGGAATGCCCTTTCGTTGTAGAATCAATGTATTTCGACGATGCATACAGGCTTGCAAAGCTTAATGGAGACCTACTAATGATGCCAATCAATGGTAAATTCTTGAAGAAGTACTATGTATGAACTATAACTAGACATATGATGGTTCATCCATAGCGGGTCATCTATAAATATACAATATTTACATTTACCATATCCTATCCCCAGTAGTATAAATATATAGTGATGCATTTACTCCCCATAAGATATCCCAGAAGCCATTATATGTGTTCAAGAATCCTGAATACGCAATAGATAATGGATCCCCAAAGTTTCCCAATGGAGCAGTTCTCAGGTACAACGAAACACTCTCGTTGAGGTCATCCAAAATTGATTCACTCAAGTGAATAGGTGTATCCTCGGAGCCCAGTTGCTTCAGGGAGATCTCATTTGTGGTCCCCATTTGGATTAGAGATGCTCTCTTCTTAAAGATTTCTTCCCCAACTAGGATGAAATCACCAAAATAGTAGTCCCCTTTCCCATAAAGTAATATCTCACCATGTCCACATTACCTCTGAACGGGATATTTTTAGTGGGATCCTAAATTAAGATGTTTGTCATGTCCATATTACCTCTGAACAAATATTCCTTTTTATCGACATCCTACTATAACGTCCAAAATACCTTTGATGGTGTTGTCGTTTTAACTTATTATCTGTACTTAGCTCTAAGTACACCAGGGATGATAAGTCCATAAAAATTTTCCAGCAGAATTATCTCAACCGATCACGTCCATATTTCCTCTGATTGTGTTTCATTTTAAACTTATTACCAGCACCTACCCTTAGTTATGATTATGTGGTTTTTATGCCATGTTTCTTGTAAAAAGGGGAGCCACGTGTCTAGCAGGCAGTAAGCTATGCACCCACTAATCAGAACGTGTGATGTTTTTTGTTCAAATATGTGCGCACAAGAAAAAATATGGTGCATATTGCTCGTTCGTACGTGCACACCCCTGTATCCATTACTAAGTGCTATAAATACAGGATCACTAATCCTTCCTGGGGACACAGATAGACATATATATAGAGAGAGAGAAAGAGAGGAAGATAGAAGCTTTTTGGTGCCAGTGTTGCCTGAGTTTCCTTGCCTTCGAGTTCTCAAATGTTCATGCGTGCATCTCTTCTTTGGTGTCAAGTAGTCCAAGGAGTAAAGTGATCGACCGCAGATCATATCTCTATGGCTATACTTTCCCATAATTATTGTACTCTAGATTCTTGTATAGAATTTATTGTACCCTTTTTTCTTTTCTTTCAAAGTTTATAAAGCAAAAGTTCGTTCAACTTTTTTTGTTTATGACAAACAACAAAGGCTTTAGAATATACAGGATCCCTATCTACAATAATTTTTACTTCGGGTTTCGGTGAACAAATAATCATTAAGTCCTCCTCTTTCCGGACAACACATAGAAAAAGACCCGCCAAAAGTCAATTTTTTAGTAAAATTCTGAAGGATAGATATCTCATTTATGATTAGTTCTTTTCTTTCCTATCACCCATCCATCTATTTTATTTAGTTACTCACTAGAGCCATTATGATATTAATGTTGATCTGGGGCAAGTGTTCAGATCTATTATGACATAACGATTAGGTGCCCAACGAACATTTTTTGTAAAATATATCCCATAAGCCATTATCTGTTCAAGAGTCCTGAATATGCAATAGATAATGGATCCCCAAAATTTTTAGCAGAGCAGTTCTCAGGTACAACGAAACGCTCTCGTTGAGACCAGCCAAAATTAATTGCCTCAAGTAAATAAACGTGTCCTCAGAGCCCAGTTGCTTCAGAGATATCTCATTTACGATCCCCAGTTGGATTAAAGATGCTTACTTCTCGAATATTTCTTCCTCAACTAAGGTAAAATCACCCAAATAGTAGTCCCCATTCCGAAAATGTGATATCTCACCATGTCGACATTACTTCTGAACGAAATATTTCTAGTGGGATCCTAAATTAAGAAGTTTGTCATGTCCATATTAACTCTGAGCAAATATTCTTGTTTATCGGCTTCCTACCATCACGTCCATAATACCTATGATTGTGTCTATCATTTCAACTTATCATCTGTAGTTAGCTCTAAGTACGCCAGGGATGAAAAGTTCACAAAAATTCTCCAGCGGAATTATCTCAACCTATCACGTCCATATCACCTCTGATAGTGTTTCATTTCAAACTTATTACCAGCACCTGCCCTTAGGTGTGCCATAGATAATGAGTCCACTAAAAAGCCCCTAGTGGAATATTTTCAATAGCTTCGGTATTATACTATGTCCACATTATCCCTAGTATAATATTCATGCTCACGCACAATTATGACAAAAGAAAAGCTTTGTTTTTTTCATGAAAACATTAATGTCAATGAGACTTGACATTGTCATATCCATGCCTCCTTCGTAAAATCGGGAGAGAAAGAGACTCCACAAATCTTCAAATAATGAGATACAATTATCAGGAAGACTGTAGAACCAATCATAGGCTATATCGGACAAGGCTCCCAATCAAGAGACTGGACAAGGGTATAAACAATGTTGTCACTCCCAAGCTGGAGTTGGCGACCCCGTCGCTTAACCCTCCTAATATTAGAGGGTGTTCTTCATGGAACTGGGGAACCCCATGACTGTATATTGGTATGCATATCGATCGATAGAAGATTAACAAGTTTAATACGTGATCTAACCCTTCAAAGGAGAAAACTAGGGTTCATGAATTATACCTGAAGTAACGAGAAGAAGATGAAGGTTTTCAGTAACCTTGATCAGTTAGCGATCCCAAGATCTTCTGCACGTATTTCTTCCTTGGATTGGATGTTGTGTGGGCGACGATCTTCTAACCTTTTCTTCTTCTTGGCCGACCCTCTTTCTCTCCTTACGTAAAAAATAAATTTAGAGAAAGCTGCTTCCTTTTTATGACCATGACGGCCAGAGAATAGAGGATATATATAGGCTATGGCAGGGACCATGAGGAGAAATTATGGTTAGGTATCCTAACAGATCTGGGTATCCTATGTTCAGCCCAAACACACAACCTGACCAATTAAAAATAGCTCGGTCTACAAAAGATCTATGTTTGCACTACTTTTCTAATTCTAAATTACGATTATGGGATCCTTCTTATTATATGCTTGTTTGTCTCCATATGTTAAGATATCGAATGTCCGTCGATAAAATTAAGTTAATGACAACTATATTAATCGACATATTTTATCCTTAAGTAGTACTACTTAACTTTATTTGTCACGTCGAATATAATTCACCTACAGGATTTATATGAAAATCCTTATGAGTTTCTTAAGGGGACATCATCAACCCGATGTACCGGGACATGGATTCCTTTTATAATCAATAGTCCATTATACACACAATGTTATTACCCAATTCATAGAGGTTATTGACCCATAATGAATTCACTCTTTTTTGAGTCAAAGTAATGCACACTGCATATATATGTCTGTTATTATATCCGGATTAAGAGCACAAGCATCCATAATAACAGAGATGTTTATTCTCTTATATAGTTAGTACAAAGAGAATAACCTCAAGTGGTCCTTTTCAATACACACAAAGTATACTAGTGTAAACCTATAGTCATGCTAGACTAATACCAGATTATAGTACAACCTTTCCAATGGTTTGTCCAAGTCCATCTAGGTTGTAAACTATTTATATATTCCACAGGAAACTGATAATATGATCTTTTGTGTGACACCACTCACCATATTATCTATAATATAAAATATCAGACACTTATATTAATATTATAACAAATACAACATGCAAACATTTGTCCATATGATTATTATTTAAAAATAAGAAAATATAGTTAATACAAAGTGATGCCTTCAGTATATAACCCTAATAGTTTCTCCACCTGTAATGGTACAAGTCCAACAAACATCCCCTAAGTCAGCTGCATTATATCATATCAATGAGACACATCAATCCATCAAGGAGTTGCGTGCTCAGTTTAATGCTATAACTAATCTGGACAAACTCTAGAAGCTTGGGATCTTATAACCTTTTCCTCCTGAATGGCATAAATTCGTTTACCCACCTAAATTCAAACCCCTAATGATAACTCCCTTCAACGGAAAGACCTCACCTGGATGACATATGAACTACTTTGAGATGGTTACAGGATATCTGCCACAGGACAACGTCCTGCTCTTTGTTGGAGCCTTGTCCGGTATAGCCTATGATTGGTTCTGCAGTCTTCCTGATAATTGTATCTCATCATTTAAAGATTTGTGTAGTCTCTTTCTCTCCTGATTTTACAAAAAAGGCATGTATATGACAATATCCAGTCTCATTGACACTAAGTAAAGGGAGATGGAGCTTGCTCGTGAATTCATTGACCTTTTTAGACAGGCAGCTCTGAAGATGCCATCGGGTATTCCCGAAACCTATTTAATGGATACATGTAGAAAGAACTTCTTGCCTGGACTAAAGTTCTGGATCGGCACGACCCAATTTGAAGATTAGAAGGCTTTCACTATAAACTCAGACGTTGTAGAGCAAAATATGAAGGATATCAACTTTGATTTTATGAAGTTTAAAGCCTTGGAGGATAAAGGTAAGCACCCTTTTAGCCTCAACAACAAAAACAATAACAATCACAACAACAAAGAAAAAGAGGCCCTTTCCATGAACCTGTCCAAGCGACCTAATTCTCCACCAAAACAGAAAGCTCTAAAATCTTCGAAGCAAAAAAAGAGAGAAATCTTTTGACAAAATTGACATAATCAGCATCTTCGATTGTCTGATGAAGAGCAAAAAACTACAGTTGCCTGATATCAAGAGACCAGATGAAGCTGGTAAGATAGATTATCCAAAGTATTCTTTGTACCACCGATATGTGCATCACCCTACGAGGGCTTGTTACGTATTAAAAAAAAATATCCAGCAACTGATAGACTCTCAAGATATCATACTTCACAATGATGAAAAGATGGTCACTGCTAACTTAGTGTCTCTTCTGTTCGGAGACTTTCCAGCGCATGACGTGCCATATGGTATTATACCAATACCGAGAGCGACAATGGATATTATCAATCTTCTACCAGCCTGTGATCAAACTGAAGGACTGGTTCCCCTCACTACTCAAAGGAGGAAAATCGTGTAGATTCATCCTGATCTCTTGGAAGACGTAGAATGAGGAACAGAGTCTTCAATACCTAAATCTGAGAAGAGAAGTCATAAGGTCCGATCATGCAATATGATATCCTTGGTATATGACTCTAACGAAGATCAAGATCAACACAGGAATGATATTCCTCTTGAATTTACACTCCGAGGTCTGAACTTATCTCCGGGAGCTTCAGCACAAGAGCCTTTTATGACTCACCAACAATCTTGTTGGTTAGGTAGTGACCCTCTATATAGATTACACTACATATTTAACACAAATCACAACAAAGATGGCAATAGACAAAATTGCTCCAACAAATCCAAGAAAAGGCGTACAAAAAGGAAAGTTAAGTTATGTCATATTGTGCTTCTTTCTCCAGTACCTGAGGAAGTCATGGCCGGCACCAGGTCTGAAAGGTAATATCATAAGACGTATGAACAAGCTCAGGAAGATGCTCCTCCTACTTCTTCTACTTCGATTGCCCCGGATCCTACCGAACCAGGACCTTCCAAGCCTATGGTGACGGAAAAGTCAAAGCAAAAAGAAGTGCATTTTAATAAATCCTTGAAGAAGAATTCATCTCAAGGGCTTGATCAGCCATACAATTTTGACATATTGACACAACTCGCCAATACACCTGCTCGACTTTTGATCTTCGAGTTACTTCATCTTCAAAAGAAACTAAGGATGCTTTGAGTGAAGCACTAACACATGCTGACTCATACTTGACCCAGCTTAAGACTTCAACTAGAGATCCCGTAGAAAGTCCTCACTGCCATAGTATGATGGAAAAGATACCTAACATTACTTTCACACAGGATGATATGTTGTTGAATGATAATCAGCATGACATGACATTATACTACACTGGTTTCGTTGGTTCCATTAAAGTAATATGAATTCATATTGACCTGGATTAATCACTCAACATCATCCTAAGGAGCTTGCTGCGAGCTTTGAAGATACCAATGCACAGTATATCAACTACTAATACTACCATTTTAGGCTTCAATGTTGGAAGGAGCCGTCCTCTCAGGAAGATTCTTCCAAAAATTCGGATAGGCAATCTCCAGACAGAGGTCACATGTTATGTGATCGATTCAGAAGTATCCTACAATATCTTGCTTAGGTGACCGTGGATACATGAAAACATGATTGTGCCTTTGACTTTGCATCAATGCTTCAAATAGGTAGACAACCAAAGGGAGGTTAAGACAGAATTCACAAATATTAACCCGTTCAAGGGTGTCGAATAATATTATTCTGACTATATACTGTACACACCAAAGTATATGATAGATGAGGTTAATGAGGCTGACAATAAAGAGAAGAATATTCTCAGTGAAGAACCTCTCAGAATTATATTCAAAGGGCGTACTACCCACCCAGATCCTCCAGAACCCCTTTTTATCAATCTCCATAAGCCCACACGCGAGGAGAAAGTCAAAGAACCTTTGGTGATATATCTCACTAAGAAGAAGGATCCTCCACTGGTCATCGACCTCTGTCGCAACAAGCAGCTCATGCCAACAAATCAGCCTTTGGTCATCAATCTTACTAAAACCTTCAGTTGAGGCTGAACCTTCTGTTGACCTTGTAGAGGACGAGAAAATCTTGTATTTTATGAATAAAGATGACAATCCTTCATACTATGTTGATGTTTATCCTTCTACTAGAAAATTCTTAGAAGTTAGGTATGCTTACGAGCATCTGTCCTTTCCAGTGATGTCACTATTTCAAATAGGTGCTTCATATACTTTATATGATGGTGCCTATTTTATGGTCCCAGCAAGGCAAGACGAAGAGCATCAGATAATCTTTGGCAAAGCCAAAAATTAGAGAGTCACATATGATTGTGACCTAGAATATAATAATAAAAAATACAGTTTTATCGCTACAGACGGTCGGCTAAGAACATTATACAGAAAATGGGTTACAAGTTGAAGTCTGAAAAAGGCCTTAACTATGAAAAAGGTCGACAAACTCCCTTACGCCACTTTTCTCCAAAAGGCAATCATGAAACCTATTATTATAAAAAAAATCAAGGGTTAGGTTATGCCACCCCTCCGACGACTCCTGAAAGTTCAGAATCAAGTGAAGAAACACCTTCTCACTCTTCCGACTCACCATCCTGGGATTCTGATGAAAGCATAGGTGAAGTTCTCAAGCATGCTTTGTCTGTCAATATGGTGTCAGTCGACTCAGATGAAGAGGATGAACAATTACTAGAAACCTTCGAGAATGATCTGTGGGCACAACAAATAGATTTACAATGAGAGCTTCGGTTCGAGCAACGCGAACCATCCATAAAAGATAAGATTGTTCAGATCAATATAGGTGAAGAATCTTTCCTAAAACCGATCTTTATCAGTAAAAGCCTTTCTGACGAAGATAAGCAAGCCCAGGTAAGACTTATCAAGGAATATATTAATGTTTTTGCTTGGAGCTATAAGGATATGCCTAGCCTAGACCCTCAGATAGCTACACAAAAACTTAATATCCTTTTTTGTGTAATACCAGTAAAGCAGCAACAATGACGATTCTGCCCAGATATGATGGATGTGATCGAAGCTGAAGTCAAGAAGCTGATAGTATGTGGTTTTGTCTGAGAAGAGCAATATCTCGACTGGGTGGCTAATATGGTTCCAGTCATAAAAAATAATAGGAAGATCCGAGTCTGCATTGATTACCGAGATCTAAATTCGGCCTGCCCTAAGGATGAATTTTCTCTGCCCATTACAGATGTCATGATCGACAATACTTGTGGTTTTGAGAGAATGTCTTTCATGGATGGATTCTCGGGATACAATCAAATCAAGATGTTCCTAAATGATGAAAAGCATATGGCATTCCGAACAACATTGGGAGATTACTACTATACAGTAATGCCTTTCGGTTTAAAGAATACATGAGTGACATACCAACGTGCCATGCGTACAATCTTCCATGAGCATATAAGGAAGATGGTGGATTATTACGTGGACAAAATTGCATTCAAAAGTTGTTACAAAAAAAATTACTTACAGTACCTCAAGATAGTGTTCAACCTGATGCGCCAACATTAACTCAAGATGAATCCGACTAAGTCTTTTCTGGGAGTCTCTAGTAGAAAATTCCTTGGGTTCATAATAACCTTTAAGGGTATCCACCTCGACCAAGATAAGGTCAGAGCTATCCTTGAGATGAGTCATCCTCATAACCTCAAAGAGCTTCGGGGATTACAAGGATGACTAATTTACATCAGAAGGTTCATATCAAACATTTCTGGTCGATGTTGACCATTTACTCAGTTAATAAAGAAGGGAGTAACATTTGTACGGAATGACGCATGCCAGCGAGCGTTTGGCGATATCAAGTATTACTTAACAAATCCAACAATGTTGCTAGCCCCAGTGGTGGAAAGACCTTTCTTGTTGTATGTTCGAGCAATGGAGCACTCTTTAGGTGCCCTGCTAGCATAAAAGAGTAACGAGGGTCATAAAAAAGCCATGTACTACCTCGGTCGCATGATGGTAGGGGATGAACATAGATACAACCCAGTGGAGAAAGAATACCTCGTCTTGGTGCTCGCAATTCAAAAGACACATCACTATGTGACCGATCAGACAATCCATGTTATATCTAGAGTGAATCCCCTCCGAATACTTATGACTAAACCTAGTACGCTCAATTCTCGCTTGGCTACTTGGGCAATGTTGCTATCCCTATATAACATGGTATATGTCCCACAAAAGGCAGTAAAGAGCCTAGCACTGGCCGACTTATTGGAAGCTCATACCGTACTAGAGATCTCCAAGTTATATAATAATATTCCCAATGAAGTATTAGAGTCTGACATAGCAATGGGAGATGACACTTGATAATTATTCTTTGACAGTGCATCAAGAACAGGACCTAAAGGCAATATTGTCGCCGGAGTTGGGATAGTTCTTGTCCCTCCTAACAAAATACTCATACATTGCGCATATTCCCTCAGAGAACCATGTTCTAATAATGTGGCTGAGTACAACGCCTTGTTTATTGGTCTTCAGTTGGCTAAGCAATTAGACATGCAATATCTTGAAGCTTACGGAGATTCTAAGTTGATAGTCAATCAAGTTAGAGGTGAGTATGAGGTACGTCATCAAGACCTTTTCTATTATTATGAAGCCATGATTGAGTTGGATTTAACTTTCATCGGTTTCTACATCGACTATGTGCCCCAGCTATAGAATACGAAGGCAGATGCACTTGCTGGGCTATTATCTTCGTTAGCTATTCCACAAAGAAGACAACACTCGGTCAAGATAGGCTGTCGAGAGTTATTTTGTGATAAAAATAATTTACACATCGAAAGCAGTTTCGAGGCAAAGTCCGTCCCTAATTCTGAAGACTAGAGATTTCCTTTCATAGACCATGCAACTTATAGAATTCTTCCAGACGATCCGAAAGAGGCTACCTCCATCAGAAGGTGTTCACTTTAATTTTACTATGATGCAACATCCCGGACGTTGTATCGTCACTCATACAACGGGCTCTTACTATGATGTCTTTCAAATCTTGAAGCAAAACGGGTGCTCCATGAAGTTAATGATGGTGTTTATAGAGCACACCAACCCAGTCCTAAACTATAAGACATGCTTAAAAGGCTAGGTTACTACTGGCCTACCATAGTAGCTGATGTTTTAGACTATGTTCGTAAATGCAGAGTATGTCAAATCCATGCTGATTTTATACACCAACCATCGTATTCCTACATCCAATAGCAATATCCTGGCCTTTAAAGGCTTGGGGAATTAATATCTTTGGCCCTATCAACCCTCCTTCATCCAGAGGTCATCGGTTTATCATGGCTATAATAGATTACTTCTCTAAGTAGGATAAAGCAATACCACAACTTGAAGTAAAAACATCTAATGTGAATAGCTTCGTCAAACACCATATCATTAATCACTTCGGTGTTTCCCGCAGAATAATACATGACAATAGGCTATAATTTGCTAGCTAGATATTCTATCGGTTCTGCAACAAGAATCAGATCTAGAATGTGGCGTATATCGCATACAATTCTGCAGCTAACGGTTTAGCTGAAGCCTTCAACTAGACAATAATCAAACTTCTCAAAAAGTTTGTTTCGTCCAATAAACGTGATTGGAGCGAGAAACTGGGGGAATTTCTATGGACTTACCTCATAACAGTACGAACTCCAACTGGTTGTACGTAATTATCTCTGGTTTACGGATGTGAAGCAGTTCTTTCTCTTGAAATCCAGATTCCTTCTCTCAGGATAGCTATTTCCAACGAATTAACAGTTGAGAATAATGATCGATTGCGACTTTAGAAATTAGAAGCATGGGATAAAAAATGCTTATATGCTCAATAGCATATTGAGTGATATCAAGCACATATCTCCAGAGCCTTCAACAGAAAAGTCAAAGAAAGGATATTCCAAGTTGGTGATCTCGTCCTTACGGTGAGAAGACCAATTGTCATGACCGACAAAAACAAAGGCAAATTCCAGGATAAATGGGAGGGGCCTTTCATGGTAGAAATGGTATATTCCAATGGTGCTTACAGGCTAGCAAAGTCTAATGGAGATTTGCTTATGATGCCTATCAATAAAAAAAATCTCAAAAGGTACTATGTCTGAACTAGAGTTATGCTCTTTCTTCCCAGAAGATTATGTATAAATATACATCGTGACATTTATATCCCCAGCAATGTATATCATACTTACAATCAAAAAGGTTCTTTTTTCATCTCGAACTACTACCCGTGTTCAAGAGTCTTGAATACGATATAGGTAATGGGTCCTCAAAATTTTCTAGTAGAGTCAGATCTACTAAAGAAAACAATCATGTACATATTACCTCTGTATTATTTTCTTCCGCAAATTGATAACCTATCACGTCCATATTACCTCTGATAATGTTTTTTATTTTTAAACTTGTTGCCCGTACTTGGTATAAGTACGTCATGGGTATCAAATCCACTTAATTACCTCTATTAAATATATTTTGCCATATCCATATTACCTCTGATCAAAAGCATTTAATGGTTTCCTATCTTGAAAATCTATCACATTCATATTATCTCTGATAGCGTTATTTCTATCCAACTTATTATCTATATCTAATATTAAGGTAAAAAATAGATAATAAGTCCACTATAAATTCAAAAGGACAGATTTTTATTCATTTTTCACAAAGAAGCACATATACAAACAATTCTTCCATCTTCAGACTAGTGCGCATATTCATCAAAAACATGTTGAAAATCGAAAGAATGTGCACATTGACCAAAGAAGGAAATACGCGCCTATTTTTTTAGTTTTGTGGAAACTTTCAACTATGGCGCGCATTTGACATATTTTTACTTCAAAAGTCAAGATAGTGCGCCAAACTTGCTCGAAGTCAGGAAAGCCCACATAAGATAGTCATGTCTACTCTAAACGAAGGAAAGTGCGCCAACTCACCAAAAGATTGGAAAGTAAGCATAATGGATTATTTTCACTCTGTAAGAGAAAGTAGAACATAGTGGCTATTCCTTCCCTAAGCGAGAGAAAAGTATGCGTGTGCTAGTATCTTTGTATTTTGTGCCACATTATCTTCTTCTTCCTTATTTTTTTCTTATTCAATACAACTATACATGTAATAGAAAAGAAAAAAAATCCTATCATGCATATTAGAGGGGGATGTGCTAATGGATGGGGAGCGACCCTCGGTCGCGACATGTTTAGCCGCTCCGCCGCTGTTTGGGTCATCGTCTGTCTCGTGAGGGTCTCGCCTCAACCTCATGAGAAGAAGAAGCTAGCCCCTTCCCCTTGCTCTTCGTTCTTGCAATTTGAGGTTTCTTGGGCGCCATCGAAGGAGCTTGAGGTTGAAGATGAAGCAAGGGTTTTAAAGAAGTTGAGAAGTTTCAGAGAGGGTAAAGTGTTCTCTCTCTTAAAATCTCCTATTTATATATTAGGGACAAAACCCTTCGTCTACCAAAGTGTTCGCTTCGAGATTTGTGCCTCAAATTATGCCAAAAGATCCTGCAGGCGCATCAAAAAGCAGACACGTCAGCTAACTATTGGGATTCTACCCAAATGCGTGCATAAAGTTAGAACCACCTCTCCATGCTTCTACTATTCGAAGTATTTTGAATTTATTTTTGAAAAAATTTAAAAACTTTGAAGGGTGTCTTGTAGAAGAATAAATTTACGCCTCTATAGAATGTTTAATTTAAGAGAGGGATGGCGTGCTCTTTCATAAAATGAACCAAGAGGAATGGTGCATTGTATCAATATTTCAGAGATAGGCGGACTTTCTTAAAACAAAGCAGAGGTGCACTTTGGTATAATTTTACAAAGACAAGCGCACAATACTCATGATACCTCCCCCAAAATTAATGAAATGAACCTGACATATTGGAATAACAGAGGAAGAAGTCAGAATCATTATTACTGAAGATCTTTGACACGCAGACCCAAGTTATCGTTTAGTGGACTATGTGGCCATGCAGCCACTTTCTCCAAGTTTTATTAAAGCATGCCAAAGTTGCTATACTTCTTCAATTACGCACCAAAGACCCTAGCTGATAGTGAACAGTTATGATTACGTGATTTTTATGCCATGTTTTTTGTGAAACGTGCACAAATAACTGTCCCTACAACCTACACTTTCCTAGTATATGGGAGCCATGTGTCAAGCAGATAGTAAGTTGTGCACCTACTAATCAGAACGTGGGATGTTTTTTTGTTCAAATGTGCATGCATAAGAGATAATACGGTGCATATTTCTTGTTCGTACGCACACACCCCTGTTACTGTTTCTAAGTATTATAAATACAGGATCCGTACATTCTTCCTAGGGACACAGATGGACAAATAGAGAGAGAAGATAAAAGCTTTTTGGTGCCCGTGTTGCCCGAGTTTCCTTGCCTTTCAGTTCTCAAGTGTTCGTGTGTGCATCTCTTCTTTGGTGTCAAGTAGTCCAAGGAGTAAAGTGATCGACCACAGATCATATCTCTATAGCTATACTTCCTCATAATTATTGTACTATAGATTCTTGTATAGGATTTATTGTACCCTTTTTCTTTTCTTTTAAAGTTTGTAACACAAAAGTTTGTTCAACATTTTTGTTTATGGCAAACAACAAAGGCTTTAAAATATATAGGATCCTTATCTACAATAATTTTTTACTTTGGGTTACGGCGAATGAATAATTATTAAGTCCTCATATTTCCAGACAACACATTCAAAGAACCCGCCAATAGTCAAATTTTTAGTGAACTTCTGAAGGATAGATATCTTATTTATGATTAGTTCTTTTCTTTCCTATTCCCCATCTATATGTTTTATTTATTTATTCACTAGAGCAATTATGATATTGATGTTGATCCGAGGCAAGTGTTCAGATCTATTATGACATAACGATTAGGTGCCCAATGGACCATTTTTTGTAAAATATATCCCAGAAGTTATTATCTTTGTTCAAGAGTCCTGAATAGGCAATAGATAATAGATCCCCAAAGTTTTTCAGTGGAGCAGTTCTCAGGTACAAAAAAATGCTCTCATTGAGATCACCCAAAGTTGATTCCCTCAAGTAAATAAACGTGTCCGCGGAGCCCAGTTGCTTCAGAGATATCTCATTTGTAATCTCCAGTTGGATTGGAGATGCTCTCTTCTCGAAGATTTATTCCCCAACTAGGTGAAATTACCCAAATAGTAGTCCCCATTCTCATAAAGTGATATCTCACCATGTCCACAATACCTCTGAATGAGATATTTCTAGTGGGATCCTAAATTAAGAGGTTTGTCATGTTCATATTACCTCTGAGCAAACATTCTTATTTATCGATTTTCTACCATTACGTCCATAATACCTCTGATGGTGTCTGTCATTTCAACTTATCATCTGTACTTAGCTCTAAGGATGCCAGGGATGAAAAGTCCACACAATATTTTTAGCAGAATCATCTCAACCTATCACGTCTCTATCACATCTGCTAGAGTTTTTTTTCAAACTCACTACCAGCACCTGCCTTTAGGTGCGCCATAGATAATAACTCCACAAAAAATCTCCTAGTAGAATATCCCCAATAACTATGGTATTTTATTATGCCCATATTACCCTAGTATAATATTCACTCTCACACACAATTATGACAAAAGAAAATCTTTATTTCTTTTTGCGTGAAAAAAGAAGGGAAAAGAAATCAAGGGTTTGCTCAAACCATAACCAAAACAAAAAAAATGAGGGAAGAGAGAAACAGATTACAATGTTATATCTCAGTACATAGCTCATTTATTCGCCCTGGGAGGGAAGCAATGATAGCATCTTTCCTCGCTCTAACCCGGTGCTCAGCCTCTCGAGCTGCAACAGCAGGATCTGCGAAATGAGCAAATTTCTCGTGCTTGTCCTCTAACTTCTTTAGGGTGTAATCCAAAATAGTAGAAGACTTGGCTACCTAATTGGACCTTTCACATATAGCCTCCCACTCTTGGTGGGCTTCTTGAAGATTAGATTACAACATTTAATACTTGGCTTGGAGCTGCTTGATCTGTTTAGTAACATCGGCCATTTCTCAGGTTTTGAAATCTTGTCGAGCAAGACAGGACACACCAAGATTATTTAATTCATTGTACTTGATTACCAACTGTTGGAGGTCATGCTACAGAGATTCTTTGCTCTTCGTATAGAAGGTATTCTCCTTTGTCACATTCTCTGTGCCCATGCTCTTTAATTACCAGAGCAGCCATGTCTATTCTCTATGCCCGTTGCAGTTCAGCTAGACGATGTTCTACTTCAGTTAATTTCTTGAGTAATAAGTCAGTTGTCTGCTTAAAGCCAGGAAGAGTCCTCAAAGTAATGACTTGGCCCATTGCATAAATTTTAGCCCAAGAGAAAGACTTGTTCCTCTCCAAGACATTTTGAACTCCTTGCTTTAATAGTACATAAAAACTTTGAATGGGGATCTTCGTGGTCTCATCTACCATAGTGAGCGTAGTTGGTGTTAGAGAGGCTGGAGTAGTTCAAACTCCAGAGGGTTATGAAGTAGATGCAACAACACTAGATGAAGCAGGAGGTGAAGCCACAAAGAGGAGCTGGTCAGTCTCTGGAGATGCACGACTAGAGGCTTCCTATTTCCCAGCTGAAAGTATTGTATTGAGACTAGATAAGCTAGCAATGATAGGCTATGCATTATCGATACCTGATGATAGTTTGCTAGGGATTTCCTCAACTATGATGATATCGAAAGAGGTAGCCACAATATATTCTGTAGCATCATTCTTCGGAGGCTCCACTTCTGAAGGACCAGCTGCAACAGCCTTTTCGATGTCAGATGAGGCTGGAGGCTTCTAATAAATATCCTCAATTCTAATCCTAGACGAACTCATGACAGATCTGGGCCTGTTAATAAGGTTCTCCTCCTCTTCTTCCATATGATCCTCTCCTTCCAAAATAGCTGCTCTCACCGGGGAAATAAAACCTATATAACGCCGACACATGGGTAACCTCACTAAGAGAAGCAAGAAAACAACGTACCCAGATAGGTCGCTGGGATATGAGACTCATTGGGTGCTATAAGAGCCTTTCTTGTTGCGTCTATATCATCTACAGAGATGTTGGCTAGGGAAGTATCTTGTTCTTCTGTCACGTCCCAGTCCCAAAACGTATGGGACTAGACACGTGGCGATGGCCAGCTGGGCCCGACGAAGTGCACTTACGCTGTCCAAGGTTAAGTGATCCAGCTAAATATCTATTTCTAATATCCAACAACTAAACTAAATCTTAATCCATGGTAAATAAAATCTCAAGAAGGAATGGTACGCATCATTAGTCTGCAGCCCAATAATACAGCCGTTCGAATAGACCAAGAGAATAATATAGGCCTATAAATACTAGGCTATAAAAGCAGAATCAAAAATAAGAAATAGTACATGACTGTAATGGCTGAAAGATGTAAAGATACCTGAAATGACGTCCAACACTCCACTAGATCAAGCATCATGCTCAAATAACCTGAAAGAAAACTAGGTCCTCAAAAGGACGTAACAAGATATAAATAGTACATGTCTTAATGTAAATACTAAGTAAAATAAATCAGGGTGAACTAACCTTCTAAGTAAATGCAATTTGAGGATAACTTAGTGCATATAGGTAAGTGTAGGCTAGATATATGCTAATGTATTTCACCAATCATCATGACTGGCTAGTATATGCCACATAACAAGGGCCCTCGCGTATATAATAATGACCATAACGCTCCAAAGAATGCGACACCTGAATATAGTAATGTCTGTATTGCTCCGAAGAAAGCTAAATCTGTATAAATAATAACGTCTATATTGCTCCGAAGAACGCTGAATCTACATAAATAATAACGTCTGTATCGCTCCGAAGGACTCAAATCTACATAAATAAAGAGGTGGGTGTCCCATACGTCTACTAGTTATCCTCCCTGCCTAATGCCAATGTACAAGTCTCAAGTACGACGTGTATATCTCGTAACTATAATGCAAGTCAACCAAAGCAATACAACTATGCTAAGTACCATCACACGAGCTACTCGCACCGATGGCCAGTCAAGTGGGTAAGCCCGTATCCTATCATGAACTCACTCTATGACATAAAATGCTATGTGTCAAGGCCTTATAATGATAACACTGTCACTTAGGGTACATCCACTAGACTGTAGGTCAAACACAAGTCCTAACGTCAACGTCTTCGTCGACTGCACCTGAGTCATTCTCGGACGTGCACAGTTATATAATATTTAGAGCACAATATATAATATTAAATAAATTTAATTAGTATAATATGGCAAGGTATACTTGCCTGGAAGCCAGGCGAAGATTCGAACACGAACTCGCCAGGGAAGTAGCAGCACAAGATAAAAACTAGAGCAAATATCCCCGGATGCTGCGTAGGTGATTCATGGAAAGATCGAACGATGACGGAGAAATTGCGACTCAAAGTTTAGCCCACGAATAATGGATTCTATCACTGTGCGTGCTCGGGGATAGTCCGTCAACTGAGGGCGGCCGTTCTGGTGACTCACGGTGGCTCAGGGTAGTGCCCGACGGCGGGGTGCTCACCGGCAATCGGGGCTTATAGGAGGGGTGCTCCGGCGGCCTGCTGCAGCGGCCAGAACAGCAATGGCAGTAGCTACAGCAGCAGTAGGCACAGCAACAACATCAACTACTACGACAATGACTCATCCGTGGGGGCCAGGATGGCGGCGGCCAGCGGCTGTGTAGGGCCAAGACGGCGGCGGCCAGCGGCCAACAGGGCGAGGGCAGTTTGCTGGTGGTGGTGGTTGGCAGAGATAATGGTGGTGGTGATAATGACGGTGGCAGTAGTGGTCGTTGAGGTGAGGGCAATGGTGGTCATGGTGGAGGTGATGGTGGTGTTCTTCGGTAGCAATGGCGGAGGTGGCAGTGGTGGAGGTGATGGTGGTGTTCTTCGGTGGCAATGGCGGAGGTGGCAGTGGTGGAGGTGATGGTGCCGATGAAGGTGAAGGCCATGGGCTGCTGTGACAGTGGCAGAGGTGATGGTGGCGATGAAGGTGGAGGCCACGGGCTGCTGCGGCAGTGGCAGAGGTGATGGTGGTGTTCGTGGAGGAGAGTTGGCAGCGGGTTGGCCAGATGGGTGGTCCGCGGTGGTGGCATGGGTGTAGTAGGAGAGTTCAAGAAGAAGAAGAAGAATGAAGAAGAAGAAGAAGAAGAAGAAGAAGGAGAAGAATGAAGAAGAAGGAGGTGAAGGAATCGGTTGGTGATTAAGTAGAGGGAGGAGAGAGAGGGGGGGGGGAGATTCCTAGTTTTTTCTAGGGATTAGGGCCGGCCACATATGGGGGGAAGGGTTGTGTGTGGTTGTGATGGTGTAGGAGTTTGAATCAAGGGTCTTGATTCAACATAAAAAGTTGTACATGGCAAAAGGGGAGAGAGAGGATGATAAGACCGGTCATGTGAGGTTGGGGAGGGTTTCTTCATTGGCTTTAACCAATAGGGTGGTGACACCTAGCACCCTTTTTTCCATTAAGCCCCTCAACATTTGGGTGTTTTCACACGAAGGAAAAATAGTGAGGATTTGGTGTAGGAAGTGGTGTTTGGTGTTTTGTAGGATGAGAAAGTATTGTGTGTTTTGTATGGGCCTCATGAATGTGTGTTACTTTAAGTTGGGTTAAGTTGAGTCATTGCATCAATTTAGTCAAAATTAGCGTCAAAGGTATTCTTTAATTAATTGGAAGTACATAGGATTCAAATTGGGTGGGACACAAGTATCGTGGACATAGTAGACTCGAAATAGATTATTATCTTAAATTTGGTTGTGAGAAATGGGTCAAGGTTATGTATCCAATTTCGATTAGAACGGGCAAGGATGCAAAGTTAGATTTAAAATTAAAAAATGTGCAAAAATATTGTAAAATTAAAATGAAGCACAAGAGAGTGCATATACGAGTGACACAAAGATCATGATTGAAGATTGGTACATCTAGGTCAAGGGTGTGATATTTGTTGGACGACAAAAACTAGTATAGTACTCTAGATATTTAAACAATGGTAAAGTACAACAATTGAATAAAAATCACAGTAGTGAATTATAAGCCCAATAATTAATCCCAAATAATACTAATTTAATCCATAATCCTATATTTTGGTCAGGGGGTTTACATCTTCCATGCTGGTGGGGACTTCTGGTTCTGAGGTATGTGTATCAAGGATGTCCACATCTCTTCATCCTCTTTTGCATAGGAAACTACCAAAGCTATGGCCCTTCGATACGTCTCCTCGTTCCCGCTCCCGTCCTCTACACAAATTTAGACAAACCAGAGGAAAAAGTTTTATAAAAAGGTTGCACATTAATGAAGTTAAGAGGTTTTACTTATACCGCCATAGTGTTTAGGGTGGGATCTGATCAAGAGACCACCAGCGCAAGGGGTCCTACCTTTTCCCTCATTATGTCCCTCGCAGGAGACTTAGACTCCTTCCAGGATCCCGTCTCTACGACTGCTTCAACTCTCAAAAATCAACTTTTTTTTAAACTCCTCAAATGTTGTCTGACATTCTGCTGACCAACGAACTTAGCCTCTTTACGTGTCAAACGGGTTAATGGCACAAAATTTTTAGCAAAGTCTGCCACAAACCTCCTGTAATATCCTGCCAAACCTAAGAAATTACGCACATCTGATATTGTCTTAGGAACTAGCCAACCTTCTATGGCCTCAACCTTCTTCGGATCCACCGCCACTCCTTCTTCCAAGATGATGTGACCCAAGAACGATACGTAATCTATCCAAAACTCGAACTTGCCAAACTTTGCATACAACTGGTGTTCCCTCAATATCTGCAAGACCTTCCAAAGATGCTCTTCATGCTCCTCTTCACTGTTGGAATATATGAGAATGTCGTCTATGAAAACTACTATAAACTGATCCAAGTACGACATGAAGATCAGGCTCATCAAATCCATAAATACCGCCAGAGCGTTAGTTAGTCCAAATGATATTACTAAAAATTTATAACGTCCATATCATGTCCTGAATGTTGTCTTGGATACATCTTTCTCCCAAACTCTTACTTGATGATATCCTAACCAGAGATCGATCTGGGTGAAAACTTTAGCTTTGCTCAACTGATTAAATAAGTCATCTATCCGTAGTAATGGATACTTGTTCTTTATTTTTACCGTATTCAGTTTCTTGTAGTCGATACACAATCATGTTGACCCTTCATTCTTCTTTACTAAAACCACTGGCGCTCCCCAAGGTAATCCACTAGTTTGGATGAACTTCTTCGCCTTCAGTTCTTCTACATATTGATATAACTTATTTAATTATGATGGTGCCATTTGGTGAACCATGCAAGATATGGGTCCTACTCCGGGAGTCAATTCTCTACATAATTTTACATCTCTTACAGAGGGTAACCCTAGAGGTTATTCGGGGAAAATGTCTAAAAATTCCTCGACTATCTCGAAAATCTACTCATGCTCTTTGCTATCACTACCATTGTGATCCTTTCTTTATGCTAGTTTTCCACAGATCTGACGAAGATGAAGTCGTCCGTTCCTGGGATACTAAATAACACTCTACCCCTATATAAATCTATCATAGCATGACTGTCTCTCAGCCAGTCCATGACTAGGATAACGTCAAAGTTACCCATAAGGAACTCGATCAACATCGCGGGTAATGAACGTTTGCACACTACGACCGGATACGCTATACACTCTCTTCTGACTCCTACGAGCCCATTACCAGTAAGTATTATCAACCTCTCTGGCAATGCTCGAACTCCAATAAATGGTGTCATAAATCGTGCATATAAAAAGGAATGAGATGCATCAGAATCAAACAATGCTACAACAGGATAAGTTGCGATAGAGATATTACCTGGCATACTACACCAAAATACATGTATTGTAACGGTCTAAACATTTTACAAAAATTAATTCTAACGGGTAAATTTTATGAGTATATAGGCATGGGTAATATTACTAACTGCCCTTCTAACGGACCATGTCCGTTAGTATTTCAACTATTCTAACGGCTATAGCCGTTAGTGATTATTTATATATATATATATATATATATATATATATATATATATATATATATATATATAAGAATACTAACGATGTATGACCGTTAATATATTTAAAAAATATAGAAAAAATTATTTTAGAATTGAATACTAACGGGATGATGTAGTCTGACCAAGAAGTTTGTTTAAAACTATTCCTTATGTTTTATTCATATAACTAACTGGGTTCATACACTTTGCTACCAATAGACTGATAGAGAGAACAGTTCAGGTTTCTAAAGAAGAAATTAAACTTTAAACAGTATGTCTCAAGTGTAAACAAAAGAGCCTCCCAAAACTAAAATAAGTTTCTGCCATAGCATTACTTTGAACAAAATCACTCGCTCGCTGAGAGAAATAGAAAAAGTATTAAGCTAGCTCAAATGCCACTAAGCATTGACCAAGCAGAATAAGTGCAACATCGCTAGAATGAGAGTCGATATTTCTTAACTTCAGCTTTCATAAAGAAAAAATAATTTCTCCATAAGTTTCAAGGGAAACAATATTAGGGGTAGAAGAGGGAAACAGATAATAAGACCATTGCTGAGGAAAAACCATAACTTTCCATGAATTTTTCATTCTTTTGCTCATATAATTGATAGTCATTTGCAATTATAAAGAACACAATGGTCATTGGAATAGGGCGCACACCAGGAAATTGAAGTAAGATGATACGGATCAATGTTAAATGATTCGTCATTCTTGGAAATGGACAATTAAACTCAACTTCATAGAGAACTATTTATTATTTAAGCCATACTTGCGTCCAGTCTATGATAATTGAGTTTGAGAGATTCAATAAAATAAGCAAATATCAAATTTCTTTATTAAGATAAGAATATAAGAATAAATTTTAATAAAACCCACACTTTTATGTCTATATAGAAACAAACATTCAGGTGATTTACTTGGTATTCAATAGTTTTGTCTCATGAGTCTGATTAAAAACCACTTAATGTAGAATTGAGGTTTCAAATCTAGGTCCACCAAAGAAGAACTTTGCTGCACATGCTTATAATAGGAAGATTTTGGAGTTTTCTTCTTTGTGAATGATTTCAAAACTGTGCGAGCTACAAATAGTTTTAGCTCTCTCTTACATCAGATTTCAACACCCTCTAAGTGTGATTATAATATTCACGAGGATGGAAATACTTTTAGGTTCCCTTCACTTCGGGAATCAATTGAAATATCAATTCTATGTTACTTTGGTTTTTAGTTTCAATTCTATACAAGAAAGTAAATACAAAAAGCCAAATTGTTAAATGGCGATAAAAGGTCAAGTGCTTTAATGGCTCAGCAAGAAGGTTTTATCCAAGTCCAAGCAGAAATATACAGGTTTTCATAAAAAAGAATAAAATTACAAATAATAATATGGGTATGATAGAGACATAGAGAAAAAGGTTATAGGATAGGTCTATTGAAAAGTAGATATGCTAATATAGTAATATAACTGAAACAATAAATCATTTGCAAATAAGAAAAATTGGTTCAAGGAAGTCACCTGACCAATATGAAGAAAGCTGTGGTTGTAGAGATTATAAGTAATTCCCCAAATTTAAGCATATGTGAGAATTCAGGGGGTAAGGTTCACTTGAAACAAATATTACCTGAAATAAACAAAAGCAATAAATGAGTATGAGTATGCTGCATGAGAAATGGAATATGAAGACTATGCCATTATTTGCAATTAATGTAATCAGCATGAACTCATAAGAAGCATGATTCACAGGATTGTCGATATCAATGGCCGATATCAATACATATTGGACATGATCGACATTAATACGTACATGGCCGATATCAAATAAGTGTCATTTTTGGCATGTCTCAATGTATATTGGACATGATCGACATCAATACGTACATAGCCGACATCAATTGGTAGCATTTACTGAGTTAATATTTTAATGTAGTCTACTATATTTATCACTGTTAGCAATATTAATTATTGCTTGGTATTTTTGGAGACTTTATGTGTATTGGGCCCCTTCTAAATTACTCTTGTCAAGTGGATGATTAGAAATTCCCACTTGATATCACTGGCGGATCTCTAAATCATAATAGAAGTATGAAGTAGTAGTTGTATTGTTTTCTGGTTGGATTTTTAAAGCATACTCAATATCCTAAAACCTTTTGATACCATAAAATATTAGGCACTAAATATCCAAGTGTTAGCACATGCATCCTGATATATGTAAATTTTCTTAAATAGATGCAGATACCATTCCATATATTCATATACTCAACCTCCAATTATGCATATACTTACATTTTTTACTTCATAATTTCTTCTTATATCTTCTAAATGTCCTAATTTAGTTTTCCTTCCTGTCTGGACTGTTTGTAGAAGATGCTGGGTACAAAGTCTATTTTCAAAAGATGTAGTATATTTGGGGTAGTAGAAGATTACAATATAGAGTTAAGAAGAAATTATGCAGATGCAACAGTTAGGTCCATAGGTAAGACACCCTCCCTGCTTTTGGTACTATAAGATGGAAGCCTCTATTCTCTGTCAAGATGCCCTTCCTGCTAGTTTATAGTTGAAACATAAAGTGGTATCTTTATGGAAAAATTCAAGTTTGATGCCTTCACGATAGCATGATCCTATTGCTTGGTGAACATCTACTAAAGTTCTTTTCCCCTTTAGGAATGTTATACTTACTGCTACATAGGTGCAAATTTATCTTCTAAATAACAATCACACCTACATTGAATTAAGAACCTACCATGTTTCAAATTTCTCACACTGTAAAACTTTTCCTTTCTATTTGTTGTTGTGAGATTATTCGTCTCACAAGGTCTAATATATGGATAAAATGTTATAGGCTCTGATGAGGGTATATATGCATGGGTTGCTGCAAATTATGCCCTTGGTACTCAATGAGGTGATCCTCTAAAGACCATCGGGATATTTGAACTCGGTGGAGCTTCTGCTCAGGTTTTGTTTTCCTTGTCAAGCCTTCCATAATTTTCTCCACTGTCATACATTTCCAGTGATATTGGCCGGTATAGGTAGCATTTAGTATCGGATCGAGAAATGCCAAAAATGATACTTATTTGATATCGGACATGTACGTATTGATGTCGATCATGTCTAATATGTATTGATATTGGCCATTGATATCGACGATACTGTGAATTATCTCGAAAGAGAAAGAAGTAGCCAGTCCCGATTCCTTCTTCTACAAATAATCATGATATTCTATACCTGGAAAGGGTGCCAGGTCCTCAGAGGGACATAACAAGTACACAAGAAATCGACATGCATGAACGTAAATAGTAAACAATAAATAGGGTAACTAAACCACCTATGTGATATGCACTCGAGATATCTCTAATGGCGTATGAGAGGAGAGAAATAGAATAATAGTCATCCCACCAGGCATTTCGTAGAACTCGGGTGTTACACAGTTGCACCATTTTCATAGTATAGTAAGAAACATAAATCCCATACGATCACTAGCAGATTCTTTCCTCCCAATGAACTATATGAACTGTATATATGGTGCGGACATAATGCAATGACATCAAATAATATCTAGAAAACTAAACCAATACCAACTACTAACACAAGACTCGAACTCTCGTACCGATGATTAGTCGACACACTAGTCCATGCACTCTCTCACTTAGACAGTGAACGTGTTTGAAATAGTGTCAGGTCAGAAGATACCACGTATCTTTATAATATACCAGGTAACTCAACTACTTCTAAGACGCGTGCACACATCTAGCAAAATAAAAACTAGGTATAATATAAACTGAACAATACAATCAAGCAAGGTGTACTTGCCTTCCAAGCCAAGACGCGAGCATAACAATTCTAGTCCAGAGCTCTACACAAGAACGTCTCAAACACCTACCAATTTATTATTACACTAATTAGACTCTTACTATCAAGTTAAAATTAGGTTATTAACTACTTCTTAATTTTACGTTGACTGCACATGCAAGTTACTAGCCCTCAAAATATTACTAGTCGTTAAACATTTAAAAAAAATCCTTTTTAAAGACATTAATTATCAAAAATATTAATTCTAGAATTTTTATTAGAAAATAAGGTTTTTAGTGATAGGGTCATCTCCTATAATTTCTATGAGTCAAAAACCAAGAAAAACCAAAACTAGATCATAGCAGGTTACGGACAAGTCAATAAAATTAATTTTTAATAAATAGATAATTCTGGAATAAATACTTAAAAATCATAATTAAAATAACATAATATAATTTTAGATGTAGAAAATATAGATTTTTGGTCGGGATTTAAGTCTGAAATTGTCGAGGTCAAGTTTTGCCAAAACTAGGTCAACTTGTTACATAAAATACCTATAATTCTAATTTTCTAAATAAAAATAAAAATCTGAATAAATATGGAAAAATAAATAATAAATACAACAAATACTATTTCTTTTATCCATACAAAAATAATTAGGGTTTTACCATATACAAGTTGATCCTATTAGGGTTGGCAACCAAACTTGCTAGTATGCATGCAAAAATGGTGGTACATGGTTGTTGTGACATCATAGACATCAATTTCATATTTATTTAATAAAATTTAGAATATATATATATATTCTGAAAAAATAGTAAATCCACCTTTAAAAATATGTTTTTCATCTACTATTAAGTCCTAAAAAAGTCCATGGGTCCCCAACATGCATACATCAAAATTAGTCAACTAGATAATTTTTTAATGCATAAAAATTATTTAAATCAAAAATAATATTTCCAAAAAAATATATTAAAAACTAAATTTAATATAGGTTAGTAACATCATATTTTAATTATCTACAAAATTTTAGAAGGGTTCGATGCGGGATTTGGAGAAAACATAAAACTAGGTCTCCCTTTCCATTATACATACAATTTATTCCGAAAATAATAATAATTTAATAATCTAGAATAAACAGTAAAAATATGGATACAAATAATTTAAACATTATATTTCTATAATAATAACAAGATTTAATCAAGATTTCTACCTATAGGTGCATACATGCATCCATTGGTTCAATTCTCTACATGCAAACCCTAAAGTAAAAACCTTCAATGAAGAACACGACAATGGATTGCAAACACATATAAAATCATTTATTTATCTATATACAATAATTATTCATGCATTCATACTCATTAGAGACGGTTTAAGGAAGAAGGAGACTCACTAGAGAGAGAAGGATGAAGAACTGGGGTTCTTAGATGAAGGAGATGGCGTTGTGTCCACGTGAAGGGGGGTCGGCCTTGGTGTTGGAGGTGGCGGCTATGGTGATGGAGGAATGAGGTGAAGAAAAAAATTAGGATTTTTAGAGAAGGAGATGAGAAGGATATAAAGAGAGAGAGAGAGAGAGAGAGAGAGAGAGAGAGAGAGAGAGAGAGAGAGGGACGGCCAAGGGGGGATCGCGCGGATATGGGGAGGGGGCGTAGGTTTTGGATAGGATTATGATTAGGATGGGTAGTTAGTTTGTTAGGAGGTTTCCTAATTAGGTAGTTAGTTATTTAAAAGTCAACAACTAACCAATTAATTAATTTGACAAAGATTTGATTTGATTCCATAAAATCAAAATAGCAATAAATAAATAAATAAATCCTACAAAAGAGGAAAGTGGCCTAATTTGGTATTGAGAAATTATGGGTTGGTTAATGAAGAAGATTGGATTGAAAAATAATCATAAAGGAATTATATATATAAAAATATCTAAAATTTAAACACAATAAACTACAGTTGTTACACTAGTGCCATACTAATGCTAAATGATCTAATTCTGAGTCACAGAAAGATCCTACAAGTTATGTCTCCCGTGTAGGCTACTTTTTACGAAGGATGATATAGATTTTAGGGTCGTCCTACGTCACTAATGTCCAAACTACGGTGAAGTATCCTAATAAAATAATTAGATTTTAATTAATTGAAAATAATCTAACATAATTATAATAAATATAAAATACACATAAAATACCTATTTTGGGTGAGGAGGTTTACACTGCTTGAGATCGATAAACCACTATTGGAGCTTATATTGTACTATGAATCCAAAATACTTAGCCCTAAAACGGGTTCTGAAACTATTCCAAGAGATAGGATGCCTCAAGCCACCCTCTACAGATGCCCACCAATCACGAGCAAGGTCTTGAAGCTGCAGTTGGACCTGGTTAACTTGTTCTTCAGTCGAAACTTTTATCACTGCCAAAATAACCTCAATATCTTGCAGCCACGCGTCTGCTATGATGGCGCCCTCCGTGCCATCGAAGTTACTTGGGTTGAGTCGGCAAAACTTGACCGACGCACCTAAATCTATCCTTCCGCCTCTCCCCAGAGCTGTTTGTAACCCTTGGTTCAACAAGATATTCTGCTCTTATTGTTGAAGCTGCTGGTGCTGTTCCACAACCATATAATATTGCTGTGAGGCCAACAGTCCTCTAATAATCTCTAGTAGTGCCAGGGTATCAAGGGTTGCTAGTACTGTTGGCACTACTTGGGGGTACCGGAACCTCTGGTATCTGTTGCTTGGCATTATCATCTGCATGCTCAACTATTTGTTTGACCTAAATTTGATCTTAAGTAGGTATGGTCCCTTGCTGCTGCCTAGTCACTACCAATTAGAGACATTTTTAGCGACGTCCAAATAAAATATCTCTGAATTATAGGTATTTAGCAACGTCCATATAAAACATCGTAATACGTCAGTGATAGCGATGACGTTTAGCGATTACAAATACTATAATAATAAAAAATGTCGCTAGGTAGACGCTAATCGTCGCTAACTTTTGAATTTAATTGTATGTACATGCACAAGATAATCAATGAAATAAGACTTGCACAAAATACACCATATACAAGGAATAACATCTCATGACGAGATCCAGATATACCAATCCGTGTAACCATCATGTCAAGAAATATGGATATCTATACTAGGTACAATGAACATTGAGGATATCATAAATAAGAAACTATCAGAGAATGTACTCTCCTAAAGTCAAGAGAATAGTCTCACAGACGTCTGATACGGTGCCTCAAAGACCTAGATATAGAATACAACATCAATACAAGATTTCAGAAATAAATAAGTTAAACTAGTCAACTTCTAGGTCAACAAGCCAATTCTAAGTCAAAAGTCAAACTAGGTCAACTCTAAGTCAAACTATGATCAACTATGGTCAAACTATGGTCAATTATGTCAAACTACCTATTTCTAGGTTGTATGAGTCTATATCAAGGATGTTAGGTTCAAACACTAGAGTCTAGGTCATAAAAGCTATATCTTAGGATACTAGGATACCGTATCTCAGGATACGTAAAATAATAGGTAAAGCATCACATATACATATCAAACAAATATTAATTATATAAAATCATAATTATAATATTAAATGGATACCTTGGTTTCGAACCAACTTAGTATCACAACACTAAACCATAATCTTGATACACAAACCTAATACCTTGGGTATCCCCAAATACCTTGGGTATCCCCAAATACCTTGATACTTACCTTGGTATCTCAAGGTAATATCCAAAACCTTATTTATACTAACTACCCAAGAATAAATATATGTTAACAACTAAATATTATAAATATAGTATACTAAAACACAATTAGCAATTAGGAATATATATACATATATACTAATACTATATATATATATATATATTATATTTAAATACATAATATCTATTCAAAATTGCATAACTGTCACAAAAACCCCTACTGCCGTCGCTATAGCTGCTGATACGCTGCTGATATCTCTGTTGTTACTGCTGTTATTGCGACAGCTATAGTGACAGCAGCAACATATTGTATACATGTGTGTGTTTGAGTGTGGTAGTGACATATAGCGACAGCAGTATAAAATATCCTTTTCTAGAAAATGTGGTAGTGACACCTCGGCTCCCCTCAACCCCAATGACCCTCCTCCTCGGTCAGATGGTTAGGTAACCTATATTTGGAGTGAGTGCATATTGTATACATGTGTATGTTTGAGTGTATTTAGTGAGTGAGTGTTAGTGAGTTAGTATAGGTTAAGTGTTTAAGTGTTGAGTGAGGGTATGTATGTTAGGATTGAGTATCTAAGGATATTTGAGTTTTGGTTTAGTATACCAAGATACTTGAGTAAGTATCAATATACCAAGTTATATGGATAATATACTTGAATGATGTCTATTCATCTTGGTAGAATTATCAAGAAATTAATCTGAATTACTACCTGCATCATCATTAGTGGTTGTATAACCGTCATTTTGATAACATGTATGGTGTGCTGGATGAATTCATATAGGGGATGGAACAGTTCTTGTAGTTCGCCAAGGCGTTCTCTCAGTACATGGATGTAACCAAAATTAAGTGTCCGTGTGTGAGATATCGCAACTTGAAATATCACTCTTAAGTGGATGTGACATATCATTTGTACTCAAGGGATTTCACGCTGAATTACTATCAGTGGTCCTTATACGGAGAACTTATGTCTTTAGCATCGGAGCTGGAGCCTTATGTGGAGCCGTATATGGATGTCCATGACCATTCTGATTATGATGACGGGTACGTAAATATGGTTTTTGACGCTGCCGGACCTAGTTTTAATTCGGATAATCATGATGTAGCTGAGGAGGCACCAAATATCAATGCTTCAAAGTTCATAGAGTTACTGAAGAATGCAAGGACTCTATTATATCCTGGTTATGAGGATTATTCATCGTTTGAGGTGGTTACAAGATTGTTAAGCATCAAGTCCAATTTTAACATGTCGCAAGAATGCTTCAACCGACTGATGGAGTTGATTATAGAGATCTTGCCGGAGGATGCTAAGTTGTCTAAAGACTTCTACCGATATAAGAGGATGGTGAGATCGCTTTGGATGGAATACGAGAAAATCGATGCATGTCACAACGGGTGCATGTTGTACTACAAAGACGACAAGGATGAAGACGCGTGCATATTCTGTGGTGCTGCTCGCTACAAGGCTACTAGTAGAGAAAGGTCTGTTGGTGCAAGGAAGCCTACCGATTCGATGTACTACTTGCCTTTGATGCCACGGTCGCAGAGGTTGTTTATGGTGAAGGAGACTGCAGAAAACATGAGTTGGCACAGGCAAAAATAGATCGAAGGAGTGTTGGATCATCCATCCGATGGAAAAACATGGAAGCACTTTGCTTCAGATCCACGTAATGTCATATTGGGGCTATCCTCTGACGATTTTACCCAATTTGGACTTTCGAACTTCCAGTATTCGTGTTGGCCTATGATCGTCACTTCATACAATCTATTGCCTTGGATATGCATGAAGACTCCGTATATATTCCTAACCATTATTATCCTGGGTCCGAAGTAATAACGGTTAGGAATATATACGTGCCAACATGTATGATATTTCTAGAAATATCATATGTGTATTTACAGTCGTTGAAAGATGAGTTGAATCAGCTATGGAAAGTATGTGCCAATACGTATGATATTTCTAGAAAGCAGGATTTTCAGATGAGGGCAGCCCTTATGTGGACCATCAATGAATTTTTGGCCTATGGAATATTATCGGGATGGAGCACTCATGTCCGTATTGTATGGACCGCACTAAGGTTTTTTATTTGAAACATGGAGGCAAACCGTCCTTCTTCGATTGTCATCGATATTTCCTACCCAAGGATTATCCGTACCATAGGAACATGAATGATTTTCGTTCCAGCATTGTAGATAAGGCCAATCCACCGTCAAGGTGGCCCGGATACACGATATGGAAAAAGATAAAAGATTTATCAAGTGTTATCAAAGAGCATGCTAAGGGGTATAAGTGTGACAAATTTGGTCACACTCATAACTAGACGAAGAGGAGTATATTCTGGGATCTATCATATTAGAGTACCAATCTAATCAGACATAACCTTGATGTCATGCATATCGAGAAGAATGTGTTTGACAACATAATTAATACTGTAATAGACATAAAGGGGAAGACGAAAGATAATCTGCAGGCCAGGTTGGACTTAAAAGAAATATGTAGATGTCCTGTATTGCATTTGATAGAGGAAGGGAATGGAAAGTTAAAGCACCCTAAGATAATTTCCTCACTAGAAAAAAAGGGATAAAGGAAGACTTTGTAGGTGGATACAGGGCCTAAAATTTCTATACGGGTACGTGTCAAACTTGAAAAGATGGGTCGACCTCAAGGAGAACAAACTGATGGGTATGAAGATCCACGATTGTCACGTATTCATGGAAAGGTTAATTACGATTACATTTTAGAAATTCTTACCGCAGGTTGTCTGGAATCCATTGACCGAGCTCAGCATATTCTTCAGAGACTTTGTTCTACTAAGTTGCTCGTCGATCGTCTAGAAAAGCAAGAAAAGGACATTGCGGTAATACTGTGCAAGCTCGAGAAGGTATTTTCTCCTGGATTCTTCGACTCCATGGAGCATTTGCCAATTCATCTTTCCTATGAGGCACGTATTGGTGGGCCTGTCAGTTATCGGTGGATGTACCCGTTCAAGCGACATCTGAATTACCTAAAGAAAGAGTTAAAAATAAGGTACGGATTGAGGGTTCTATTTATGAAGCTTATGTTCTCGAGGAGATTACAAACTTTTGCTCGATGTGTTTTAACCTCATGTTGCTACTAATAGAACGAGAGCTCCGAGAAATGAGGACAGATATTAGGAATCTAATGATGCAATACTGAAAGTATTCAATGCGTCCGGAAAGCCTTTGGTGAAAATAAAGAAGAGATTTTGAATGACAATGAGCTAAGGGCTTCTCAGTTGTATATATTATTTAATTACGATGAGGATGAAGTGGAGAAGCTAGAGGGGTAAGTAATTAATACGTCCACATTTATGTCATCTCAAAGCAATAGTATAAGCTAATATTATGTTACTAATCGGCGGTTGGTTTGTTGTTTTTTAGCACATATAATGATGAGCTGAGGTCAGTTAGACCCTAATTAACAGACGAAGAAGTAGAACAAGATATGAGACATCATTTTTCTTCTTGGTTGAGCGCATATGTAAGGATCTCGGTAATTACTTTTTATGTACGTACTTGCATAATAAATAACTTACTATCGCTTCTTTGGTATTTAGGTCGATCGTCTAATAACACCGGAGACTAAATCTATTAGAACTCTAGACAAGGGTCCAATTACTGCTATCAAAATATGCCCAAGTTACTGTGTAAATGGGTTTAGGTTCAAGTCAACAAATACTTTGATCAAAGACAGCTTCTTGGATCTTGATTCCATGAAAAACAGTTGTTTGTGTATCAAATCTTCGAACTATAAAGACGTCAATCCAGGCAATAATTTCTTTGACATCTTATGAGAGTTTATGGAGTTGATATATAATTATGGCACATAACCTACTAAGATCATGTTATTCAAGTATGAATGGTTCGATCCGATTCAAGATCAAGGTTGGAAAATTGACAAGCATAGTCTTGTGGATATAAATTACAAGCGTAGATATCAAGGCTATGAACCATTTGTCCTATCAAGTCAAGATCAACTCATTTACTTCACAACTTATCCTAGACAGAGAACAGCGAGGTCAGATTGGTAGGCAGTATGCAAGACTAAAGCTATAAATACCTTTGACATTGATGAAATAGCCTATCAGGAGGACGCGCTACCTCTTATAATAAATATTATAGATGTTGACTCAATGAAAGTTACTCATTACACGATTAATAATGTAGAAGAGGTAGAATTATCCGAAGATTAAGATGAAGATTAACACGAAGGTGAAGATGAAATAGATAAAAGTAAAGATGAGCAGGAAGAGGAAGGGGAGGACGAGAAAGACGAAGAAGATAAATTTTTTGAAGATGATTGAAAATAAAATAAATCTATTTGGACTTATGACATGTATTACATTTTGACTGTAGAATGTACTATCCATTTAGACTTGTGACACTACTAGTTATTTACTATACAATTCTCTTAATACTATAAGTTATGTATAATATTTTGACTGTAGAATGTACTATATATCTTTTTATTTATTATATCATCATATGTTGTTATCAGATATGACATGACACACGCACACATACTGATATGGGGTTGTGTGTGGAATTGGATTGGGGGTTGTGTGTGGAACTTGAATATGGATAGACAGAAACACACACACACACACACACACACACACACACACACACACACACATTGTCACTACCATATTTTCTAAGAAAGGATATTTTAGTAATTTCATATTTAATTAATTATTGTGCTTGATAAATAATTATTTGTGGTATTATTTAATTATTGTTAGATGTTAATTATTTAATTTGGACTTGTGTTAGTGGACCTAACTAGTTTAGTTTGGACCCATGGACCAACATGAATTAATTAGTTAAACTTAGCCCATTTAGAAAGCCCATTGTTAAGGAGATGGATTACATTAATTAAATCATTAAACTAGAAGCTTCCTTCCTTAATTATTTCTTCATGAGAGGCCCCAAGGGGTATAATGGACATTACATGATTACTTGAGGGAGAGGAATAGGGGCTGGCCTATATAAGTAGAGAAAAAATTCTTTCTCCTCTTTTTCATTCCAAATCTAGATCTAGAATTTTCCACTACCAAATTCCTTCTTTCCCACTTCATTTCCCTACCAAAATTCATTCTAATTCCTTCCTAAATCACTATTAGAGACTTGAGAAGTAAGGATCTAGAAGGAGGAAGCAAGGATCTACAAAGAGGAGCAAGGATCTACAAGTTGGAGGCAATTTTATCTCAATTGGAGGTTTCATTGGGAATCCATCTCCCAATAGGTACAATTCAGTTTTTCCCTTAAAATAGCTTCTAAATCTGAGATTTAATCATGGAAAATTAACCCATATGCATGTACTACCCATAGGATTTGGTTTTGTGTCCATAGGAGGCATATTTAGAAAGTTATGGTGCTTTTTATGTCAATTTTGGGGGAATTCCAAGAATGACAAATATTGTGTGTGTCAATTGATCCTATAGATCAATTTGGCATATGTTTATGTGTTTGGGGCTAGTGTCGTGTCCATAATTGGGTACGTGTAGGTCGTATCCCAATAATTTGGTGATATGTGTTCTTTTGGGGATTTTTCCTCCGACATGGGACTTTGTACATGTCGTATTTTGACACCGACACGTAGATCTATATTTGACACTTCGTATTGTTCATAAATATTATATATGACTTGTGTGTGTTCTTCGGGGTACGATTGGATGTGTGATGGACTCGTGTCGCATGCGTATCCTAAATCTAGTGGGATACGGTGTGATACTCTTCATTTGTTGTGTATGTATGTATAGATCTAATTATTGTGCTTTTAATTCATGAGTTATAATTATGCATATATATTATATATATATATTATATATGTATTATAGTATATTTATTATAATGTTTATTGTATCATAGATCTATGTACTATACATGTACTAATAGAATATATGCAGGGCCGACCCTGAGCTCACAGGGGCCTGGGGCAAACTTTCAAAATGAGGCCCCATACATAATGTAAAAAAAATAAAACAAAAGTAAAATAAATATATTATATATGTATTATAGTATATTTATTATAATGTTTATTATATTATAGATCTATGTACTATACATATACTAATAGAATATGCAGGGCCGGCCCTGAGCTCACAGGGGTCTGGGGCAAACTTTCAAAATGAGGCCCCATACATAATGTAAAAAAAAAACAAAAGTAAAATAAAAAATATGCCTCAACCAAGATTTGAACTAGGAACCTCTTGTGTGCAAGTCTAATGTAATAACCACTACACAATAATTGCTTTGTGATAAAAATGGTCAATAGTAAATACTAGTTCTATTTTTGATAGAAAATTATTTATATATTTAAACAAAAAAAAATTTGGGCCCTTCTGGTCCATGGGGCCCTAGGCGGTCGCCCTGCCCGCCCTGGGCCAGGGCCGGCCCTGAATATATGTATATGTAGCTTTCTTCTACATGAATTAATGTATATGATATAATATATTGTATGGATATATATATGTATATGTTGATTAAATATATATGTATGTTAATTGGGTTATTATTTTATATATAATTGTTATAGTATTATGTAGATATATGTATAGATGTAATTATAACATTTATGTATGTGTGCATATGGCTATGTTGTAATATGTACATTATTATAGAGGGGGTGTATTTATAGCTATTTGGTATTTATATATATATATATATATATATATATATATATATATATATATATATATATATATATGTATTAGGTTTTATATATATATATATATATATATTTATTAGATTTATATATATATATATATATATATATATATATATATATTACTGTTTTTAGCGACAGGGATTAATGACAGAGCTGCTGTCATTAATAGCAGCAGATTTAGCAACAGCCGTTGTAGCAGTGGCGGCAACAATTAATGACAGCCGCCATTGTCATTAATAGCAGCAGCAGCAGCGGCGGGAAATAGCAGCAGTGGCGACGGTGGGAGTGGTGACGGTTGCAAACCGTCACCAAAGCAGCAGCAGTGCAAAATTCCAACAGCAGCAGCGACGGCGACTTCAGTGATAGCCAGAACTGTCACTAAAAGTCTGGTATCAGTGTATCTGTGTTCTTCAACACAGTTTTCAGTGACAGATAGGCATATTTATATATATGTGTTTATATACTTATACTTATATATATGTATATATATATATGTATTAATATTGAGATAATATACTATTATTTCTATATTCCTTATATGTATAATATTAGTATATATTTATATATTATATATGAGGGTAATTATTATATCAAGGTATTGAGTATTACCTTGAGGAGACCAAGGTAAATAGAGATACTCAAGATACGCGGTTTGGGTATCAAGATTGTGATTTTTGTTGTGATACCAAGTTGGTTCAAAACCATGGTACCTATTTGATGTGTAAATTGATATTCTATATTATTATACATACTTGTTTGATATATATGTATTGTGATGTTACCTTGGAATTTACGTATCCGGAGATACAGTATCCTAATATTTTAAGATGTGGTTTTTATGACTTAGATTTTAATATCTTGACCCAAGATTTTTGTGTTAGACTTGTGCAACCTAGAAATAGATAGTTGACCTTGATTTGACCATAGTTGACCATAGTTGACCATAGTTGACCTTAAAGTTGACCATAGTTGACTTTTGACTTAGAATTGACTTATTGGCCTAGAAGTTGACTAGTTTAACTTATTCTCTTTTCGGAACCTTGTTTTGATGTTGTATTCCATATCTAGGTCTTCGAGGCACCGAGTCAGACATCTGTGAGACTATTCTTTGGACTTCAGGCGAGTATATTTTCTGATAGTTTTTTATTTATAATTTCCTCTATGTTCATTGTATCTAGTGTAGATATCCATATTTTTTTGACACTATGGTTACACGGATTGATATATCTGGATCTCGTCATGAGATATTATTTCTTGGTATATGGTGTATATGGTGCAAGTATTGTTTCATTGGTTATCTTGTATATGTACAGACACTGATTCTCGGAAAGACTAGCTATCTTCTTGGGGAATCTCATGCCATAGCATACCGTGGTTGGATCTATTATACCAGTCGGGATGGAGAGTATTAGTATAGATATGTGATCAATATCCCTATTATATCAAGTACTGATTACTGAATAGTGTTGATCATACACTGCACATATGATTAGCCAGGCCACATTGCATCTTGCCCAAGCCGATCAAATGTTAAGCTAGTACTCACACACTTAGTCATTAGTATTCTTGTTTCATTGGCATATTGTTCATTATTGTATTTATTTCCAGTATTTCCTTATTGTATATATATATCTCTTGTATCTATTATGCATCTTGATTATCCACAGCTATTTACTGTTACATAGTTTTTATCATTGATTAGAACTGCTGTTAGAAATGTACTCTGCTCCTTTCCTGACTGGATATATTTTTCTAGATGATACTAAGGAGTGGTACCCTACCTATTATGGACCCCAGGATGTTGTGGGTTTAGATTCTGAGACCCTGGCTCAGGAGGGACTTATCCCAATTGAGATAGTAGACCCAGGAGTTGTAGCTTCGTAGTATTCTTCGTACTGGATTTGTCTCCAGCTTATTTTGTTACTTCCTTCAGACTCATTGATGTATTATTTTAGACTCATGAGTTGTATTATGACTATTCTATTCTTTATCTGATTCATGCTTATTTCCATCTTAGTTCTGTGATTGAATATATTATCATCTTGGTGGTTCAGTATATTGTTAGATAGATTATCTAGACAGCCTTCTACCGCCGATTCTGTGGTGTAGGCTGGGCGTTGTTTCCGACTTGTACCCTTACATTGGGTGTGGGTCATGATACGTTTTTGGTGGTGGCCTATGCAGGTCCAGCTTCACAAAGTATGTGATGTCATGGTAGTGCGATAATTTAGTTGTACTACTGCGAGCCTGCAATAGGATATAGGATATAGGCTGAGATACTCAATCATATCTAGGAAAATTCTTTTGATACAACTATTCTCCTTTGATATTGATACTTGATCTCTTAAACTGTCCTTTCCTTGAATGTCTTACATCTTGTGCCATATTGATTCTTTCTTTCGTTTTATCTCAGGAAGCTGCCTAAGACTAGATCGCAGCAGGGAAGAGTAGCTTCTGAGAGGTCTGCGACATCTTGAGTGCCTGCACCAGTCACTTCTCTAGTGATTGGAGTGTCAGTTGCTTTCGGAGGTCCACCACCTACTCAGAGGACTGTGCCTACTGTATCTGAGGGGCTTCCACCTCCACCTCCTGTGTCAGCAGAGGCGTCACAGATGTTTACACTATTTCGTGAGATGCTCGAGGCACAGAGGGCTCAGTCAGAGGCACATCAGAGGCAGACTGACGTTCTACGGCAGGGCATCGAGAGTGCTCATCAGCTTGCTCGTGCTGTAGTTGAGAGAGGAGTTCCGATCCAGAAATAGGTTATTCCTCAGGTTGCTCAACTTCGGCCAGGCAACATTCAGGACTTCAAGAAATTGGAGCCTAGGGTTTTCAAGGGGACGGAGGGCATCGTCTATGCTGATGATTGGCTCGAGGACATTAAGCGTCTTATGAGGGTGTCCCATCTTTTTGAGGATCTGAAGGTTGAGGCGGCATGACTTCAACTGTTCGACGTCATTCGCACTTGGTTCAGGAATGAGCCGGTTCTAGTTGACGTAGGACAACCTTGGGAGGTATTCAAGGACCTTTTCAAGAAAAAGTTTTTCGCCCGGGCAGACAGGCTAGACTTGGGGAGACAGTTTGAGAGTCTCATTCAGGGGAGCATGTCTGTGGAGGAGTACGCTGTGGAGTTCGACAGGTTGAGCCGATTTGCAGAGTATCTGGTGAGAGAGCCGGAGGTTCGAGCTATTCGTTTTTGTGAGGGTCTAAACTAGGAAGTGAAGATTCTCATTCTGTCTTTTTATGAGACATACTCGGAGATACTTGCGGAGGCACGCAAGGTTGAGCGGGAGTTGGGTTTGAAGCCCAAGAGAGACCGTGATTCTTTTCTGGGGGCCAACGGCAGTGCAGTATCTGCCAAACGTCCTCATTTCTAGTCCAGACCTTTCCAGCAGCCACAGCAGAACTAGACTTCAGCTAGGGCACCTTTTTACCAGGCACCTCAGCAGCAAAGACAGTTACAACAAGCTCCATGCAACTACTGCAAGAAGCCCGACCATATCTGGGACGTTTGTAGGAGGAGGCTAGGAGTTTTTTTGTATTGTAGTATTGAAGGGCATCAATCGAGGGAGTGTCCTCGTCGTATAGTTCAGGGAGCAGCTCCAGCTTCGAGGGCACAGACGGGACCACTTGCAGCACAGTCGAGGGGACCGCTTCCGACACAGCAGCACGTTTTGTCCAGCATCAGCAGCAGGGAGGTGCTCAGCAGGGACAAGCGTTTTCTATGACCGTCGAGGAGGATAAACCCACCGGAGATGTCATCGCAGGTTATATTCTTCTTGATTCCATTCCAGCTTTAGCTTTGTTTGATAGTGGTGCTTTCCATAGTTTTGTATCTGTTTCTTTTGCTCTGAAGCATGGTTTGGTAGCTGAGTCTTTGCTTAGAACTTGCAAGATCATGACCGGGGAAGGCATTATCCTGGTTAATGATATTTGCAAGGATCGAAGAGTTACTCTGGGAGGCCGGGAGTTGAGTGCGTGTCTACTTGTAATGCCACTTCCGAGCTACGATATTATACTCGGGATGGATTGGTTGAGTAGGCACCATGCTAGCATAGATTGTAGAGGAGGTAGAGTTTTGTTTGGTCCACCAGGAGAGCCAGAGTTTGAGTTTGCTAAAGGAGCTGCAGAGCAGGGAGAAGGCATTATTTGTGGAGCTATAATGGAAGATAAAGAGTTGCCACATCCGTTGATAGCAGAGTTCTTGGATGTGTTTCTTGAGGAATTGCCAGGATTGCTGCCAGATCGGGATGTTAAATTTTCTATAGACTTGGTACCAGGTGCAGAACCAATTTTGTAACATGTCTATATAGTAAACAATAGCGAACTGGTTGAGTTGAAGAAGCAAGTGGACAAATTGCAGGATACGGGGTTTATCATATCGAGTTCTTCACCATGGGGAGCCCCGGTATTGTTTGTACCGAAGAAGGATGGATCGGTGCGCATGTGCATTGATTACAGGGCTTTGAATAATCTCACTATTAAGAATAAGTATCCTTTGCCACGGATTGATGATCTGTTTGATCAGTTTAGTGGTGCGAAGGTGTTTTCTAAGATAGATTTGAGATCAGGTTACCATCAGGTGAAGGTGAAGCCGGAGGACATACCAAAGACTGCTTTTAGAACTCGGTATGGTCAGTACGAGTTTATGGTGATGCCGTTTGGTTTGACTAATGCACCAGAGATATTTATGAACTTGATAAACAAGGTGTTCCACCAGTACCTTGACAAGTTCATGGTGCTGTTCATCGACGACATACTCATATACTCGAGGACACCGGAGGAGCATGAGCAGCATTTGAGGATTGTGTTGGATGTGCTGAGGAAGAAGAAGCTGTATGGAAAGTTGTCCAAGTGTGAGTTTTCTTGGACAAGGTAAAATTCTTGGGGCATGTTGTGACTGGTGATGGTATTTTAGTAGATCCGAAGAAGATTTCAGCAGTGGAATCTTGAAAGACTCCGAGTTCAGTAGCAGAGATCAGGAGTTTCTTGGGATTGGCAGGCTATTATAGGAAGTTTGTACAAGATTTTTCGAGGATTGCCGAGCCGATGAACAGACTCACAAGGAAGGATGTGGAGTTTATTTGGACGGAGGATTGCTAGGTTAATTTTGAAGAGTTGAAGAGGAGGTTGACGTCTGCTCCTATTTTGACGTTGCCATCAGGGTCCGGAGGTTTTACTATTTACAGTGATGCATCAGGGAAGGGTTTGGGTTCTGTTCTTCAGCAGGATGGAAAAGTGATTGCCTATGCATCTAGGCAATTGCGTCCTCATGAAAAGAACTATCCTACCCATGATTTGGAGTTGGCAGCAGTCATATTAGCTCTGAAGTTGTGGAAATATTATTTGTACGGAGAGCGTATGGAGATCTTCACAGACCAAAAAAACTTGAAGTATGTTTTCACGCAGAAGGAGTTAAACATGAGGCAGCATCGGTTATTGGAACTGATGAAGGATTTTGTTATCTCTTTGCAATATCATCCTGGAAAAGCTAATGTAGTTGCCGATGCTTTAAGCAGGTATCCGGTAGCTATGTTCTTGACGCAGGATCGATATTTGTTGGAGGACTTGGAGAGCTTGGGCATTAAGGTAATTGTTTCTGGTGGTGCTATGCAGATGTGGGGATTGCAGATACACTCAGATTTGATAGACAGGATCAAGGCAGTACAGTATGAGGATGTATCTCTGAGGAGTATCA